>OZ023318.1:35439894-36105785 GCA_964007375.1 Ophion obscuratus | reverse complement strand
CGTTTTTGGTTGAAAAAAATTGGAAAATCGGAAAAAAATACGTGTTGATTTGCTATGTGAAACTATAATAAAAAATGTTTATAGAATGGTATCTATCGAAATCATGCATTTAGCAATAAAGTCGACTGCGAAAGATTCAGGTCATTGGGGTCAGTCGTTTTGAAAAAAAATTGCGGTTGTAACCGCTTACATCAATTTTTCCAGCTGTAGCGATAAACAGAATTTCGTGATTTAAAGGTGCGCTCGAATAATGCGAACGAATTGCCTCACAGCCGACTACACCGAAAAAAGGCCTCGTGAATGTAATTTGTCGGCGGTGATCATGGAAATTTCGTTAAAATAGCTCGTTTGACGTTGTTGCGCGGTGGTCGAATAAACAAAACCGGCTTCGTTATTTCGGCTGTGTAATTTGTTTTCCGCACGTGGCTTCACATTTTTTATTTAAATATATCCGTATCTGGTCCGCTGATTTCGAAGTTTTCCTGTTCATTTAGCCGCCGATCTGCACGGTTCATTGCGTTCTATCGAATCGTGCATAATGTAGCACGAAAAAACGACACGTCCTTCCTGATCATCGAACTTGCATGCTTCAAGGAGGCGCAAAAAGGAACGTCACAAAATCGATTCAAATGTTGGCCATTAATTACAGGGAAACTACTCACGTGATTTGCCTTTTTTGTTTGTTTTATATCATTGCTACAAATTTTAATTAAAATACCTGCAAATTATCGTAGGAAAAATGTAATAATTGGAAAAGTTATTTAGCATCGGGTGTGCAGCTCTCGTACGTGAGCGATCGGACCGTGTACCTAATTTGACCCACCTGCTTGGCACGAAATTAAAAAACGAATTGCGAGCGAAACGGTCTTGAGAAATTTATCTTTATATTCTTTTTTATGCAATGAGAATGCTTATAACCGGATTATTGCGGAAACACGAGCCAAATTAAATTCTTTTAAGGGTTCCGCAGCGACTGGGAGCCCTCGTAATTTCGTCGAGTCCTTCCGTCCGTTTGTCACAGCAGAGCGCTCCTTCGCTGCTTGCGAGCCTTTGGTCGAAAAATCTTAAATAATTCGGAAAAAAAGCATTCAGTGCGTACTTCCAATTAAAATTATTGAGGTTACGACGGAATAATTCATTCCGGAAGAGAAAGTAAAAATCGTTCTTAATTTTACCAGATTTCATCCGCTATATTTCTACACTATTTATAATTGAGGTAGTAAAATATCATTGCTTAAGGGACAACCCCATCGTAGTGGGTCGGAGTAAATCGATTTTTTTAAATTTAATCTCTATGTTCTAGACTGGAGACTAATATGCAATCGGTTTTAAATCAAATTTGGATGTGTGAATAAGTTAAAACAGAACTTTAAGGGGGGACTACTGTGACGGGTGAAAATAATAGATTTTTTTTGCATCTTCTCACGGAATAAATATTCGAGAATAAGTAAACAAATTTTCAAGTTAAAATATTCAAAATTGACCAAGGTACAGACGATTTAGTGAAATAACTTTTTTCAACGTGGGTGGAATCATAACTCTAGCTATAGTTGACTGATTTTCGATTGAATAAAACCAACATTTCCATAATTGTAGTAGGTATCATTCGACGTAGCCTTTTTTCAATTTTGTATTTTTTAACCCCCCGAATATAAGTAAAAAATTTGGCAAAATTACACTTTTTTAACATCCACCATTTTGTGATTTTTTTCCCAAAATTGGCTACGTCAAACAAGAATTACATTTATGTAAATGATAAAACTTTTTTTTTCAGGGCAATGATTGTGAAGTTATCGATTCGGCCGATAGACCACATTTTTATACAGTTGCTCTATTATACCAGAATAGCGTTATTATTTTTTTTTAAATAAAATTAACACGAAATGAGTTCAATGCATGCCTAATAACATATCTTTTTTTCCAATGCCAAATAAATAATCTAGTAGACAAGCAAAACTGGAAAAAACGACTTTGCAATTTTCTCGAATCATTTTTTCGAGAAAAAAATCCCATCTGCATGTTTATTGCGACTTTTTTTTAAATATGTGGCAAAAATTGTTGGTACTGATCCAGAAAGTTAATGTTGTGTAAAAATTTCGATTAAATCGGAAAAAATCAAAATAACATAAATTCAATTAAAACTTTGATGGGGTGGTCCTTTTCTGTAGAAATACAGGAGAAGCACCATACATCGGATAGTTGCTTAATCACTTTTATACACTAATAGTTATTAGTGTATAAAATTTTTGATTTTTTACACTAGTAAATAGACGTAAAATGTCGCCGCTGCAAAACTTTTGGTTACCTAGCAACAAAAATGGCAGAAGAGTGGACTGATGTTACTTTTCGTCGGGCGTGAAAAAATATTTTGATGTGTTAAAAAGTGTTGTTTTCATTGAGGTGAGTCCAAATGATTTATGTTTTTTGTTATTTTTCATGAACATTTTTTAAACGTAAACTACTTTGATTTTTTTAAAATTTGTACTCCAAGTATTTATTTTACTTGATAAATATATAATGTGCGCGAAAATAGCAATATGTACAAAAATATTACTGTTTATATTCGGCCATGTCAAATCTTAATATCGGATACTTAAGGGGTCTTCTCACTTTGGACGCTAAAAAAGGCTATTTTCATGATTTTTTTGATAGGCTTACATTATAGATATTAATATAAAAGTCGTTACACTTCATAAATACACTTTCGAAATACTTTTTGAAAAAAATTATTTATTTAAGTCACTATTTATAGACGAAAATAGTAGTTAAAAAAATGTCCTAAAAAAATGGTAGGTCTGCGCGGTTGATGCAATCGCGGAGATGCATCATACGAAACAAAAAAATCACACGGATTTAGACTCAGTATATTAATAGCTATAGCGCATATCATACGATTTTTGATATATGCAAAAATAACAAAATGACTGATATTTTTCGAAAAAACAAAAAAAAAACGTGTTTTTTTACCGTTTTTGGCAAAAAATAGTAAATATCAAAATTTAAAAAGATCGAGTTGTTTGGAGAAAAACGCGTTTAAAGTTTGTTTGGGTTACATAAATACATACAATTGTTTAAAAAATGTGTTTCGACAGTGCATTTATTTGAGTGTAACAACTTATATATCAATATCTACAATATAAACCTATTAAAAAAAATTCATCAAAATAGCCTTTTTAGCGTCTAAGGTGAGAAGACCCCTTAATCGAGCCTAATATTGTATATCCGTTTGTGCCAAAATGTTCCCACCCAATCAAAGTTTTACTCATACTGATTGTTCGATAATAACTACAAAGCTAAAGCAACAAAGGTTTTGTTTTATTTTACATAAAAATAGTCCCCTAATATATCAGATATAAGAAAAATAGAGTTTGGACCCTTATATCGGATATCTGATTATAGAAAACCTTTTTAAAAACCATACTTTCTGTCTTTTTTGTGAAACGCCATAATACAAAATATTCAAATGTAATGTGTCGAATAATTATGAGCATCTTGTTGTATATGACATATAAATAATAAAATCGTAAATTTCAACGGTCATTTCCTATTTGTTTATTATTTTTGTTTAGATTAGAAACAAAAGTATCCGATATATGATGCCTCTGCCAACGATTTTCGACAAATCGACTAAAAAACTCGACAAACTGAAAAAAACAAGAAATGTTGTGGAGAAATGCCAGTCTGCGTTATTCTTCTCTCTCGCCTTCTCTCCGCTACTCCGAGGTTCTGTTTTGAATATATTCATGATGTATTTCAATAAGATTCCCGACAATGAGCCCGAGCTCTGACACTACGCTGTGTCACTTTCGCGTGTGACGAGCGACTCTCACAATATTATGTTACGAAAGTTCACTTCGCCAGTGATTTAAAACAAATAGGAATGAAACCGTGGTGTCGCTTGCAACTACTGTATACGCTCTCGACGTGCGCGCAGTAGGTATTCAACTTTTGCCCGAACAAAGACCCCACTGCATTACATTGAATTCTGAATTTATATTTTCACGTCGGACCGCGTACGCGTGCGTCGCCCCTCACCGTCCCAAAGATTTATCTCCCGAAGTGCGCTTTTCATGGAAATTTCGAATGAAGAGTTTTTCAGTATTTTCCCAAAGCTTTTTTGCTGTGCGGTCGTAAAGCTCAGGTCTCGCGTTTGGTACTCGTCGTCACGTTGACCGGGCGTGAGTTACCGCGGAAGCGTCTGCTTTTCGAGTCTCGTTTTTGTCAACCCCCCCCCCCCCCTTAAGGGTTCACTCGAGATTACGACGCGGACCCGTTGACGCTCCGTCATTTTGGCGCCAAATGACAGACGGCGCAGTCGGCGAAGAAATTCATGAAAGACAATGACGTTGAAGTTTGCATCGTTGCAATGCAACGATATTTTTTTCCGTGTTTCTTCATTTTTATCCTCGCCCGAAGCCTTTTTTACAAATTCATGTCTTACGTTTGTAATGAGAGTAGGGGAAGTAGGGGTAAGATAACGCTAAGGTCATGTTCAAATAAAACAATACATATATGAGTCAGTCAACGTTAATTATTGTTTTAAATTAATCAACGTTTATTAATCTTTTAATTTTGGAAGCAACCAAATCAGTCTCTGATTTTGACCGTAAAATATATATTTTCAATTAAGGCAGGATTCTACTTTGAAACTTTGAAACTTTGAAATTGGATGAAAACACCCACCTGGAACACGTCGAAGGCATATTATGAGGCCCAGGCATCGCTGATTGAGGGTAACATAATTTTTTCTACGATTTATCACTCACCAAAACTTTAAACGCGTTTTTCTCGAAACGACATTTTCAAGTACCGTGGTCGTGATAACTCAAAAAGTACTGAACCGATCCTTATGAAATTTGGAACACATATTCTATATGTGTGTACCAACCGACCTAATTACAATCAACTTGAAATTTTGATTAGAACTATTTTTTTATTGCAAAAAAAGACCGTATTTTAGCCGTCATTTTGTTAATTTTGCACGTATATAAAATATTCTAGTTAGGTCGGTTCCTGAAGACATACTGAACATGAAACTATTTGATTTTTTTGTTTCAGACCATCCGTCGGGAAGATTTCACGACCACGGCAACGGTACCTGCTTTTCGAGGCGTTGGCTTTAAACATATTTTACGTGTACAAAAAATGAATAAAATACATTTAAACATTTTTTTTATGTACTTAAAGAGTGTATTTATTGAACAGTTTAAACCCCATATCGATATCTTTAATAGTATTCTCAGAAAAAATTCACGAAAATAGCGTTTTTTTCATGGTTTCAAAGTAGAATCCTGCCTTAAGGGATATGTATAACCTTGAAGTTAAAAAAGCAGAGCGATTTTCATTTTTTTTCGTCTCAGGTGTTGGGTTGATACACTGAGAAAAAAAAGCATTGATCCAATATCATTGGTGTTGTTTAAATGAAATTTCGTTTATTCAATTGTAAAATTGTTGCTGTAAATAATCGGATTTATTAGTCCAAATAAAACGCTATTGACTTTAATAACATGATGAAATTAAAAGTTTGTTTTTCATTCAAAAGATATATTGTTAAACGGTGTTGAAGTTTGCATAGTTGGAAAGCAACGAAAGTTATCTTTTCTCCTGTTATTTTCATCAATATTGACAATATTTTCTTGCCAGTTTGTGTTGTAGATTTTTAATAAGGATCCTAAAAAACGTTTGATTGACGTTCGCAGCCCAAATCACTAAAATGAAATGCTTTGGCAATATGAAAAATTACTTTTCGTTGCGTTCCAACGATGCGAATGTCAGTATCATTATTGTTAGCCGAGAACAAGATATTATTGAAACTATCTAAAAACTTATCGCGAACAAATTATATAGTTTTGAATGCATTTTTTGCAATGAACAAAAAAGCGTTTCAATTCATAACATGAATATTGTTGATTCGAGTATACAAAAAAAATGAATTTAGCTCGGTTGATTTAGATAAAATTTCTATTGAGTAAATATGTTATTTTATTTTTTTCACCATATCCGATATTGATTTTCAAGTATATTATTCGTTAAAATATTAATATTTTATTTTGATTGAAAAATATTAAGCAAATGTATCAATTGGTTAAAAAATGATGCGAAAATAAAATTTGTTTCTTGCCCATTTGGTTGAAAAAATTCAACCAAATCATGGCCGAGCGCCACCGAAATTATAGGGGTGAAACCTGTAGTTCTCGGAGTAACCGCTAGAAGCCGCACGCGCGCTCGTTTCTCGCAAGCGTAGCGCGAACCGAAAATCTACTTACACGCCGGAGAAACTCTATCAGAGTATCGCTTCTTGGCCTGTGGCTAAGATCAAAGTGTAGTATATGTTCTTATCAGTTGAACATCTGATATTCTCTCCATGGATATTTCATTGGATATCTGATAATCTCTCCACTATTATCGTGGATGATCATTCTAATGCTCACTTTTTTTAAAAGATTTAAAACAAATTGAAAAACTTACGTCCCATGGCATATTCGTTTCGATGCAGTAAAGAAATAATTAATTCTATTGATTATATTTTTGTACGAAATAAAAAATGTTGTAGCAACCGCTTAAATATTTCATCCATGCATCTACGGCTTGTATATAGAATGATTTCAATAGAACATAATTTTATTTGAAAGATAATGTAGATATTTAGAGAACAGAAGGGCTATTTCAAATAAAATAAAATGTTATTTAAATCAATCATATTTTCCAATAGTTTATAGTATTGTAACAATCTCATATATCGGTGGCACTCCGCAGCAGCACATTTATTTGGATCAACCAATATATTTTGTTGATTCAATTGTTTTTTTTTTTCAGTGTAAGGTCGATCTTTCGCACGCAGATAGTACATAGTTTCGACATGTCACCTTTTTTTTTAAGGGACAACACCACTGTGACGGCTTCAAAAAATCGATTTTTTGAAAACCATCTAGAAAAATCTAAAATACATTTATGATTAAGATGCCGTTGGACCCAGGTCGAAAAAATAATTATTTTCGGAGATATTGAATATTTTGTGGAGCGGTGCAGCGCTCCGTGACGCTCGGGGTCCCGCGCAGCTGCGCGCCTCGGGGTCGGCAGGTATACCGGGCCTTTTCCAGGTCCTGCGGGTCTTTCCCAGGTATTCTTTTGTCTCCCTTCACAAAAACCGGCTATTGTTATAAATATAGTTTCGAAAAAAAGACATAGGTGGCGATAATTGAAAAATTTTCAAGTCGTCAATTGTCAATCGTCGATATTGCAGCTGATATCGCGGTATTATTATTCAATGATGGCCTGAGAAGCCTCATGAAAGTTTTGGAGACGTTGGGGATAACTATCGGCCCAATTTGTTTCAATTTTTGCGTTGAAACCGACGCAGCGTGGATCGAGCTGGCGGAGCGCTCGCTCACAGACGCTGCAAAAGAGGCAAGAAGAGCCTCTACAAGTTCGAGAAAAGATGCTAGGGACAATGATTTGCTTCTTGAAGGCCAGCTATATGGTGCCGGCATCGCTGATTAAAGGTAAACATTTTTTTTCCAATTTATCGCATAAATTAACAAACCTAAAACTTTGAACGCGTTTTTCTCAAAACCACTTTTTTGAGTGCGGTACGCACCAGAACTCGAGCAATTTTTATCCGATCGACGTCAAATTTGGACTGCACCAATAAAACTAGATTATCTAAAGAAGTACATAGGATTTTTTCGATATCTCAATAATAAAAAAAGTTATAGCCTATTTTCGATGGAAAATTTTGCTCGAAAATCGTCCTTTAATTTCAAAAGCGTGCCTATTTTTTAAAAATCAATATTTTTTCAAATCCCTATGTACTTCTCTTCAAAATATCATATTATTAACGAAAACACTCGGTATTTTTTTTCAGATCGACTTTGAAGAGAGTTCTGCTGCGTGCCGCGAACCACTGCAGAGGCAACAGTACCTGACGCGGGAGCTTCCCCAGCGTCACCATGGGGCGTGAAAAATTTGAAATTTTTTTTTATGTATCTTCAATAAACAACGAACAAAACAAAAATTTTTTTTTTCGAATATCTCTTTTTTTCCCCACAAAAAAAATTCTTGAAAAATGGCAAAAAACAAGGGGTCACAGTGGTGTTGTCCCTTAATGCAATATATATATAAACAACGTAATCATTGTTATTTAATCTCTAGGCTGTAGCCTCTGCACGGCTCGGTCGCGTACATGAATCCGGTAAATCGATTCATCTAGAGTCAAAAATGGAAAAATATACTTTTAGTAAAGCTACAGACTCACTGGATACATTTTCGAAATTTAAAAAATGGCTTGAATAGCACTAATTTTAAAGAAAAGGTCGATTTTCGACGAAAAATAATGACTTTAAACGTTTATTATTAACAAACGGACGAACATATGAAAAAATCACCCGGCTAGTCGATTGAATATGTTATAAAATATGTCTAATCCAAATTTGAAGTAAATCGGACGATTAGACTTTGAGATATGACGTACGCCAAATTGCAAAGTATACTTTCGAGATAAACGCAACAGAAGAAAACGTACTAAATCCACTTTTTCCGTATACCATTTTCGCATAAATGTTTAGGTCTGCCCAATATCTTTGGTGGTTCTTTATGATTTCGAGTACGGGCAATACGAATAGGACACTTATTTTGTTGTAAAATCGTTTTTTCCCGTTATAATCAATTCAATTGTTATAATAACGATTGTGACGAGAAAGTGCATTTTGTTTAACAAAGTTTGAAATAAAAGGTGTCTCTTTTTTAATTGACAATAAAAAATGTCTTCGCTATGTCCATTAGTAATGGAGGTACATTACTAATGGAACATATTTTTGAGAAAGGAACATATTTTTGAGAAAGACGGAACGATGAGTAAAAGGGACGAAACGTTGAGTCAGAGGTGATGCGATTAATTTTCGTCGCTTATATCCCCATCACTAATAGAGCTAGTAAAAAAATTAAACACCTTTTATTAAAAATTTCGATCTATGAAATGCACTCTTTCGTCCCAATTGTTATTTGAAAAATTCAGTCGTAAGAAAATGCCTTGGTGTATGGAGTACTCGCTTGAGATAAAATCACAATTATTTTTCGTACCTTCAATCTGCAATTCTTGCACCGTACAACAATTAAACCATACAATACACTGCGCAGTGCTAGACCCGTAGTGCAACGGTACGTTCTGACCTGCTCCACTAAAATCGTCATAACTCGGTCAATTTTTGGAATTTTTTGCAAAATCTTTGAACCCAACCAAAGTCAAGACTCTACGCAATAAGAAAATAAAATAAACCAAAAATTGATTTTTTTTTAATTCCAAGGTTATGCATATCCCTTGAACCTCTATTTTTCGAAACTTACCCCGTATGCGGGGCAAGATGAAACAGCGCTGGGAGAATGATGGGGCACGAATTATTGACATCTTTCGCATATAAAAATGGTTTCATTCTCAATACCAGCAATTTGATAAGCCAATCGTCTAACAAGGAACATCCCTCAGGTGACACCCTTCGATTTTGTCGAAATGTGGATATATTATAAAGCACCGAAAAGTAAACGAAACGTACTTTTTTTATCGGCGGAAAAACGGTTTCAAGGGGTGAAACCACCCCTCGAAAAAAGTCATCTCTAGGGGTAATATAGCAGTTTCACACACGAGGAGTCCACCGATTTTAATGAAACAGAAACGAAAATTCTTCTAATCCGAAGCAATGAAAAATCCACAGTAGTGACATTGCAGAAAAAATTAAGGGGTGAACCACCCCTAAATTAAGGGGCCGTTTCACCCCTTAAAACCGTTTTTCCGCCGATAAAAAAATACGTATCGCTTACTTTTCGGTGCTTTATAACGTATCCAAATTTCAACAAAATCGAAGGGTGTCACCTCAGGGATGTTCCTTGTAAGTTCTGTAGGATTAGTCCGAATAATCTCGCTTTCATATCATTATAATCATTTGTAAGTTCTTTTTCTTCTCCTGGTAGAAATACCGGTTGAAGAGGAACCAAATGCTTTACTAGTTTCATTTCACCCTTTCTAACGTAAATAGTGGTACGTTGTAAAATATTGCAGCTTTGCGATAGCTTGTATTCATCTTGCCCCATTAGACGATTAAAGAATTAACAAAAAATCACGCAATAACCTTGATAATTTCTGACAAACGGTTCTTATTATATTAATAATTATTACTTTTATCGTGTTTACCTACCTGTCTCTAATCAATATCAGCAACTCAAATGAACTGAAACGATGTTAAACTTGACCAAAAATTACATCGTTTTGTCAAAAAATCGATATTGTTTTATCACTCGAGACGCGTGCTCTCGCCACAGTTGATACTTTCACACTCATTCACCTCCTCGCCGCCCCTCCAAACTCCAACGGGAGCACTGTACTCGCACACACTGTTTAGTAACTAGGCTTATGATTTATCTTACCCCGCATATTCGTCTTGCACCGAGCTACGTAGAAACGTTTGAGTGGTTTTCGTAGTCCGAATCGAGCGAAAAAATTTGAGTAATTAACGGGCTACATGTATTTAGGTGGGTTAAAAAATTGCATTTTCCGAAAATATTTTCATCCGACAGTATCACCTCTTATCTATATTCCTCGGAAGTTTCACTGAAATATTCCTGAAATTGAATGAGCTCCAGCTTCTAACAGTCGACCGGGCGAGCGGTAGCAGCAGCATACTTCAAACTTTGAACGCCTTTTTCTCGAAACACTGTTTTCAAAGGCAGTGGACGTGATATCTTGAGAACCACTTGATGGATTGTTTCCAAACTTACAGGACATACGAGGAGAAACATTTAAAGGTCATTGACGATCTCACTTTTTGAAAATCGATTTTAATTTTTTAATAATTACATAAAAATGACGAGTTTTTTTCATACATTTTGTATGCTCGAGTGTCAATACGTTGCTACGTTGTTAAAAAAAATAATTTAAAAAATCTACGATCGTCAACGACTCGTACTAACTCGAAGTATTTCGTGGGCTAATTACATCACGCTTATGGAAAACTCCCGATCATTTTTCAGTACATTATCAATATCTGCTAAGTGAATGTCAACACGGAGCTGAAAAAAATATGTACGGTTCGACTTATTATCGGACTAATCCTTGGTACCGGGAAAATGAGGATTTACAGTACCGTTATTAAATTATTAAGGTTTTTGATGGCGAATTTGTACGAAAATCGAGCACACAAAATATTAGGATGTGCAATCATGGCAACGTCGTAGACGGCACAAATTCTACTTATCTTATCGGTATTCGGTAATTATGCCTGGGAACCTCAAACTTCTCGGTCAGGATAATTAATAACGAAAATGATTAGTACTTATTCTCTTAATTAGTAATAATTAGGTAATATTTATTTGATAACTATGTTCAAAAATGATACATTTCTAGACATTTGAAGCAAAGACAAAATAACGCGGATTTTTTTTTATACATACATTTTTTTTAAGAATAACGGAAAATTATTAAAGTTTTTGATTTTTTCGAGATCATAGACAGCTTTAGTACACACTTTGTCGTTCCAACGGATTTTTTTTACTCAAATCGATATTCATTTTTGTCAGCTCCTTGGGCCGTTTATTTTACATTAAGGTTACGAACGGGGCGCATATATCTCTAACTTCGCGACACGTCTGCCAACCTGGGCATTGTGACCTACCACGATTTACGACGTTGCCAATTCGTTTCGCGTTAATTAAGCGAGAAAAAGTTATAGAAAATAATTATACAAAGTAATGAAAACACTTAATGTAATCACCGAATGTTCAAAAATCCATATTTTCACAAAAACATTTAGGAAAATAGTTCGAAAACGCACGATTAATATGACGATTATTTGAAAGCTAACAGTTGGTAACAGTCAATCGGCTACGTACATAACTATATGGCGCTCCTCTCTCACTTCACCCCCGACGGCTAAACCCCATAACAACCTTAAGGGGAGGTACCTGAGTAAACGGCAAGAAAAACAGGTAAACATCGGGAATTTTAATCTTAAAAACCAATGTTTCGAATGGATCCGGGTTTTTTTTTATTAAAAAATATGTACATTGAGGTATGTTTAGGAATTTTTTAAAATAAATTCTTTGACGGGAAGCGATTCAAACGCGATGATCTCGAAACATAGCTTTCAAAGTCGGTGCCAGATGTATCTCGAAAACGGCTTGTCCGATTTTGTCCAAATTTGGATTCAATATTCTTCGATAGTTTTTCTCGTTCGCCACGGAGGGGTTTTTCATTTGATTGAACCATTGCTTTTTAATGCAATGTGTATGCAATCCAAAATCGTCGGAAATTGCGAACGAAAAACGAATGTTAAATTAAAACGGTCGCAATTCCGTCAAAAATGAAAATTTCTAAAAAATTTGCCTACTTGGCGAACGAGAAAAACTATCGAAGAATATTGTATCCAAATTTGGACAAAATCGGACAAGCCGTTTTCGAGATACATCTGGCATCGACTTTGAAAACTATGTTTCGAGATAATCGCGTTTCAATCGCCTCCAGTCACCGAATTTATTTTAAAAAATTTCTAAACACACCTGAATGTACGTATTTGGCAATAAAAAAAACCCGGATCCAATCCAAACACTAGTTTTTCAGATAAAAATTCCCGATGTTTATCTGTTTTCCTCGCCGTTTACCCAGGCACCTTTCCTTAATCTCGATGAACGTCCACACAAAATTGTGATACGCATATTTCTCACAAAGAACATCCCTCAGGTGACGCCCTTCGATTTCGTTGAAATTTGGATATGTTATAAAGCACCGAAAAGTAAGCGATGCGTATTTTTTTTTATCGGCGAAAAAACGGTTTTAAGGGGTGAAACGAACTCTCGAAAATAGGGGTGTTTTTCGTTTTTCGTCGATAACGTTATCGTTCTCATCTCCAATGTATAGTGCACAAAAAAGTAAACATTGTTGCAATTTGAAATTAATCAATATCACGTACCGTTAAAACGTTATCGACGAAAAACGAAAAACACCCCCATATTTGAGGGTGCGTTTCAGCCCTTAAAACCGTTTTTCCGCCAATAAAAAAAAATACGTATCGCTTACTTTTCGGTGCTTTATAACATATCCAAATTTCAACAAAATCGAAGGGTGTCACCTGAGGGATGTTGCTTGTCAGTTATTTTTTTCCCAGACCGCAATGGTTCAAGTTCCAAAATGCGAATTTTCACCGCTTCTAGGTCGAGTAACTCCACGATTGGCGGAAATCATTTAGTGTGCGGTCTTTCCTCCACCAGTGAGTCGTCAACTCCAAAAGTTGCGAGTCCCTCGGTCGCGCATTTTTTCGAGAAAAGTTCAAAATAATTTTTCCCCAAATTCCTGAGCAGCTGAATCCCGTGTCATTTCGCGCTCAAAGGCCTCATTGAGCAAATGAGAAAAAAAAAACTCCAGCGTTGCTTCCCGTAGCTGCCAGTAGACGTTGAGTGGTCCGTTTAATTAATTGGATAATCGAATTACTAGAGGTCAATGCGAATGCAGAGTGTTCGGGAAGCTTTGAAAAAAGTGTCCCCCGCGCCTCTGTTCGTTGCGGGAGGATGAAGACCGTTCGACGGTCGGTTCGTTTCGAAATTGTGGCGGTCACTCAATGCGCCCTTAAATCGAAACAAGTCCGCTACTCGGCACATCTAATTGTGCTCGTATGATTCGTGTTACTTTTGATCGCAGGTGAGCTTTGCACGGAGCACCGGGATGAATTTGAAACGAAGGCCAAGCACCTGTACGACGATGAAGAACTGGACAATTTGGTGAGTCAAAAGTGAACGAAGTTACGAAATTTTTGAATGAAAATTTGCAGCCGATCGTTAAATTTATTACGATTAATGCGCCCGACTGTAAAATGGATTCATACTGAGTGTCGAGCTTTTTTTTCCTGCTTGTGCTCACCGACCTATTAAAAGTTGGTGGAGCAGTCCGTATGTGCTGTCGCGCGGTTCTCAAACCTCACGAAAGCTTTAACAATGAGTGCCAGCCGCTGCAATTAGGAGAGGAAAAAAAGGACATCGCTACATCATGCTACGACCTTTGTTCCTTTCTTTTTAATCATATGTATATTCGTGTGGCTTTTACATTTTAACGAATCCATCAAGAGCTCTGTGAAATACAACGGGGCTGTGCCTCGAAGCTCTTCTGCAAAAAAGTGTCGGACCTTGTTGAGCAGAGCCTCTAAAAGTCACGAGCTTTATTTTTTCGCATACCACTGTCCGCGATAATGGTCTTTTTTTTCACGATTCGTTTTTTAGCCTACTTTTTGTTCTTTTTTTGTTTTTTTTTATTAACCAAACCCTGTGATTTGATAGACGTCGAAGAAAGATACACTGAAAAAAGAAATTCGTTCATCCATTTAAAATTCAGTTGGTTTAACAAAATTGTATCTTTAAATACGTTCAACTTGGTTTTTGATTGGCATAACAAAACAGCGTAGTTGGGCAGTAACCAAAGATACATTTAAACTATCTGCTTATTTAGCATGTTTGAGCAACTGTTAAAACAACAAAATTTCGAGACAACAAAGTGGCATTTTGCACATTCAACGATTCTTTTTTCTCAGTGTATATTGGCGAAATGAACTTTTTTCAATTTAAGGACTCAAGGTCCGTAAAAAGCTCCACGTCAACGAAGCGCCTGTCAACATTTTGGCAAATAATGGTTTCCTGGTCCGTTTGGCACCCTCATTACTGCAATATTAAATGGAAACTTGATTACTTTCGAGAAGTTTGCAAATCAAGGGGTAGCAGGACCCCATAAGCTCGAAAAAGCGGACGAACTTTGAACATTTTTTGTGCTGCAGGAAATTTAATGTGGATCCGACAAAATTTGGTCGCGTTATGCTGCAAGTGAATTTAGAAAACGCTGTTATGGGAAAAACATTTAGCCTCACTTTATTTTGAGTTTGAAAGTAAAGATTCGGTAGGTCAACGACTTTCCAGCATCAGACTAGTTGGAGATCATTTTCAGACACTAAAGTAGGATTCAACGTTAAAAAAAAAATTTCCGACCCGGTGGTGTTACCTCCTAAGGGGGAAGATACCGTTAGGCGAGAAAAAAATTGCTGATTTTCATGACTTTTTTTAAAAGGAAAGATTTCTCCACCATTGTCGAGACTCAGGGTATGTTTTATTACTACTTTTGGCTGTTACATGGTGTTTTTTTTATTTTTATTAATCTTTAAAAATGGCCGACGTATGGCACGGTCTTCTCAATGGGTTTCGGCGGATATTGTCAGACGGCGTGACACGTAGCGTTGGCGGGATTAATCTGAAAAATAACCAACGAAGATCTTTCTTTCATTAATACTCATACGTAGAATATGAACCAAGAAAAAGTGAGAAATGTTGAAAATCGACGAAGTGGTACACTTTGAAATAAAGACATTGAGTTTTCTGAAAAAAATGGCTAAATTTTGCAATAAACAAATACTTTTATTTTTATTTTTCAAAAACACTCACGGTCAGATTTTAAACAATAAGGCGAGAAAGATTTATACCACATTTCATCAGAATCGGTCGATTAGTTTTTCAGCTATACGTCACGTAAGTTTTGAAAATACAGTCTAGAAGACCGTGCCATTATTCCACCATTTTTTAAGATTAAATTTTTTTAACCATGTAACAGCTAAAAGTAGTAATAAAACATAACCTAGTCTCAAAAACAGTGAAGACATGTTTATTGTATGGTAACACGACTCGGATTTTTACGGATTTTTAAATAATCGTTTCTTTTTTAAATTGCTCACACTGTAACACCATAAAAACGCGTTTTTCTTGAAACCACTTTTTTAAATCTTAACAAACACATAACTTCAACACGGTGACATGGATCAGTTTGAAATTTTGATAGTATCTTCACAATGACCTCCTTTATAGAAGTACGTGGAGGTTTTTCGATTCGATGTAAACTTTTTATGTTATAACCAATTTACTTCTTATTTTTTAGTTTCTTTTTGTTCAAAGTGCACAATTTTTTCAAAATTTGTTTAAATAAAAAATCCCTACGTACTTCTGTAGCCAATAGTATATAGATTAAATTCTTTGTTGGTTTTTCGTTCCAGATCTTATATTCTACGTGAAAATTGTCCGACACTGGAGGTGTTTTTTAAAATCATTTCGAAAATTGGCCCTCTCGCCGTCATTTTGTATAAAAATAATTTGAAAATTCTATACTTCAATAGACGCTGAATAATCCCTCTAAAATTCCCATTTCTTTTATTATACTTGAACAAAAACGTCAAAGTTAGGCCTTCTTTTCGGTCGCCAGAGTGATGTTAACCCTTAAGAAAAAAAATCACGAAAATCAGCAATTTTGTTCCTCGCCTAAAAATATCTCCCCCCATTTATGGCGTTTGAGCAACAGCATCTATCAATACCGATTCATCAAACGACTAATTACCAACAATATTCAAGACGAAATTTTCGTACAGTATCGAGGGACCGGGTTGAAATTCCAAACTTTGAACGATCAGAACGCTCAAAACTCCGAAAGAATATTACCCCGAAAGATCAAAAGTCCAAAAGAATTTTACACGAAAGACCAAAACTCTGAAAATCTGAACACTGTAAAAATAATTCGGCTATGGAAGTTTTAAAAGTTTAAAAATTTCCAATGAATTGATGAATTATTTCAAGAATTTTTTTTTTGTAGAATTTTTTTATTAAAAAGTGATTTTGCGTCAATTTTGAAATTTGTCTAGACAATGTTGTACGTTCTCATAATTTACAGTCAACTGTGTAGACTCTCGCTGGCATGATCTTGACATGGGGGCCGGGTTGAAATTCCGAGCTTTGTATGCGCCGACGGTTTAAGGGGAGATATACACCTAGGAGCCGGAAAAAGGTCATTTTTGTGAATTGTTTCAAGGAAAACTATTTGAAATTTCGGATTGGGGTTTTAATTATCTAAAAATATATACATTCAAAAATATGTTTAATTTTCTTTATTTAAAAATATCAAAAATATACAAGGATATTGTATGATCCTTGGAGCGTCGTAAAAAAATGTGCGTATACGGTACCCACTGGCGTTTCTTCAAAAATCATCTGAAAAAAAAAACCAAAAAGATTATTAAATTAGATACGATAATCTAGTACTTGTCATAGCCGATTTTGAAAATATCGATTTATGACAAAATGGCGGACGTTTGAACATAAATAGTGATTTTTGGGCCAAAAATTAGTTATTAATTTGCCTATAAAACAAAAACTGAGTAACGGAAAAAAAATCCTATGACAAGTACTAGATAATGGTGTATAGAATAACCACAAAAAACCTCAAGGCAATCGGTTCATTGGTTCTCGAGAAATTTTGGGTACCGATTTGGAAAAACGTGGTTTTGAGAAAAACGCGTTTGAAAATTTGGGAATGAATAAATCATGAATTTAGTCAACTTACCCGGAATCATCGATACCAGGCCCATAGTGTAGGTCTTCTACGGTCGATGGAATGTTCATAGATTCTAAATCCCCGATCTCGATCATCTAGGTGTATATCTCCCCTTAAAATTCCTAATTTTAATGTTCCGAAATTACAAGTTTCGTCAAGATCATGCCAGCGAAAGTCTGCGCAGTTGACTGTAAATGATGTACAACGTATACCATTGTCTGGACAAATTTAAAAATTGACGTAACACTATTTGATATAAAAAAAAATCATGAAACAATTCGTCGATTTATTGAAAATTTTGAAACTTTTAAAACTCCCATAGCCGAATTATTTTGACGGTGTTCTGATTTTCCGAGTTTTGGTCTTTCGTGTAAAATTCTCCCGGAGTTTTAAGGGGGGATTGTCTTTTTTTTTCGCAAAATTTACCGCTTTTTGGGAATTTTTTTGTGAAGAAAGTATACAACGGAAAACTTGTGAAACTTGGCATATAGTTTTATTGGTCTGCTTACTACATACAAAAAAATTTTTAAACAATTTCATCAAAAAATCCGCCTCCCACCCCCCTCGACGCGCGATGGTCCTTTTTTGATGGTGTGCACGATTACAGCCTTCACGTTCATCCTGAAACAAAAACCCAAAAAGCATTTTACTTTAGACACATATAGCTATCGTTCGATGAAGGGAAAAAAAAATTGACGATTTGGTGACGTTTTGAACTTGAAGTATCGATTTTTCGAAAAAAATTGATCGAATTTTTGTTATAAATAAAAAACTATTAAACGTATTGCTTGTTTGCTTCGTCAAACGATAAAAGGATGTCAGCTGAGCATTCTGTCCAAATTTGAAGGCAATCGGTTGAATAGTTTTTGAGAAATCGTGCACACCATCAAAAAAGGACCATCGCGCGTCGAGGGGGGTGGGAGGCGTATTTTTTGATGAAATTGTTTAAAAATTTTTTTGTATGTAGTAAACAGATCAATAAAACTATATGCCAAGTTTCACAAGTTTTCCGTTGTATACTTTCTTTACAAAAAAATTCCCAAAAAGCGGTAAATTTTGCGAAAAAAAAGACAATCCCTCCTTAAGCGTTCTGATCATTCAAAGTTCGGAATGTCTACCCGGCCCCATCATCGAAAATACGGCAGATAGAAAGTCAAATAAAAAAAAATACGTTTTCTTCATTTTCTTCAAAAACGAATTATCTTACAGTGAAAGCAGCACTTCAACCCAAAAGTACTCACCAAATGCTATATCCATAAAATATTTGGAATTTTTACACAAAACGGTTGCAATGATAGTGCGAAGTGCGTGCTTTTTTTATTCTTGGAGGAGGACTGTTGTGACAGAGTGTCAGGCATGACGAGATGATAAAGTATCCCAGTATTCGTGTCACCCCAAAAGTAATCCCGATCGACAGTGCTTTGTCGCGAGGCCAGAAATTGCCTTTTCCACTTGATCTTGTTAGGCTCTTGATTGAAGATGTACGGAAAATCAACTGAAATTGCAATTTGAGGATGTTGGCGGTCGAAACGTTGCTCCGAGCCTCCACAAGTCCGGCGCGCCCAAGGCCTTTATTGAGGGATCCTTGATCCTCGATTCCATTCCACGAACACAATGCGCCCTGTCAAACGTCTCGCAATATGCGCCGTTCCGTATGTACCCGCATTAGTCTAGTTCCGCATCCACGTCACATCCCCTCAACGGTGCTTCGAAACCGCCAGAACAGAGACACGCATATCCGGGTGTTGCTGACGGAAAGACAGCTCAGAACTGACAAGTGTAATAGAACAAGATAATGAAATTCTCATAATTCTACGAGTGAATTCAATTTCCGATGTTCCTTCGCACATCCTTGCGCGACTTTTACGATCCTGTTCACTTTTGCCCCAACGTCGTCGTTTCGGTCACTTCCGGTTGCTGAAAGACCCCCCGGAGCTGCCCACGCAGCGACTCCTCACTAGGACACATCAATCAAGTGTCTGTCTTCCATTTTGTTGAAACTCATACACTTTTTATTTTGAACAGGTTTTGGAAGTGTTACCTTTAATTTAACCTTTTTTAACATTCTAAATTCCAGCTTTTTTGCTCCAATAGAACAATGTGCCTTTTGGCTATCAAAAGTATAAGAAAGTCAAGCCCCACAATTTTATATATATATATATATATATATATATATATATATATATATATATATACATATAAAATTGTGGGGCTTGTTATTTACTTTGCTTTTACTTTTACTTTGAACAAGTTTTGGAAGTGTTTGTAAGTATCCTTTTTTTAACATTCTAAATTTCAGCTTTTTTGCTCCAATAGAACAATGTGTCTTTTGGCTATCAAAAGTATAAGAAAGTCAAGCCCCACAATTTTATCTATATATATATATATATTTTTTCAAATATATTTACCCTCATGTTTTAGACAATAAGATTAGAAAGAATTATACCAAATTCCATCAGAATCGGTCGATTAGTTTTTGAGCTATACGTCACGCCAGTTTTGAAAATGCAGTTCAGAAGACCGTACAATACCTCCGTCTTTGTTAAAGATCAAGAAAAATAAAATAAAAAAAATGTAACATCAAAAGCAGTATTAACCCTAAGTCTAAAAAATGGAGAAGAAATATTTCCTTTGAAAAAAAAATCATCAAAAATCAACCCAAACAAACCCAAACAAATGTTGTCCTCGTCTGAAGGGCTCACACCCCTTAATAAACATAACAGCGAAAAAGCTTGGCGAAGGTATGCCGCCATTTTTAAAGATATGTGAAATTTACCATGTAACAGCCGAAAATAATAATAAAACATACCCTAAGTCTCAAAAATGGTGAAGAAATGTTCCGTTGAAAAAAAAATCATGAAACCCCCTTCAAAAGATCGCAAATCTCGAAATTTGAATGTTTTTCCCGAAAAACTATTTTCTTTCATAAAATCGGATTCGTTTCTCTGAATCTTCCCGATATTCGCCAAATCCAATACCGACAGTCATGACGTTCACGAGTGAGAATCTGCATCCCGCAGTTCCAAAATTTCTGAAAGACGGAATGCGAGACCGATAAAATCCGACTGCATAGATGCAGGGGAAAATTTCCTGGAAGCTTCATATATCGATGTTCCGTAACATTGTCAGCGTACTTCCATTGAAACCTCGACGACAAAAAAAAATTGAACGAAACAAAGCTTCCGCCGCGAGGAAGTTGTACAATGGATAAAGTGAAATTCGTTCGTTTCGAGGGTGGCGTCGGAAAATTGCGTCTGCAGGGTAACAACCGGTGGTGTTCCCGGGCGAACTTGACCGGTCGAACGCGCCCCTTCTGTCTCTTCGCGACTGCCGGGCAGCAGAACTGCTAGCTGCTCGAAAGCAGCGAGACGAAAGGGAAGCGCCGCAAATTCGCCATGGTAATTGCTCGCTTTGTATAGGGTCAGTACTCTTTGGTCATCTTTAATAATAACACGCGACTATGTGGCTTTCCCTCGATCTATCGGCCTTACGGGCTACTGAACCCTTTTGTGATTTGCTTGCTCTCGTCCTTTCGAGCTCTTTTCCCTTTTTTTTTCATTCACCCTTTCCTCACGCTCGTTGCATTTCCATAAAACTTCACTCCGATTCTTTGTGCTTCACTGTGAATTCCAATCGTAATTGGAAATGTTCGGAATAAAAATGGCATTCTTTTTCTTCGTTGCCGAAAGATTGCAAGAATGTGGGTCAGAAAAAGTGATTTTTTTATTTTTCGAGCTGAAATTAGCACAGTTTTTAATTTTTATGTAGCCTCTTAATTATTTATTATCATAATAATGATTAAATAGCCTGTTTATTATTTATTATTGTAATAATTGATAAATATCCTGCTAATTATTTATTAGAATAATAATTAGTAATTAGCAGGCTGTTCAAAATAGCTGTGTTAAAAATGGAAGATAGATGAAAGTCGAATGAAAGCATATTTTAACCCTTGCATGCCCCTACTGGGGTCTGAGAAACCCGAACAAAAAACGTAAAATCAATATTTCTTCGCCTTTCTTGAGAGAAAATATTTTTTGAACGAGTATATCTTGGAAGTTCTTAACTTTGAGTATTCGATCTCGGAGTTATGATTGGAAATCTGCATGGGGTCCCACTAACCCAAGTGCGGAAAGTAAGATAGATTAAAGTCGAATCAAAGTATATTTTAATAGGGTGACAAGTGGACTGTCCGGTGCAATCTAGTGCACTGTTCTTTCGAAAAAAAAAAAAAAATCCTCTCGATTTCACTACTCGGTTACACGAAGGAGATAAAAATTTTACGTTCCCACGTGTATCTGAGGAATTATTAAAAATACAATTATACGAAAACAAAACGTCATGATAAAAAATTTACTTTACTGGGAAACTCTTCCCTGAAATGGGAAATAAAAGAACTTTCCGAACGTCGTGACCGGCCTCTTATTTTAATTTGATTTTGTCTTTCATTTATTTTTTCCTTTTTTACACTCAGAAAAAAGATTTATTATTTTCTAATAAATTGGCACATTAGAACGTAATTTATCGGAAATTAATAACCGTTTACTCGTATGGAGACAGTTCCTATGTGATTGTAACTACAGCATTTATTCGGCGTCACTAAATATGTTTTTTTACGTGCCGATTTTTCATATCAATTAAAAGCCATATTTAAAATAGAACATTTGAATAAATAGTTCCTCAAATCGAATAAATACTACTTTCCAAACACGAAAACCTCTTATTTCGCGACTATGATGTTAATTCGCGCATGCGCAGTTTGCCCTTCAACACGACGGGCCCGACAGCAGGCCGCTCGTCAGATGTAAATAGCTCCACATACGCTTACTATGTAGCTTCTTCCTATACCAATGCTTTTGGCACAAGTGTCAGTGTTGCGTTTCGGAAGTGAGAAACTCGAAAATGGGAATGATTTAAGCGTAAGTAAGAATATAAAGTGAGAAAAAAACGTTCAAGTGAGAATATAATGACGGACAAAATGACACAATTCCTCGAGAAAAAAACCAGCTGGGGTATTATGAAGAATCCTATTAGATGTTAAGAGGCTGTACCAGTGCGACACTTAAAAAAAATCTATTTTTTTGCCTTTTTCGACAGTTTATACGTTCAAGAATATCATTATCATTTATATCAATATCATTTTATCTTGCAAAAATCGATAGTTAAATGTTTAAACGCGTTTTTCTCGAAATGAGATTTTTCAAATTTGCTGACATTCTAACTCAAAGAGCAATTATACGATTGACTTGAAATTTGAACTGAGTACTCTTGAATATATTTACTCTACAATGACGTAGGATATTTTTGATTGGATGAAAATTGACGACTTGTCATTGAAAAAAAAGACCATTATTTTATAGGCAAGAAAACAGATTTTTTTCCTAACTACGCCATTTTGTTAATTTTGATATTTTTCGAAAATCCTACGTCATTGCACAAGAAATACTTTCCAGTTTAACGACATTTTCTTCCTTTTTCGGTTTCAGCTACTCAATCGGCCGGAATCATGTCAGCAGTGGAGGAACTTTTTTTTTGGCGCCTCCGAAGACAGCGCATAAGTCGCTTGGATCTCAATATTTGTCTATGAAAAAATTATGTAATATAGGTCGAATATAGCCAAATATATTCTTAATGTTCCGAAACACTTAATTGAGTACTTTTCTTTGAAAAAATTCCCGAAAATCACCCAAATTTTCAGCGTTCACACTGGTATAGTCCCTTAAGAAAAACTCTATTTGTCGGATATAAAACACCTATTTCTTCTAACTTATACATCCTATTAGATGTTAAGAAAAATTCTTAGTAAATATCAAACATAAACTTGAATTTAAAAAATCTTAGCCGTCAATAAAATCGTAGTAGGCCGACATACGAATAAGAAAACTTATTTGCCAGGAGGACAAACTTTGTCCTCAATAAATCTTTTTTTTCTGAGTGTACATTTTCCTTATGCACTACTGTACCGCACGTGCACGAGGGCATAGGGAAACTGCGTTAAACCTCTGCCGATAGAGGCAGCTGCAGATTCACCGTGTTTCATCTGTGGCGACATTGGAAATTCGGAGAAACGTGCTCAGTAGTCGAGACGCCGCACGCGATTGAGCGGTCACCGATCGGAGTAGTGGCCCAGACGGCTTGACACGTACCTCTCCACCGTCGTTCGTTTATTCACGAACAGATAACCACCGGTTCAGAGACAAAGAAGTTGAGCAATTACCTTCATTCCAACTTTACTCGTAAGGGTCTTTCCTGTCGCGAGAAAAAGATCGCCACGAAACAGAACCGATATGGAAGAAAATTAAGGGGAGGGTAGGGGTTTCAGCGTGAAAAAAAACACTTTTTTCCGATTTTTTTCATCTATATGGATAGGGTCAATTTATTGAAACCTTTTGTACATTGTTAAGTATCATTTCAAGAACAATCCGGAAAATTTGTACGCGAAAATATCAATAAACAATCCGGTGTCGCGTTTTTCTCGAAACCACTTTTTCAAAGTCCGTGTTCACTGCCATTTGAAAACTACATGACCGATTTATTTCAAACTTGGTACGCACTTTCTACATATAAAATACCTCTTCCCAACGGTTAGTTTGAGATTTTGTTTACATTGAGGGGGTTTTCCACCCCCAAAATGGCGGAATTTTTCGTGAAAAATAGCACTTTTCACTTTACATGACCGCCAAAAATTTAGAAATGAAAAAAAATGATCAAAGACCGTTGGGGGGAGGATTTGATGATACTTTGACTAAATTTTAACGCGTTACCCCCACTTGTAGCGCAAAAAAGGCCTTTTTCATGATTTTTTTAAAAGAAAACTACAAAACTTTTTTAATCGATCAATATACCATCTTAAAGGACACATCTTGAAGAACTTTCAGTAATTTTTTTATTGAAAAATATTACATTGTTTAGTGGCAAATGGCCGTCAATGAAATAATGTTTTTATATACACGGTTTGCGGTGACCAACATTGCGGCAAAGTGGATCATCTGAAGAAAAAAAATGCGGATGGATTTAGTCAAATATAAGTATAAGCTAGTCTTTAATCGAAGGATTTTAAAAAATATTCATTTTTCACTAAATGGCGGACAGTCAAAGTTAATGGGTCAATTTTAACGAAAAAAACGGCCGTTTTTTGGCTATAAAACGGCCATTGTTTTTCGAAAAAAAAAAATCGAACGATTAAAGACTACATTTTTATGTGTTAAATAAGCCTGCAAAATTTCAAGAAGATCGGTTCATTAGTGATCGAGTAATCTTGGTCACCGACTTCAGAAATGCCATTTTGAGAAAAACGCGTTTAAAGTTTCAATTTCCGGTCGTTTACACAACGGATTCTTCTCTTTCAACGCTCATATCTCAGTCAATTTTGTTCGGATCGACTTGAAATTTTCAGGACATATTCCCAGATACTTATACTTCAAAAAAATGCAATAAAACAAAATCGATTTTTTTCAAAATCGCAAGTGGGGGTAACCCCTTAATGGTACTTGATTTCAGATAATTTCTAGCTGAGATACAGTGAACACCGCAAATCGTGTTTTTCCAAAGGCGTTCTTGGAAAAGCCGGCTTGCTTGTGGATATTTTCGCGTACAAATTTCACGGAATGTTCTTGAAATGACATTTAACAATGTACAAAAGCTTTCAATAAATTTACTCTATCCATATAGATGAAAAAAAATCGCAAAAAAGTGTTTTTTTTCACGCTGAAACCCCTACCCTCCCCTTAAAGTGGGGATTTCGCGGCAGCGCCGCAATCACTGTGAAACTTCCTCGCGGATTAGTCCGACTTTTTTACAATGCGCCAATACATAATTCAACTGCCAATTAAATGTTGGCGAACGTTGCAAAAATATCGATGAAAAAGTTGCATCGTTCCATCTCGCGAATGAATTATTTATACATTTTCTCGCCCACCGGTTATCCTCTACCTGTTATTATAACGACTCTTCAGATCAAGAGCTGAACGAAACGGAAAAAAAGGGGTCCCCCCAAACGTGTCATAATGGGTATGCGAATGCATAAAGCTGCGCGCACAGATGTCGTGCTATCTGCTCGTTCTCCATGCCGCGAGTGGGAGTGGGAGATTAAAGTTCTGCTTTCAACGGTTCCAACGGATACCTACGTACCTTCCATCCGTGATAAAGGGAACCGGTACGCCATTTGCATTTAGTTTTATTCGTACGAATCCCAACTCCGAGATTGGTATTGTCGTCGTTTTATTCGTCTGCTAATTGGCTGTTGCTACGGAGTTGCGGAGCTGCAGCTGTTTCACGAAGCAGCGCAGGGTTAGATATCACGCACACAGACACGCACGTGCGCTCGTACAGTTAATTGTGAAGCATTTCATTTAAGCCAAACCTTGAGTTAGTATCGAATGAAGCATCGAAACTCTGCGGGGAAACTGTTGTTATTTATTAATTGTGAAGCGTACGAGCATATATGTTGTCTCTGACGAGGCACTTGATGGCGTGTTGTATTCGACTTGTATTGGGCTGTGACATGTATGCGTGCCATGTTCATAGCTTGGTAACGGTGCAGGGCTTTATCGTGTCGTCAAGAACTTCTCGCAAATGATTTTTTTTCGATTTGCTTGTAAAGCCGTCTCTCGTTTTAATTGAATTTTGATAATACCGATGAACAGCCGTCTCTCGTTTCAATAAAATATAGTTTTTGAATCATGAGCCTCGGGGTTTTTTGTGCACTTTTCTACATGTCAGAAAATGAACGATGATTTTTTTTTTATATTTGATCAAAAGAGTTGCCTCTCGTTTTCATTGAATTTCAATAAGAATGATGAAAAACTGTCTTGTGTTCAAATAACATTTTGATTTTGAATCATGAGCTCCGGGGTTTTTTCTCAACTCTTCAACATGTCAGAACATAAAGAACATTTTCGTCACAACGATTTTTTTTTCGATTTTTAAGAATGAACTCTCCCTCTTGTTTTAATTAAATTTCAATAAAGATGATAAAAAGCCGTGTTCCGTTTCAATAAAATTTAGTTTTTGAATCATGAGCGTCATCATTTTTTGTCAACTCTTCCACATATCGGAACATAATGAACATTTTCGTCACAACGATTTTTTTTCGATTTATTAAAATGAGCTCTCTCTCTCTCGTTTTGATTAAATTTCAATAAGGATGATGAAAAGCCATGTCTCGTATAAATAACATTTTGTTTTTGAATCATGTTCCTCAACGTTTTCTATGAACTCTTCAACATGTTAGAAAATGAAGAACTTTTTCGTCACCATGATTCTTTTTCGATTTGTTTGAAAAGCCATCTCTTATTTCGATTGAATTTAAATAAGATTGATGAAGAGCTGTCTCTCATTGCAATGCAATTTAGTTATTGGACAATGAGCCTCAGTGTTTTTGGTGAACTCTTCCACGTGTCAGAAAATAAAGAACATTTTCGTCACAATGATTCTTTTTTGGTTTGTTTGAAAGAGCTTCATTTCATTTAGATTAAATTTTAATAAGATTGATGAAAAGCTGTGTCTCATTACAATAAAATTAATTTTTTTAATCACGAGCCTTAGCCTTTTTTTGGAAACTCTTCAACATGTCAGAAAATAAAGGATATTTTTGTCACATTATGATTTTTTAAAAATTTGCTTGACAAGCTATTTCTTGTTTAATATAAATTTGAATGAGATCAACGAAAGGTTTTTTTTCGTTCTAATAAAATTCAGTTTTCGAACAATAAGCATCAACATTTTTGTGAACTTTCCGACATGTCAAAAAATAAAGAACATTTTTGTGACATTATAATTTTTTTAAAATTCACTCGACAAGCTATTTCTTGTTAAATATAAATTTGAATAAGATCAACGAAGAGTTTTCTTTCGTTTTAATAAAATTCAGTTTTCGAACAATAAGCCTTAACATTTTTTATCAACACTTCAACACGTCAGAAAAAAATAACTTTTTCGTCACGATCATTTTTCTTTGTCGATTTGTTTGACAAACTATCGCGCCTGAGGACGACCGAATGATGTCCAAAAGGGAATACCCAAATGTGAAATTGGCTTCAGGAATTCTTGCGCCGAAACTGGACGAGTGAACGGGATACGGAATTTAATGTCGAACTCGTTCAAGAAGAAAAATGATTGTTCTATTGGCTGTACAGGCAGGCTGGAGCGTCAGCTTTATGAAGAAACTTTCACAAGAAATCATAAAGTTTCGTAATAAAGGGCATGTCGCTGTGCTTAAAACACACCGCACTTTAGTTGCAACCGCATAAATCTCGGGAAAGGGGCTGACATTTTTCATCGCGTCATGTTTGGGTTTGTTGTCGGACACCAAATTAGTGCGGTTGTGTTGTTCTTTAAATAAGGAAGATCTCAGGCACCTCTCGGCCGCTCCGTTTCGCTTGTGATGCGCACACGCCTCACAATTATCAACACTTACCTAGACGATAGTTTTGCATATTTTTCTCAGCCATTTTTTGTCTACGCGATTTGCGATCGCCTCAACCGGGCGCTCCTTTTTCAACCTTCTTTTTCCAACCACTATCGTTGTAACGCAGCGGGAGATAATTTTCCTCAATCTACCACTTTTTCATAAATCTCATAGGTGTATTTGAATGAATTTTCTGAATTAAAAAAAAAAGAGTTTAGACAATACACACAATGAAAAAATAAAGATAAAGAAAACTACTTCTGCAGCATATCAACGATGCAAGCTTTATGGTCCTTTGTCCTTCGAAGTTTTGCGGGGCAAATCGATGCTTAAGAGGGAATACACTTTTGTGAAGGCAAAATCAAGGGTCATTTGTGACAATTTATTTAAGAAAAACAAAACAATAGTTTTAAATTCGGTTTTCCATACATGATAGTACAAGTCTTAAAGTAAAAGAATTAAATTTTTTTTTGAACCAAAAGGGCGTATTCGCACAGGTCATAACTTTCAAGTTAGAGGAAAAAACGAAAAATATTTTGAAAGTAGATTTAAAAAATTAATCCAGTACGTAGGGGTTTTTCAAAATATTTATTTGAAAAAAATGGCGCTAATATGAAAAAAGATAAAAATCGCAAAAAAATCGGTCGAATATCGATCATAAAATTTCTAAATTTCAACTTATCGAAAAAATTCTACGTACTGGACTAGGAAATGTTGTCAAGAAGCTACAGTTAAAATTTCAAGTCAATCGATTGAAAACTCGAGGCGCTACGCGAACGTCCGCGTCTAAAAACATAGTTTCGAAAAAAAACGCGTTTAAAGTTTTAAGTACTGTAAAATCATGGAAATTTCGTATTTACCTTTAATCGGCGATGCCTGGACCATACAATTGTCCTTCTAATTCAATATTCTCTCGCTTTTCTTCTTGTCTGGAAGATGTAGGAAAAAAAATACAAAAAAAATTACAAAGCTATATTCCCCCTCAAGGAGTTACGTGAGATTCGAAGCAAAAAGAGCATACTTTCTCAATCAAAAATAATATATCGATTATTTTATTTAAAATGTTACGTACATAAATGAGCAATATTTCAACAATATATAAAAAAAAAAAAATTCATCCAAAAATTTGGAAAATTCAGCCGTTGGGACCTGGTTTCCGGAGACTCGTGATAGCTTTATCTGAAATTTAAAAAACCAATTTTTTTCTGTTACGAGATAAGTATAGCTCGTGACTGAACGAAGGATTTTAAAAAATTGAAATTTAAATTTTTGGCAGAGTTGCATGCAAAAAAGTTCAAATTTTGGTACACTTGACACTACGTATAGTCTTGTAAAATCAGTTGTAATCGAAAAAAAACCTTCGTTGAATCACTAGTCAATGCTATTTTGAAGAAGCCTGCAAAATTTCAATAAGATCGGTGCATTAGTTTATGAGAAATTGTCTCCACCGACTTCAAAAATAGTGTTTTGAGAAAAATGCGATATACTTGCGTCGCTCCCGGCCGGTCTTTCCCAACAGGGGGAATTCCTAAAGCATCTCTCTCTCTCCTAGACTTTTACTCCGATTGACTTGAAACTTTGGACGAATATTCTAGACATATTGTACTATTAGATAATAATATTTAAAAAAAAAACATTTTTTTTTAATTTTCCAAGCCACGTAACCCCTTAATGTTCCTAATCCCAAAAATTCGGGAGTCACGGGCCCTTCCTTTGGTAGTCGAACATCGACTGGCCAAGTTTAGGCCCATTCGGGCCAGCCGTTTTCACGAAAAATGGGAAAAACTCACGGATTTCCCGTCATCACGCGGGCAGCAAGATAATTCCACGTCCCTCGACGACTCGCAAGTCGTCGCCACTGTGCATCAACGTAAACAATCCCGCTACATTTCGGTAGAGTAAACGCGTAACCAACCCATCCCGTGAACTTGCGTCTTTCGAGTGTAGCCGAAGTCTATAACATTGAAGTGTGCATCGTTGGGATACAACGAAAATGATTTTTTTTCATTTTCACAATTTTCATCGGTGGATATGAGCTACGAGAATGACGCAAGCTTTTTTAAGACTCTTATTTAGCGTTCTACGACAAATTTGCGAAGTATGATTTTGGATAATAATAAAGATAAAACATTGAAAAGAATTTTCGTTGCGTTCCACCGATGCAAACTTCAACCCCACCCGGAGTCTCACGCCGACGCGATTACCGCTGCAATTCGCCGTTCCAGAATTGCGCCTGTCACTATTCGGCATTGTCACAGGGTCGGCGGGGTTGTCAAGAGTTCGACGTTATATGTGTCTCCCAAACGAATTCAGGACTTGAGAATCGCCGAAACATTTTGAATGGGGCTTGAGCCCGGACTTATTGCCGTCTGCACGCTTCTTCGCACGTAACTCCTTCCATACGACACGTAGGTATTTACAAGTCTGGCGCGGGGCCAAGGAGCGTCATCATTCACGGGAAGACGAGAGGCCCTGTGTGTCCTCATAGCGGAGCTTTCCGAGCACCGCAAGCCCTGGTGCAAAATTTCGTCTAAATAAATTTGGCGATCGAACACGGTGGTACCGCTTGCGGGGGAACACAATCCAGTTCGCGAACTGATTGAAATTCCGCCCCCATACGCGCTGATCGAACCACTGCCAAAAGCACGTAACACGTTCACCAATCGATCCGTACCATTCTTCGAACATTATTTAGCCCGAATCGATCGTGTCTCGTGCTTGCTGTCCAATGTTGCCTTGTACACTCGCCGATAAAACGTCACTCTTCACAATGTGCCAAAGAGCCCGCCTCGTTCTGGGACATCGTAAAGCTGTGACTTCCGATGACATGTCGTTCTGACGAATCCCACCATCGTTTTATTCCGCTCACAGGCTTTCCCCTATTCCAACACTGGTTGCGGGAAATTGTCGGGGCAGCCCCGATAAAATTCGGGTCCTTCGGGGGCTTCGGCGTGGCTGCACTCATGGGGATCACCACAATAGAATTTCCCAAAGGCTATCGGGATAGGGTGTATTGAAAAGCCGTTGAGCAAGGAGATCAATTGAGGACGTAGTCGGAAATTATTTGGGAACTTTTCGAACATCAAAATTTTTGTTATACTGCGTATGGAAACGTTTGTGTCTCGTATAAGGATAGGCGCTTTGAAGTTTTCGCCGGCGCTCATTCTATCATTTGCCATTGTACGTCCCAACAGAAGTAAGAAAAACGCTTTTTTATTTGACACTCCTATCTGCCATACCTTCGGCAATATTAGAACAAAAATAACATGACGAAAAAGTAATTGACGCTTGATGAAATGGTACATTTGTGTAACCCACAAGCAGTGTTAGGCGTTAATCAATTAAATTTTCAATCAGTCAATCAATTGACGAAAAAAGTAATTGCAATTCAATTAATTGTATGTTGCAATTAATTTATTTGGAATAATCTATGTTAATTGCACCTCGCAATCAAAACAATTGCAATTCACTTTTTTAGTTGTTCTAAGAAACAATTAAAACTAGCAATTAACCTATTCAACTTTACATACATCAGATAAAAAAGATTTAGATATTGATCCATTAATACAATTCAATACTACTATTTGGGTTTGTTTGTGTTTGGTTTGTTTGATTTTGAAATTGCTTCGTTAATACAATTCAATGCTACTCTTTGGGTTTTTTTGGGCTCAATCAAACCCAAACAAATCCAAAGACTAGTATTGAATTGTATTAATGAAGCAATATTCAAATCAAACAAGCCCAAACAAACTCATATACGTATTTCAATAACATATACATTTATTCTGACGCGACTCCGCGCCCTAAAAAATGATAAATTTCAATTGTTAGTTTTTAATCAAATACGTTTAAAGGATTGAAAATTGCTTAGTTTCTAATTATGGAAAGTCATGATTAACAATTACTTAATTGTTAATTGCAACTCCAGCAATTAACTAGTGATTGTTAGTCGTGAGTTTTAATAATTAGAATTAATTCATTGTTACGGGTTATAGACGTGATGAACAATTAATTAATTGTAAATCTTTAGTTGCCCTAGCAATTAAATATTGCTCAACACTGCCCACAACCCCGCAAACATCGAATATGGATACATAGAGAATCTAGACTTACTGGAATATCAAGATGATATTGAAGCTTGCATTGTTAGAGCCCGAACAAAAATAATTTCTGTCCAATAGGCAATTTTTTTTGGCCAATCGAAGCTGTTGCAAACTTTTCTCGCGACCCTCTTTAGAGACCTACAGACAAAATCTATCAAAAATTATTTTTGATGACAGTAAGAATGGAGCAAAAACGAAAATGAAAAAGAATGTTCGTAGCGTTCCAACGATGCTAACTGCAACAACAAATATCTAGGCTACCTTTTCATTATACAGATGTCCAATACTGCTTTTGACATTATAAAATAATTGACGATGTTTTTCCAATTGCCGATTTTTTTGGCAAGCCAAAGCTATAGCGAACTTTTTTATCATATCTAAGCTACCTTTTATACCTTTTTGTTTTTATTTAATTTTGATAAGGATAATATTTAAACGTTCAGGTGGGCGTTACAAAATAATTGACGACGTTTTTCCAATGCCCAATTTTTTTAGTAGACCAAAGTTATGGCGAAGTTTTTTCAAAATTCTAATTACAAAACTTACAACCAAAATCTATCAAAACTTATTTTGGAGTGCGTTATATTCGAACGATGCTAACTTCAACATATATCTAGGGTACTTTCTCATGTTACAGGTGTCCAATACTGCTTTTGTCTCTCGGTTCAGGTGGACATCATAAAACAATTGACAAAGTTTTTCCAATTGCCATTTTTTTGGCGGTCCAAAGTTATGGCAAACATTTTTAATGATCCTTATTGGAGACCTGGAACTCAAATCTATCAAAAATGATATTGGATAACAATAAAAATGGACATCAAACGAAAATAAAAAAGAATTTTCGTTGCAGTCCAAGGCTGCAAACTTTATCAGCATATATCTAGGCTACTTTTTCATACTACAGGTGTCCAATACTGTTTTTGTCTCTCGGTTCAGGTGGACATCATAAAACAATTGACGACGTTGAGCGGATTAGAGGAGAAGCATTGGAACGATCAATGCGATTCGAACATTCGCGACTTCTTCACGATCCCGGATAAAACGATCCTTAGCATATACTACCGCGGCAGTGTTCTAACTTCCGAGCTGAATGTTCCTATTATGCCAGTTCACGAACTCACATACTTCATCCGTGCACCCGCGGATATCGTGACTGCAAAAAACTTCGATGCGAACGTGATGTTCGGCACGGTTAACGAGGATATCGAAGCCACAATTCTCCGGATGACCGCTAATTTACTGGCGCCGAAATTTTTCAAAATGAAGACCTGGTCCGACAGTATCCTTTTCTTGAGTTTGTCGATTCATTTATTCGCATCATTATTTTATAAGAAAATGACGGTCTTCATCAATCCGTGCTAACGATTCTATTTAGTTCGATTGGCAAACTTGATCCCTGATTTTTTTTTCGCTATGAGAAGTAATATCCTTTTAATTACAATAAAATAAAATATTCGCATACGTCAAATATATAATTTAATTGCACTGAATAAAAAAAGTGTATTCCACTCGAATCAAATTTTATTGGAGTCAAGTGAATGATTTTTTTCGGAGTCGGTTGCAATCGATCGAAACATTCACTTGGAGTAAATAGAGTGAAACCTCGTTTATACGTTTTGCACTTATACGTTTTTATCATTTATACGTCAATTTCTCTAGCCCTGGCAGATTCCGTTCATGAAGATGATAATAAAATTTCGTTTCGTCGTTTTTCAATTATAGTTTTTTCGCGCTTATACGTTATTAATTTCACTCCCCAGCATCGGTTTTGAGGTTATTTTTTTCTCAGTTATACGTTAATCACACGTGATATTCTTTCGCTGGAGAAAATATCTTGTGACTGCGTTTTGATGTTTTGATGTTTCGATGTTTTGATGTTTTTATGTTTCTGGCCTCGACTATGTATGCAAGTACTGTGATTACACATCTTTTATCAATACGAACCTGTCTGTTATTTACTAGTCTAAAAGGTCGAAGCTTAGTGTTACAAGCTTGCATTAAGGCCTTAGGCCACTCTAGAGGCCGAAAAAACACGCTTTTTGGCGATTTTTTTTTTTTCAGAAAAACTACAAAATAAATCAAGATTACAAAAACGGGTGTTTATCATACATATCAGTGACTGTATACAATAATTATTTTGAAGCGATTAATCTCAAAATGGCGGCTGTGCAGCGTTTATCTTAAAACTGCATTTTTCAAGTTGGCCGGAAACATACATCAGACAATTTTCAATCGATTCACTTGAAATGTCGAATATATCTTCAAAAATACCTTGTCTATGGAAGTACGTAGGATTTTTTTATATTGCATAGTTCATATGTTAACAATTATCTGACGCAAATTTTTGGAAAGTGAAAAATTTGCCTAAAAATTGTCAGATAATTAATAACAAATGATCTATGCAATATTTAAAAAAATCCTATGTACTTCCATAGACAACATATTGTTTCAAGATATATTCAACATTTCAAGTGAATCGGTTGAAAATTGTCTGAGTTATGTTTTCGACCAACTTAAAAAATGCAGTTTTGAGATAAACGCTGCACAGCGCCATTTTGGAATTAATAGCTTCAAAAAAATTATTGTACACAGTCACTGATATGTATGATAAACACCCTTTTTTGTAATATCGATTTATTTTGTAGTTTGTCTGGAAAAAATCCCAAAAACCCTATTTTTTCGGCCTCTAGAGTGGCCTAACCCCTTAAATAAAAGTTCAAAACGAAAATTCGAAAACTTGAGGTGGCTCATTACTCAATTATTATCGGTCAAATTTTCAATTGGAAACCAAACATTAACATAATAGAGGTACTACTATTGAAAAACATGGTGAATTATGCACCGATCGTCATTTTAAAATGTTAAACATTTTCAAATACATACTGTATTTCACTTCTGCGTTATTCTCATTTATACCTCATATTTGATGTACCCCTTGAAAAACGTTTAACTGAAGTTTCACTGTACGTGATCTTATTGAATACAAAAAATTCTGGCAGACCGAAATTCGAATTAATTTGATTTGATTTGATTAAAACAAACAATTTACGTCTGCAACCCGCGTAGAAATTCTGATGGGGCCCGAATCAGGGCCCGATCAGGTTGCCTGACTGCCCTGGTAGGGCACTAATAAGGTAGCCTGAAAGGGCCCTACTAGGGAGTGTAACGTAGTGTCACATATGGGCCTGACCTGGTTGCCTGATCAGGTCCCTATCAGGTTGCCTAATCAGAAAGAAATGCTTATAATATTTCAAAAATCCAAAATGGAATGAACCACTTAATTTAGAGTTCCACTACAATAAATTTGTATCATAATTCGTCATCCCCTGGCCTGCTGAAATGTTTTTGTTCGAAGAAAATATTTCGCCTATATGGGAATCGAACCTCGTACGTACCTACCCAAAGCTAGGCACACTGCCCCTATGCTACCGAGTGCTTGTAACATCTTATTCCTATAATTCCTATAATTATTTGTTGTATCACATAAAGTATATCAATTTGTTAATATTATTGTGACAATTAAAGAGGTTCATCGAATAACATTCTATAGATTTTTGAAACTTAATCTTTTGTGTGTGTGTGTGTGTGTGTGTGTGTGTGTGTGTGTGTGTGTGTGTGTGTGTGTGTGTGTGTGTGTGTGTGTGTGTGTGTGTGTGTGTGTGTGTGTGTGTGTGTGTGTGTGTGTGTGTGTGTGTGTGTGTGTGTGTGTGTGTGTGCATACACACACACACACACACACACACACACACACACACACACACACACACACACACACACACACACACACACACACACACACACACACACACACACACACACACACACACACATATAATTCCTCTCTCTCTCCGCCTTACAAAGCTGGCGAAATCTTCTAACACGCATCCGAGTTGCATAACGTTTTTTGTCGTGACAGTCCATAGCACCTTTTTTTAAAATAGAATTCAGGAATGCATCGAAACTCCGAAACTACGATGCTGTAAAATCGAAGTTTCCATGTGGAAAATAAGGGGTTATGTGCATCTATCGATTGCTGAGGCAGTTATAGGGCAAGCCTATTTATGGCCTCATCAGGGAAAGGCATAGTAGGGCCTATTAGGGCAAGCCTTGGTAGGGCCCTATCGGGGAAAGCCTTAGTAGGGCCACATTAGGGACAGCCTTAGTAAGGGCTCTATCATAGAAAGCCTTAGTAGGGCCTATCAGGACAAGCCTTTGTAGGGCCCTATCGGAGAAAGCCTTAGTAGGATCTTATCAGAGGCGGCCTTAGTAGGGCCATTTTAGTAAAGCCAGATTTAGGGCCTAAATACTTCCGGCCCTATCGGGACCGAATCAGGATGTCCGTAATAGGTGTTACCCATATCACACCCCTATCCTGGTCAGGCTAACCCTAAGAAATTTCTATTCGGGTTAATGTGAACGGGTGAATTGTGAAGGTGTGCTCCTAAAAAACGTGATGAATCGATGATTTTAAGAGATGTGCATTAATTTAGCCAGTCACTTAAATTGAAAAAATTAAAATCATCTGGATTCGTGTAATTACGATTCTAAAAAGAAAAAAATGAATTTATGATTCGAAGAGACAATTTCTTTGACCCAAGCGAATAAAATCAAAGAAGAATCACAACAGTTACTTTTTTTAAATCGCGGCCGTGCCAACACCACGTTCCCCGCTATGTCAATTTCCATCGCGACCAACTTCCGCCTCTTTCGACGTTGAACTTAACGCGTGCCAAGCTCAGTTCCTCGTCGCATTCGACGTTGGCGCTCTTGTCTTTGCGTGCCCAGTTTCAGTCGGTCCCAGCTTGGGTGCACATCCGGAACAACATTCGCGTGAATTTTCCTCGGGACTTCCAGTCTGCTGAGCGACTTTTTTTTCTCTCGTTGTTTTTTGTTGTCTTTTTTCGACTTATTTCATTTCGAAATTCCGTGGTTTCAAGAGCTCCGTAGACGTTCCCCGTGTATGTCCAAGTCCAAGTACACCGACGCGCCGCTTTAATTCGAAACACTCGTGGATGCTGCACCCAAGTGTGCCAACTGCCTTAATGTCCGACTCTCATCGATCTTAACTGCCAGTGGCTATCCACGCCCTGTCGGTTTCAACTCCCGCAGCGACTGTTTCGCAAGGGTGTCTTATTTCGTCACGTGACACATTATATACACCCTATGAACACACCGTCGCGAACGATGACTTCAGCCATTGCCATTTTTTTTCCACTGCACAGGATTTCACATTTCGGGCCACAATTGTCTCAATGCGAGAGAACCTCACGAATTTACGTCAGATTCTCTTCGAGTTTCGAAACTTTTTGGGTAAAATATGACGACTTTTGGAGGCTGTTCGAGCCTTTTGGTTCGAGACGTTTTGGTCATATGGGATTCTCGAACTTTTCGGCTTAGAGATCTCGAATAATTCAGTAGAATTAGTGGGAGTACTTTTGAATTTCGGAAATAAAGAGAAAAGGAGGAATTTAACGCTGACGAAGATTTATATGCCACATCTTTGGAGACTTTTTGAAACATTTATCGAGTAAATTTCGAAAGTTATTTTTTTCGATCTAATGAGATAATTATAATCGTGCAAGCTAAGAATCCAAATTCGAAGCAAATTGACACGATTTCGACGACGCAGAAACGTTTTTGGATTTTTTCTCAAAAACGACTGAATCGAAAGCCCTGAAATGTTCACAGTCCAAGTCTGACTACCGAGGAATTACCTATATCTCTCTCGAATATTGGTGTAAAAAATAATACAGGTCAGTTTGTCACGCAAAACTGTAATTGACAAAGATTGAAAAATGGTCCTCCAGTTGAGTTGCTCGCAAGTCGAGAAGGCACTCAACCTGACCCTGATAGGCACACGCCTCTTAAGGCCTTAGGCCACTCTAGAGGCTGCAAAATAGGCTTTTTGGGGATTTTTTTCAGAAAAACTACAAAATAAATCGAGATTACAAAAAAGGGTGTTTATCATACATATCAGTGACTATATACGAAAAGTTTCTTGAAGCGATTAATTTCAAAATGGCGGCTGTGCAGCGTTTATGTCAAAACTGCATTTTTTAAGTTGGCCGCAAATATAACTCAGACAATTTTCAGGCGATTCACTTGAAATGTTGAATATATCTTGAAAAATACATTGTCTATAGAATTACGTAGGATTTTTTTTTACATCGCATAGTTCATTTGTTATTAACAATTATCTGACGATTTTTTGGGCAAATTTTAGGAAAGTGTAAAATTGGCCTAAAAAATCGTAAGATAATTGTTAATAACAAATGAACTATGCAACATAAAAAAAATCCTACGTACTTCCATAGACATTGTATTTTTCAAGATATATTCAACATTTCAATTGAGTCGCTTGAAAATTGTTTGAGTTGTTTCCGGCCAACTTAAAAAATGCCGTTTTGAGATAACCGCTGCATCTCCGCCATTTTGAAATTAATCGCTTCGAAAGAATGATTGTATACAGTCACTGATATGTATGATAAACACCCTTTTTGTAATCTCGATTTATTTTGTAGTTTTTCTGAGAAAAAAATCCCTAAAAGCCTATTTTTTTCGGCCTCTAGAGTGGCCTAACCCCTTATTGCTCCGACCACAGCAATCACTTAATAAATGGCTCTTCTCACTTTACACGCAAAAAATGCTATTTTCACGATTTTCTTAAAATGGGTTTATATAATAGATATTGATATAAAAGTTGTTACACTTAATAAATACATTTTCGAAATACATTTAAAAAAGAATTATTTATTGACGTCACTGTTTATAGACGAAAGTTGTAGTTAAAAAAATGTCCTTAAGGAGTAAGGCCACTGTAACGGCCCAAAAAAAAGGTTTTTTCACTAATTTTTTGCTCCCGAAATTGAAGGTTTTTGAAAAAAAACTTTTAATGGTGTTATCGGGCATACATTAAACTTTATTATAAAATTTTTTTACAGTAAAAAAAAACAAAATGGCGGTTCCACAGCTATCTTCCCGGGACATGTTTTGCTTCCAGGGCTCCGCGGCACGCAGCACCACTGGTGCACTTTTGAATCTAGAAGAAAAAAAAAACCATTAATCTAGAGGGCTATAGCTAGAGAATGTCGATCGGATTTTAAAAAGTATCAATTTTTGTGGATTTGGCGTGCGTTTGAAAAAAAAAATTGATTTTTGACGAAAAAAACGGCAAGTTTTTTGTTAATAAAAAATCAATAAATAAAGTTCTTGAAAATTCCGATCGACATTGTCAAGATAATGTAAATGTTCACATCTGGTTAAAATTTCAAGTAAAAAAAATGAAAATTGTTCGAGTTATGCTGCGTGCCATTTTGAAAAACCATGTTTCGAGAAAAACGCGTTTAAAGTTTTGCGAGTAGTTTTTTATTGGAAAAAATTAAACAAAGAAGTTTTGGAGAAACTTAAACTATTTTTTATTTTAAACTTAAACTATTTTTTAAGCCAATAAAAAAAAATCGATTTTTCAAAAAATTTACAGTGGCCTTACCCCTTAAAAAATTGTAGGTCTGCGCTGTTGATGAAATCTCGGAGTTGGATCATCCGAAATGAAAAAAATCAAACGGTTTTAGATTCAATATGTTAATGGCTGTAGCGCACGTCATACGATTTTCGATATATACAAAAATAACAAAATGGCGGACATTTTTCGAAAAAACAAAAAAGCACGTGCTTTTTTCACTGTTTTTGGCAAAGAAGTAAATGTCAAAATTTTAAAAAATCCTTGATATGCGTTATAGCTATAGTTGTAAAGAATATGTGGTTACAATTTCATAAGGACCGGTTCAGTAGTTGCGAAGATTTTATCAACAAGCCGTCAAGAAACGTTGTTTCGAGAAAAAACGCGTTTAAAGTTTGTTTGGATTACATAAATATATTAAAAACAATTTTTTAATGTATTTCGAAAGTTCATTTATTAACTGTAACAACTTTTATACCAATATCTATAATATAAACCTATCAAAATAATTCATGAAAATAGCCTTCTTTTTTGGCGTCTAAAGTGAGAAGACCCCTAAATGGCGGGGAAAAATTCCAAAAACTATCGTCTATACACTCGTTGGTAAGCGTTTCAAAACGATTGATTTATTCCTGCAAGTTCTTGCCGACTAAATGGATTGTGAATTTCGATTAACAATGGTAACAACGACGATAATCATGATCAGCTCATTGATCTCTCGCATTGACGGGAATTCGAAGAAGATAGCGTATCATTGCGAGGCTTCATTGTACTGTCGTTATTTTTTGCAGTAGACAGAAATAGATCGTGCAAAGGAATTCTAGAATCGGCGTTTTCAAATCCAGCTCCAATCGAAGGGCTCTTCCGTTTACGGTGAACTATTAGAGGGTGGTGGGTTGCGTATCTGCTGGACCCAAGATGTTGCTAAGGAGCGGTTGCCATGTATAACAATGTCCTCGGCAGCGGAGCAGAAGGAGACATAGAGAGAGAGAGAGAGAGATCGGAATATATGTCGCTCGGTATACAAGACCGAATAGGCCAAGGGATGTTGGGGGTGATTTGTAACGTCGTCCTATAGAATCCAAGACAAAGCATACGCTGTTTCTCTCTCTCTCTCTCTCTCTCTCTCTCTCTCTCTCTCTCTCTCTCTCTCTCTCTCTCTCTCTCTCTCTCTCTAACTCGCGTACAAGATTGTTGGTGCTGGTGTTTTTCCCAGTGCGAATTCGATAAATCCGTTCATCATTCCTTCCTACCCTGCGTCCACAATCATTTCAAGGGGCCATCAAGCTCCCGAGAAAATCGCCCAAGAGATTCTTGAGTTTCAGATGTTCGTTGCTTGGGTTCTATTTCGGCGCCTCCCTTTATCGAATTTTTTTTCTCAACTCGAGCATCGCGACGATTTATCGGACAGATCTGAATCTATCCTGATGTTGATTATTATTTAGCTTTTGAATGACGTAACCAGTCAGATTACGTAAAATATGTCACCATAGTTCATCGGGCTTCTGTAGAAGGCAATCAAAATAATAGGAAAAATGTTTCGAAATGCTGCAACAACAACTGCGTTACAGCATTGTAATATTGCATATTGATTGCTTCGTGTAGCTGCGCCATTGATGCAATATCAGAAATATGAAAATGTCCGCCTCTAGCGGTATCCCGATGGTAATCTCGTGCAGCGCACAGCAGTGTATCAGCAACGATGGATAGAATATTTCAACAGTGGAGAAAACGGGCTTTAGAAGGGACAAAATATTTTTTTGACACATCTTTTATTCGAAAAAGCTTTATATCTTCTGGATAAGATGTAGGAGAGATGGAAGGGGCAAGATGATAACGCTAAGATCGTGTTCAAATAAAACAATACATATAAAAGTCAGTCAACTTCAATTATTTTTCAAACTAATCCATTTTTTTTCTAACTTCCATCTGTACAGGGTTCTTCGCCCTTAGTACATTCCCCCATATTCCACTTTATATCCTCACCTCGCGGCTAAACTAAGCAATATTTATTAATCTTTTTATTTTGAGAGCAAAAAACGCAGTCTTCCTGATTTTTACCATACACGGAGAAAAATACGGCCTCAAATTAAAACACTGGTTGCCAGAATTCGAATTTTCAGTGCTAGAAAAGTTAGCATTTTACTGCCAGTTCGGAATTCTGAGAATTGTTATAGAAGTGTAAAAATGAGAGTACTGTACTTTACTCTCAGAGCACACTGTATAGTAAAAAAAATCCTATATGCTGTATAGTAAAAATAATGCGTGCAAATTACGAAATATAGAGAAAAATATTACGAAGTAAAATGTGACTCTTTATATTGTACTTTTTGTAGAATACTGGAAATTAATTGTTCCAATTAAGTGGGCAAAATATTTTTTGAATACTACAAAAAATCAGATTATGCCGAATAAAATGTATTATTTGTATCAGTTTACGTGCCATATCGTAGGTTAAAATTTAAATTTCTTCATTATTACTATACCATAATTACAATTTTTATCTTCCATTCAATACTTTTTGATATTTAATGATATATTTTTTTGAAGCATAGTATTAATTCTAAACCCCGAGGCCCCTGTTTTCTCCGTGTACAATACATATCTTTAATTAAACCTTTATTTTTCCCATCTTAGCCCGTATGCGGGGCAAGATGAAACAGTGCTGGGAAAATGATGGAACACGAATTATTGGCATTTTTCGCATATAAAAGTAGTTTTATTCTCAATACCAGCAATTTGACAAGTTAATCGTCTAAGTTCTGTAGAATTAGTCCTAATAATCTTGCTTCCATATCATTTTAATCATTTGTAAGTTCTTTTCATGCCCCCGGTAGAATCACGGGTCGAAAAGGAACCTAATGCTTTGCTAGTTTCATTTTACTCCTTCTAACGTAAATAGTGGTACTGTCTGGCCCCATTAGACGGTTAACGAATTCACAAAAAATCACGCAATAATCTTGAGAATTTCTGACAAACCGCTCTTATTATATCAAGGTACCATACCAGTGTGACACTTAAAAAAAATCGTTTTTTTTTGTCTTTTTCGACAGTTTATATTTTCAAGAATAGCCTGTAAAAAATTCAATGCCGTATCTCTATAATTTTATCTTGCAAAAATCGATAGTTAAGGGGGGAAATCACAGTAGCACACAAAAAAATAGGCATATTTTCGGGAATTAATTTTGGCTGAATAAAAGTATCAATCGAAAATCTGTAAAGTAGGTTTTATAGCAATACTAAAAAAGTACAAAATGTACTTTTTTCAATAAAAAATATTTAAAAATGGCGGCTGCGCAGCATATGCCCCAAGGCGCCTTTTTTGAGCTCGCCGAAGACATAACTCGAGCAAATTTTTACCGATCGACTTGAAATTTTGACAGTAGCTTCGAAACATCTTTCTCCATGGAGCTACGTAGGATTTTTTATTTTATATGGTTTACTTTTTTTGATCGACGATTTTATGGCGTTTTTTTTGTTAAAAATTTAACTTTATTTTCAAACATGCACCATTTTGCGAAAAATCAATATATCGAAAACATCCTACGTAGCTCCGTGGAGAAAGATGTTTCGAAGCTAATGTAAAAATTTCAAGTCTATCGGTAAAAATTTGCTCGAGTTATGTCTTCGGCGAGCTCAAAAAAGGCGCCTTGAGGCATATGCTGCGCAGCCGCCATTTTTAAATATTTTTTATTGAAAAAATTACATTTTTCAGTAGGTTTTATAGTATTGCCATAAAACCTACTTTACAGATTTTCGATTGATACTTTTATTCAGCCAAAATTAATTCCCAAAAATATGCCTATTTTTTGTGTGCTACTGTGATTTCCCCCCTTAAATCTTTAGACGCGTTTTTCTTGAAATGAGATTTTTCAAATTTGCTGACATTGTAACTCAAAGAGCAATTATCCGATTGACTTGAAATTTGAACTGTGTACTCTTGAATATATTTACTCTACAATGACGTAGGATATTTTTGATTGGATAAAAATTGACGATTTGGCATTGAAAAAAACGACCATTTAATAGGCTAGAAAACAGACTTTTTTTCATAACTAGGCCATTTTGTTAGATTTTGATATTTTTCGAAAATCCTACGTCATTGTACAGGAAATATCTTCCAGTTTAACGACATTTTTTCCTTTTTCGGTTTCAGCTACTCAATCGGCCGGAATCATGTCAGCAGTGGAGGAACTTTTTTTTTGGCGCCTCCGAAGACAGCGCATGAGTCGCTTGGATCTCAATATTTTTCTATGAAAAAATCATGTAATATAGGTCAAATATAGCAAAATATATTCTTAATTTTCCGAAACATTTAATTGAATCCTTTTGTTCCAAAAAATTCCCGAAAATCATCCAAATTTTCAGCGTTCACACTGGTATAGTCCCTTAACAATGAGTACTTTCATTGTATTTACCCACCTGTCTCTAATCTATATCAGCAACTCAAATGAACTGAAACGATGTTAAACTTTACCAAAAAAATTACATCGTTGTGTCAAAAAATCGATACTGTTTTCTCATTCGAGACGCGTGCTTCCACCCCAGTTGATACTTTCACACTCATTCACCTCACCGCCACCCCACCAAACTCCAACGGGAGCACTGTGCTCGCACACACTGCTTAATAGCTAGGCTTATGATTTATTTTACCCCGCGTATTCGTCTTGGCTCGAGTTCCCCTATATACGTTTCATACAAGTTTCCAACGACTAGAAAAGGTCTTGAATTTCTAGATTTTTACGTATTGCGACAAGCGCCTGTATTCGTCGAAATTTAGTCCTGTCGTACTCCAGGCTTCCCTGTAAGCCCATAGAAAATGAAGACCAATACAAGCACAGACGTGCTTGAACATCGTATGACGTTAGTTTTCCAGAATCCAATAGTATTTGCGTCTCCGGAAAGCAAAAGTTAACGGAGAGTCTGCGTAACGTTGCTGCGAGCCTCTTACAATGAAGCTACTTATCAACGTAGTATAACATTGCCATTCTAATATCCAAAAGGCTGCCGGAGCGTTGAACCGCAGTCAGCAATATCGCAACGTTTTCCGCGACGTAGCTGCAAGTTCCTCTGCTGTGCAGGGAGAACGACAAAGCAGCGAGTGTCACAAAAAGAGACACGTCGGTGATTGCAAAGCTTCCAAAAGCTTTTACCGTCTCTGCATCGTGTCTCTGGACGACTGGCACAACTTCTTCCTACCACCGATACAATTCTCGATCGTACGGCATTATCAACAGCAGAGACTGTTGATAAAAATGAGTCCATTCCAACGGGCACCGGCAGACTCACTTTTCGACGATATTATTTTTCATTATCGTCAGCCCAATTTCCAATTTCAATTCTACTTAGCCCGCCGCTGTCTTTCAATCAGCAGCATAATGACCCAATGGACCTGGATCGCGCGGCTATGCTCAAACGCTGCAACTGTTAATGAAAAGCCACCCCCGTTGCACGCGTGGCCCTTAGTTCGGATTAAAATCAATTTCGAATCTTTATTATTTTCCCGATAATTCAAAGCGTGTAAACAGTTTTGGGGATAGTTGGAAAATGGTGGCGCGTGTGCGGAGGCTGTTTTAGGCTGTGTACAAGTGTCTCGAAGCATTATAGCTGCAAGTAGAACGAAGCCGGTACGGGATGGCAGAGTGAATTTGTAACTTGGACCGCAATCCCATTAGTGAAGAAGGTGGGGAACGCCCGATGAATTTCCGGAGAGTGTACCAGAGGTTAGACCCCGGAACAGAATAGAACGGAGGGAAGGCAGCAGCAGGAGTTGAGGACCAAGCGATGCCAAGCTATTATCATAATTTCCAGTCAAATGCAATGTATAATCACTCACACTGTTCATTGCCGAGCGTCACTGTTTGTCACCATTGTTTCGTCCATCATTCCACCCCCTCTTCGCCCTCGAACTTACCGCATGCGGAACTTCGCTACCAGACTCCACTAACAACCGTTTTCCTGGTCTCGAACCGTTGCGGAATACCTTTTTTGATCCATGAGGTAAGTGGATTTTGAAAAAAAAAGAAGAAGAAAACACGCGTAAACGATTGACGCACTTTGTCCGCATCTTCTTCGGTGGTGGCTGCGCACTTGGTTCCGCGCAGTCATAACAACTGGCAGTGTCGTCGTGACGCCATCCCAATCGATATATGCGTCATGTGTCACTTAACTCGTAGCCCGTCAAATCAAGGTCCCGGGCTAGCGCGTTCACAAACGTAGCAATTTTTTCGAGATCCCTGGAGGGCTCTTTCACCCTCGCTGCTAGGGTGCAATCGTAGGGATGGTTATTTTTTTAATGTGTTTTTTTTTATTCTTTCGCCTTGCGATCACAAGCCATGCGTTGACAGTACTCTCGTTGAATTGTGAGATAGTTAGCAGATTGATGGGAGGTTTTTTTTATGCGCAGCGAAACGTTGTGGACAGTTGTATTTTGTAGAGAGAAACGCAACGAGAGGGTCACCGGAATCATCGAGGATATGGCAAAGAATATTGTAATGTCTGTGGGATGTTGCAGAAAGCTGTCGCTCGTTGAAATTCTTTTTTTTTAATTTTGGAATAATTTAAAAACGCTCGCTGGACTGGAAAATGGATGCTGGTTATGAAGTCTATTCGTAGTGTCTGGAAAATGCAAAAGTTTTTGTAGAATCGTGCTGCTGATGGTCCGAAGTTTTTTAGGCGGGAGCCTGAATTAGAAGAACAATCGTTTTTTTTAATGGCTTGCATTGATTGATAAACTATCGAAGAATATATTTACGAACTTACAGAGGCTAATTGTAAATATTTTCAAAGATACAAGGCCAGAAGCAGAAAAGCCATTGATATTGACATTTCCTCCTATTGAACACTTTGAAGTGCGTTTTCGACAGTTTTCAGTTTAAAGTTTTTTTTTTCAAATTGGCAGGCGTGATGGCAAAGAAACTAAACGACCTATTGAATCGAACCAAAGTTTATTTTCTTCAGTATGAAAATCTCTTCAAAGTGAATTAAAGAAGGGTTGAAAAAGTCTTTTTAATTAATTTTTATAGCACGTTAAAGTGTTTTTTTAAACATATTTTTTTTCAATCTTGAGAAAAGTTATAATTTTACGATTTTTTCAGCCTTTTCTTAACGGGTTACCCCCACTTGTAGCGCAAAAAAAGGCTTTTTCATGAATGTTTTAAAAGAAAACTACAAAAGTTTTTTAATCGATCAATATACCATCTTAAAGAACACATCTTGAAGAATTTTCAGTAATTTTTTTATTGAAAAATATTACATTGTTTAGTGGCAAATGGCCGTCAATGAAATAATGTTTTTATATACACGGTTTGCGGTGACCAACATTGCGGCGAAGTGGGTGATCTGAAAAAAAAATGCGGATGGATTTAGTCAAATATTAAGTATAAACTAGTCTTTAATCGAAGGATTTTAAAAAATATTCATTTTTCACAAAATGGCGGACAGTCAAAGTTAATGGTTCGATTTTAACGAAAAAAAACGGCCGTTTTTTGGCTATAAAACGGCCATTTTTTTCGAAAAAAAAATCGAACGATTAAAGACTACATTTTTATGTATTAAATAAGCCTGCAAAATTTCAAGAAGATCGGTTCATTAGTGTTCGAGTAATCTTGGTCACCGACTTCAGAAAAGCCATTTTGAGAAAAACGCGTTTAAAGTTTCAATTAGCCAGCCATTTACACAACGGATTCTTCTCTTTCAACGCTCATATCTCAGTCAATTTTGTTCGGATCGACTTGAAATTTTCAGGACATATTCTCAGATAACTATACTTCAAAAAAATGCAATAAAAAAATATCGAATTTTTCAAAATCGCAAGTGGGGGTAACCCCTTAATTCACCGAGGACAACAATATGTGACAATTGAAAATGTTATTGGTTTATTTGGTTCAGTCAAGAATTACGAGATGCATCTTCCCGCCGATTGGCGACTGCAGTGGCAAGACGTACATGGAATAGGCTGATAAATTGTCAATTATTGTTTCATGTTGAACATTTATTTTTTATACACTTCATATATACATGAAAAGATACCTCAAAATGAACTGGGCTCACGTATTTTTTTTTCTTTCTGAAAAAGATCCCGAAAAAAACGTTTTTTTTGGACATTCTAATTCAGGCCCCCGCTATGATGAATTGAGGGAGGCCACCACTGCCGAAAACGGTTGTTTTTCCGATCTTTTTTGTCTTAGATTATTTACTTGGGATTTGGAAAAAGGTATTTTATTAAGCATACATTGAACTTGTCCCGAGTAAATTTTTATTTTCGAAAATAATTTTTTTTAATCTGGTCCAACGGCCGGATCGATAATTTAACAATGGTTGGTCTGGAAATTAAAATAAAATACTTTCATAATCTATATAAATGTAGTTCTCGTTTTACGTAGCTGTTTTGCTAGCAAAAGTTCAAGAAAAGGCGGGTGTTAAAAAAGAAATATAATTTTGGCGAAATTTTCACTTATTTTCGGAGGCTTAAACAATACTAAATTAAAAAAAAAAACGACTACGTACAACGTTAACAACAGCAATTGGGAAAATGTTGGTTATTTCAATTAAAAATCTGACAATTATAGCTAATGATTCCGGCCATGTTGAGAAAAGTCATTTCGAAAAAACCGCAATTAAAAGTTTCAGTAACTTGCCCAATTTCCAATATTAAATTTAACTTGAATTTTTATTCCACCTATTCTTGAATAATTATACTTTGAGAAACAGCAAAAAAAACGACTTTTTTCACGCGTCAAAGTTGTGGCCGCTTTAAGGGCGTTGGCCCTAAAAATTTGTGCATTTTTTAAGGCAACTGTGACATTGCAATTTTCATGAAACATAAAAGTTTTTATCAAAATGTATTTCTAGCGGATTAAAATGATTAATGGACAAAGGGTTTGTAGCTGATGAGGTTGTACCTTTTATGAGGATATAAAAAAATAGTATGCCAGTTATCTTGCATTTCTGTTTCGTCAAAGATACTGGCACGGGGAAATTTGATCGGCGTTTTAGATCGAGTTGAGTATCTTATATGCACGAGTAGGAGTGCTAACGGGATGGAGAGAGAAAGAGAGAGGGAGAGAAAGAGTGAGAAAGGGTGTTCAAAAATTAAGGAGCTAATCCGGGATGATACGAAGCGCGTTTCAAGGTGCACACGGAGATGGTGCTTTCCGTCGAGTTTTTAAAACAGTAATAAAAGTTGAATCTTGTGCGTTGCCTCCTCTCGTTCATAGTCATAGGACTCTGTGAGAAAGTGGGTTTTTTTTTAATTCTCTTTCCGCGTACTTTGTGCATTTTCTATGAATATAGCAAGCATTGCGCAACTTTCAATTTTCATCGCTCTTACTTTACGTCTCCGGATTCGCTGAGATGAGGCGAGGCTCAGTTTGAAAGCTAATAACAACTCTTGCACTCGCACTAATTTCCCATTTCGTCGAATTTGCACAAATTCAGGGGGGAAAAGCTTTTTTTTTGTAATATGAAAAAAGTGGGGTCTCATGGATCTCAAATGATTGATATTGATCCATTTTGAAAAACAACCATTTGAAAAATATTTTTAACACCATTGTTATATTATTAATATTATTTTTTTGCTTCAACAGCCATATATATTTGATGAAAAACTTTTTATTAAATGATTTTATTATTGATTAAATCTCAATACTTTTAATATTGTTACACATGAATAGATTGTTATGAATCTATCTGTATATGTACACTAATGCAAATAATATTGAAATTTAATAAATAATAATTTGACAATAGTTGTTTCTACATTGGGTTAAACATTTACGAATTCTCAATTTTTTCGTATTCATAAAACGTCTTCGATATATATGCATATATAGCTATGTCCCTGCTTCTGTCACTAGACATATATTTATATGTGTGTCTATGTGACTTTTAATTGTTTTTGATACAGTTATTTCCGAATTGTTATTTATTTAATATAAAGATTATTTCTATTATTTCTTGTGTCAACATTTTTTCAATTCGCCATATTTCTATATGGGGTACTAAAAATCTATCAAATTATTTGTATAACTTCATTTATATAAATATAAATGGGAAACGTATATTTTTAATGGCGGTGAAGTTTGCACCGTTAGAAGGCAACAGAAGTTCTTTTTTTAATTCATTCAATTTTATTATAATCCACATCTTTTTTTTTCTTCGATTGACATTGAAAATTTCTACTGATGATAGGAAAGAGCATTTCAGTGATTTTCGTACCATAAGTGAGGAAAAGAATGTGAGTAATTGAAGAAAAGTTAAGGTTAAAGGCGAGAGTCTTGATTTTCCCGAATAAAAATGGGCATTTTTCGTTCATCAAATTGAAAGTATAAATAGGAAAAAATCCTATTTATAGGATAATGTTAATTTTTATAATAATGTTATAATTTTATATAATTTTAATTAATTATAATTTTTAAAATAATGATAAAATAATGTTAATTTTTACATCTAGAAAAAGCCCTAAAATTTTAGAAAGATCGATGTAGTTTTTGGGATATTTTGTTCACCGACTTTGAAAACGTACTTTTGAGAAAAAAAAGCGTTTAAAGTTTCGAACGACGCTCGGCCGTTCCGACGGGCCGGGGGACAACATAACAGCCTATAAAACTGTTAATTTTGATCCGATGACCTTGACATTTTGAGGGAACATTTATGAGATGATATAAAGTCAAAATATATTGGTGTCGAAAAGAATAATTTTTCGACTTTTACAACTAGTCATAACCCCTTAAAAAGAAAACGCGAAAACGATAGGTAAGATTTGATTGTGCTTCTTCCAATTAGCAGAGTTCGGCAAAGTTTGTAGGTCACGAGAAAAAAAAAAGCAAAGGTTGTTCTTCGACCCGAGGCACGTCCAAAAATTACGGCACCGACAAATCTACCGTTTCGCCAGTTCCGCAAGATCGATTGGCATCGGTGGGGAGTGAGATCCGTTAAGATTTTTCCATCCTCCCTTCCGTACAGTCAAAAGGGGAAAAATGGTATTTGTCACGCGTCGGGGCAACTTACGAAATTGACCGTCCGATAAATTTCGTTGCAGTCCCGGTATTTCCGAACTGTGAGCAGAGTTGAAAAATGGAAACACCTAACTTTCCGTCTACTTCGACGCACGTCGAATTTATGGCAGTAGGGATCGTTATTCGGATTGGAAGTTGACGAATTAAGGAGGTTGGAGCGTTAGCCAAAATCCAAAGTTAAATTTTTTTTTTAAATATATATATATATGTATTGTCTAGACTACGCTAAGTCGTTGCGAATTTTTTGAATTTTTTTTTACCACCATACACCAGATATAAAAAATAGTGTAATGTATGTAATGTTACGTGCGTTTAGATGGGTAAGACGTTCACGCAACGAGTGATGTGATTTTTTTGGCTATTTAGCACCAAGATAAACCATTTTAACAACGGATTTATCAACGAATTATCAACGAACATTATCATCGATAATGTTACACTTTTTCAAGTTGGTAGTTACACAAAAGTTTTTCTTATTTATAGAAAATAATAAAGGATATAAAGTATATATAGTATATAAATATATACTACGAGTATAGTATATAAAAGTATATATAAGTATATAAAAAAGATGAAAATATGAAATGTGAAATTCTCATTAGTAGAAATATGAAAATGCATAATTTTGCCTTTTAATTATATATTTTATGAAAAATTAGCATCTACAGAATAAATCTATACCTTGTACTCATGTATTTGAGGTTCATTGAAAAACAAATTAATAAACCGTCATTTGACTCAACTACAACGCTCCAACCTCTTCAGGCCGGAAACCAGTTTAGATGACTAAAAAATCGACTTGTTAATTGCATGAATTGTTAGTAAAACTAATCGCTTATTAATCGTCAAGCAGCATAAATAATTCATTACTGTCTTGAATTCTTTATTTTCGGTAATTTTTATCGAACGCGTTTTTCTCGAAACGACTTTTTGCCAATTTGTGCATACTCTAGCTCAAAAAGTTTTTAACCTATAGTTTTAGAAAGTAAGAGTTTTTTAAATATAATTACGCTCTATATTAACCTAAATTTGGGGTAATATCATTGTTTCAAGAATATTTTTTAAAGCAAAATGGTTACAAAAATAATGGCAAAAATTATACCCTTCTGTTTAAACACCTCTAAAAAATGCAATTTTCATTTTTTTTGCTCAGTGTTAGGTTCATATAGAAGAAAGACATGTTCTCAAAGTAATCTTCAACTCGTATTAATAGCCGATGAAAACTGTGGCCTCCAGAGTGTACACAAATAGCAAAGTCTGATATACAGGGTGTCCCAGAACTCAACGTTAAGCCGAAACGGGGTGACAGGATTGATTGTAACCATCATGAGAAAAATCCGAAAAAAAATCTATCCCATGCAGTTTGAAAATTATGGGCATTTAAGAAAAACCTGGAAATTTGGTCAAACTGTAACCATTTTTCGGTTATTGTGAAACAAACCCAAACAAACCCAAACAAACCCAAGTTTCCTAGAATTAAGGCTATTTGTTAAACTATGAATTTAAAATTTTCAAAATTTGTCTACTTTGAAAGGCCCTGCTTTATTTTTTTTCTGCTTTATTTTTGTTCTCCTTTATTTTTTTTCTGATTTTTCTCATGATGGTTACAATCAATCCTGTCACCCCGTTTCGGCTTAACGTTGAGTTCTGGGACACCCTGTATATGTATAAAATATGTATAAATATGCGTAACACACTCCCAAAGTTTGAATAAATACTATTCATTCTTTCCTTGTAAAAAAAATCATGAAAACCACTAAAAAAAACTCGTCAACTGGTTTCCGGCCTTAAGTGCATTCCTCGCGCAAGTGGCCTCGATAGCTGTCATTGATCGTATTGTTTTAGGACGATACTGGCATCCTGGACACTCCAATTAGTCCAGAGATTAAGCGTGATTGACGTTTTTTTTTGTACACCAAAGGGACGCAACTTTTCCAATAATAACTGCGCACCATCGAATGCTACCATTAGTCCAGTAAAAATTTCGAAAGTAAGCACTTTTTAGACATAAATTCGCAAACTTGATCTAAGGGTAATTGGATGACGCTGAATCGAATAGCGATAATCATTTTGCAATTAACCCCCGAAAAAAATGTTTCAAAACCGTTTAATTCGAAACCTAATAATTTTATCGAAAAATATTTCAAACAAAAGTTGTTAAGGACATAAAAGTACTTAAAAAAGTATTGAACGTTCGTCTTTGTATCTCCAAAAATGAGGGAGAAAAAAACGATTGAAAATTTGTTTGCAAGACAAAATCGCCTTGCAGCCGAAGCACCACTGGGAGTGTAAGGGACGGAAGATACTCATTGGAGCGCGTTGCGCGCATGCGTGGCGGAACGATAGAAAGAACCTCTTATGAGTGCAAACGGCACAGCCATATAGTGCGTCTCTTTCTGACAGTGATCCTCAACCAGTAAAATTGTCAATGTTCAGTCGTAATTTTTCAATACTTATACAATAATTAAAAATTTAAAAATTTCTAGAAAGTTAGATTAACTCTTACTAAAGCACTATGTAACAAAAAAACCCGAGATACATACGAATTTTTATTTTTTTTAACTTCGAGATTTCCTCCCCCCAATTGAATGGTTTTTCGTTTTTTTCTCCCTTATTCTCGAAGATAAAAAGATGGACGTTCAATACTTTTTTACGTACTTTAATGTCCCGAACAACTTTTGTTTGAAAAATTTTTCGATAAAATTATTAGGTTCCGGATTAAGCGGGTTTTAAACATTTTCTCGGGGGTTGATTGAAAAATTGTTATCGCCATTCGATTCAGTGACGTCCAATTACCCTTAGATCAATTTTGCGTATTTATATCTAGAAAGTGCTTACTTTCATGCTTATTGCCTGGACTTCATGGCGATGAAGGCCGAGTAAATTTGAAGGGTCGGGCAAAAAAAATAGCGCCTTTGAGCCTACCCTCCTAATATTTCCTGAAAACGGACGTAGAGCAAAGTGTGTAATCCTTAACGGTCGTGGAACGTAATACATGCGTCAAAGCTGACTTCTGTGCTAGCCTGCACACGTTCTTGTGCAGCCTCACGGACCTCAGGTACAAAATGCTCGGTTTGACCGTGATATATCTGCCGCTGGAAGGAAACGATCAAACTGTGGAGGAGGTAAACACCGATAAGGAGCTTGTAAAACGTCTCGAGGGAGTAGTAGTACATTGGACCCACCAAATCAGATTGGCCCTTGGCGACCAGGATCAAACCACTCCCCACGAACTTCTCTGCCTCAATGACGAGTACGACTTCTGGATTTATCGATGTAAGCCACCAATTCCTCCTATTGCTGTTACCTTCTCTTATCGCCTTTTATTGCACCCGAGCACGAAAGTAAATACCGACGTTCCGTTTTTGTTTGTTGAGTCTGGTCTCAAATTATTGACGGGTCTGCATATGCTTGGGGCCCAAAAAACGGGTCGATTTTCAATGTTTTTTTCCGACGAGAGTATTGCGATGACGGGGCGGGAATTTTGGACTAACTTCATATGTAGTCTTGACAAGTTTTTTTTTAACGAAATATATTGATAAACCATGAAGTTATTGTTATTTACACGAAGTGCTGCCGTTGCTGCGTGACCAATCGGTGTGGGTTGTGGGCAACTAGGGTGATCCGAAAAAAAAAAAGAAAACATGAACTTTTAGTATAATGATAAATCTTTCAGATAATGGAATACTTCTTTGAAACTCTGAAAATTATGAAAATCGTATGCTGTACAAAAAAAGTTCAACTTTTATTTGCAATAAACGAATTTAATCATTTGTAATTAATAAATGGATAAGCAAATCATAAAGTCATCTCGATGTGGGATAGAAAAAGTTATAAATTATGCTCCGTCCGGATTAGAAGGAAATCGGACGAATGGATTCTGAGATAAGGCTCACTCCGTTTAATGAAACATAGAAAAATTGCAGCGCTGCGGTTCGCTCTAGCGCGGCGGGCGATCTGACCCTCCACAAAAATCGTCATGACTTAGATAAGTATTGCAATTTTTACAAAATATTAGTTGCAAATTAAAGTTAAGACTCTAGGCTATAAAATGATGCAAAGAAAAAATCGTACTTTTGCAATGTTAAGCTATGCAGCCCCTTTAAATTGAATGGGACTTGAAAATCAAGTAATGCAAAATTCGGATTAATAAGACCCAACTGTACTTATACAATAAAAAGACCCATCATTTTGATAATGTTAATGTTTGGATCATTGGATTTCAATAGATTTTTTTAAATGCGAAAGTATTTTTTTTCGGCAGCTCAGGCCTTCAAAATCACTTGCACTTTTTCGTGTTTGCTTATTACAGATTTGCGATCCGAAAAATTTAATAATAATAATAATAACAACAATAATAATAAATATATATAAGTATTTACCGATATAATACCGACAATAATAAAATTATAGAAATCAAGCAAGAGTTGGAAACAAATTCGTTCCATTCCAACGATACAAGCTTCGATGAAATTTATTTTATCAGTTCGCTCAATGAGCCCTCTTTGAGCCTGCTGGTGTCCCAATCTTGATTTGGCTCTGATAATCGAATATCAAAGGCAATGTAATCGTATCCATTATCAAAACGATCGATTTCAATTGAACTTCGAAAATAACGAAAAATTGAAAATTCGTTGCACTCGTCGCGCGGTTACCTTGGCTGGCGTACAATTTTCACCGACCAATGAAATATCCGTGCCGAATGCTGTGATCGAGAAAAATGGCGATGAAATTTCGGAAGTCCCTTGTTGCAGTTTGCTGATCAACATTGCGATGGGCGAGAATCACATTTTATGCATACCTTCAAAGGTGGAAGAATATTTGTCATAACTCGTTCGCCAGTTATGGTGGAGGCAAGGAAAATTCTCGTACGTCAGTCCAAGCCCATTTGATAATAAAGAGAGCGACAAACAGTGAGAGAGGGGGTAGAGAGAGGGGGAGAGAGAGAGGGGGAGAGAGAGAGGGGGAGAGAGAGAGAGAGAGAGAGAGAGAGAGAGAGAGAGAGAGAGAGAGAGAGAGAGAGAGAGAGAGAGAGAGAGAGAGAGAGAGAGAGAGAGAGAGAGAGAGAGAGAGAGAGAGAGAGAGTGAGTGAGTGAGTGAGTGAGTGAGTGAGTGAGTGAGTGAGTGAGTGAGTGAGTGAGTGAGTGAGTGAGTGAGTGAGTGAGTGAGTGAGTGAGTGAGTGAGTGAGTGAGTGAGTGAGTGAGTGAGTGAGTGAGTGAGTGAGTGAGTGAGTGAGTGAGTGAGTGAGTGAGTGAGTGAGTGAGTGAGTGAGTGAGTGAGTGAGTGAGTGAGTGAGTGAGTGAGTGAGTGAGTGAGTGAGTGAGTGAGTGAGTGAGTGAGTGAGTGAGTGAGTGAGTGAGTGAGTGAGTGAGTGAGTGAGTGAGTGAGTGAGTGAGTGAGTGAGTGAGTGAGTGAGTGAGTGAGTGAGTGAGTGAGTGAGTGAGTGAGTGAGTGAGTGAGTGAGTGAGTGAGTGAGTGAGTGAGTGAGTGAGTGAGTGAGGAAAGTCAGGAATGAGGGAACGAGGTAGAAAGCAGAGAACAGAAGTTAAACGCACCAGACAGAGTACGAGCTTCGGGGCTGGATCGTGTTTCCCAAAACCGAAAGAACCGCAAACGCGGGATCCCCGCGTACCATGCACCGAGAATTCACCTCGTAAAACTGATAAAGTACATGCACCACTGTACCAATCGCGTAGAAATTTCTAGAATAGCATTTCCATCTCATACTCTGGGTTACGTGTATATGTTCTTTGAAATTCGACCTCCTACTCACGTTGCGACCGACCGACTGATCCCCACTCCATTAATTGAAGGTAGGTTCTCGAAAATGGGGTTAAATTGACATTAAGGGTACCTTTGACAGTTTTTGGGGCTACTTTAACAGGTGGTGTGCGAGGATACAGACTCATTCTTTTTTAACTGTGTTTCTATTGTAGCTCACTTTTGTTGTTCAGGTGTATTATAACGTTGCTAAAGTTGATTGTAATCTTGCTCAAGTTGATTTTGATCTCAATGATAGTTATAAGACTGATTAAGTGACTATAATAGTACCCTGGGTACTTGATATTTTTATGTAAAACGTTTGCTTAACAAAGATAAAAATTTGATTGGAAAAAATCGTTGTTTTTCATTTTATTCCATGTATAATGCATAAAATATTACATTTTCTTATCATAATGATGTCAAAGTAACCCTTAATCTTTGACATATTTGTCGTTGCATTTCAATGCCTTGTCAAAAACACCCCCCACTCGAGGTTACTTTGAATCTTCTTATTTTTTTTAAATAAGAAGATACAAAGGCTATACATACATTTGATAGCCAAAGGACACATTGTTCTATTGGAGCAAAAAAACTCGGAGTTTAGTATGTTAAAGAAAAGTTACCTACAAAAAACTTCCAAACCCTGTTCAAAGTAACCCCATTTTTCGGTACGTCACTTTTCCAATACGCACCTAACCGTGATGTCGAATAAAAGAGCACTATCAAGATATGCGAAAAAACGAAAAATAAATTTTCGAAATTTCAAATCTTTCTAGTCTCGAAAGTTGATTTCGTAAAATTTGCTAATTGATCCGGTGTCCATCGCGAAGAAACTCAAACACAGGTATTTTTGCAAAAACAACCGATAATCATCAATACTCACGATCTCGAAGTTATCATCGGTGGAACGCAACGAAAATTAATCCTTTTTCATGGATACAATTTCTTTTTCCCAAATACAGGCTGAAAAAATCATTCGAACGTTTGTGCGTATTTTTATTACAGATTCACGACCTCAAGTCGCAAAAAAAACGTTCCGAATAATAATGAAAAATAAGAACTAAACTTCAACATCATCAATACTCGACGTGCGAAAATTTTCCAACAGTATGCCAGGTGGAATCTTGTCGAATTGAGAACGGTTTTTCTTATTCATTTCCAAGACGAATTATTTTGCAGTGACTGCAATAATATTGCTCGAAGCTACTCGCTAAATGCTATTTTCATGACTTATTTCAAAACTTTAAGCCAATGAGTTACAAGAATAAAGGGGAAAAGGTGAGAGGAAGGGTATTTCGCTAACGAGGAATTCATATGGGGAAAACAGACTGAGATGAAGGGAGAAGAACTGGACGCGCAATTACGTAAAATGTAGTGGCTCGTTGGCAGGAAATCCCAGCTGACTCTGTGTAATGAAATAACCATCTACACAGTCATCTTGAAGCCGGTGTGGAATTATCGAATCCTTCCGTGGCTCTGCGCATTTTTTCGCCCTTTTACACGCTCGCTTGTGCGATACAAACTTCATTACTCGATATAATTATCACTTCCGTACATACACGTATTTTTCAATTTTTGACACACCATTTCGCCCATAAAAGCAATCCACGGACGGTTTTTGGATTTTTTTTCTCAAAAACGGTCAGATATAGTAATGTGAAAATTTAAGGGGTCTTCTCACTTTAGACGCTAAAAAAGGCTATTTTCATGATTTTTTTGATAGGTTTACATTATAGATATTGACATAAAAGTTGTTACACTCAATAAATACACTTTCAAAATACATTAAAAAATTTATTGATTTATTTAAGACACTATTTATAGACGAAAAACGTAGTTAAAAAAAATGTCCTAAAAAAATTGTAGGTCTGCGCTGTTGATGAAATCTCGGAGATAGATCATCCGAAACAAAAAAATCAAACGGTTTTAGATTCGGTATGTTAATGGATATTGTGCATATCATACGCGTTTTTATATATGCAAAAATAACATAATGGCGGAAATTTTTAGAAAATACAAAAAAACGTATTTTTTCATCGTTTTTGGCAAAAAAAAAGTATATATCAAAATGTTCGCAAATCCTTGCTATGTGATATAGCTATAGTTGTAAATAATATGTGGTTAAAATTTCATAAGGATAGGTTCAGTAGTTTCGATGATTTTATCAACAAGCCGTCGAAAAACGTTATTTCGAGAAAAACACGTTTAAAGTTTGTTTGGGTTACATAAATACAATTAAAAATGTTTCAATGTATTTCGAAAGTATATTTATTAAGTGTTACAATTTTTATATCAATATATATAATACAAAACTATCAAAAAAATTCATGAAAATAGCCTTTTTTTAGCGTCTAAAGTGAGAAGACCCCATGACATCCGACGTCTACCTACTGCACAAATGACCTGTAGCTTCCTGATATTCGTGTTTTTGAAGAAAGACCTACAAATGAATTTTCCACCCGATACTGCCATGGGGCCCTCCATATATTACGTCATAGATTTTTGCCGATTATTGACCCCCCCCCCCCGACATCATCCTATTCTTCCTATGTTTATCACCCAATTATCGTTACCGTCATCTAACGACGAGACCCCCTCCCTCTTTTAAAATGACGTAATTTATGAAATTATGAGTCCCCATCGAAAAAGTTAGAAATGTTCTTTCGGTTGAGTTGATATTGAAGATATCCTCGACCTGGCCACGCTGGAAACACGCACTTTGAAACTTAAGGGGCCAGTCCACTTTGGAGCCACGCAAATTCTAATTTCGCGATTTTTTAAAGCATTTTATAACAGATATGAATATAAAAATTGTTGGGCTTGATAAATGAAGTCTTGAAATACATTTAAAAAAAATTTAATTCATTTTTATTAATTTTTAAGTATAAAAACTATAGTTTAACGTAACGCCTCAAAAATAGGTGGGCTAGGTAGCTTCATCAAAAATCGGCAACGGCTTGTCTGAAACAAAAAAATCAAAGTCCATTAGATTCAGTATGACACCAGCTACAAAATGACCCTCGAATAAAAAGTTTTGTCAAAAAATAAAAAAATGGCAAATGAAAAACGAAAAAAGTAAAAAAAAACGCGTTTTTTTTCGCAGTTTTTCGCAAAAAAGTAAAAATCAAAATTTTTAAACCATCGAGGGTCATCTTGGTGCGAATCATGTTTACAATATGTGGTTCAAATTTCAAGAGAATCGGTTTATTAGTTTTAGAGATACGATGGAGCTAGATTTTGAAAACGTTGTTTCGAGAAAAACGCGTTTGAAGTTTATATTATGAAAAAACTTACCTAAACTCTTACCTAAACTCAATCGGCAATTCCTGCACCATACAAAATCCCTTCTGATTGCTCACCATCGTCGATTTCTTCAAGTCTTGCTTGCTTTCGATTTTTTGAAATTTTCAAAGTGGACTAGCCCCTTAAATCACTGCAATCTGTAACAAAATAGCTGAGAAAAATTCCAAAAACCATCGTGTATCGATGTTCGTTCATAATCGCGATCACACGTGTGATCTCCACTTTTTTTCAATCACAGACGAAAATCTGTGCGGCCTGAGTTATCAGATACAAAGTCCAGAGGTGCGACATCTGCTCAGGATTTTGACATCGAATCAATCAACGTACGCGCGACAGTTCGTCGCTCTCAGTGAGGAGATCGAACACGGGATGATCGAGTCCAAGTCGAACATTGAATTTCTCGGTCTCCTACAAAAGCCCAGCGCCGATTTGAATGCCTGCACGAGTCCCGAAGAATTGACGCCGCATCTCAAAAAAATCCTTCACACCTTTCGCGTCATTTGGCTCAACTCGCCGTTCTTCAGCAATGAAGATAGAATGAGCAGTCTCTTCATTGCGCTTCACAATCAAATAATCGTTCGTCTGCAAAGTTTCGTCGACTTCAAGGACATTTTTGCCGGAAATACCAGGCGCAACATTAGGCTACTTTCCAAATGCATCGGAGCTTGCGAAGATTACAAGAGCCTGTACCAAGAGGTTCGTTGTGATTTCAATCAACATTTTATTTATCGACGATAGAGACATTTTTCTCGCGGAAATTCGGAAAATCGAATTAACCTGATTTTTCGTACGGAGATGCTCAAAATCAAAGCCTTTGATTCAAGACGGCAAAATCAATTTAAGGGGTCTTCGCACTTTAGACGCTAAGGCCATTTTCTTGAATTTTTTTGATAGGTTTATATTATGGACATTGTATAAAAGATGTTACACTCAAGGCACCACACCACGGTTCGTGCGCGGTACGAGAGTGTATTTTTCGTAATTATTTTCAAAGAAACGATGAATGGAATTTTTTTTATTAACACTCATAGCCAATACATACATATAGAAGACTGTATACAAATTTTTGTACTCGAATCTAAAGTATAGTTTGCGGTGTACGCCGCTTCGAAGAGGACACTCCGATGAAATTGCTGCTCGACGGTTGACAGCGATTAAGCCATACGGTTCATCTGAAAAATAAAATAAAAACATATTCATAAACTAGATATATAAGTTTACAGCATCACGTAGGGGAATTTCGATATCTAAAAAATAATGGCGGACCAGCGAAATTTATTTCCGTTTTTCATGGAAAACTTTCATCGTTCATAAAAAAAAAAACAGAAGTGGGCCCTTTATGAAAAAAATCCCTACGTGGCGCCATAGAGACTGGATTTTCGAACAGTTTAAGACTCGGCGCATGCAAATCGGACGAATAGTTTTTTTAATATGTTGTCAACCAGGTTGAAAAACGTAGTTTCGAGAAAAATGCGTTCACAGCCGCACATCTGCCGCTCGGCGCGGTCATGTGCTCCGAACGGTTTCACATAAAATGCTGTATCTCCGCCAATTTTACAAGTTTCTTTCACAAATTTGGTGAGAGCATTCTTCACGAATGTATCTTTCAGAAAATGAAAAAAAAATGACCAACATTTTTTTTACCGTGGTGTGGTGCCTTAATAAATATACTTTCGAAATACATTAAAAAATGTATAATGTATTTATGTCACCCAAACAAACTTTCAACGTGTTTTTCTCGAAGCAACGTTTTTCGACGGCTTGTTGCTAAAATCTTCGAAACTACTGACCCGATCCTCACGAAATTTTAGTCACATATTCTTTACAACTATAGCTATAGCACATATCAAGGATTTTTAAATAAATTTTAATAGTTACTATTTTTTGTGCCAACAACGGTGAAAAAACACTTTTTTTTGTTTTGTCGAAAACTGTCTGCCATTTTGTTATTTTTGCATACATAAAAAATCGTATGATATGCGCTACAGCCATTAACATACTGAATTAAAAACCATTTGAGTTTTTTGTTTCCGATGATCCATCTCCGAGATTTCATCGACAGCGCAGACCTTCAATTTTTTTAGGAAATCTTTTTAACTACTATTTCCGTCAATAAATAGTGGCGCAAACAAACCCAAACATTAAAAAAATGTATTTCGAAAGTGTATTTATTAAGTGTAACAACTTTTACATCAATATCTATAATATAAACCCATCAAAAAAATCGTGTAATTAGCCTTTTTTAGCGTCGAAAGTGTGAAGACTTAAAGAGCCATTTAAAAAAATAGGGAACATAAGGAAAGGCAAGTATTCTGGGTCCAGTTTGTTTGGGTTTAGTTAGATGCGTTTCAATGATGCACTAAGGCTGATTATTTTGTCCTCTAATTTTGCAATTATGATTGTCAATGCGTTTACTAATCATATTTAAAAAATCAAGTAAATCGCATCGTTGGTTCTCTCGAAATAAATTGCATAAAATGTTCACCCATTTTCGAGCCATGACGGTAGTGCGCGGCCCCTCAATGCCTCAGGACAAAGGAGCTTATAGTCCATTCGCGAATCTTGGATAGCAAACTGTGCGGGAACTCCAAACAGACACAGCACTTTTCCGTATATATCCCCATCATCGGCTTCCTCTTCACCGGCGCGCATCGATATCCGAGAACTTCGAAATCACCCCGGCTTTAATGCTTGACGCCGGAATGACGGCGATTAACGCTCGGCTTGTTTGGTCCCCGTTCCTCGGCAATGCGGGCAGCAACGTAATAGCCCGCAGTATTCTTTCCCGTTTCTCTTCTTTCACCACCTAATCAGCATGATTCCCCACGCATTCTCAGATATGTGCCAGTTTTTTACGGCGAGCATGAGGGTGCCGTTCTCGGTACTTTGGCTACTTCAACATCCGCGCTTTTGCGGTGCTTTGAGTGGAGCTTGGTGAGAACGGATAAAGGCTCTCGGGGGAGCAAATATTTCTTGGCGTGTGGTGGTGTGATGTCCCGAATGAGATCGAAGCTTGGTTTGCGTTTGTTTGGATACGGTTGGGTTTGTTTGTGTTTTTCCGTTGGTGCACGCAACTCACCGATCAGACGATTTTCATCAAGTAGCTTTGGCTTATACATCACCGCGAAGGTACACGGAAGCCCTTTGAGTGCGCTCAAACCCAAACAAACCCATGACCCTGCTAATGTTCCAATACCTATACGGAAGGCTGAATCACGTGGCAAGATTCGCGCAGACCCTCCATTGCGTATTTTAAGGGCTTACGTACACCTGGGTAGGTCAAAGAGATCGGTTTTTCAAAAAGGTGCTCATTCAAAAGTACTATCCTTTGAGAGTCTGCCCTGGAAATTTCATAAGGAAAATAGCAGTAGTGACGAAGTTATAGCGTTTTGTAACTGACCGGATGAGCAACGTCCAACGGTTGGGGCCCAGGTAGACGCGGCCTTTGTCATCTGTTTGACCTATGGGCCGGATGTTCTTGCTCCTGTTGAATTCCGTGCATTTGTGACCTTTGTTATAGCAAGGTCGTGTTTCGAAAAGTGGGTGGGGCCCTATGGCCCAGGAATCGACGATTTCATGTAAGTCTAAAATAAACCAGTTATTTCAGTGTAAAGTGTACTCAAAACTTTAAACGCCTTTTACTCGAAACAGTCTTTTCAAAATCGGTACCAGAAATATTTCCGTAATTACTGGACCGATCGGGACCAAGTTTTCCACAGTTATGATTCACACAATAATCTAGCACTTATCGAGCCATTTTTTCGATATCTGGCATAGTTTTTTTTCATCATAAGCACTGAACAATTTTGAGGCGAAAAATCGCCTGTTTTATTCCAGTGACTGCCATGGCTCGAAAAAATTAAATTTTTAAATTCCAGCTCGATAAATACTAGTTTTATGTCTCTACTTTAAGAAACAAATGTTTTTTTTTTAGATGAAAAATGCAGAGGCACGTCTGGTACCGCACTGAAAAAAAAATTCAGTTGGTTTAACAAAATGTATCTTTAAATACGTTCAACTTGATTTTTGATTGGCATAACAAACATTTTGTTAATCTAACGATAGTTTTAGTGGTGTGAACTGTAGCTAAATAAGCTAAATAAGCTACAGTTCACACCACTAAAACTATCGTTAGATTAACAAAATGTTTGTTATGCCAATCAAAAATCAAGTTTTGTTATGCCAATCAATCGATTTTTGATTGGCATAACAAACATTTTGTTAATCTAACGATAGTTTTAGTGGTGTGAACTGTAGCTAAATAAGCTACAGTTCACACCACTAAAACTATCGTTAGATTAACAAAATGTTTGTTATGTCAATCAAAAATCAAGTTGAACGTATTTAAAGATACATTTTGTTAAACCAACTGAATTTTTTTTTCAGTGCGCAAATGATGTCAACAAAAACACGTCCCAGGAAAAGGACTGTAACTTTTTACCGTTTGAAAATTTTTAACCCAATTTTCACACGATGTAGATAAAATGTCACACTTTAAAATGTGTATCATGGTTGTTCAATGAAATTAAGTTTTATGCACAAAAAAATTCTTAAACATAACCTTACTTTTAGCCGTCTCAGGTGTAGTGGCCCTGTAGGGGCTATACGAGTGTGACACTTTCAAAAAATCGATTTTTTTTGCCTTTTTCGACAGTTTATACTGTCAAGAATATAAAATGAGATTTTTCAAATTTGCTGAGATTGTATTAGGAGTACAACTTTGCAGTGACCATTTTTTTCAAAAGTTTAAGGCTTTATTATAAAAAAGTGGCTCCATATTTTTTAATCAAAGTACTGCCCGTCGCTAGCTACGACCTCGGCCCATCTTTCAGGTAGCATTCGAATCCCGCGTCGATAAAAGTCTTGGTCCTTGGAGGCAATCCAGGAATCGACCCAATTTTTGACTTCTTCGTAAGTACCGAAGTGCTGGTCAGCCAAATCGTGTGCCATTGACCGGAACAAATGATAGTCGGAAGGGGCAATGTCTGGAGAGTATGGCGGGTGGGATAAAACCTCCCATTTCAGCGTTTCCAACTACTTTTCCACGACATTTGCAACATGGGGTCGGGCATTGTCATGCTGCAGTATCACCTTGTCATGTCTCGTTGAATTGTGGTCGTTTCTCTTTGAGTGCCTTACTCAAGCGCATCAACTGACTTCGGTAGAGTTCCCCTGCGATGGTTTCGGATGGTTTGAGCAGCTCATAGTTCACAACGCCCAGCTAGTCCCACCAGACACATAGCATCACTTTGGATCCGTGATTATTCGGTTTGGCCGTCGATGACGGAATATGACCAGGCAGTCCCCATGATTTTCGGCGTTTAGGATTATCGTAGTAAACCCACTTTTCATCTCCAGTCACAATCCGGTGCAAAAATCCCTTCCTTTGTTGTCTTTGGAGCAGTTGTTCACAGGTGAAAAATCGGCGCTCGATGTCTCTCGGCTTCAACTCATGCGGGACCCAGTTTCCTTGCTTTTGGATCATACCCATATCCCGGAGACGTTTTCAAACTGCTTGCTGGGTTACTCCTAACGTCTCGGTGAGTTCCTCTTGAGTTTGGCACGAATCCTGGTCCAGCAAGGTCTCCAATTCGGCGTCTTCAAAAACTTTCTGCCTTCCGCCACCATGCTGATTCTCGACCTCAAAATCTCCATTTTTGAAGCGTTGAAACCACCGCCGACACGTTTTCTCACTAATAGAATCCTCTCCGTAAGCATCTACAAGCAAACGGTGGGCCTCAGCCGCAGATTTCTTGATGTTGAAGAAGTAAATCATAACCTCCCGCAAATGCTGAGAATTCGGCTCGTAGGTTGCCATGTTTGAGAGCCAATAACTTTATAATGCATACACGTATCCGTTAGCTTTTTTAAATTGTTTACATTGGCAGAGCCTCTAGTTTAAAATGCCACTTTTTTTTATTGAGCTAGGGCCACTATTTCGGCCGCAGTGGCTATCTAAGAAAAACGGTCACTGCAAAGTTGTACTCCTAATAACTCAAAGAACAATTATCTGATTGACTTGAAATTTGAACTGAGCACTCTTGAATATATTTACTCTAGAATGACATATTTTTGATTGGATGAAAATTGACGATTTGGCATTGAAGAAAAACGACCATTTTATAGGAAAAAAAAAGACTTTTTTTTCAAAACTGCGCCATTTTGTTAGATTTTAATATTTTTCGAAACTCCTACGTCATTGTACAGGAAATACCTTCCAGTTTAAAGACATTTTTTCCTTTTTCGGTTTCAGCTACTCAATCGGCCTGAATCATGGTCGCAGTGGAGGAACTTTTTTGTGGCGCCTCCGAAGGCAGCGCATAAGTCGCTTGGATCTCAATATTTTCTATGAAAAAATTATGTAATATAGGTCAAATATAGCCAAATATATTCTTAGATTTCCGAAATATTTGATTGAGTACTTTTCTTCCAAAAAATTCCCGAAAACCACCAAAATTTTCAGTGACGACACTGGTATAGCCCCTTAAGCCCTTAGTCCAGGATTTTACTGTTCCTTTTTGCACTCAATGATCCTGCGTACACCCTTTTGGACTTTTACGATCCCGTCACGTTTACTCTTCTGCCAGAGTAGTCACTTGACTGTTTCCACACTGAGAAGAAGAAATCATTGAACGCGCAAAATGCATTTTGTTGTCTCGAAATTTTGTTGTTTTAACAGTTGCTCAGACGTGCTAAATAAGCTACAATTCACACCACTAAAACTATCGGTTAGATTAACAAAACGTTTATTATGCCAATCAACAATCAAGTTGAACGTATTTAAAGATACATTTTGTTAAACCAACTGAATTTTGGTTGGATGAACGAATTTTTTTTTTCAATGCCGTTTTTGAGAGACCCCTTGCAGTGTTACCCATGATGAGTCTATTCTGATGCACTGCCGCATGGCATTTGCGGGATATATTTTTACTGAGTTTACGTTGCTTCCACCATTGGAAGCTCCGCAAAATGGCCTCCCGCCCGGCAGTCAGCGCACGGCTGAGCGGTCACCCATCCAAGTATCGGCCCAGGCCTTTAAGGGCGGGGTAAAGTATCTAAATTTTTTTTTCATTTTTTTTAAATTTTTTAAATGAATGCATAATATATCAAGAATATTGTGTTAAAATTTTTATGCAATCTAGAAGTGTTCTCAAACTTATGTGCAATGAGCGCTAAGCGACCAAACTACTCTTCTGCGTTTTTCAAACCGTTTTTCTGAGACTTGTCATATTTGAAGTCCGTGTGCACGATAACTCAAAATCTACTGGACCAATCGCTTTGAAATTTTGCACAGTGCTTCTTCACATAATTCACCAGGTATTGTCGAGAGCTTTTTTGTTTTTTTAAAAATAATTACTAATTTTTCAACAACAAATTAGCCGATTTTTTTAGCGAAAATCGAGTTTTTGGCTCCCAAGTGCTACGAAAAATCGAAAAATCGAAAAAAAAATCCTCCCGTCATTACCTCGAGAAATATCTCCTTTAACAAATGCATTTTGATTTTTTTGTTTCAGATGATTCTGTTGCAAGTTATGGTGCACACCGCAAACCAACTTTTTTTCGAGGCGCCTCCGGGGTTTAATTTTCACTCGCTCAATTTTGAATATTTTGCAATGCAAATTTAGGAGAATGTTGTTCAAATGTTACTTTATTATATGTAGATTTTTCAATAAACGAACACTATTCGTTACGCCAAAAAAATCTTAAAAACATGACTTTTTTTCGCGGAATTAACTTTACCCCGCCCTCAACGCTGCTTGTGACGGGTGACCGCTAAACGACCGTACCTACCGACTGCTGTCCGTTGAGATCTCACTTGCTCTTCCCTCAGTTTTCAGACGCGCACAACAATTGCACTGCACAACCCTGGTGTCTGACCAAAGAGAACCTCTTCCGTTATATCGACACGTTCGTCGCACGATGTTATGACATGATCGAAATTTGTGAATCGATGATTGACTTCGCCAGGTAAAAGCTCAATAAATGTCGAGCAAAGTGGGAGAAAAAATGTCGAGTTCAACCTCAAAAACCACCGTGGTATCTTTTTAGGATGGACGAGACCTCACCTATCCCTCCGCCACGATTCGGCGGCACGATGGGCCAAGAATTCGAAAGAAGTTGCCAAAAGATCGAGAAACTCTATTTGGAATATTTGCACGAGATAGAAACGAACTGCCACAAAATATTGGATGTTCAAGAGCCAACATGGTACGACGACATGTTTGCCTTTCGTGGACACATGAAGGATCTCGAAATAAACGTGGAAAACCTTGTTACTTCGGTCTTCGAACATGTGCAAAACGTGCAAGAGGCGATCGGCGATTTGTATGGACTCCACGTATACATGAGTCGGGCAACGCTGATGCCACTTTTTGACAGGAAAACAACTTTGGTAAGTCCTGCAGGCCTACTCGTGAATCTGGAAGATTTGAGAAACACTCGTGTCTGGTGAACAGTCTATGGTACAACTTAGGGGATTTTTTTGAGTACGAAATTATATGAGAAATCTTAGAACAAAGATGAATGCGGTAAACGAAAAAAAAAAAGATTCTTCCGGTAGTACACTGAGAAAAAAAACCAATTGAATCAAAACAATATATTGATTGATCCAAATAAATGTGCTGCTGCGGAGTGCCACCGATATATGAGATTGTTACAATACTATAAAATATTAGAAAATGTGATTGATTGAAATAACATATTATTTTATTTGACAAAGCTCTTCTGTTCTCTGAATATCTACACTATCCTTCAAATAAAAATATATTCTATTGAAATCATTCTATATACAATCCGTAGATGTAAGGATGAAATAATTAAGCGGTTGCTACAACATTTTTTTATTTCGTACAAAAATATAATCAATAGAATTAATTATTTCCTTACTGCATCGAAACGAATATGCCATGGGACGTAAGTTTTTTAATTTGTTTCATTCTATGAATTTAAGTCTGAATTTACATTTCTGAATTTATGAATCTGAATTTATGAATTTAAATCTTAAATAAAAAATGAGCATTAGAATGATCATCCACGATAATAGTGGGGAGAATATCAGATATCCAATGGAATATCGATGGAGAGAATATCAGATATTCAACTGATAAGAAAAGATACAACACATTGATCTTAACCACAGGCCAAGAAGCGATACTCTTAAGAATTTCTCCGGCGGTTAAGGCATTATCCCCACTTGTAGCGCAAAAAAAGGCCTTTTTCATGAATTTTTTTAAAGAAAACTACAACACTTTTTTAATCGATCAATATACCATCTCAAAGAACACATCTTGAAGAACTTTCAGTAATTTTTTTATTGAAAAATATTACATTGTTTAGTGGCAAATGGCCGGCAATGAAATAATGTTTTTATATACACGGTTTGCGGTGGCCAACATTGCGGCGAAGTGGATCATCTGAAAAAAAAATGCGGATGGATTTAGTCAAATATAAGTATAAACTAGTCTTTAATCGAAGGATTTTAAAAAATATTAATTTATCACAAAATGGCGGACAGTCAAATTTAATGGTTCGATTTTAACGAAAAAAAACGGCCGTTTTTCGGCTATAAAACGACAATTTTATTTCGAAAAAAAAATTCGAACGATTAAAGACTACATTTTTATGTATTAAATAAGCCTGCAAAATTTCAAGAAGATCGGTTCATTAGTGTTCGAGTAATCTTGGTCACCGACTTCAGAAATGCCATTTTGAGAAAAACACGTTTAAAGTTTCAATTTCCGGTCGTTTACACAACGGATTCTTCTCTTTCAACGCTCATATCTCAGTCAATTTTGTTCGGATCGACTTGAAATTTTCAGGACATATCCTCAGATACTTATACTTAAAAAAAATGCAATAAACAAATCGATTTTTTCAAAATCGCAAGTGGGGGTAACCCCTTAAGTAGATTTTCACTTCGCGCTACGCTTACGAGAAACGAGCGCGCGTGCAGCTTCTAGCGGTTACTTCGAGAACTACGGATTTCCTCACACCTATAATTTCGGTGGCGCTCGACCATGATTTGGTTGAATTTTTTCAAACAAATGCGCAAGAAACAAATTTTATTTTCGCATAATTTTGTAACCAATTCAGGCATTTGTAATATTCAACCAGTTTAGGAATAATGTACTTGGAAATCAATATCGAATATGGCTAAAAAAATAAAATAACATATTTACTCAATAGAAATTTGATCTGAATCAAACGAGCGAAATTCAATTTTTCTTGTGTACTCGAATCAACAATATTCATGTTATGAATTGAAACGCTTTTATTGTTCGTTGCAGAAAATGCATTCAAAACTATATAATTTGTTCGCCATAATTTTTTAGATAGTTTTAATATGATATTCGTCTCGCCCAACGATATATCTTTGGAATGAAAAAAAAAAACTTTTCATTCTATCATGTTGTTAAAGTCAATAGCGTTTTGTTTGGACTAATAAATCCGATTATTTACACCAACAATTTTACAATTGAATTAACGAAATTTCATTCAATAACACCAATGATAATGATATTGGATCAATGATTTTTTTCTCACAAGGAACATCCCTCAGGTGTCCGCCTCGGATTTTGTTGAAACTCATATATGTGATAGAGCATCGAAAACTTTGAGACACGTATTTTTTTTTATCGGCGGAAAAACGGATTTAAGGGGGGAAACCGCCCCTCAAAGAAAGGCGTGTCGAGGGGAGATTTTGCAGTTTCACCTAGAAGTAATCCACCGATCTGAGTGAAACAAAAACGAAAATTCTTCTAATGAAAAGCGATGAAAAATCTACTATGAAGATGTTAAGAAAAAATTAAATTAGGGGGTAAACCACCCCTCAATTTGCCTTTTTTCACCCCACACTTAAGAGGGTTGGATGCAAATTAATAAAACAGGTATCATTTTGAAGGGCAATTAAAATTAAAGTTGACGGGTTTTTGCGTTTTGGCGGCATAGCAAATTTAAGGGGGTAAACCACCCCTAACGTAAATTTATTTATCATGGTCGTTTTTTCTGTGTTTAAAGTATATCCGCTGATTTTAAATATTTCTATAAGCTATAATTTAATGTTTTACCATATGTCAAAATTATTACATTTGTCTTAAGGGGTAACTACCCCTCTGACGAGAAACATCACTGAAGTTTCCGCTTTCGATTCCGTTGAAACTCATATATTGCATTGCATTGCAAACTATTAAACATGTTTTTTTTGTATCGGCAGAAAAACGGTGTTAGGGGATGAAACCACCCCTCAAAGTTTCTCCCACAAGCAGTCCACCGATCTGAATGAAACAAAATCGAAAATTCCTCTAATATTAAGCGATGAAAAATCCACTACAAGAGTGTTGATTAGAAATATAATTAAGGGGTAAACCACCCCTCCATTTGCCGTTTTTCACCTCACGCTTAAAAGGGTTGTATGAAAATTAATAAAACATGTATCATTTTGAAGGGGAATCAAAATTCAAGTTGACGCGTTTTTGCGTTTCAGCGGGACAGCAAATTTAAGGGGGTAAACCACCCCTAATATATATTTGTTCATCACCGTCGTGTTTTCTGTGTTTAACATGTATCCGCGGATTCAAAGTATTCTCCCGCGTTTTTAAATTATTACGTTTTTAAACTTTTATATTTGCAGGGTAAACTACCCCGTCTAATTGCTTTTCGTTTGAAGTCTCGCGAAAGGTTTCACGAATTTCGTTAAAACTGTTTTCATTCCATCGGTAATATCAATTTTATGTTTGTGTGTGCAGGCATATTCTTTTTGAGCTTTAGGAGCGGTACTTTGGGAGTGGGGACGTGGGGCTACCCCTTACTTATAAGACTCATATTTTCGTGTCGAAACGCTTCCGATTTTAATATGCACGTCCATTAAGCATCTCCATAGGAATAAACATACACTTCTACTATATCATTAATTATAATAATTTCCAGAATAAGTTATAAGGCTCACTTCGTATATTTCAGAACGATGATGCGCCTGGATCAAGCGACAATTTAGCCAGCGACGTAGTTTTATGGAGGCATGTATATTTTTATTATTTTACCGTTTATTTAATTAAACATATTAATGAAACTGAGGGTTTTATAGTAGGTTAACGAACATGTTTTAAATATATTTTGACATATTTTATTTGGTAATCATTTCAGCTGATTTAATTAATAGTACTTGTGAAAAGTATTGCAGTCATATGCCGTCAAATCATTTTCTTGTGATATGTACTTTTTTTTTCTAGTCTATCAACTATCAACCATCAACAATCATGGCTCATAATTCCTGCAATAATGATAATCGTCAAAAAAATGCTTTAAACACAACGATTTTTTGCACCATGCACATCTGATAGTGGCCAAATTATTGCAACCGGGTATTTCACAATGTGTGTTCGATTCACCAAAACCAAAGGTAACAGGATTTTCAAAATCTTCTGATTTTTTTAATGAACGGAAATGAACAAATTTATGTTAGGGGTGGTTTACCCCCTTAAATTTGCTGTCCCGCTGAAACACAACAACGCGTCAACTTGAATTCTGATTCCCCTTCAGAATGATACCTGTTTTATTCATTTTCATACAACCCCCTTAAGCGTGGGGTGAAAAACGGCAAATGGAGGGGTGGTTTACCCCTTAATTATATTTCCAATCAACACTCTTGTAGCGGATTTTTCATCGCTTAATATTAGAAGAACTTTCGATTTTGTGTCATTCAGACCGGTGGACTGCTTGTGGGAGAAACTTTGAGGGGTGGTTTCATCCCCTAAAACCGTTTTTCTGCCGATACAAAAAAAAAACATGTTCAATAGTTTGCAATGCTTTACCACATATATGAGTTTCAACGAAATCCAAAGTGGATACTTGAATGATGTTTTTCGTCAGAGGGGTAGTTACCCCTTAAGACGAATGTAATAATTTTAACATATGGTAAAACATTAAATTGTACCTTATAGAAATATTTAAAATTAGCGGATATACTTTAAACACAGAAAAAACGACCATGATAAATAAATTTATATTAGGGGTGGTTTACCCCCTTAAATTTGCTATGCCGCCAAAACGCGAAAACCCGTCAACTTTAATTTTAATTGCCCTTCAAAATGATACCTGTTTTATTAATTTGCATACAACCCTCTTAAGTGTGGGGGCAAAAAAGACAAATTGAGGGGTGGTTTACCCCCTAAATAAATGTTTTCTTAACATTTTCATAGTAAATTTTTCATCGCTTTTCATTAGAAGAATTTTCGTTTTTGTTTCATTCAGATCGGTGGATTGCTTCTGGGTGAAACTGCAAAATCACCCCTCGACACGCCTTTCTTTGAGGGGCGGTTTCCCCCCCTAAATCCGTTTTTCCGCCGATAAAAAAAAATACGTGTCTCAAAGTTTTCGATGCTCTATCACATATATGAGTTTCAACAAAATCGGAGGCGGACACCTGAGGGATGTTCCTTGTCAGTGTATAGAAGTCTCTTGGAATGGGATCGGTTTTTGGAATTTTATTTAATTAAAAAACGTCTGGACCGAATGACTTGAAATGTTCACAGTCGACGTCTGCTTACCGGAGAAAGAAACTAAAACTCTTGAATTGCTGTGTTCTTGAAAAAAAAAATACAGGTCAATCGCGTCGTTATAATGTAATTAAGGGCTACGTCTACCTAGAGGCGCCACAAACATTGCCCAAATCCAAATTTTCGTTTCTGGAAAACGGTTGGTAAAAAAGAAACGCTTTTTTTAGTAAAAAAGAAACGAAAAAAAAAAAAAATCACCAACGAATACAGTAAAAACGACAAAAACATGGCCACCAGCATATTATGTCATTTTCTTCGCGACATTTGGCGGTGGACACTCTGCAGTTTAAACGGTCCATTTGAAATCTAAAAACCGAACAGGTTATTCAAGTTAACAATAAATACGAGTCGTTGACGATCGTCGATAATTACAATATTTTTTTTAAACAACGTAGTGACGTATTGTAACTCGAGTATACAAAATCTACGAAAAGAGTCGTCATTTTTACTTAATCATTAGAAAATGAAGATCGGTTTAAAAGTAAGTCAGATCGTCAACAACCTTTAAGGTGGTTCGGAAGAAACAATTCACAAATCGACGAACCTCCTTTAACCTCCTATTTTTGTGTGAGAGAGAGACAGTATGTCATTAACCACGTTGAAATAAAAAATGTAAGCCACCATACCGTTTGCGAGATATGAACGTTCAAAGTTGGCCTAAAATAGACGCACTCAAAACGTAACCGCCGAAAAATTTTCCGGAAATAATAACTTCATGTAAAATTTTGTCGTTTGACCCAACAAACAAAACTTCTTATTCGCATCTTCGATTAATACGGAATTCACCTGCAAAAATTGTAGCTGATCCACCGTGTAATTTTTTTACAATAATTTATTAAATTTTTCTATGCGGCATCTGTCTCTCTCTAAACGGTGATGGGAGCGTCAGCGGTGATGGTTTGGGGAAATTCCTCGACGGCAATTCACGCAGAATGCGATATGAATGTCGCCGAATGCCTACGCTGCAGATCATGCTAAATATTTACAATAAGAATATAAAAAAAGTAGTAATAAAACGAAGGATAAAAATTGAATAAAAATATGTTGATTGTAGATCTTAATTTTTTTAAATTGATTATTACGTATACAAATATATATATGAAGCCCGGCTGTAAACATTTTTATTTAGAAATCTTTAAACTTTCATTCTGTTTTCGTTCTGTATATTTACTTGAAGATGAAACTTTAAAAACTGCCCAATCAATCTCTTATTATTTATCTGCGTGGACAAAAGCAGATCAATTTTCTGTAAAAAAAGAAACGATCACTTACACGTCATTGTGCCATGTTTTGACATTTGTCGAGTCGTTGAGGTGATGTTTGAATTCTTCTAAAGTGAGGTTATGTAGCGTTGCCAACTGCTTAAAACACGAACTCACTAGTAAAGTCGATAATGATCAATGAAGTGCTCGAAACCAATGTCGATTGTAAGTATTTATGAAAATCACCATAAATTTTCATTCTAATGAGTACTAAAATAAAAATACTTTTTTTATAGATTAAATTCTATGTATTTTAAACGTTTGAAAGAAAAAAAAATGAAAAACGTTAAAACTGTCAGTGTGACTTCCGGTTCTTCTGCCGAACTACCTTAAATGTTTCTTATCGTATCTCCTGTAAATTTGGAAACAATCCATAAAGTAGTTCTCGAGATATCATGTCCGCCGGCTTCGAAAACATTGTTTCGAGAAAAGCGCGTTTAAAGGTTGATGAATTTCGCTGCTACCGCTCGTTAGAAGCTATATCTCATTCAATTTTAGGAATATTCCACTGAAATTTTGACGGAATATAGCTAAAAGGTGATACTATCGAATAATTTTTTTCCTCAAAAATACAATTTTTTAGTCCGTTAAGGGGAGGTACCCGAGTAAACGGCGAGAAAAACAGGTCAACTTCGGGAATTTTTATCTCAAACACTAATGTTTCGATTGGATCCGGGTTTTTTTTATTGGAAAATATGTACATTGAGGTATGTTTAGGAATTTTTTAAAATAAATTCGTTGACTTAAAGCGATTCAAACGCGATGATCTCGAAACATAGTTTTCAAAGTCGGTGCCAGATGTATCGCGAAAACGGCTTGTCCGATTGTGTCCAAATTTGGATACAATATTCTTCGATAGTTTTTCTCGTTCGCCGCGTAGCGGTTTTTGATTTAATTGAACCATTGTTTTTTTATGCAATGTGTATGCAATCCAAAATCGTCGGAAATTGCGAACGAAAAACGAATGTTAAATTAAAACGATCGCAATTCCGTCAAAAATGAAAATTAAAAAAAAATCCTACGTGGCGAACGAGAAAAACTATCGAAGAATATTGTATCGAAATTTGGACAAAATCGGACAAGCCGTTTTCGAGATACATCTGGCACCGACTTTGAAAACTATGTTTTGAGATAATCGCGTTTGAATCGCTTCCAGTCAACGAATTTATTTAAAAAAATTCCTAAACATACCTCAATGTACATATTTTCCAATAAAAAAAACCCGGACCCAATCGAAACATTAGTTTTTGAGATAAAAATTCCCGAAGTTTACCTGTTTTTCTCGCCCTTTACTCAGGTCCCTCCCTTAAACACCATTGCGGATTTTGAAATGCTCACTAGTTGATTTGTAAAAAATATATTTAAAAAGATTATGATCTTTTTCATGCAAGTACGTATTTTTCAACGCATCTCCAACTTTGAACGGATGTTTGGGCACTTGATTTTTGTTTTTCTTAAAAAACAAATTTTGGGCAATAAAATAAGGATGATTGACTATCAAAAACATTTCTACGAAAATAAATGCATATTTACCGAAATACAACGATCTGAAAAACATCTGGGGTCCGATCGACCCCATATGCAGTCGGAAGGTTAATAAACGAAGTAGAGGAACCAATTAATTATTTGACACGATATTATTAACACTATAATCACGGTTCGCTCGGTTTTTAATTAAAAGGTCACCATTATTTTAGATCCTACAGTCCTACAATTAATGTCAACGAGGTGTCATGTGTATTACCAAATGAAGAAGGTTCAACTTCAACATTAAAAATCTCCGAAACGATGTTGTGAAACTAATCGATTTTTGAACAATTAAATACCCTGAATTAATCTTCCAGTGATCGGAATTTCAATCGAATCGAAGCATTTCAATTTTAGTCAAGAAACTCTTTCAGGGGTCAATCCAAAATCGTCGGAAGTTGCGAACGAAAAACGAATGTTAAATTAAATCGATCGAAATTCCGTCAAAAATGAAAATTAAAAAAAAATCCTACGTCGCGAACGAGAAAAACTATCGAAGAATATTGTATCCAAATTTGGACAAAATCGGACAAGCCGTTTTCGAAATACATCTGGCACCGACTTCGAAAACTATGTTTCGAGATAATTGCGTTTGAATCGCTTCCAGTCAACGAATTTATTTTAAAAAATTCCTAAACATACCTCAATGTACATATTTTCCAATAAAAAAAATCCGGATCCAATCGAAACATTAGTTTTTGAGATAAAAATTCCCGAAGTTTACCTGTTTTTCTCGCCGTTAACTCAGGTACCTCCCCTCAAAAGAGGTCGGAAAATGAACCTGTGGTTGAGTCAATCGCTCGAGTTCCTCGATCTGGCTACAATAAAAACACGCATTTCGACCCTTGAATCGTTGCGATCTGTGAAAGATTTTCAAAACCATCCTGCAGTAAATAATCGTTCTGCCTAAGTCCTACTTTCCACCCTAACTCGTGCCCCGATTCTAAAATATGCCAGGTCTGGAAGATGTTCGGTGACGAAATTCAGAAAGCCAAAACGGAAATTCTCGAACACCAGGACGAGTATTCCGCCTTGGCGCCGTACTTTGCAGGGCGGGCCTTGAACCTCCTCTCAAAGACGAAAAGGTTGGAGAACGTGAAGGACAGCTTTGCGGAGGCGTCGTGGTTGCCACATTGCAGCATGAGTAACGAAGTTTACCATCAGTACGAGGTACTGGTTGCTTGGACGAGGGACGTTACCAAGAGTCTCCACCACAAGTGGATCGAATCCGCCGGCGATGATTTTCCGTCACGGCTCGATCGGTGCCTCATGCGACGAAGCATCGACAAGTCCGGCCTCCTGGAGTGCAATATCGATCCGGGCATCCAAAATTTGTGCCACGAGGCGCGCTACTGGAGCGCTCTCAAACTCGAAATACCGATACACATACAAGTCATGAACAGCAAGTGGAATAATTTGCAATTTGTATACGAGAGTGTCCTCGCCGTTATTCTTGCCTACAACAATATCCTCGAAGGTAATTCACCGCCGCGCATTGCCTTCCATTATCGCAAATGGATGGAAATGTTCATTTTTTGTCCTCTTGCTCTCAATTGCAATACGTGCAGAATGTTTCCAAAAGATGAAAAATAAGATAGTTCTAGAAAATTGATGCAAACGTTATCGATCCGTCGCCAAGCTCTATATCTTTTTGTTTTTCGAAATTCTCCAGCACTATTCCCGGAGGAACGTTTGCTATTCCGGGAGTTGATTAAACGACTGGATCATAAAATCAAGCCAGGTTTGACGAAACTGACGTGGAATTCGGAGTTTATAGACACTTACATAAAAGACTGTTGTGTACAGACGGCATTGGTGAGTATCAGGGGGGAGCAGGGGCAAGATGATAACGCTATGGTCATGTTCAAATAAAACAATATGAGTCACTCAACTTTAATTTTTCTTTAGGGGCTTACATACACATGAGACGGCTAAAAGTAAGTTTATGTTTGAGAATTTTTTTTGCCTCTAAAACTGGATTCTATTGAACAACCATAATATACATTTTAACGTGTGACATGTTATCTACATTGTGTGAAAATTTGGTTAAAAAATTTCAAACGGCAAAAAAGTTACAGTCGTTTTCCTGGGACGTGTTTTTGTTGACAGCGTTTGCGGTACCAAACGGGCCTCTGGCATTTTTTATCTAAAAAAAATTTGTTTCTTCAAGTAGATGGATAAAACTAGTACTTATCGAGGCGAAATTTAAAAATTTGATTTTTTCGGGTCATGGCAGTCACTGGGATGAAACGGGCGATTTTTCGCCTCAAAATTGTTCAGTACTTATGATGAAAAAAAAATACCAGGTATCGAAAAAACGGCTCGATAAGTACTAGATTATTGTGTGAAGCATAACTGTGGAAAACTTGATCCCGATCGGTCCAGTAGTTGCGGAGATATTTCTGGCACCGATTTTGAAAAGTCTGTTTCGAGTAAAACGCGTTTAAAGTTTTGAGTACACTTTACACTGAAATAACTGGTTTATTTTAGACTTACATGAAATCGTCGATTCCTGGGCCGTGGGGCCCCACCCACTTTTTGAAACATGACCTTGCTATACGAAAGGTCACAAGTACCCGGGTTTTAACAGGAGCGAGAACATCCGGCTCATAGTCAAACAGATGACAAAGGCCGTGTCTACTTGCGCCCCAACCGTTAGTCGTTGCTCACCCGGTCAGTTACAAAACGCTATAACTTTATCATTACTGCGAATTTTCTTATGAAATTTTCAGGGTAGACACTCAAAGGATAGTACTTTCGAATGAGCACCTTTGTGAAAAATCGATCTTTTTTACCTACCCAGGTGTATGTAAGCCCTTAAACTAATCAACATTCATTAGCCTTTTAATTTTGGAAGCAAAAAAATCAGTCGTTCCGATTGTTACCATACAATATATATTTTTAATTAAACTTTTATTTTTCCCATCTTACCCTGTATGCGGGGCGAGATGAAACGACTCTGGGAGAATGATGGGACACGAATTATTCGCATCTATCGCACATGAAAGTGGTCTCATTCTCAATACCAGCAATTTGATAAGCCAATCGTCTAACAAGGAACATCCCTCAGGTGACACGCTTCGATTTTGTTGAAATTTGGATATGTTATAAAGCACCAAAAAGTAAGCAATACCAATTTTTTTTATCCGCGGAAAAACGGTTTTAGGGGGTGAAAGGAACCCTTGAAAATAGGGGGGTTTTTCGTTTTTCGTCGATAACGTTATCGTTCTCATCTCCAATGTATAATGCACAAAAAAAATAAATATTATTGCAATTTAAAATTTTTTAATATCTCGTACCGTTAAAACGTTATCGTCGAAAAACGAAAAACATCCCAATTTTTGAGGGGGCGTATCAGCCCTTAAAACCGTTTTTCCGCCGATAGAAAAATACGTATCGCTTACTTTTCGGTGCTTTATAACATATCCAAATTTCAAGAAAATCGAAGGGTGTCACCTGAGGGATGTTCCTTGTACGTTCTGTAGGATTAGTCCGAATAATCTTGCTTCCATGTCATTTTAATCAGTTGTCAGTTCTTTTTCTTCTCCTGGTAGAAACACCGGTTGAAGAGGAACCAAAGGCTTTACTAGTTTCATTTCATCCTTTTTAAGGGGCCACACCAGTGTGAACGCTGAAAATTTGGGTGATTTTCGCGATTTGTTTTGGAAGAAAAGTACTCAATTAAATGTTTCGGACAATTAAGAATATATTTGGCTATATTTGACCTATATTACATAATTTTTTCATAAAAAAATATTGAGATGCAAGCGGCTTATGCATTGCCTTCGGAGGCGCCAAAAAAAGTTGCTCCACTGCTGACATGATTCCGGCCGATTGAGTAGCTGAAACCGAGAAAGGAAGAAATGTCGTTAAACTGGAAGTTATTTCCTGTACAACGACGTAGGATTTTCGAAAAATATTAAAATCTAACAAAATGGCGTAGTTATGAAAAAAAGTATGTTTTCTTGCCCATAAAATGGTCGTTTTTTTTCAATGCCAAATCGTCAATTTTCATGCAATCAAAAATATCCTACGTCATTGTAGAGTTAATATATTCAAGAGTACTCAGTTCAAATTTCAAGACAATCGGATAATTGCTCTTTGAGATACAATGTCAGCAAATTTGAAAAATCTCATTTCGAGAAAAACGCGTTTAAAGATTTAACTATCGATTTTTGCAAGATAAAATGATTAGAGATACGGCCTTGAAATATTTACAGGATATTCTTGAAAGTATAAACTGTCGAAAAAGGCAAAAAAATCGATTTTTTGAAAGTGTCACACTGGTATAGTCCCTCAACGTAAATAGTGGTACGTTGTAAAATATTGCGGCTCTGCGATGGCTTGTATTCATCTTGCCCCATTAGACGGTTAAGGGCGGGGTAAAGTATTAAATTTTTTTTTTTCATTTTTGTTTAATTTTTTAAATGAATGCATAATATATCAAGAATATTGTGTTAAAATTTCAAGTTGATCGGAGTAAAATTGACGAAGTTATGAGTATTTGAGCGTCTATTGCTCCATGCCGTTCTCTTCTCTTCTGCGTTTTTTAAACCGTTTTTCTGAGACTTGTCATATTTGAAGTCCGTGTGCACGATAACTCAAAATCTACTGGACCAATCGCTTTGAAATTTTGCACAGTACTTCTTCACATAATTCACCAGGTATTGTCGAGAGCTTTTTTGTTTTTTTTTTTAATAATTACTAATTTTTCAACAACAAATTAGCCGATTTTTTTAGCGAAAATCGGGTTTTTGGCTCCCAAGTGCTACGAAAAATCGAAAAATCGAAAGAAAAAAAATCCTCCCGTCATTACCTCGAGAAACATCTCCTTTAGCAAATGCATTTTGATTTTTTTGTTTCAAATGATTCTGTTGCGAGTTATGGTGCACACCGCAAACCAACTTTTTTTCGAGGCGCCTCCGGGGTTTAATTTTCACTCGCTCAATTTTGAATATTTTGCAATGCAAATTTAGGAGAATGTTGTTCAAATGTTACTTTATTATATGTAAATTTTTCAATAAACGAACACTATTCGTTACGCTAAAAAAAATCTTAATAACATGCCTTTTTTTCGCCGAATTAACTTTACCCCGCCATTAACGAATTAAGAAAAAAATCACGCAATAACCTTGAAAGTTTCTGACAAATCGTTCTGATTGTATTAATAATTAGTACTTTCATGGTGTTTACCTATCTATCTCTAATCAATATCAGCAACTCAAATAACCTGAAACCATGGTAAACTTTACGAAAAATTAGATCGTTTTGCCTAAAAATCGATATTGTTTTCTCACTCGAGACGCGTGCTTCCGCCACAGTTGATACTTTCACACTCATTTACCTTCCCGCCACCCTTCCAAACCTCAATGGGAGCACTATGCTCGCACATACTGTTTAGTAACTAGACTTATGATTCATCTCACCCCGCGTGTTCGTCTTGCCCCGAACTCCCCTACTTCCGCTGTCATGTATTTACTTACGGTTTATTTTGAGTAGACGGGAAAACCGCTTTAGTTCTCTTCGTCTCTACTCACGAATAGTGTAATGTTTTTAATCGCAATTGATCCTGACTTTCCAGCTCCAAGAGTGCATTGACACCTACAAAAAATCAAATCACGAAATAATGAAAATTTGCGAAGAGATTTGCAACACTTCCGTTATGAAGATCAAGCCGAATTACACGTACACGCTGCAAGAATTGACGGAAGATTTGCGAAAAATCAGGTATTTTCAATTCCAATTAAGTATTTTTTTACTCCAGTCATTTTTGTGAAAAATTCCAAAAACTTGTCGCGGATTGCTTCATACGTGGAATCGTGTGATTTCGCCTCGAAAGTATAAGTTTGATGAAATATTTCCAGCAAGGATAATCAGTGAATATTTGTTGGCAATTTTTGCGCTTTAACGAAATAACGTTAGTCAACAATTAATATTGAAAACACTGTTTGCCTCGCACCACCAGAAGGGACTGAGCAAAAGTGCGGTAACGTACAGTAATTTACAGAGGTGTAATTGGGCTTTACCGTACTCTGATTAATATATTGATCAATTATTAGCCGGCTATTCGTTTGTGAGATTTGACTCTTGGCTAATGCTCAGCATGGAATTGCACACACTAAGCCTGGTAGAAATGAAATTCGATTTATATCGATAATTTTAATAATAATGCCGCTAATGATTTATTATTTTCTCCAATTGTTTAAGGCCTCAGGCCATAGTAACGCGTATAAAATCATGTGCGAATTTAACAATTTTTTTTTCGTATGAAAAAGTGATTCACTCATCAAATTAATTACACATCTATTTAGTATGAATAGCAAGCTGTTGAAAAATATTTTTCTTTTTTTTTCTATGTACAAAATGGCCAACTACCAATATTTTCTTTTGTTATATATTTTTTAGGCGCTCCGCGGCGTGACATTTAGCATCCACAATTTTTTACCTAGAACAAAAAAAAATTCTCGTCAATCTGCATCAGAATACCTAGAGAATTACGTACGGAATTTTAAAAATATTGTTTTATTCAAGAGTTGTACGTATTTGAACTTAAGAAATGAATTTTCAGTGAAAAATTTCGTTATAACTGCTCATAAACTGCTCATAAAATGAAAAGTTTTCGATTAATCAGAAATTCCGTACGTACTTCTCTGCGAAATGCAATTAGGAACATAACTTTTAAATTTGAAGTACATCGAGTGAAAATTGTTGAAGTTATTAGGTGTACAAATAAGTTTTAGGACACTTCGATTTTGTATCATAACAGCTATTCTAAATTAATTCAAAGGTCCCGCTCACTTATCATAGATGGCGCTTGATATGTAGTATCGAAACGTAAAGGAGTCATAAACATAACCTATAAATTCTGTAAATTAAACATGCAGACCGATAAACTATTTATTAGACACTGCATTCGCTATGAATTCCATCAAGGAAAAAGTGTTAGGAAAGCGTGTGAATCGATATGTTCTGTTCTTGGAGACAACATTGTATCTAAAAGTACATGTGAGTATTGGTATAAGCGATTCAAAGAAGGTGATTTCGACGTTAGTGACCGTGAACGCACGGGGCCTCCTGTAAAGGTGGACGATCAGGAACTGCAAGCGTTGCTGGATGAAAACTCTTGTCAGACGGAGAAACAACTTTCGGAACAGCTTGGAGTAACTCAACAAACTGTTTCTTATCGTTTAAAAGCAATGGGTAAGATTCGAAAAGGAACAAAGTGGGTACCACACTTTCTGACTCAAGAAAATAAAAACAGCCGTCTTAACATTTGTGTGAGTCTTTACAACAAGCAACATAGAAAGTCTTTCTTGTGGAAAATTGTGACCGGCGATGAAAAGTGGATTTATTTTGATAATCCGAAACGCAAATATCATTGGGTTGACCCCGGCGAGCCGACAACATCCACGCCAAAGCGCAATGTTCATTGTAACACAGTCATGCTGTGCATATGGTGGGATATGAAAAGCGTACTGTATTATGAACTTCTCAAACCTGGTCAAACGGTTACTACCGATCGCTATTGTCATCAATTGATGCAAGTGAATCAAGAAATTGAGAAGAAACGTCCATTTTCTGGTAAAGGAAAACGTCCAGTAAAACTGCTCCATGACAACGCGCGGCCTCATGTGGGTAAACCGGTCAAGGATACGTTACTAGCGCTTGGATGGGAAGCTGTACCACACCCGGCGTATTCACCAGACTTAGCCCCATCCGATTATCATTTATTCCGGAAAATGCAGAACGATTTGTCTGACGTGCGATTCAAAACATTTGAAGAAGTGGAAAAATGGGTCGCTAAATTTCTCACCTCGCAAGACGAAAGTTTCTTTGCGAAAGGCATCCGCGAGTTATCTGAGAGATGGCTGAAGGTCATTCAGTGCGATGGAGATTACTTCGATGAATAACTGTGTTTTACTTCTTTTTTAATAAATCTTGAATTTTTTGAAAACTGTCCTAAAACTTATTTGTACACATAATATTTGTCACGCCAATTGAAAAAAAGCTGTTTCGAAAAGTTTCGAGTAGTCGGCCATTTTATACATAGAAAAAAATATATATATTTTTTCTAACAGCTTGATATTCATACTAAATAGATGTGTAATTAATTTTATGACTGAATAACTTTTCCATACGAAAAAATGGTTAAACTCGCACATGATTTTATACCCTTTACTGTGGGTGAGCCTTAAGGGGTGAGCATAATCTTAAAGTTAAAAACAGATCGATTTTCAATTTTTTTTTTCATCTCAGTGTTGGGATTATTTTATCGCATAATCTATATAAACAACGTAATCATCGTCATTTAATCTTAGGACTGTAGCCTCCGCACGGCTCGGTCGCGTACATGATTCCGGTAGCTAGATTCATCTAAAGTAAAAAATGGAAAAAACATACTTTTAGTGCAAAGGTAAAGCTACAAACCCACCGGATACTTTTACGAAATTTTAAAATTTGCATTAATTGCACTGTTTTAAAAAAAAAAATTCAATTTTCGACAAAAAAAACGACTTTAAGCGTTTGTTATATACAAATGGAGGAAGATATAAAAAAAAACCATCCGATCTGTTTATTGAATATGTTATAAAATATGTTCAGTCCAAATTTGAAGTAAATCGGACGATTAGATTTTGCGATATGACGACGTACGCTAAATTGCAAAGTATATTTTCAAGATAAACGCAAGAGCAGAAAACGTACTGAATCCACTTTTTCCTTATACAATTTTCGTATAAAAGTTTACGTCTGCTCAATATCTTCGGTGGTTCTTTATGGTTTCGGGTACGGGGATACGAATAGGTCATTTATATTATTCTAGAATCGTTTTTTTTCGTTATAAACAATTTAATTGTTATAATGACGATTGTGACGAAAAACTGCGTTTGTAGAAAAAAGTTTTAAATAAAAGATGTTTCTTTTTGAATTGATAAAGAAATGGCTCCTTCATTTTTTTGCTAGCTCCATTAGTAATGGAGATATGAACGAGAAACATTTTTGTGAGGAAGACAGTGAACGATGAGTGAAAGAGACGAAATTATGAGTGAGAGGTTATGCGATTAGGTTTCGTCGCTTATATTAGGTGTAGTAAAAAGAAATCCATTATTTTTGCCTTCAATTTCATGCGAAAATAATTTATTTCTTTTTACTACACTTAATAACTCGATTACTAATGGAGCTAGTAAAAAAATTAAACATCTCTTATTTAAAATTTCTATCTATGAATTGCACTTTTTCGTCCCAATTGTTATTTGAACAATTTAATTGTAAAAAAGTGCTTTGGTGTATGGACTACTTTCTTGAGATAAAATCACAATTATTTTTCGTACCTTCAATCTGCAATTCCTGCACCGTATAACAATTTTCGGAATTTGTACAAACCTCTAAACCAAATCAAAGTTAAGACTCCACGCGATAAGAAAATAAAATAAACCAAAAATCGATTTTTCGAAATTCCAAGCTGATGCACATCCCTCAATAGCATGTAACCTTTTTAATTACTTGAATTTTTATAACGAACGCATTTTTGAATATTTTAGCAGTTAGTGATAAAAAATTCTGCTGTTGACATTTTTCGATCACGCAGAAAGAGAAAAATATGAAAGTTTATGGAACGTTAAAATTTTTAGAGATTCAATCTACAAGATTCTTGTCGGAAAATACAACATGATCATACAATATCTTCTCGTGATTTACGAGGGTTCCCAATTGGTTATAGAAGAAGTGAGTACTGCCACGGTTTTCCAACAGTTTTATAATTTTATCCAATTACTCTTCCTTTTTTTTTACCACCTTCGTTTTATCCAACGATCGATTAAAATCGTATTTTAACGGATTGTCTTCTCATTGGCCAGCTTTTAAAGATTGCTTTTATTTTGCATATCTCTCTCGATGTCTAACAAAGGCAAATTTTGTTTTGTCCAGCGACGAAGCTTGCCGAAAAGAAATCGATAAATTTCAACAAAACAAATCAGCAACCTCTGAAAAAGTTCGCTGTCTACATTGATATGCATTGTGCAGTGTATTGAGCTTTTTTCGCGAACAAGCAAACCGTATACAGTTGCTTTTTCACATAACAAGATTGCATGCTCTTGCCATAGACTACAGCAGAATGGAAACACTATTTGGACAAATTGGATATTCTTCTAGAGGAAGCTTTCAAGCTTTGTCTGAAAAAATCCTTGAATGTGATGTACGAAGCACTCCACGGCGATGGAACGATGCCACCTTCGCCTCTCATATTACTGCAAGCTGATCTGGTGGAAAACAAAGTAAAAATTGCTCGCATTGACATTTTCGGGAACAACAAATATGTGAGCTTTCCGTTGGCGTCTAAGAATACGATGTTCAATCTTACAGATGATAATTACGCCACCGTTTGCCGACATTGCGAAGTTCATAGCGAGTATTTCGAACCACATTTTCGAGCCTTTGACTTTCATCCCCAGACTCGTTGAGACATTCAACATCCGACGCGAAGGGATGAAGTCCTTGTCGGAAGCATATGCTCATGACGAATATTTCGTTCAGATGCAAGAGAGACTCAACAACGGTAATAACTTATCGAACTATCGTTAAATTATTCATTTACAAAATGAATTCATAAATTGAATAATCCAATAAATAAAATGAATTCACAAATTCAATATTATCATCAATAAAATAAATTCATAAATCACACAAATAAAATTATTTCATAAAAAGAACAAATAATTCATGTTTTGAGTGAATTATTTCCAATGTGCCCTCCCTAAGTACTTCCAGCCTTTCAGAATCCCATCCCTTTGATCCCAGGGCTGTTTGACATAGGTTTTTTCTTTCGTGTCACTCGACGAATTATCGCAACGTCCAATTTTATTCTCCACTTTGATTAGAGGCTGTTCATTGTTTCGCAATGTTACAAAATCACCAGAAGATATGGGAACCGTTCAAAGACATGTGGGAAGTGAACAAGGATCTGTTCATACAAAGGTAAAACTTCACGTTACTTTTGTTACATTTTTGGCAATTCGATAGACGCGAGGCAGTTCATAAGGTCCAATGGCACTTCCCTGTGAATAGAAATGAGTAAGGTTCCGAACCCCCCCCCCCCCCCCCCCCCATGTATAATTAGGGGTAATCGAGCTGAAATTTTACTAAACCTGCCTTTTAATATTTTAAGACAACCCCTAATGGGATTTTTTTGGCGACGCACAATTTTTTTTAGGTTTGGGTTTGGGTCTGTTTGACTTTATAATGTTTTAAGACAACCCCTAAAGGGATTTTTGGCGACGCGCAATAATTTTGAGTTTGGGGTTTGGGTTTGTTTGGATATTTTTGTTCGGACAAAACGGAGAGCGCAATAATATATATAAGTATGTAGGGGAGACCGGGGCAAAATGGTATAGCGGAGCATAATGGGACCGGGGCAAAATGGGACCGGGGCAAAGCGGGTTTGGGGCAAAATGGAATAGTGAAAATCAACACTGCTGAAAAATACGTCATTGGGGCAAAACGGGATCAGGGCAAAATGGGACAGTAGAATAATTCGATGCAGAAACGAAAGAAATGCAGGGGTAAAAAACGAGGGGTAATAAATGAGTGAAAACAGGTTTTATTGAATGTTACACGATATTTGGGTCACACTCTACTTACGATACTATAATTTAACGGTGGCAATGTTTAATTTTTATTGCTTGTTTAACTAAGCTAATTTTTATCGGCACAATTGTCGCAAACGTACTCGATTAAGTTATCGTCAGCATGGGCACATGAATAGTGGGCCCATTTCTCGCATGAATTACAACGAATCCAGGATTCCTTGGATTTCGAATATAAGCCCCCGCAGAAAAGGCTCCCCATGAAATCGACGGATATGTGTCGACAAATATGTCGGTCAGTCCGTATTATCTGCGTATATGTGGACTGAAACGAACCACAAGCATCATTTAGATTAGATTCTGTTTCAACAGCTCTTTCATAGAGCCGAAGCACGGATTTTCCTGTCATCCCATTTTGCCCCAAATTCAGCGGGCTGCGACACTTCATTTTTGTGTGTCCCATTTTGCCCCGATCCATTTTGCCCCAATTTTATATTCCACTCCTCTCTGTCCCATTTTGCCCCTATCCCATTTTGCCCCAAATCAAGCACCAAGAAACTTCATTTTTTGCTATCCCATTATGCCCCGATCCCATTATGCCCCAGTGCCGTTTTGCCCCGCTATACCATTTTGCCCCGGTCTTCCCTACGGAGACGTAGCAGATATTATATATATAGACGGCGCGCGTTAAAAAAAAACTTATAAATTTAATATCTCGAAAACTATTGCGAGTCGCTAAAAATCCCTTTAGGGGTTGTTTTGAAACATTAAAAGAAAGGTTAGTGCAAAATTTCAGCTCGATCGCCGGGGAGGGGGGTGGAACCTCACCCTTAAAAAAATGTCGATGTCTCGAAAACTATTGCAAGCCACCGAAAATCCCTTAAGGGGTTGTCTTAAAATATCAAAGGGGAGGTTTGTTTCAAATTTCAGCTCGAGGGGGGGGGGGGGGGGGGCGGGACCTTCTTCATAGAAATAAATTTGCGCAATTTTCTCTTAAAAAATAAAATTGGGCTTCTTTATATATTTAAAGAGTATTTCTGTGAGCTTCGGAAAAATACTAAAGGCGTTATTGTTGTCTAGAATGCTGTTTTTTTAGATGATTTCCAGGACGGAATAACCTTCAAAGTTATCGAGTTTTCTTTATGAATTTTTTCACAGATGTTTATTGATCCTCCAAAAATATGTACAAATAAATTATTATGCACTTTTGTACGTTTGTTTACAAAGGTGCGCGGAAACGCCCCCAATTGGTGACCAGTTGACGTTGTATGAATTTAAAAAGAAACCAACGATAATGTCAGTCTGAATGAGTGTTTTAATGGTTGGACCAGATTCGAAAAAAAAAAAATACAAAATTACGGCATGCTAAACTTTGGTTATCAATTTTTATGATCTTTCTGACCATTCTACGAGTTATATAAAAAAAATTATTTCGACTCGAGTCTGCTGACAACGTTGAAAAACCGTCTACTGAAGGTGTATGCCAAATCTGACCTCACTAAGCTAATTGGTTATCGAGATATCGTGATTGCCGATTTAAGGAGGAGCGATTCAGTTGAGTCAAATGACGATTTGTACATTTTTTTTTTCAATGAACCTCAAAAAAATGCATACGAGGTACAGATTCATTCTGTATATGCTAATTTTTTAAAATATATAATTAAAAGGCAAAATTATGCATTTTAATATTTTCATTACGCAAAGTAGAAAAACTTTTGTGTTACTACCAACTTGAAAAAGTATAACATAATCGATGATTATTATGAAAAAATTACGACAACGAATGTTTTATACAATTCACAATGAAATTTTGAGTAATTTATAATTATGCCTATTCGTATTTACGTCACGAGATTATTGGCCTATGGTTTACGATGGGCAAGATGAGGATTTTTTTCTCTCAATGTTTACAAAGGTCCAGTTCGCATTAATCCGTTGTGAGAAATCGTTTATCTTGGTGTAAATAACAAAAAAAAATTACCTAACCTTCACATACATTAAACTATTTTTTATCTCTGGTGTTTGGTGGTGAAAAAAGTTCAAAAAATTCGTAAAGACTCAGTATAGTCTAAACAATAACATGTATTTTTTTAATCAAATTTAACCTTGGATTGTGGCTAACGCTCCAACCTCCTTAAATAGCATAATTTCGAGGAAAAAAACGCGTCTAAAGTTTCCCAAACTCGGCTAATTTGTTGAGCATCACTAAACCGTATTCAGACGTATTGAGAAAGGCCTGTATAATAATAAAACAAATATTGAGAAACGATTTTTTAAATTACTGTACAACAATACTGCCTTGAAAAAAAGTAAAAAAATTGTGAAATTCTTGAGACTCTTTGTAAAAAAGAAATGCATTTTATCGATTTTTTCTATCTTAAAGATACGAGAAGTTGAAGCCGACGGTTGTTTCCTTCGATGCTGATATCGGCAGATACACCGAAGTTGCCAATAACGTACAGATGCACGAAACAATTACGAGCATATACTTCGTCGAGATCAATTCCGAGCGTTTGAAGGCTGCGATAATTGAGCAGTGCGCCTTGTGGCAGCAAAAACTTACCCAGCTACTGCTTCGAATGACCGAAGCTAAAGTCGATCACGTCTACAAGTACATAGCCGAAAATGCGAAATTGTGAGTTCATATCTGTTCCTTACTTTGCAAGCCGTACCCTGCTAAAAATATCCTGAAAAGAGGCCACAATTTTTCGGCAAAAATTCATCGGAGAACAAATTCCCACCTTAAAAAATCCCCTAGAATTATACTAGAAAATGTTTCCCAACCGGAATTGCCATTGCCCTTGTGACAATTAATTTCACACAATCAGATTCAACCCTCCACGGCCACCAGTTCTGGTTACAACGCGCTGGTCACAGGGGGTCGCAATGACCCCAGTCGTGTTTCAAACGATTGCCGCGTTGACCGTATCGTTCCGAACGACTCATAAAAATTCAGGATATTAGTTTGAACATTCCAGAATGTGGAATTCTTAGTATTATATTTTTATCAAATTTCAAAATGGCGGGAAAAAATCAGCAAAATCATAACTCTTGCAATTTTCAATTTTTGTTCATCACATTTTAGGGTGATGCTCTTGGGATATGATAGTTTAAGGGGAAAAAAATAGCTCGATAGCGCAAAATAGTTTAAGGGAAAAAATAGCTCCACGTCCGACCCTAGTCTGTACCCACAAAGGGTTACCCCAAAGTAAGAAGGCCGGCCAGTCGCCTTGGCTGCCACAATTCAGTAATTTTGGCTTAAAGTTACGCTTGGGGTCATTTTGACCCCGGGTGACCACGGAGGGTTAATTAGACTGTCGGGGATTATTATTACCGATACAATAATAATAAAATGATGAAGAGATGTCAAATAATTGAAAATCGAATTGAATCAAAAATTCGAAATTCATTTTTCTTGAGACAATTGATCAATAGAATTCAGAAAAAAAAATACATCGAACTATTCACACGCCACTTTTATCACGTTCAATTCCGCACTGGCACAGTTCATTTTGGTTCATGTCGAATTTCGCGAATCTTCGATATTCAGAGTTTCAATTTTTCGTCAGGCTGTCCTAATAATCCCTGACTGGCTCCTTCGTTGATCTCCTTATCCGAACCTTTTTCAATTTACTCCCCCAATCCTAAAGTCCTCCTATCGAGATCTAAAGTTCAAGCCCTTGAAGGTCCCGATTTTTTTTAGGCCTGCTCTGACAATTTTCCGCATGTCAACATGTTCGTCACACATGTCGAATATCGCATTCATAGCCGTACCTGCCGCGCCCTACATGAGAAAACGAAATATCGGAATGCTTGTCGCGGTTGAAAGTATTTCTCGGCTTGAGCGTGCGTGTGATGTTTATGTACGTATTCGACAGCCAAACAGACCCGATTCTGACAGTGTTCCGAGGGATTTGCGCCTCCCTTTGTGCCGCCAACATCATATACAGCTGCTCGGCAACGATGGATTATCGTCACACGAGACGAATCCCTTTCGAATGTATTCGCAGCTCTCTACGAGAGGCTGAGCCGCTGTTCTCGAGCAATTTTGTTAAGAGACTTAATCCATTTCCCGGCAATACCGCAGGGCTTCGCGTTGGCAGACGGCTTTGCCATTCGCGCCTGGATTTCGTCCCCAAAAGGCTTAAAGAGCCGTTTCCTGTCTTCGGTAAAAGAAAACGATAGATTCGAACTATTCGGAAACTTTTTTGCATAATTTCGGGTCAATCCTGGAAGAGCCTGGAGTCTCGAAATGATTTTCTTTGACTTTAAACTCTATACTGGGGTATTGACGTACCCCACTCGTTACTTGGGCGTAAAATGCTTTCTTTTTGCGATACTAGGCTGGAAATGACCCATTTTCCATGACAGGCGAGAATTCTATTCAAAGTTTTCGGAATTTCGATCATTTGAAATTTTCAAAGCTGACGTCTGACAAACGAAAGACCTATATCTCTCGGATATTTATGGTTGTGAGAAAAAAAAGTGACTGATCCATTCGCCGCGCGAAATTTTGATTTAAAAAGTTAAACAATGTTATGCTTGAGTTAATCGCAAATTGAAGAGATACTCGACCTAGCCATAGTGGAAATACACATTTTGGTACTTGAACCATTGCCATATGTGAAAAAATGGCTGAGAAAAATGGCTCCGAAAACTATTCTCTGTATAATTGTCATTGCGCTTTAACGGGTTCTGCCTAGTTTTAACAGTCAAAAACAGCTCACTTTTGGGATTTATTTTGAAAAAATCGTGATGATAAATTTCTACAAAAATTAGATATTGAAAAAAGTATCATCTGGGGAAAGCTCTGCAATTGTTTCGTGTAAAAATATTTAATTATAATCGATTGACAGCCGATATCCAGGAAGCACCTGTCGAAAACGTCTTTCGCGATGAGCAATGCCCTTCTGAACCAGGTCATCTAATGTCGAAAAATCAAACATTTCGTTAGTTTATTAGTTTATTCTCTGATTAAGAGCTTATCCTACTGCGATTTTCGAAGAAAAAAAAATTTCGTTTTTTCCTTTAAAAAATAGTTTGAACGGTTAAGATTAATATGCAAAAAATGCAGGAATGGCATATTAACGGTAAGACATGAAAATAAAAAAATGTCACTCTAAAAACCCGTGCTCGAACTTTAACCGCGTTTTTCTCGAAACTGTTTTTCAAAACGGTGTACACGATATCTCGAGCTGTAATCAATTAATTGACTTGAAATTTGGTACACATATTCAAAGGAATAGTACTTTTCGGCGGACGGAAGATTCTATCGTTTTAATTTTTTGTTTAATAATTATTGATAAAAATAACATGTTTTATTAGCCGAAAATTTCAAAAAAAAAATTCAGGAATTTTTTTTCGTCACCAAAGGGGAAAAAAATAACAAAGCTCCGTCCGGCGATAGCCAATACAATGTAATTAATGAGTATATTTTTTTTTGTTTCACATCACTGGTACTTACGATATAACGTACACCGGTCGACCGCGGACGAAAATCACCGGAAGGCGCGAGGAGATATAACCCATCCAGTTGTATATTTTTTTCAATAAAATTTTTTGAACGCACTCTTTATCGTGTACGTGACATCGTATAAAAAAATTGTCAACATCGCATTGGTAGTTTTTCCGTAATTAATTATTGAAAATTAGTCTAATTCGACGCTCGTCACAGTAGGCTAATCCCTTAACGGAGTATTATCCCTCTCTGGAAGCCCAATTTTAAGGGTCAGAATAATGATTTTTTGTCTAGTAACACATTGATTGGAATAAATCAATTTTTTCCCACCATATTGTACACATGTTTGTGGTTACAATGTAATTTTTTCGGAAGGCAATCTTTCAAAATGTTCGTGGTGCTGCAGTTGTCGTTTTGGTCCTCCAGCGGCGAGGCCCGAAACGGCTAGATCTCTCCCAGGCTCAAATGGAATCTGAATCGAAAACAAAAAAATTATTTCTTCAAATATATCCAACTGGCTATGGGTTCATGGTCCACCTGTCGAAATTTCGGAAAATACGGAAAATGACAGCTTCTTTAAAGAAAACCTCATTTTTTTCTTGAAAATAGCATGCTGAAGTCATTGTTATTGACAAATGGTTCATCCAATTATGAAATGCGATCGCGAACCAAAAATGACTGTTTGAACGCTAATTGTGCAAATTCAAGTCAATAGTGTGAAAGTTACTCAAGATATCAGTCCCGCTGTGTCAAGATGTGTATGTTTAGAATTTTTAGAATTTTAGAGTCCGGTTGGTCTTAAAATATTCTTGAAACTCTTCACACTATAACAATATGAAGAAAAAAACGTTTTTTTTTTAGTTTCCAGAGATGGATATCCCTTTAATCAAAGGAATTTTCTAAATATCAAATTAAAAGAAAATGTCGCGTGATCAAAGAGAGAGTCTTCATTTTTGCAAAAAATGGGCATTTTTCGTTCATCAAACTAAAGGTATACGTAGGAAAAGAAGCCTTCCATCAAATACGGTATTTTTACGTCTAGAAAAAGTCTTAAAAATTCCAGAAAGATCGATGCAGTAGTTCTTGAGATATTTTGCTCGCCGAATTTGAAAACGTACTTTCGAGAAAAAAGCGTTTAAAGTTTGCAACGACGCTTCGGGCGTCCCGACGGCCTATAAATTTGTCAATTTTGATCCGATCACCTCGAAGCTCTCAGGAAACATTTATAGGATGACTTTTCGACTTTTACAACTAGTCATAAGCCCTAGGCGAAACCCTTCGTTTCCCGATAACGAAGGGAATGGCACACAAAAAACCACAGGTTTCATCGTCAGCCAGTGTTTCATCGTGGGCATCTGTAACCAAAGTATTCACTGTTGGCTCGGCAGCGAAACGCGGCACATTTCAGTGGAGTGCATCGCTACCCCGATGTACAGTTTTAGGGTTGAAAATCGTAAATTTATAGAACTAGCACTGCAGGTAGGATAAAACCACCAAAAAGTACACACCACTGCCAAAGAGTACACAGTGCTTTTGATTGTTTTATTTTTTCTTGTGTTGACAGCAACCTGCAGGTGGAATATGTCATGTCAAGGTGTTGGACAACAACTCTCGCTTCGTTAAGATATTTATTTCCAATTTTATGACTAATTATAGATTTTCGATGTGTTTGATCTTATTTTTTTTGAACAATTTTAAACCCGTTTTGTAAGGTTTGCGATTAATTTGCACCCAACGAATGTTATTATACTTGAAATCTGTGATGCAAATTTTGTTTTTATTGGAAGGTTATGTCACCGTTTTGCTGGCCTGCGAAAATTTTAATGACCATAGACGAAAACACGTGGGTGGGGATCGGAAATTCTAACGATCAATATTCAGAAGGACCGGAATTTCGAATTCAGTACTGACGAACGTTCCAATACAGATAGATAAATTTTATAATAGCTTGTAAAATAGTTTATCTAAATCGTGAATACAAAAAACTCGAAGTTGATTTATAGCGAAAACAAATATCAGATATAACAAAATAATGAGAGATATAATATCGATTCGTCGAGTTGTAAATATTACGACAGCTTACAATTTCGAATTCATTAAAGCGAAGGACCAAAAAGTCGATCAGTTAAAATAGCGATGGGCCAAAGTGGCGAACGGTCCGGATAGCAAAAACTTGGGATCGAGCAACACTACTTGCGCTTCAGAATGAAGATGGCAGATGGCGTTAGTGGTCAGTCGGGTCAGGCAGCCATGTCATGTTCGCCATTTAGGTATTCGCCATTTCGGACCATCGATCATTTGCGTTTCCAAGATCTACACATTTGAAGTTTGGGGTGGGAGTCAAAATGTCGAATGACCAAATATAGAACGACAAAGATTTCGAAACGACAGAATTATGAACTCTTAAAATAACGAAGGTTAAATTATTCGAAATGTTATCCTTTGACCGATGACGAAATCGAATAACTATAACACCAAAGGATTATTTATTCGAGAGCTCATTTATTCGAGAGCATATATTCAGATAGTCTGGAGTTTGAGTCATACAAATACAGATTCGAACAATCCACAACATTCATATCTCCGAAATAGAAAATAGTGAGTATCTCTTATCTGTAATATCGTCTACAGCAAACAGCCATATATCGAGACTACAAACTTCGATGTGTAGATCTTAGAAACGCAAATGATCGATGGTCCGAAATGGCGAATACCTAAATGGCGAACATGGCATGGCTGCCTGACCCGACTGACCACTAACGCCATCTGCCATTTTCATTCTGAAGCGCAAGTAGTATTGCTCGATCCCAAGTTTTCGCTATCCCAACCGTTCGCCGTTTTGGCCCATCGCTATTTTATCTGATCGACTTTTTGGTCCTTCGCTTTAAGGGGAGGGTAGGGGTTTGCAGTTTTGAAAAATCGATTTTTTTTGTTGTCCATTCTTATAGTTAAACATTTCAAGAATATAATCCCAATTCCCTAACACTGTAGCTCCTAACTTATAATCCCGCTTCTCTAACACTGTAGCTCCGACTTCTCGAAACTTCAAACGCGTTTTTCTCGAAACCACTTTTTCAAAGTCCGTGTTCACTGCCATTTGAAAACTACAGGATCGATTGATTTCAAACTTGGTACACACTTTCTACATATAAAATACCTCCCCCCAACGGTTAGTTTGAGATTTTTTTGGGGGTTTTCTACCCCCAAAATGGCGAAATTTTTAGTGAAAAATAGCACTTTTCACTTGACATGACCACCAAAAATTTAGAAATAACAAAAAGAAATTATCAAAGACCCGTTGGGGGGGAGGATTTGATGATACTTTGACTAAATTTTAATGGTACTTGATTTCAGATAATTTCTAGCTCAGATACAGTGAACACCGCAAATCGTGTTTTTCCAAAGGCGTTCTTGGAAAAGCTTTGTCACCGGCTTGTTTGTGGATATTTTCGCGTACAAATTTCACGGAATGTTCTTGAAATGACACTTAACAATGTACAAAAAGTTTCAATAAATTTACTCTATCCATATAGATGAAAATAAATCGCAAAAAAGTGTTTTTTTTCACGCTGAAACCCCTACCCTCCCCTCAATGAATTCGAAATTGTAAACTGTCGTAATATTTACAATTTGACGATTTGACGTCTCGAATTGTTTGGTGTATATATACAAGCGAATCGATGTTATATCACGCATTATTTTGTTAAATCTGATATTTGTTTTCGCTATAAATCAACTTTGAGATTTTTGTATTCACAATTCCGATTAACTATTTTGCAGACTGTCATAAAATTGATCTATCTATACTGGGACGTTCATCATTACTGAATACGAAATTTCGGTTCTTCTGAATATTGATCATTCGAAATTCCGATCCCTACCCCGTCCAACCAATTTTGTACTGCATCGTAATTGGCCAAGTATAGCCCACCCAAGCCATGCGTCATCGACCGGAACAAGTGATAGTCTGAAGGGGCCAGGTCAGGTGAATACGGCGGGTGCGGTAGCAGATCCCATTTCAGTGTTTTTATGGTGTCCTGGACGATGGAACTGCGATGGCACGGATCGTTGTCGTGCTGCAATATCACACGTTCGTGTCTCGTGTCCCATTCTGGCCGTTTTTCGAGCAATGCGTGGTTCAAATTTCTTAGTTGTTGTCGGTAGCGATGCCCATTGACAGTTTCGCCCGGTTTCAGCAGCTCATAGTACAAGATTCCTTTCCGGTCCCACCAAACGCAGAGCATTGTCTTTTTTCCGAAGCCATTTGGCCGTGCCGTCGATGTTGACGCTTCGCCAAGTGAAAGCCACGATTTTCTGCGTTTGGGATTCTCGAAATATATATATTTTTCATCGCCAGTAACAATTCGATGCAGGAAGCTCTTTCTGTTCTGCCGCAAAAGCAAAATTTCGGAAGTGGCTCTTCGATTTTCCATTTGTCTCTCAGTCAACTCATGCGGCACCCACTTTCCTTTCTTATGAATTTCTCCCATAGCGTACAAACGTTTCGAAATACATTGCCGAGTCACATTTAATGCCTCGGCAAGTTGATCTTCTGTTTGAGTGTCATCTTCATCCAATAACGCTTGCAGATCGGCGTCCGCAAATGTTTGTGGTCTTCCCGAGCGCTCCTCGTCCCCAGTCTCAAAATCGCCACTTCTGAACCGCTTGAATCAATCTTCACGCGTTGTTTTCGATGGTATATGTTCGCCGTAGGCCTGCTCAAGTAACCGACGTGCTTTAGCTGCCGTTTTTTTAGGTTGATGTAAAAAAGCAATGCTTCCCGCAAATGCTGTTTCTTCGGCACAAACTTTGACATTTTTGAGGCTAGAAAAAAGGTCGTGGAAAATATTCGTTTATATTACGACTGGGTAATCTTAACAGATGTCCAAGCTGTAAAGACACCCAATTGCAGACCTATATGCCGACTACATGCGTTGCTAGCGCCATCCATCTGTGAAACCCGGGAACGTAGTTGCGCACCTAGTATTAGACACTCACTTTTTTCAATTTCGGGGATATGAATGTTGTAGATTGTTCGAATCTGTATATGCATGACTCAAAATGCAGACGATTTCCATTTCGTCATCGGCCAAAGGATAAAATTTCGAATAATTAAACCTTTGTTACTTTGAGTGTTCATAATTCTGTCGTTTCGAAACCTTTGTCGTTCTATATGTCGTCATCCGACATTTTGACCCGCACGCGCGCACTCTTAGTTTCTATGAAAGGTTCTCACTGCGTACTCTTTGCAACACAGCAACCTAAGAGTACGCACGGGACGAATTCTCAGTTTAAGGTGCTACACCAGTGTGAACGCTGAAAATTTGGGTGATTTTCGGGAATTTTTTGGAAGAAAATTACTGAATTAAATGCTTCGGAAAATTCAGAATCTATTTGGCTATATTTGACCCATATTACATAATTTTTTCATACAAAAATATTGAGATCCAAGCGACTTATGCGCTGCCTCCTGAGGCGCCAAAAAAAATTCCTCCACTGCTGACATGATTCCGGCCGATTGAGTAGCTGAAACGGAAAAAGGAAAAAAATGTTGTTAAACTAGAAGGTATTTCCTGTGCAATGACGTAGGATTTTCGAAAAATATCAAAATCTACCAAAATGGCGTAGTTATGAAAAAAAAGTCTGTTTTCTTGCCTATAAAATGGTCATTTTTTTCAATGCCAAATCGTCAATTTTCATCCAATCAAATATATCCTACGTCATTGTAGAGTAAATATATTCAAGAGTACTCAGTTCCAATTTAAAGTCAATCGGATAATTGCTCTTTGAGTTACAATGTCAGCAAATTTGAAAAATCTCATGTCGAGAAAAACGCGTTTAACGCTTGAACTATCGATTTTTGCAATATAAAATGATATCGATATAAATGATATAAATGATAATGATATTCTTGAAAGTATAAACTTTCGAAAAAGGCAAAAAATCGATTTATTGAAAATATCACACTTGTATAACCCCTTAAGTCTTTTCAATATATTTTTCGAGATTGTTGCTTAAGATTTATATTTAAAATAATGTTCCTAAATGACCAAAGCTTAATTTAAATGAGAAGTACAAAGTGCATTATCAAAAATTGAATCTTTCTGGAAATAAAACTCGAAAAAGTGCGTACTCTTTGCTGGCTTTACCCTACATCCGAAAGTCTCGACGCTACCATTCTTCCCATCCCTGTCTTGTCAATTGTATGAAACGAGAAATCCACGCTCCCTTGGTCATTGGAGTGCAAAGAGTGTCAAAGACTTGCGCCGGAAAAAGTCCGCGTACGGCGAGCATTATGCAATGGAGAAGAAAGGAAGCGTACGTTAAGTCGGAAAGTATCCGACGACTGGGCGATGTGAAAAAAACAAAAAGGAACGATCTCAGGGGAAAGAATAAACGAACGATCTCGTTGCAGTAAAATCCAGACTAAATCTACGGCAAGATGAAGTCAGTTTCCGGATCGCTCGATCGAAGTCGAGCGATAAATTCTTCATGCGGCTCACGTACGAGACATTCCGTTTGCGAGAGAGATGCACGTTTCTCGCGTGTACCGGGATCTTAGAAATTCCCAACTCTAGGGTACACACAGATATACGTTGATGGCACGTTTCACTCGGAACAACGCAAATGATTGTTTACACTCTACACGGGAATCGCAAAAAGTAACGGAATAAATCCTTCTCGTGAGGTGCTCTCGTCCAATTGGTTCCAAAAGTGTCCCAAAAACGGCACATCCCCGTCGCACCAAGAAACGTCCCCTTCGCCATATGCAAATTTCACGACTGTCTTTCGAGTACGATGGAGAAGTCTGCCTAGCACTCCATTCCCGATTTTATTTATTTTTTTTTCGTCTCGTCATCACGCCATCTATTTTTCTTCATTTCTCCCGTGCCTTGCGTAATTTTGATTGGCGTCGCAGTGGAGTTACGACTTTTTTTAATGCTGCCTTCGCGAGAACGAAGCAGACATAATTAATCTGCAGTTAAAACAAACGCGGCCTCCCCGGTGGCTTATCGTTTTTAGGATGAGCAAAGAACCCACTGATCTCATCACGATGCAGACAGCGTTGCAGTTGTTCAAGAGACTCGGCGCTGAAATTCCCAATGAGGAAGAGGCATTTCCCAAGATACGGGAGCAGTACCAGACCCTTGGTAAGTGGCAAGTACCCCCTTGGATCGGAGAATACAGAGGAACGTCAGCAAACATTGTCAGACAAAAGCACAAGCAGCCAGATATTTCTTTCACAATTATATCAGCATGGATACACTGACATCTGGGGATGCATAAAACTTGCACTCGTGTACGGCGATGATAAGATACAACGACGTCGCGCTGAAGTGCCGGCTATAATCTACGCGTCTTTTCAACAGGAATATCTCGTTAGTATCATTTCTATGCACGCGAGCTTGCGAGTGCAGTCGAACTTGCGAGTGAGGTTGAACAGTATGTGGCTGTTGTCGAAATTTTGGGAATCAAGGGATTAGGTCACACCAACAGGTATAAAATCATGTGCGAATTTAACAATTTCTGTTTCGTATGAAAAAGTGATTCACTCATAAAATTAATTACACATATATTTAGTATGAATATCAAGCTGTTGGAAAATGTATATTTTTTGTGTACGAAATGGCTGACTACTCGAAACTTCGCGAAACAGCTTTTTTCCAATTGGCGTGAGAAATAACTTCAACATTTTTCACTCGATTTACTTCAAATTTAAAAGTTATTTTCCTAATTGCTTTTTGCAGAGAAGTACGTACGGAATTTCTGATTAATCGAAAACTTTTCATTTTATGAGCAGTTAATGAGCAATTATAACGAAATTTTTCACTGAAAGTTCATTTCTCAAGGGGTGAGATACAGTTAAAATAAATAAAAAAATGCTTTGTTTACATTTCCTTGAAGCATGATGTTTCAAAAATACTCCCTGAAAATTTCAAGTCAATCCGATGAATGGTTTCCGGGATATCCCACAATTAGTGAAGGGGCATCGCGGCCCCATGACAGGTAGCGACGGCAGCTGCAAGCAACCGGTTTCGACCCCCCCCCCCCCCCCAGCCCCTGTTATATTCTATGAAAAGTCTTGTTCGTCACTGAAAACCTAAGTCTCAAAAATGGTGAAGAAATATTCCCTTAAAAAAATCATGAAAATCCGCGAAATTGTTCCTCGCTAAAGGTATCCCCCCTCTAAAAATCGATTTGAATCACATCACTAAAAGTCTACTGTAATTATCGTTTGTAATTTATTTTACCCTACTTTGACATAATATCACCACACAGGTATACGCCCACGAAGCGTGCGAGTTATGTTTCACCACACCGAGTTTTTTTCTCGTAACTTTTCACATATTTTCGATTGGAACGTGGTAAGAGTTCTCAAACGGCGTTCATCGGGGAACAGTTCAAAATCCAATTGGATTCCGATGAGGACTCCCTATGTGCGGTGTCCCTGACAAATCCCTATAGAGGTCTGGGTCTCTGTTGAGACTCTCTAACAAATTTGCGGGCGTTGCGAAAGGATATTTTTTGTTGGGAGATCCAACAAATTCCGTTCGAGAATTTCCAATAAAAAAAACTCCCAAACGACGTCAATCGGGAAATAGCGCGGAATCCACTTTCATTCTAATGCAGACTTCCTACTTGCGGCGTTTGTGTTAAATCTCTATAGGGATGTGGTTGGATCTGGGGACGCCCTAAAAAAATCCGGACGGGTTTTTCCATGAATTAATTTACTCAGTTTTTTTGCAATTTTTATTTGAATCTGTTCTTTCACAATTAATTGTCGAAATTTGCATGGATTATTTAGACGTCGTTGTAGTCACTTCCCATTAATTTCGCTAAACAAACCTGATCATTTTACTAGGAATTTTGGGCTCTTTTTTTTCTAACACGGAAACGTTGCGAGGTCGGTCTCTCCGATTTAGATGAAATTTGGCATGCTTGTAGAATGGGTAAAAGTAGGCGACACGTATTTATTCATATCTACGGAACCCGATTTTTAAGGGTTGAAACGCACCCTGGAAAATTGGGGTGTTTTCGTTTTTCGTTTTTCGCCGATAACATTTCAACGATACAAGATGTGAAAAAAAATTCAAATGGCAACAATGTTCATTTTTCCATGTACTATACATTGGAGATGAGAACGATAACGTTATCGACGAAAAACGAAAAACACCCCTATTTTCGAGGGTGCGTTTCACCCTTTAAAAATCGGGTTCCGCCAATATAAAAAAATACGTATTGCCTATTTTTACCCATTCTACAAGCATGCCAAATTTCATCGAAATCGGAGAGATCGACCTTGCAACCATTCCTTCTAAGAGTGTCCGAATAAACCCAAACAAACCCAGATATCTATAGAAAAAAAATCCATTTCAGAAAAATACGAGGTACCAATGACTTTCGAGTTCAAACGAAAAGTCAAAGATGTTGAACGGTCCTGGGGTGCTTATTGCGAGCTGCTTTCGTCCTCCGAAATAGTACTGCAAGATTTGAAGGTACGTGTTCCGTTTTATCGTTGAAGTTAGTCTGCCAATTTGAGTTTATTTATTCTAGAGTGCTTTTTCGACTAACGCCTCAACGTTACAATAATTGGAACGATGATAAGAATAATAATATAACAGCAGTAGTGATCGTTGATATGTTTATCGTGACCTCAGTCAATTCTTTCCACATAGTCGGTAAAAGTTCAATCGTTCAATACTGTCACAATGTTTTACGAATTGCGGTATTTTTGTCGCAAGCCGGGACGATATCGTTTATGTGGGGCGATAACTTTTCGTATGATTGGACTTGTTTTATTAGATATGCTGCGTACATATTCGAGTGAGTACTGGGTGAGAATCAGTGATTGTCAGTGCGAGTTATGACAGCTGTTTTACTCCGCTACAATTCCCACACAACATTTCGTTATTCGATCACCAATTCATTAGTCACTGACAAGGAACAGCACTTAAGTTTCCGCCTTTGATTTTGTTGGAACTCATATATGTGATAAAGCATGGAAAACTATTAGACACGTATTTTTTTATCTGCGAAAAAACGTTTTTAAAGGAGGAAACGACCCCTCACCATAGGTGTATCACCCCTTAACTTATTTAAAATTATTCTATAGTGGATTTTTCACCGCTCTACATGAGAAGAATTTTGGTTTTTGTTTTATTCAGATCGGTGGACTGCTTGTGGGTGAAACTGCAAAACCACCCCCCAACACGCCTTTCTTTGAGGGGTGGTTTCTCTCTTAAAACCGTTTTTCCGCAGATAAAAAAAAATACGTGTTTAATAGTTCTCAATCTTTTATCACATATATGAGTTTCAACAAAATCGACGGCGGACAATTAAGTGATGTTCCTTGTGAGTCAACAAGAATAATTCTTTTGTACAGTTACAATAGTCAATTGTTAAAGATTGTGAACGGTTTAATTCATTGGACATTCTGACTAAATGACATGACGATCTTACTAAATCAAATTATTTGAAATTCTGAAGAAGAATCCACTTGCATTGACAAAGGAAGGTTGCGAGGTCGATCTCTCCGATTTCGATTAAATTTGGCATGCTTGTAGAATGGATAAAAATAGGCGACACGTATTTTTTTATATCTGCGGAATCCGATTTTTAAGGGGTGAAATGCACCCTCGAAAATAGGGGTGTTTTTCGTTTTTCGTCGATACCGTTACCATTCTCATCTCCAACGTATAGTGCACAACAAAATAAACATTGTTGCAATTTGAATCTTTTTCATATGTTGTACCGTTGAAACGTTATCGACGAAAAACACCCCAATTTTCGAGGGTGCGTTTCACCCCTTAAAAATCGGGTTCCGCAGATATAAAAAAATACGTGTCGCCTATTTTTACCCATTCTACAAGCACACCAAATTTCATCGAAATCGGAGAGATCGACCTCGCAACGTTTCCTTGTGAGACTAGAACAGTGAGAAAACGTTGAAATTCCGGTAAACAATTCTTAACAAACTCCGTGCCATTCTCGCTGTCTTAAATTCTTATGGAGAGAAGACAATTCGTCGCACAAGGATTTTTTTCTCGGACGGTCCACAATAACTTGTCCATATATGAAGAGCACTTGATTGGCTTGACCCAAATCAGTGGTCGGAGAAAATACACCGTCGCGTCGAATTTGCTCTCTATTACTTACGTCACGTCGAAGGAAAAACATGTTTTATGAAGCGGGGTACTCGTAAAGATTGTAGGAGTGTGACGGAGTCGGAGCGCTCCCAACGAATCGATAGAGAGCGACAATGGCCGACTGGGTCAGTGTTTCATTTCAAGGTTTTCCATCCCTTGTCCTGTCCGTATTTCGCAACTGCAATACAGCGGATAGTTTTTTTTTTGTGGTAAATTGACGTCTTCAGGTTTTCTGTCCAGACCGCGTTGGGTTTCCTCAATTTCATTAGGACCCTTAAGGGACGCTGAGACGCTTATACTGAGCGCTCTTGAAGGCTCCATAAGTAGGACCTATTGCCAATTTGGACAGTCACGGTTGCGTCTAACAAGGAAGAGTACTTTGCTGTCGGCCTTCGATTTTGTTAAAACTCACGTATATGGTAGAAGCGTTAAAATTGATTAGCTACGTGTTTTTTTTATCAGCGGAAAAATTATTTTAAGGGGTGAAACCATCCCTTGGAATGAAGCATGTCAAGGGTTGATTTTTCGGTTCCACCAGAAAGCAGTCTACCGATTTCCGGGGAACAAAAATTAATATTCTTCTTACGCATTACGATTCGAAATCCACTATGAGTACATTGAAAAAAATGCATTAAGGGATGAACCGGCTCTTTTTTTGTTGCTCGCATCCTAGATTTGGAAGGGTATGGAACTTGAGGGGAGGATAGAAAAAACAGTTCACGAATTTTTGCATTTTTCCCGGATAGCAAAGTTAAGGGGGTGAACCATCCCTTACTACGAATTCCTTGTCGCAGTTGTTTTTTCTGTAAATAAAATGTGTTTGCTGATTCAAAATGTTTATACAAACTAGAAATTGATATTTAGATTATGGGAAAATTCGCTTTCGAAGTCCCGTGAATTGTTACCCTCTGAATACGAATTTACCATTAATTTCCTCTATAAACGCCAATGTTTATTAAAAATCGTCGACTGTCTATGAAAACACGTTTTTCGCATTCAGTCGGCGCACTTGTGAGATTCGAAAAAAAACTTCATGATATTTATAATCAGCGGAAAATTTCCATCCGACCCTCTTGGCCAATTTCCGAAAATCGAAGAAATCGCAAAATTTTAAACAGCCGTAGCGTTGGTCATATTTGGGTAACATGAACTTGTTAGGGGGATTTTAGAAAGGATTTTGGTAGACTTAGAGAATGCCGCTTGATCCATCCCGATATCTTAATTAGTTTTCCTGGAAAGTCTACTTTACAAAAATCCGAAAAAGAGGCAAGGGGTGCGGTGTGGTATAATGTGTGAAAATCGATACTCCGTTTTCGAAACTCTGCCAAAAATAGAAAAAATATCGGAACTCCATAAACCAAACGGCATTTTAAAGAGAAACCGATAACAAAAAGAATGAGTACAGAGTAAAATTCTAATTCGAAAAAGAAAATAAATTATTAACGATTGAATAGAGCCAATTATTTTCGGCTGAGATGGAGACAAAATTTGGCTTCAAAATCTTTTTTTTACAAGTTCATATCAATGTATTTTACCCCTTGAATATTGACCAAACCCCTTAAATTTAATAAACAAATTTCGAAAATGTTTGGAAAGTGATTCACCTCTTAAGCTTGTTACCCGCAAAAAATACGTAAACTTCGATTTTTCCCCCTTTCAAAGTGTTGCCTGCTACGTTCAATTTAATGCACCCCTTGCAAATGTGGAGTGCGAGAAAAAAATATAGGGGTGTTTCATCCCTCAATTTTGTTTTTTTTCCGCTGGGCCCGTAGTGGATTTCTGGTGGTTTTGCATTGGAATAAATTTCGTTACTGTTTCTCTGTAATCGGTGGACTGCTTGCGGGTGAAACTGCAACATTTGCCCATGTCATGTTTTATTCTGAGGGTGGTTTGATCCCTTGGAATCGTTTCTCCACTGATAAATAAAAATACGTATCTAATAGTTTTTTGATCCCCTACCACATACATGAGTTTCGACAAAATCGAAGGCGGTCACCATTGTGATGTTCGTTGTGAGTCAGAAAAATCGTTGGCTTTTCAGAAAATGAGCAGTACGATAATAATCGGAATGAAGTCATTGAGCCTCAATTTGATGTTATTTAAATTGGCGGATACAAATTCAAATAAATATTTTATTCTCTGGACTGGAAAAATTCGTACCGCAGTATAATGCGGTTTGTAATTTTGCGCATGGCTCCCTTTTGCATATTTATTTCGCAGGAACAATTCAAAAGCGAACTACTGGCGCAGGCAGTCGTATTCAAGAGTGATTGCGCTGGACTTTTAAATAGATTTCAGCAGGACGGGCCATTTACCTCAGACTGGAAAACTAAAGGTGATACCATCGTCTCATCGATTTATTTCATATTTTTCCTTCCCCGCTGTCAGATTGGCTCCTTTTTTTTATCATGAGAATGGAAATTAAAATTTTATTGAAAAAAAAGAGTTAAACTAAATACCGCTTTACTCCATCGTTGGTAAAAATATCTTGGAGTTTTGTCCAGTACAGTCGAGCCTCGATATAACGATGTCGTCGATATAACGAAGATTTGTCGATTCCCTTTCGATAAAGACCCAAAACCTTAATATATCAATATAATAATATACATTATAGGTTAATTGCTAATTACTTGTAAAAATTCCTCGAATTAAAACCTTTTCTTCTTTAAAAAATATCCCTATATTTATAGTACTAATATATATATTTTTCAAATATTTGAAGGAACTTCCCTTGAGATTTTTTATATCGAGGTTCGACTGTACTGACAGATCGTTTCCTCTTACAAGGAACATCATTTGAGTGTCCGGCATCGATTATGTCGAAACTTAAATAAGTGATAAAGCATTGAAAATTATGAGACACGTATTTCTTTTATCTGCGGAAAAACGGTTTTAAGGGGGAAAACTACCCCTCAAAGAAAAGCGTGTTGGGGGGGGGGGTGGTTTTGCATTTTTACCCACAAGCAGTCCACCGATCTGAATAAAACAAAAACCGAAATACTTCTAATGTAAGGCGGTGAAAAATCCAATAAAGAATCATTGGAAAAAAATGAAATTAAGGGGTGACACACTCTTCTTTGAGGCGTCGTTTCCCCCCTTAAAAATGTTTTTCCGCAGATAAAAAAAAGTACGTGTCTAATATTTTTCAATGATTTACCACATATATGAGTTCCAACAACATCGCAAGCGGACACTTCAGTGATGTTCCTTCGTCTTTCATTTCGTTCTGCTTGTCTTTTCTTGGCAAATCAATAACCGAGCTCGATACAAAAAGTGTATCTCGTTATTGCATGGATATAGGGTTTTACGTCCGTGAATGTTTACATTCATTATTTTATATCATTATCTTTTCATATTTTCATTCTCCTCGTGAGTTTCTGCAACGGCAGAAGCGTACAAAATGCTTCTCGACTACAGGAATTTTCGTGATATCGTAATAAATTTCTCAGACGCATCAATTTGGCTGGAGAATTTCCGCCGTCACTTTGACAATCTTCGAGTAACGGAGGATCAGCTGAAATCGAATCTTTCAATCTTCGGAATTAGTCAGCCCGGTTCCCTTGAGCTCAATGACGTCGAAAAGGTAGGACGTTAAAAAAACGACTGCAAATGCGACTTTGATCAAGGAAGTGATGGCATGCAATTATTGACTTCCGACAAAAAGGACTTAACGACGATCGAACTCGTGTGGAGCTTGACCGAGGAGTGGGACGCTGCCTGGGAGCAATATAAAAGTGTGAATTTTTGGATAATCGAAATCGAAGACATGAACACCACCGCTAATGTTCTGCTTCGAAAATTAACGAGACTCTCCAGAGAATTGGCCCACAAAGGCTGGGAAATCGTGGAACATTCGAGGTTTGTGTTGCTCGTTGAAATTCGTATGAAAGCTCATTGAAATTTCCACGAAAAGTGTGATTTCGATAGCACACACTGTTTTTTCGCAATTATTTTCGCATCAATTGAATCTCGGATTCAAAAACTGTCTTTCCTTTAGGTATGGATGTGGTTTTGTTAAGGGAGTACATTGGTATCCCAAAAATCAGGAGACATTTTAGAAACTAATTGTCAACAGTGTAGTTGTGCAATTTATTTTATCTTCGATATGTCGCTAATGAACGTCAGCAAAGAAATTTGTAAAATTTGAAATGAAAATTTAAATAATTGGCAACACTTCCTTTCAAAAATAATTCTCCTCGAACTAAAATTGCTCATGGAATGAAATAATTTCGACGTCTTTGGATTTAATAGGAATTCGGCAGATTAAACCAAAGTTCCATCATGATGGTACAATTTTTGACAGTCGCGATATTGCAGTCTTGGTTAGCCTTTTTAAACGTCAAGGAAACACAAACTACGAGATAGAATAATTGGAATGCCGCGAGCCAGTATTGCGACGACTTGAATGCCAGACCTCAAACGAGCCTGATGCATGCTTTCCAACCTCCATTTATAGTTCTTCACCCTGGCCGCACGCGTTGATAAAGTGCAGAGATCCTTTAACGCTAGGATCCTTTCATACCAGATGTCATGATGCATTTTTTCCCCCAAAGATACATCTCTGCTGGGGCTCCGTCTGCTTGACGGTCTGAAATTTGCAGATGCCATAGAGAAATGCAGTGGGTATTCTTTCTTTAGTAGTCACTCGGCGCCTTTCGACGAAGTATTTATTAAGGTAGTAATCTCACCACAGTCGCACTCAGAAAACAAATCATTGATCCAATATCATTGGTGTTATTGAATGAAATTTCGTTGATTCAATTGTAAAATTGTTGGTGTAAATAATCAGAATTATTAGTCCAAACAAAACAAGACTTTAATAACATGATAACTTTAAAAGTTTTCTTTCATTCAAAAGATATATTGTTAGCCGAGAACAATATATTATTGAAACTATCTAAAAAATTATCGCGAGCAAATTACATAGTTTTGAATGCATTTTCTGCAACGAACAAAAAAAGCGTTTCAATTCATATAATTAATATTGTTGATTCGAGTACACAAGAAAAATTGAATTTCGCTCGTTTGATTCAGGTAAAATTTCTATTGAGTAAATATGTTATTTTATTTTTTTCACCATATCCGATATTAATTTTCAAGTACATTGTTCGTTGAGATATTAATATTTCATTTTGGTTGAAGAATATCAAGCAAATGTCTGAATTGGTTAAAAAATTATGCGAAAATAAAATTTGTTTCCTGTGCATTTGGTCGAAAAAATGCAACCAAATCATGGCCGAGTGCTATTGAAATTATAGGTGTGAGAAAACCCATAGTTCTCGGAGTAACCGCTAGACACCGCACGCGCGCTCGTTTCTCGTAAGCGTAGCGCGAACCGCAAATCCACTTAAGGCAGGATTCTACTTTGAAACCATGAAAAATACGCTATTTTCGTGAATTTTTTCTGAGAATACTATTAAAGATATCGATATGGGGTTTAAAATGTTCAATAAATATACTCTTTAAGTACATTAAAAAAAAAATTTAAATGTATTTTATTCATTTTTTGTACACGTACAATATGTTTAGGGCCAACGCCTCGAAAAGCAGGTACCGTTGCGCGTGGTCGTGAAATCTTCCCGACGGATGGTCTGAAACAAAAAAATCAAATAGTTTCATGTTCAGTATGTCTTCAGGAACCGACCTAACTAGAATATTTTATATACGTGCAAAATTAACAAAATGGCGGCTAAAATACGAAAAAAATACGTTTTTTTGGGTCTTTTTTTGCAATAAAAAAATAGTTCTAATCAAAATTTTAAGTTGATTGTAGTTAGGTCGGTTGGTACACGCATATAGAATATGTGTTCCAAATTTCATAAGGATCGGTTCAGTACTTTTTGAGTTATCACGACCACGGTACTTGAAAATGTCGTTTCGAGAAAAACGCGTTTAAAGTTTTGGTGAGTCCGGGCCGCGCGCCGGGCGGGTCACAATAGCGCGCTCAGGTAGGTGCGTTCGAAAGGCGAAAAAGGATAGTTAGACTGCTTGGAACTTTATAAAATTTTGACCGAACATTCTTGAACATATTTACTTTCGAAAAATGTTTAAAAAAAAATTTTTTTTTCAAAGTTTCAAAGTAGAATCCTCCCTTAAACGCCGGAGAAACTCTAAAGAGTATCGTTTCTTGGCCTGTGTCTAAGATCAAAGTATAGTATATGTTTTTATCAGTTGAATATCTGATATTCTCTCCATGGATATTCCATTGAATATCTGACATTCTCTCCACTATTATCGTGGATGATCATTCTAATGCTCACTGTTCATTTAAGATTTAAAACAAATTGAAAAACTTACGTCTCCACGAGAATGATTTCAATAGAATATAATTTTATTTGAAGGATAATGTAGATATTCAGAGAACAGAAGAGATTTTCAAATAAAAATAATACGTTATTCGAATCAATCACATTTTTCAATATTTTATAGTATTGTGGCAATCTCATATATCGGTGGCACTCCGCGATCAGACATTCATTTGAATCAACCGATATATTTTTTTGATTCAATTGGTTTTTTTCTCAGTGCACGTTGGAAAGTTTATTCTCCGCTCAAGCGATGAAAGCTTCGAAATGTTGCGAAATATCTTTATAATATAGGTTGTACATCTTATCAGGACGTAAAAACTTATAAAGCAATAAAGAAAACACCTAATATAATGTTTAGAGTTCCAAAAATAACAACGTTCCCTCCACCACCCAACCCTCACTTTTGTATCGGACCATCCATTCCGGCTTCTAATGCGTAGACACTCTGCGTATACGGATATGGACACATTGCTGTAGTCTAGCGAGCGCGGAGATCGTGACAACGTCGTAAGCCCAGCGAATTTTTGTCGTGTTATTTAGTATAAATGGAAATGCAAAATTTTAGCTGTTGCCGGAATAATGGAACAATTGCGACATAAAGGCAAATTTGCCAAAAGAAAAACGATCGCCAAACGAAAAGAAAAAGAAAATAGAAAACGAAAAGAAGAACCATATAGAGGTTATAAACAACGAAAATGTGGGACATCGTATCTTGAATCGTTGAATTGATGAGTTTCACTTCCATGAATTGATAATAAATTTTTTTATTGTTTCAACGAATTTTGATCTAGGAATACACACACACACACACGCACACACACACACACACACACACACGCACGCACGCACGCACACACACGCACGCACGCACGCACGCACACACACACACACGCACGCACGCACGCACGCACACACACACACACACAAACATGTATATAAATAGTAAATATGAAAAATCTGCCACGTCCCTTGATACACTTCCTACCAATGAAAGCGCCGAACGCTTGCAGTGCTGCCAGGTTCCCGGCTCTAGTCTGCTCCAGTCGCGTCGTAGCGCTAGCGTCGCTAGACATTGCTTAATATAAATCACTGTATCTCGGAAACTAGACGGTGAACATTCATAATTTTTTTAAGAGGGAATGATACCTCATCGCGGTCGGTATGGTAGAACAATTATAGATTCTCAAAAATCTCGAAAACGGCTCTTCAGATCCCGTCGAAACTTTGCCAAACGACGTCAAATAGATAGACGAACAGCTGTCTTCCCCTCAAATTTTCTAAATTTGAGAAAAAAAACTAGATTAGCTTATGATAAGCCAATCTACATTTTTTTTTCTCAAATTCAGAAAATTTGACGGGAAGACAGCTGTTCGTCTACCTATTTGACGTCGTTTGGCAAAGTTTCGACGGGATCTGAAAAGCCGTTTTGGAGATTTTTGGGAATCTATAATTGTTCTACCATATCGACCGCGATGAGGTATCATTCCCTCTTAAAACCACTTCGTCATATGTTCCTCTGCAAATGAAAATTTTTTAAGAAAAATCTGCAGACAAGTTTCGACGTTATTGCATGAAATGTGAAATTTTCCACTGTTCCCCATAAGAACACGTGTAAAACTGTGCAATCTTTTATTGCCAATATCTCAAATACAGAACGGTGAATAATTTTGAAATTTTGCAGGTAATCACTTAATAGTGTCTTCAAAATAAAAAAAAAACCTATAGAAAAACGCCTTCGCGAAACTAGTGCCTTAATATTATACTTTTGCGCATTGCCTTAATGGAGATACAGGGTGCATGCAGTACGGATATTCGACGTGGAACACTTACCCTCACAGAGGTCAATTTATGGAAAGAAGCAATTTTGGAATAATATTAAGTAGCCACCAGAAAATTCATTACCACCGATTAATTTGGCACGGAATGAGACGTTGCCCAATCCATTTCAGCAAAAAATACATAATAGTCCATCTAGCCGGACCGAGCTTAGATTTTTTATGCAATCGGTTGGGACCAATTTTCATTCGTCGGTCCAATCGATCCGGCAAGACCTTTGATCACGAATATTACAGTCAGAATCCAACGGGACTAAAACTTCAAGAAAATATTGAAATACAGAAAATACTTCTAGAGAATATTTTGGCCGTCACGAATTCGAATTTTGTCACCATTATCGACAATCAAATACACGATAGTTTTTTAAAATTTATTTCAGATATTTTTTCGCGAGCAGCAATGCTTCAAATATCAAAGTACGCGTTTGCACCACAGCCAGATTGAGTATCTCGTCGATTTGCGATTAATTCGAGCGGAAAATAATTTTTCAACTTAGTCAGTGACAGCTGCATGTGGCAAATTAATCTGCAAGTAAAAATAAAAACACGAAAATCCGGGAAATAAGGGACCTTCCTCCAGTAGTCAGACGTCCACGGTCAAAATTTCAATTAATTGAATCCAGTCGTTTTCGAAAAAGATTGCAAAAACATTCCATGAATTTCTCTACCTGCGAATTTCTGTGTGATCATTTTTACGTGAACCTTATCCCCGCTGTAATACCCTCCATCCAGATCTCGAGTGGACGCATTCCGGCGAACTTTGCCTCTCATAACGGATCTGAAGAATCCAGCGTTGCGAGAGCGCCATTGGAAAAAAGTCAAAGAGACCGTTGGTCATGACTTTGACGAGAACTCCGGCGATTTTAACTTGGACACACTGGCGGAAGTAGAAATCCAAAACTTTGCCGAACGCATCAGTGACATATCGACCTCTGCCACCATGGAGCTCGCTATTGAAATGGTATTGATTGCGTCACTTGCCATTGAAAACCTTCGCTCATCTACTAATGGAGCAAACATTTTTTTCTGACCTTCATTTGTCATTCGAATAATGTGACAGTAGTTGTAAGCACGAAAGACGTCTGCACCGAGATTGATGATCTTGACATCCTAGGGGCGCGCCCATTATAGTGAGACTATTATGACCTTGGCATACGCAAGGGCGCTGGCATCATTCCAGGGCGGGATATACATTTACAACGATCAAAAAATCGATTTCTTTTTTTTTTTTCTTTAAACGATAAAACTATATATGTAGAATATTTTTAAAAAGTTTCAAAACGAAATTCGAACAACTCCAAACGTTACAGCCCGTCAACGCGATGCCTCACCACTCGGATTCGGAGCGGGCGTGAACTACAAACGCGTTTTTCTTAAGGGGAGATATACACGTAGGAGCCGGAAAAAGGTCATTTTTGTGAATTTTTTCAAGGAAAAAATTTGAAATTTCGGATTGGGATTTTAATTATATAAAAGTATATACATTCAAAAATATGTTTAATTTTCTTTATTTAAAAATATCAAAAATATACAAGGATATTATATGATCCTTGAAGCGTCGTAAAAAAATCTGCGTATACGGTATCCACTGGCGTTTCTTCAAAAATCATCGGAAAAAAAATCAAAAAGATTATTAAATTAGATACTATAATCTAGTACTTGTCACAGCCGATTTTCAAAATATCGATTTATGACAAAATGGCGGACGTTTCAACATAAATAGTGATTTTTGGGCAAAAAATAGTTATTATTTGGCCTATAAAACGAAAACTAAGTAACGGGAAAAAAATCCTATGACAAGTACTAGATAATGGTGTATAGAATAAACCCAAAAAACCTCAAGGCAATCGGTTCATTGGTTTTCGAGAAATTTTGGGTACCGATTTGAAAAACGTGGTTTTGAGAAAAACGCGTTTGAAAATTTGGGAATGAATAAATCATGAAATTTGTCAACTTACATGGAATCATCGATACCAGGCCCATAGTGTAGGTCTCCTACAGTCGACGGAATGTTCATAGCCTCTAAATCCTCGACCTCGACCATCTAGGTGTATATCTCTCCTTAAAATTGCATTATCGAAATTGGCGTGCAGGATTACTGAAAAACTATTAAGCTGATTAAGGTATTCCTTTCACGAACCCAAATATTTTACACTTGACTGATTTTCGACTATAATGAAGTAAAAATGCATCCCAGTATACTGGTAAAATTTGAAGCCAAGTTACCGAACCTTTAACGAAAATTTACGGCGCTAAAAATCGTCTTGTCTATACGGCGCTTTATGGACATGTCACGCTGGCCACCTTTCTATCTAATAATTGATACACTAAATAAAGTCTAAAGATTCCTCAACGACGATAAAAGAGAGGGTCACCGAACGTTTAAAGAAAATATTTATGTTAAAATTTGGAAAAATGTGACTAGCAGAAGAATTTTCATAGTCGTGACGTTTCAAACAAATGTAAAAATGTCTCAATCTACTAAATTTGGAAGAATTTTTTTTATCCTCGTTTATCGTTGTGTATAATAATCCGTTGTAACTTATTTTTTTTTTATTAAGCGCCATTGTAATTTACCGACGATGCAGAAGGCCCTGCTTATGCCCCCACAAAATACGATAATATTGATAATATTGGTATCTTCTACTCGACGGGAATTATTTTTGAAAAATTGAAAAAAAAAACGACTTTTTAATCCACATTTTACAGAAATGTTGCGTGAAATGTTGATTTTTTTGTGTAAATGCGTGCCATTTTCTCAAATTTGAATTTTCTTCATTTTAATTACCGCCACATAGAAACTATACGTGTTCTAACTGAAAAAATGTTTGAACTTTTTTGCAAATCAAAGTCTACGGGAAGCTAGACTGCACGCCGATTCCCAACTCCCGCGGCGACCTTGCTGTAACACTCTGCCACAGCTCCGTCATTTTGATGATGAATTAATTTAAAACAATTGTTTTGTATACTTAAATATACTATTAAAGTAAACCTAAAGTGTGATAATTGTAGAATGATTATTCCTTAGTTTAAAAAATCCCTCAATATTGCTTATTTTTTCCTGCCTAAATGTATATCCCGCCTCAATGTCATTTTTTTACACCCGATAATATTGATCATACCCAAACAAACCCAAACCCACATTTGTCGTGGTGTATTCCCCCAGAAATTCCGACGAAAAAGTCAACGTCGAAAAGCGGAAAAACATTTTGCTTTCAGTTTAGAAGAGATTTAAAGACTCGTTCAAAGCTTTAAATCGAAAGGCAACGGTGGAGGTCTATTTGCGAGTGAAATAAAGCCTCATATCTTCTACTTCGCCTGGCTCGTACAGATGCACGAGTTTCCGAGTTCTCGACGTAGTAATGAAACTCCTAAGCTCGATATTGTCTCGTAGCTTCAATCCGGAATGCGCCAAGCTCATCCACGTTAGCTTAGTGCATTCCGGAGCACATGAGCAGCAGTTCTGGAGCACATATCAGTGCATATTAGCAGCAACTCTTGAGAGGTATTGTTAGCCGTAACAACCGCTGCCAATCAACAACGGAAAGCTCATTTGCAATTCCAACAAAAAATCTAACTCTCTGTTCTGTCGATATTCAAATCCGACACAAAGTTGTTGATATTGTTGGGGGAAAAAAAAACGCCGCGGCAATGAAAAAGTGATGGTTGTGGTGTGCAAGTGCACTTTGCCAAAAGTGGAGATACTTGAGAAAATGCTCGAGTACGGTTTTAATAATGAACCTTAGCCAAAACTTAATTACATTCTTAATACCACCATGAATACTGGCTGCTTCACTTGACTCGCTCCGAGCTTGTGGATCCTCCTGGTGAGTTTAGAACTTGTGTACTTTGGGAATATTGGTAGCCTTCATCCAACAGAGTTACACTGGCGTGTACCTGGTGCATTGTCTTCAACAATATCCGTTTTCGGTGCAACCCTCGCACAAGCCTTCATTCGATCAATGACCATTTTTCAACTCAGCTTCAAAAGTATGCTACCGATTCTTTGCATTTGCATTTCCGCGAGCAGAACTTGAAGAATATCTCCGATGTTTGGAAGTCCATCGCCCTCGAAATGGTTCCGTACAAAGAGAAGGGTATCTTCAAATTGAAAACCGTCGATGACATAACCCAAACGCTGGAGGATCATCTCATCCAATTATCGGCGATGAAATCGACCAGGTAACAATGTATCGTGGAATAGCGAAAGCTCAAACACATCGCGAGTACCTGCGGCAATCATGGGAGTATTCACATCGACAATGAAACTCGTCCAATTTAATCGGTCCAGTTTCGTCGAACCGTTTGTAGCGGAAGTTGATTACTGGGAGCGAACCCTTTCCACCGTTGGGGAAGTGCTCGAAATGGTTCTCAACGTTCAGCGCAGCTACACGTATCTCGACAATACCTTCAACGCCGAGGACATAAGAAAACAATTGCCCAAGGAGACCGATGACTTTGATAAACTCACCGATCGTTGGCGGAAAATCACATCGAGAATGGCTCAAGCTGGACTTGCCTTGACTGCTTGCCTGGAACCGCGTGAGTGTCATCAATAATCATCTTCAATGACGAACGTCAATGATGTGCACTTGCAAAACGATTTTTTTTGGAATTGGAACGTTCAGTGCGTACTTTCTCTAGACTTGAATTTCTTTAGTGAATGCAAACAAAATCGATTATTTCAAGCCAACGAGATAGAAACCTGCCTCAATGATATCGTACGATCAAAGATTGTATCAGTGGTACGCGGAATGCTAGTATGTGATCCAGGCACGTTATATCGAAACTTTGGAACTTTGAATCGGATATATCTCCTTTCGCTGCTTTGCCACTTGCTACTTTGGCAGTTCAGGCGTTTTCCTTGGTCCGTCCTTAAGGCCTTAGGCCACAGCAACGGGTATAAAATGATGTGCGAATTTAACCACTTTTTTCCGCATGAAAGAGTGATTCACTCATAAAATTAATTACACATCTGTTTAGTATGAATATCAAGTTGTTAGAAAATATATATTTTTTTCGATGTACAAAATGGCCGACTACTAATATTTTCTTTTGTTATCTTTTTTTAGGCGCTCCTCGGCGTGACATTTAGCGTCCACATTTTTTTACCGAGAACAAAAAACAAAAATTCTCGTAAATCTACATTAGAATACCTAGAGAAGTACGTACGCATTAAAAAATATTGTTTTATTGAAAAGTTGTAGGTATTTGAACTTAAGAAATGAATTTTCAGTGAAAAATTTCGTTATAACTGCTCATAAAATGAAAAGTTTACGATTAATCAGAAATTCCGTACGTACTTCTCTGCGAAATGCAATTAGGAACGTAACTTTTGAATTTGAAGTAAATCGAGTGAAAATTGTTGAAGTTATTTGTCACGCCAATTGGAAAAAAGCTGTTTCGAGAAGTTTCGAGTAGTCGGCCATTTTGTACATCGAAAAAAAAAATTTCCAACAGCTTGATATTCATACTAAATAGACGTGTAATTAATTTTATGAGTGAATCACTTTTCCATACGAAAAAAATGGTTAAATTCGCACCTGATTTTACACCGGTTACTGTGGCCTAAGGTCTTAAATGACACGGTATTGTCGTATCATTGATTGAGCTTCGCAAAAGCAAAGTGGAATATCCTTCACGTCATCCAGTTATAGAATTGTAATCGGTGACAGACACTGCTGAGTTGTGCTGTAATTGGATTGGGTGATTTCGGGGTGACGATCCAGCATGAAGGTATCATCTTTCGCTTCCTTACCACTGCTCCTGCACTCGATACATCGTCGAGTCAGCAGGCGATAACATCGCAACTTAACCGTCGGCATCAATTTGATTGTGCGATCGCGTTTAACCGCTCAAGTCCGACTGTAATTGGAAAGATGACTTCATGATGATGATCCACCATGAAGGTACCATCTTCCGGTTTCCTGCCGCTGCATCATGCATTGGGTACATCCTCGAGTCAGGATGCGATAACTTCGCAACTTAATCGTCGCTATCAATTTGATTTTACTATCATGCTTAACCGCTCAAGTTCAACTGTAGACATCGCCCATAATACCGTCACCGAGCCTAAGTGCCTTTCCGAGACAATGGTACGTTGACTTGCCAGGCTCCGAACGCACATTTGTCTCTCTTCATTGCGACGTAGCGCCAATCAAGTAACCGGATTAACTCCGCCCTGACTAAGTTTCGGAAACTCGTACGAGACTGTCGCGTGGAGTTTCTCCCTAATTGCCAATTTGAAACAGTCTACTGCCCAGTCATTGCATGAGGAGCTTGTCTTGAAAAGGCCAACTTGGGGGCGTCACAGTGCCACTTGAAGTGGAGCTGTGGTCGCGTTGGATTACTTGATTCTTCTATTACGATGGTCAACAATGTATTACCGGCAAATCCTACTGCGGTGAGACGAACTCTCTCTCTCTCTCTCCCTCTCTCTCTCTCGCTCTCTCTCTCTCTCTCTCTCGATAACAGCAACTCTCAATGTAATCGAGACTGAGCCGACTAAACGCGGTTAGACTATTAAAGCGAATTTCCATATACCGCGAAGTTTCGACATCTTGACTCTCTCAAGCCATGTTGATTTCTAATGACAACAGTTACCCACACGATAGTTTACGCAATTTTTCTCGGCTATTTTTTCATCGATTACAATGGTGCGAGCATCAGAATGCGTGTTTCTGTCGTGGCCAGGTCGAGCATCGCTTCGATTTGCGGTCAACCCAACCGCAAGATCGGTCTCTGACCTTTTCAGTTACAATCTTGCGTAGAGAGTTTATCCGAACTTTGCAGATGTAAATCCTTCTCCTAGTCGCTACATGGCAATTGTGAACATTTCAAGTCGCTTGGTTCAACCATTTTACGAAAAATATCAAAAGCTTTTTACGGATTTCTTCACCGGTGGAATCGTGTGCCCTTTCGCCTTGAGAAGCTGTATGATGAGCTTCTTTCCCAGGACGTCTATTGATCTCCTAAGCATAACTAAAGCTCGCAGCTCTCGAGCGACATACATGTACAGCTCCTGAAAGACCGAGCATCGCTCGACACAGGCTTCCCTTACATCTGCGCGGTGGTCGGTCCAGACCCTTCAAAATTACAGCACAGGGGCTGCGAGCGAGAGGTTGAAAGTATCCGAACACCGTGAATTCACCCCATTTTATCAACATCCTTGCGCCCGTTCGCAAGATTGAGTTCACAAATATATACCGATCGCTCATTTAATGGGATAAAATGGGATATGAAGCGGGATTATAATGATTGATGTTGGAAGGGAACACAGCCAGGCTTCCCTAGCTGTATGTATTTATGCCCGGTGATCTTGAAAATGCCGATTTGCCCAACTTACGTTTTAGATTTTGCGAGAAACTGTCATTGCAACAATCTTACTTTAAAGTGTACCGATCATTGTTTTAATTTTTTAATTTTATACTCAAGGCCTTAGGCCACAGTAACGGGTATAAAATCATGTGCGAATTTAACAATTTTTTTTTCGCATGAAAAAGTGATTCACTCATAACATTAATTGCACATTTATTCAGCATGAATATCAAGCTGTTAGAAAAAATATATTTTTTTTTCGATGTACAAAATTACCGACTACTAATAGTTTCTTTTATTTGGGTTTGTTTGGGTTTTTTTTACCTAGAACAAAAAACAAAAATTCTCGTCAATCTACATTAGAATACCTAGAGAAGTACGTAGCGAATTAAAAAAATATTGTTTTATTCAAAAGTTGTAGGTATTTGAACTTAAGAAATTAATTTTCAGTGAAAAATTTCGTTATAACTGCTCATAAACTGCTCATAAAATGAAAAGTTTTCGATTAATCAGAAATTCCGCACGTACTTCTCAGCGAAATGCGATAATTAATTTTATCAGTGAATCACTTTTTCATACGAAAAAAATTGTTAATTTCGCACATGATTTTATACCCGTTATTGTGGCCTAAGGCCTTAATATCCACAGTTATATACCCATTGTGGTATAGGCAGTTATCATACCACTTTATGATATTTTGATCATTACGCCAGACTTTCTTAACAGGTAACAAGACACGGCTGCGTTTCTTGACAACATTCTAATTATTGAGATACTGGTTTTTTTTAATTGATTCGCTTTTCCTACTCCGTTCTATATTATCTGTTTTTCTCAGCAGTTTGCTAGAGGTCAATTAATTCGTGAATCATTCTTATATCCTTCCTCCTCAACTCGCCCACTCCATATTTCTAAAAACAGCAATTTTGAGGGAGGACAACACTGTGCCGGGCCAAAAACGGCCTTTTTCAAATTTTTTTTTGTCTACTGGATTATTTATTTCGGGTTTGGGAAAAAGATATGTTATTAAGGGTACCTTAAACTTATCACGTGTAGATTTTTATTTAACTATAGTGAGAATTAACAACGTTATTGAGATATAAGAGAGCCACTGGATAAAAAATGTGGTCCAACGGCCGGATCGATTACTTGACAAGGGTTGGTCTGGGAAATAGAAATAAAAAAGTTTCGTTATCTATATAAATGTAGTTCTCGTTTTAAGTAGCCATTTTTCGAAAAAAAATCACAAGACGGCGGGTGTTTAAAAAAAAAGTTTAATTTTGGCGAAATTTTTACTTATATTTGGGGTTTCAAAAATATACTAAATTCAATTAAAAAACGGCCGCCTACAACGATAGCTACGGCAATGACGGAAATTTTGGTATTTAAAAATTGAAAATCGGATAATTACAGCTATGGTTATGATTCGGACCAGTTCAAGAAAAGCCGAAAAGAAAAACGCGATTGAAATGTTAGTATACGTAAATCGTTGCGCTGCCAACTCTCACTAAATCGTCTGTAACTTAGTCAATTTTCAATACGCCAACTTCAACATTTTTCACATATTCTGGAATATGTATACTTTGAGAAAATGCAAAAAATCGATTTTCTACCCGTCAGGCTCGTGTCCTGCGTAAAATGAAAAAAAATTCCATCATAAATGATTCGCGCACAGCTAAAGATTCCTGTCACGCCTAAGGTTGAAGAAAATCAACATGCAATTGCTTGTAAAGGGATTCGTTTGTTATTATTCAAAACCAGCGTTCCAGTCTCTCCCGAGTAATCGACTTGTTTTGGATTCTTATTCCGTCGCGTAGTGCTTAAAACGTCCGACGAATACCACTTTTGGCTGGTAATTTATGCACGAAACACCCTTAAGAGACTCCTACAGCGTTCAATTGCTTCCAGTGCAAATGACGCCATTAGTACTTCTATTACCAAGCTAGATACGTTGTTTTCGCCATAAGCCGTCCTAATAATTTGCCTGCAATTAAGCTCAGACTCTGCTTCTGGCCATGTTGCTGCGACTTGGAAGCAGATAATAGGAAATCACCCTGCGCAAGTGTATCCGCGCTTCTGGGACTAAGAAAATCCAAGCATTCTGCCCGTTGGTTTATCACGTTTCGAGCTTTTCGCCATTTAATCCCACCAATTGCAAACCCAAAGACGTTTCGTCATTTACGGTAGTTTACGAGTGCTGTTGCGCATGCGTTGATTGTTTTTTAACGCACAGATACCGAATTTGCCCGCCATTGAAACCTCAGTGGCATTTGCAATCAAATATGAGACTCGATGGCGTGTTCCATCTCGAAATAGATCGATCCCACTGATTGTAATCAGGCGAATAAAATCAATCGCGATTCAATTAATTGGCCAACGGTAATAATCAGATTAGCCAAGAGTTGAAACCGGATAGTTAACCTAATGAAGTTGCGACCTACTTTAGACTGGGCATGGATCAGCCCTCTCAATGTGAGCATTGTTCCGCGATAGCTTGACATGGTAGATCACACCAATCAATTGGAACATAAACATGACTCGAGCTGCTGTTCTTTCATGCGAATCATTGTACAATGATGGCAATTGCGATTGGAATTGATAATTCATTCATTCCAACAGAATAATTCAAGCACATTTGTACTCGTTGATAATTAGGAACTACGATTAAACGTTGAGAACGTTTTGACGAAGTACTCACTATTATCGACAGCCCGTCTGCTCGACGCTCTCAACAAGCTCAGCGAGAAGCTCGAAGGAATACAGCGCGCTCTTGAGCAGTATCTGGAAACGAAGAGACACATTTTTCCGCGCTTTTACTTCATCTCCAATGACGACTTACTCGAGATACTTGCCAACTCGAAAAAACCCGACCAAATTCAGCCTCACATCAGTAAACTCTTCGGCAGCATCAAATCCCTCAAGCTCATCAAAGTAAGTGAAAATCATTAATTTTCTCAATTCGTAACTGCAAACATCGAGCTGCTGCACGAACAGATTCAAATTGCATTATCCGCAACTTTGCCGCACTTGATTTGCCAGCGATGTTTGTAAAATATCGTCGAATCATTTGACACTCGGTGTGATTTGAGAATACCCAAATTTAACGTGATCAACGAGATCGTGCAGCTTCAACAGCATCGATAAAACTTTCGGTAGCGTATGTTGTAATTTTACCTAAATGGCTGGCCATGGGATGATTCAGTATACTCGGTTGCTTCGCTACTAGCTCCCGACCGCTATCCGTATCTCACGGTTGATGCTTGTAAAGTACTTTCCTATCCTCTTCGCTGTATTCGCAAAACTTGCGTTATCTACGTGCAAGCTGATATATTCTGCTTCCTCACGGAGGAAAATTGCGATCGAGAAAACATGATTGGGAATCAAAGCTCGATCTTATTTGCGGGTGCATTTGTATATTCGATTTACGTTGTGAGCAGAAATCAAACGAAATAAAATGCATCAACTCTTCTCTTTTTGATTCAGTCTATTGGCGGCAAATATTTAGCGGAAGGCATGTCGTCGAGTGAGGGAGAATACGTCGAGTTCCTGCAGACGATACTTCTCGATGGACCGGTTGAGTCTTGGCTCTGCGAAGTTGGTGAGTTTGGGCATTTTTCTTCCATCCTTCATACAGGGTGAATGGTTCGGATAAAAATGAAATAATTACGAGATACATTGTAACAAATGATTAGATAATAATAAAGATAGGTAACGACCTCATAGATAACAATCAGATAATAATGAATTAGATAATAACGAGATAGAATCTACTTTTTGAGATTAGCCACTGAAAACAATTTCGCCATTTTCGTCCGTCTATCACAGCAAGGCGTATCTCATCTCCATCTTTGTAAGACACCGTTGAATAAGCTACTGACTAGCAATGAAAAAAAGTTACTTAGTTTTAATTCAACATTGGAATCAGGTCATGTCCAATAAGCTGCAAGTCTCCACTTTCATGCTCTTTGTTCTGGATTTGACAGATGGCTTTCTCAGGCTCAATAAAATCGATCACTCAATTAGCGAAGATCGCGGTGGTTCGCCGAGCGCGTGCACGGGCCTTTTTTCGCTCGCGAACTAATCTAGATGCAATTTCTCGCCTTTGTTTATTCTTGGCCCTTGATCGTTTCTCCAGAAAGAGCTATGCAAAGCAGTTTGAGAGAAGTGTTGCGGCAGTGTCGAGGCGAACTGCGAAAGATGCTTCGAAAACGAGGCAAGTGGGTGAGGGAGTGGCCGAGCCAGCCAGGAATAACGGCGACTCAGATACAATGGACAAACGACTGTACTCGTACCCTCCTACATTGCAAGTAAGAGCAACGCGGCTGTTTTATTCTTATTCAGTAAACCCACAACGGCTGCACCACCAAGCATACCTTTGGCAGTCCAGAATAGCATACTTCCTTCTAACCATTGATCCAGCCGGGGGAGAAATGACACTCGATTGCGCCGGTAACGACTTTTGTGGAGGGTTTTTGGAATTTTTCTCGAAAACAGCTGAACCGAATGACTTGAAATTTTCACAGTCGACGTCCGACTACCAAAGGAAGGACCTAAAACTCCCGGATATTCGTGTTTTTGAAAAAGAAGAATTAAGGGGTGAGATGCAGTCAGAGGCGTGAAAAAAACGAGCACTTTCAATCGTTTTTTTTAATAGTAATTAAGTTTGTTTTACAAAAGTTGTTACACAGACTTTGTATGTTATATTTTAACTTGACTTGTACAAATTTTCAAAGAAAAATATTGATTATTTATAAAAATATCGCGATCTTCGTTCCTTGCCCTTTGAAGGGGGTCCCCCCTTCGTCATGTAGTGCTTTGCGGTGACCATCATAAAAATTTACTGGATCATCTGAAATCACGAAACCAAAAAAAAAACATTAGTTTAATAATAAATCTAGTCCGTAATCGAAGTTTTTTTTAATTAACACAATGGCGGCTTCCGGCGGATAACTTTTGATTTGCGACCAAAAAATCGCTCGTTTATTGTTAGAAAATAGAAATTTTCAACACAAATGAAAATCCTTCGATTAAGGACTAATTTTTAATGCTATCAATAAGCACACCAAATTTCATCAAAATCCATCGAGTGGTTTTTTTAAATTATAGTGGTAACCGACTTGAAAAACATCGTTTCGAGAAAAACGCGTTGAAATTTTTTCGATGTGGATACGGTATTATATGTTCGTAAAATGTTGAGCCCGATCGATGAAGCTAAACTTTTTTTTTATCTATTTTGATCCGCTGAATCCGAATATTACCATTTTTTGCTGAAAAGTCGAGCATTCAATTGTTTATAGCCAATTATTAAAACAATTTTTTTTTTAATTAAATTCTTTTCGGGATGATTTTTTTTTACATTTTGGGCAATTTTAAAACGAAAGTATTCTTTATCGAATTTTGCTAAAGTTCATAGTTTTCAAGTAATACATTTTTGAAAATTTCTGAAAGAGTTTTCCACTCTTACGCTTGATTTATGTATAGAAATACTAATTTAAAAATTACTTACATAGAATCATCAATTCCTGGCCCCATACAATAGGGCTTCTGCCGATGTGGAAGCTAACAAAATATCAATTTATTGTTGTCTTCGAAGCATTCTGCCTTCCCGGGTATTATCGTTTGCACGTTTGTCAGCCACGTCTATACGTTGAGAATAGACGTGGCCCCTTCACTAATTGTGGGATATCCCAGAAACTATTTATCGGATTGACTTGAAATGTTCAGGGAATATTTTCGAAACATCATACTCCAAGGAAATGTAAAAAAAATCGATTTTTTGAAAATTCTGATTGCATTTCACCCCTTAAGTTATTGAATCAAGTCGAAAAGTGAACTTTCGGTTGAGTAAATCACAAATCGAAGAGACACTCGACCTGGCACTCGTGGAATTACACACTTTGGCACTTGAGCCATTGCCACGTGTGCAGAATAAGCCGAGAATAATTGTAAAAACGATCCTGTCGGTAATTGCCGATCATTGTGACGAAGCGTGTCGCTCACCTACACAAAGTACATACCTAAACCCAGCAGTGGTGGCATCTAATGGTGGGCAGCGGTGTTACTACGGTAAAAACCAGGGGGTTGCCACCTTGAGAGGCCTTAACACCGGAACCTCACACCTCATTTCAACCCAATGGCCTTTCCAGATGATCCCCGAACCGTCAACAACTCAGTAAGATTGCCCTCGGTTTCACGAGCCTCGTTACGCCCGCTCGTAACATCCCCTTCACTCATTAGCCCCTGTTCGTCTAGCCATACCATACCATCGCCGAAATCCAAACTAATCGCACGTCCACTCCCCCGCTCGCCACATTCGCCATTAAACGCAGTCCAACAGTCTTTCCACCTTGTTCTCCTTCGTTGTCCTCTTGACCCATTTAATTGCCTGCTGGTTGATCGTACGAGGAATTCCATTCCACATCCCGCAGGATGTATTGCCAGCGCCCTCGTGTCGACTCAAAATTTCCCAGTCGGCAAATATACACGCGAGGATTTTACATTCGCGTTGATGACACATATTGGCTTCAACGAATGTACTTAGGGAACTGCGGGTTTGATGAAGAAGGGACCACATTCAGCGGTTCATGTGATTTCAGCAATGTCTTAAAAAAGCATTGTAAAAGCATTCAGTATTCATATCAGCCAAGTTAAACTAATTAAATCGCTTGAACTTACGGGCGGAGGTTATTTCGCTGTCCTACCAGTATAACTGTTCGCGCAGCATGTACAAGGTGTATCTAGAATGCGACGGTGTAACTTGAGAAATGGCAACAGTGTGTGCATGCACCGGAAACTACCGAAACAGGAAACACGCATTCGTACTTGATGTTTGCCGTAACTTTTAACCTCGTAGTGTTAACACGTCAGCGAAATGAGATAGTGTCGTACCAGGGTGCGTAGAAGTGACGAATACGAAAAATGGAAGTACCACAAGATGTGGAAGAACAAAACGGCACTGCAACCGATGCTGCGAAAAAATTAATACAAGGTAACGAGTGCACTAACGCGATTCTGGGTGAACGGAATGAGGACGGAAAAAATCGATCAAATGCACTGGGAAGACTTTGATGATTTGAGCTAGTGGAAAAGCGTCGAACTTCCGGAACCGCCGGACTTGATTGTGGCTCCCAATGACCTACAATTTTCTCGTTTCAAATTTCAATTCCACCTTCCAAGTCATCAACTCGAACTGTGGATGATATCCAAAAGGTTGTAGACAACCAGCTAAAGGGATCTTTGATGATTTGAGCTAGTGGAAAAGCGTTGAACTTCCGGAAACGCCGGACTTTATTGTGGCTCCCAATGATCAACTAGATGCGCAACTAAGTTTCCGGGTTTTTTTTACCAATAAAAAATCGAAAATTTCAAGACATATACAAAAAATGGTTCATTCGAAGTATTGTCCCTCGCTATTTACACATTTTTGCCATCTCTCTAGCAATACATCAATACCGCGACGATAAAAAGACGCGTCTTTGGACTGAAACCATTCGTCCAACCAATTTTGTACTGCATCGTAATTGGCCAAGTGTAGCCCACCCAAGCCATGCACCATCGACCGGAAAAAGTGATAGTCTGAAGGGGCCAGGTCTGGCGAATACGGCAGGTGCGGTAGCAGATCCCATTTCAGAGTTTTTATGGTGTCCTGGATGATGGAACTGCGATGGCACGGAGCGTTGTCGTGCTGCAATATCACACGTTCGTGTCTCGTGTCACATTCTGGCCGTTTTTCGAGCAATGCGTGGTTCAAATTGATCAGTTGTTGTCGGTAGCGATGCCCATTGACAGTTTCGCCCGGTTTCAGCAGCTCATAGTACACGATTCCTTTCTGGTCCCACCAAACGCAGAGCATTGTCTTTTTTCCAAAGCGATTTAGCTGTCCCGTCGATGTTGACGCTTCGCTAAGTGAAAGCCACGATTTTCTGCGTTTAGGATTCTCGAAATATATCCATTTTTTATCGCCAGTAACAATTCGATGTAGGAAACTCTTTCTGTTCTGCCGCAAAAGCAAAATTTCGGAAGTGGCTCTTCGATTTTCCATTTGTCTCTCAGTCAACTCATGCGGCACCAAATTTCCTTCCTTATGAATTTCTCCCATGGCGTGCAAACGTTTCAAAATACATTGCCGAGTCATATTTAATGCCTCGGCAAGTTGATCTTCTGTTTGAGTGTCATCTTCATCCAATAACGCTTGCAGATCGGCGTCCGCAAATGTTTGCGGTCTTCCCGAGCGCTCCTTGTCCCCAGTCTCAAAATCGCCACTTCTGAACTGCTTGAACCAATCTTCACACGTTGTTTTTTATGGTATATGTTCGCCGTAGGCCTCCTCAAGTACCCGAGGTGCTTCAGCTGCTGTTTTTTTCGGTTAAAGCAGAAAAGTGATGCTTCCCGCAAATGCTGTTTATTTGGCACAAACTTTGACATTTTCGAGGTTAGAAAAAAGGTCGTTGTGTTGCGATATTTGTTTATATTACGATTGGGTATTCTTAACAGATGTCCAAGCTATAAAGACACCCAATTTCAGACCTGTATGCCGACTACATGTGTCCCTAGCGCCATCCATCTGTGAAACCCGGGAACTTAGTTGCGCACCTAGTACAATTTTCTCGTTTCAAATTTCAATTCCACCTTCCATGTCATCAACTCGAACTGTGGATGATATTCAAAAGCTTGTAGACAACCGGCTAAAGGAATCTTCAGGTTACCGATCACAGTAGCTCTACGCTTTAGGGAATCATCTAACAAGCTTGGGAAATTTTAGGTGAGTATGAAAATACTCTTTGGCAAGCCTCCAGCTTTGATGACTATTGGAGAATCGTAGAATAAAAATGGGTATAAAAATGACTAGATAGTCCGATACCTAAAGTTCCTACCTTTATAGGTTCTAGGCTTCGAATAGCCTCGACTAATGACCAATCGTTCGTTACTGTACATGAAAAATTAGCTCAATGTCAAATGACCGAAAATTTCTCCCTCATTGCCGATAATTCGCTGTGCCGATATTTGTTCGTAAATATTCCATCGATGCTACATGCAGATCGTGGCGCGAATTATATCTTGCCCAGTTTTCCATTGGGTGCTGATTTGCGTGAAACATCGAGATACCATCCCACGAATTAGGAGCAGTATACTGAAAGAACAGAACTAAGTATCGACGAGTGTTTAGCGCAAGTGCCTCGAATGCGTTACGAACTTAATTGGTTCCTATCATACCAACACCATCAGCATTCTTCACTTCCACATCGCCTGAGAGAATACCAGCAACGCTGCCTGCTGCGAGATCAACGTTTCTGTTGTGTAGCTACCCGAGGAAGCTGTCGAGATGAGCATCGCGTCAATTTGTAGTTAATTCGTGGATAAATAACGTTACGGAGGCGATCCTGGTACTTTTAGAGTATCCTTCACGGCGTATGAAGGAACATCAGCGACTAAAGCGGTGATTGGACAGCAGCTAGAAGCAAATTCACTCGACCTAGGTATTCCTTGATAGAATTTCGTAGTTTCACCGTTGCAATTACTAAAAAAAAAATTCGAGCCATATATAAGGATATACAGTGGCGTTACATACACTTCGGGCTATTACATCTCGGGGAGAATAGACTGAAACTCTCGGAGTAGCACACCCAAGGGAGTACTGTTTTGCACCACGAAAATTCACATGTTGGAAGGTAGCGCGCGTATACCCAGCTAGCGTATATAGGATTTGCTAACTCGGACGATGCCTTGAGCGAGCCGACGGGACGAACCGCTATAATAAGATAAATTTTGCATTTCCTGCACCCTCTCGTCGGCTTAATGCTCTGGGTCTCCTACCGTTTCCGTCCTCACCGTCATTGCGTTCGCTTTCGTTATTCCCATAGCCCTTCTATTTCTCGAACTATCTAAATCTCCTTCTCTCTCTCTCTCTCTCTCTCTCTCTCTCTCTCTCTCGCTCTCTTTATCTCTCTTGTGCGCCATTCCATCCTCTTTCATCTGCTCGATTCTCTACTTCATTTAATCTGTTTCACATGTTCACGTTAACCCAATCTTTCCCTTGCTCATACATCAGCCAAACTGATTTTCACAGGGTGCCTTGGAAAACCTCGGGACCAGACATCCATACGAATGCGAATTAGGTGTAGGTAACGTAGACGCCGTGCGCTCAATAAATAATGATGGCATACCCTTCGTTGGGGTTGTTTTTCCGTTTTTTTTATTCGATGATGGTTGCCTCAAGGCGTGGATCGATGTTTCTGAATAATGTAAGACGATAGAAAGCGTCGAAGCGGTTGAGTTAAATAACTGAGGCTATGAGTTGTTTAAAGGGATTTGCTACATTTTCTCGTTGTTGGGTTCTGGATGAGAGTAGACTGGATTGCTTCCTAACGATTCATATTAGTTGGTTCGACATTTTAGGTATTTCGTTTTGACGAAAGATGTGATGGTATCATCGGTAAGGATGGTCTTCCGATTGATCTTAATGCGATGTGAAACAGGTTCTCGGAGTTTTTTGCGAAAATGGCTGGATCAAACGATTTGCAACTTCGACAGTCGATGCTTGCCTGTTCAAGGAAGGATCTACCACTCGCGGATTTTCGTATACAAAAAAAATTACAGGCGAACTTTAGACGCCCAACCGATCGAAAAAGTTTGAAAAGCCCAAGCCGGTTGAGTTAAGGCCTTACTCGGCCTTGAGTTAGGTCACTCTAGACGCCGAAAAAATAGGCTTTTTGGGGTTTTTGTTTTCAGACAAACTACAAAATAAATCGAGATTACGAAAAAGGGTGTTTCCAGAGTCCACGGCCGGACAAACAGTTCCTGTAATTTTTTCATTATAACGGGCCAATGATTTTTTTCGATTATATATAATTACTGCTATAGAAATACGTAGGATTTTTTCGATATATTGATTTTTGGCCAAATGGCGCACTTATAACATGGAAAGTGAAAAAATTGCCTAAAAAATCGTCAGATAATTGTTTATAACAAATGAACTATGCAATTGAAAAAAAAATCCTACGTACTTTCATAAACAATGTATTTTTCAAGATATATTCAACATTTCAAGTGAATCGGTTGAAAATAGTCTGAGTTATGTTTTAGGCCAACCTAAAGAATGTAGTTTTGAAATAAACGCGATTGAAGTTCAAAAGGAGCTCGCAGCGGACCAGGCCGTCTTGTACTAAAATTCGAAAACCGAGTCCTTAGAGATTTTTTCCCGGCTATAATCTTTTGGAACATCCTTTTTGAGGGGACCATTAAAAAAAATCAATTTTCCGAAAATCGATTTTCGAATTCGTGTGGCCCTTAATTGCAAATCTACGAGATACTCGACCTAGCCCGTGCAGAAACACATTTTGACATCTGAACAATTGCAATCCATGGAAAAATAGCCGATAAAATTACCGAAAACCATCGTCCAGGAAGGGTTCGTTACGCAAAGTAGCCCAATACTGGATAAACCTTCAAGGAAAAATTGACTGAAGTTACAGTGATCATCAGTCGTTTGTGTTGCGACGATCATTGGAATCCTGGTTTCATCATTACGGTGAGTGCCATTGATCGGCCAAAGTCCAAATTCAGGGTCGCTATTGAAGACGCGGAGGGTCGGGCTCCAGCCTGGCGCCTGCGACGACGCGCTCCGAAAATTTTCTAGAATTGCTCGAGTGTTGGACGAGTGAAGATGTTTTTTCCGAACTGATGCCGGAAAACCGTCGTTCGATAATTCAACGGTATCGAATGGCGTCGATAAACAGCATCGAAGTCTGTTTTGCTTCATAAAGAACCACGTGGTACAAATGCCAGCTAGCTGGAATAATCTTCAGAAGTGTATTTTTTGGGTAAAATCTTTAATTGTGTCTTACTTTTCGAGTTTTTGCTATATTAACCAATTGAGGGTTGACTGGCCTATTCGTCGCGGATAAAATCTTTTGCAACTGCTCGGAAGAGTTTTGTCTTTTTTCACAAGTAAGAAGCGTCAAATTAGGCTTGACATCAAGTGATGCTCGTTAACTTTCTATCACGAGATTGGCCGAAAATATCCCCAATTGATGCCACCCTAAGTTATAACTGTCGTACGAATTACACATTACCCTGAAGAGGGTCGACCGTTGCATACAAATAGCTATGTTAATGTATTCCAACGACACATGAACTCAGACAATGCCATCCGAGAAGCCCCGAACATTCTCTTAGTGCAATATATCTAGAAACTAAAGATAACGTTCCTCTCAACGCTGCGTCGAAGTGAAATATGGTCCGCGCAATATACGGTGTGGGTGTGATCGTTAAAATGTCGAAAAAATCATTCATGCAGATACCAGAAGACAAAAGCGAGTCATCAGGCTCTGCATAATGAACAGACGTGGGGCATAACAGTCCGTTCTTGTACCAAGCGTTAATCATCCTTAAAAATTATTTGTCTGGAAATTTGCGACGTCACATTGACATGTCACATTGAAACGAGAGGTAATAAGAGAATGATATCAAATCCAAAGAAACTTGAGAGCAGAGTAAAGCGAATGGTGTGTGTGTGTGTGTGTGTGTGTGTGTGTGTGTGTGTGTGTGTGCGTGTGTCAGGCAAGTAAATCACTTGCGAGTGGTACGGCAGAGCGAAGTATGGAAGAATCTCCAGGGATTCCATGAATGTCCGTTTTCCAGACAGGCCACTTTTTCCAACGTATCGCGAAAGTTCCGAGCTCTTTGTATATTTTTATCGATGTTCTCATACAGGTCCTATAACATAGTACGTGATACACGTCTCTGATGCACACTGTATTGAACCACACCGAGTGACAGCTTGGGCGTAGAACCAAGTATGATAAAGAAATATTAAAGTTGTGGCATTGAACGTGGCACAATAACAGTTCCCTTAGATCTTCGATCGGTTTGAAGTGTTGCTAAAAGTCAATTGTAAATTCCAACTACCAAGTTTCACCTACCAACGGATAATGGTCGAACTGGACCCTGATAACGTTCAAACTGCCACTTGATGATAACGGTTCAACCGCTAACTTACGGTACAATGAATTTCACAACTGACTTCTTCGTTCTTCAACATAATTAAGCTGCAGAAACGTGTTATCGTATCTATTATTTATGGCATTAGATAATGCAATTTCTCGATTGTGGTCCACAGCGCAGGTGACATGGTCGTCGCTCTTGGATTTTTTGCCATGAATTTCAGAACACCCCGTATTCTTCCGCTACTCTTTATTTCTTCCAGTTACCATCCTCTCCCTTTTCCTCTCTCGACTCCAATCTCTTTCTCTTTGTTCATTCCCGGTCTTCTTCCACCTTTGGCTATGTTCCTCGTTTGCATATACCAGCAGTGTCGTGAATAATTTAATTTGCTGCACCCTGGTGAATCCTGTAGCACGAGTACCGAGGGTAGTCGCTCTGTACGCGGATAAAATTTGTTCGAGAAAGTGGAAGCCATCCCGCGAACGCATTGAGCCAGACATACCCTCGTAGTTGGTGGTAGCCATAGTGACACGCGTGGAAACCTATACCTCCAGCTAAATCCCACCGAAAAGTTTAACGAGTGAGGTGGTTACGAGATCCGTGGTTCATCGATGGTGTAAGCCAGGTCAACCATATCAGCGATTTGTTCGAACCATCCCACAAAATTGCACATCTATCTTGCTGTGTACGTACGTACATAGGCACATTGATATACGGGTTTGTGGTGCGATATCTGAACATCATGAATATGTGGTGTGGTACCTAAACATCATGAATATGTAGTGCGGTGCCTGAACACCGTGAATGTGTGGTGTGATACCTAAACATCATGAATTTGTGGTGTGATACGTAAACATCATGGAAATGTGGTGTGGTACCTAAACACCATGAATATGTGGTGTGCTAGATAATGGAAATGCAGTGTGATACCTAATCATCATGAACACTTTGGTTAGGAATACTTGCATTCCAAGAAACTTAAAAAACGTACTCAATGATGCTCCCAAAAATGTTAGTAGGTTTGCAGTTTTCACAGGTTCTTGCGTTTTCTCATATCCGGACATATGCAATCTTGAGGTGTGCTATCTATAGAACATGGACATGTGGTGTGCTACTTAATAACCATAGAAGTGTGGTCTGCTGTTTAAATGCCATATATACGTGGTCTGGTACCTGGTGCGATGAACATGTAGCAGGTGATCTAATAATCGCGAGCATTGCGGTTAGACACATCTACTCGTGTTCAAAGAACCTCAAAAGGGACGCGATTTCACTCCCAAAGACTTCGTTATGGCAGCATTCGCTACAGGTTCTGGAGTTTCCTTTTGTCTGGGTATATGCATACTTGTGATACGATGCCTAAATATCAGAAACCTGTGGTGGGATATCTGAACATCGTGCACACACCGATTAGCCATACTTGCCATCAAAGAACCTCAAGTATAAGCTTCTCCCTTATACCGTATCCCTCTTACATTTTGACAACACCTTTGCAAAAACCTGGTGACCTAGGGGATGTTAGGACATTTTTAGTTTCAAGTTGAAACTTGCAGAACCTTGTTTGACTTTTTGTGAAAACCAGATATAAAATTACACACTTGTTACACCAAAAATTGGATTAGAGTAATTTAATGTTGAATAGGTAGAGTGAGAAGTATTCACGCTGCAACGAAGTCGAGCAGATTATTGGAGGTATGGTAGCACTGTGCAGAATATTCGACAGGTAGAGAATCCAAAATTCATCAGTTCCTCATACTTTCAAGTCTATCACGAGTTAAGTGGATCCAAATAGTATGGTACCCAACTCCATCGATATTTACACTTCCATAAATTGTTTTCTATCTATTGGCAGTGCGTGAATCAGCAACTAGATTTGCAGGAAAAGAGTAGGAAACATTAAATTAACTATGAATGTTGATAAATCGAATCGAATTGGATTAAATATAATTTAATAGACAAATCACCAATATTTTCAGTGTCCCAGGTGGAGATTAATTCTGATTAGTCGTCAAATGCACTTCCGGCGAAATGGATATTTGGTTGGTTCAACGGTACGTGGCCTTCATATCTTTGAAGTCCGTTCGCACATTTCAGTGCGACATTAGCTCCGCATCTATTCAACACCAGCAACCCTCTGTGGCCCTTCAGTGACATCTATTTACACGTATCCGTACAATTTGAACAGCTTGAATTCCCTAATCGTCAGAATGAAACGCTGTTTGGATAAGCCCCCTCTAGGCTCGTGTTGCTGGCCTCACGCTCGTGCATTTCCGCGATGGGTGTTGAAGAGCACTCATTTTCAGGACTCCGCAGCCACTATGAACCCTTATAATTTCGTCATGTTCGTCCATTCGTCTCTCACACCAATATCGCTCACCCTACTCGCATCATGTAACACTTTCGTTTCAGAATCGGAAATAATTCACGAAAATAGGCTTTTAGTGAGTACTTTGAAGCAGAATTATTGCAATCATGGTAAAATAATTAGTTTCGAACAAAAAATAAGCGACATGGCTTTAAATTTCACATAGTGGACTGCCATATTTTCGGAACTATTTGAAAAATTATACATTTAAAATGTTGACAAAAATCGGTGTTTTCTCAAAATAATTATACATTCTAATAAATAACCGATTGATTCGTAATTTTTTCAAAGGCCAGTACCTTTCAATTGAATATTATAATTACATGCATGATCGACTATCTACGGAGTTCCCATTTAGTGCATGGTCCACCATTTTTTTTAAACGTAGACACATAATAAAAAAGGCCTACTTGGAAAGTAGCATAGCTTTTTCGAGAAAAATTGCAACGTTTAGGCAATATGCCACATTTTCTTACTGAACAATCATGAATTCACGGGTAACTAAAATTCCAGCGCAAATAAAAGAAGATTGACATTCCCTGGTCGAATATACATTTGTTAATGGTAAACAAGCCTCGGAAGTTAAAAAAAAATTGATACCCCCGTCGTACCCTGGGTGAGAAAATAATTTGTAGACAAACAAAATAATTGCGGTGTCCCCGCCGGTTTGAAAGTTATGGCTCACAAGCCAAAGCGAATAGAAAAAAAAACCAACGCAAACAGATGCTGAAGGCGGGTTTGAAATTGTAAATACGAATATCTATATACGTACATTACTGTGTACATTCGTTACATACGAGTGTGCAAAGACAAATATGACATATGGACGTGTGACCAAACCCATGTTGACGTTGGTCTACTCCTCTAGATATTGTAGCAATGTTGCAATATTTGCTTCAATTCCCCCGAAAAAAACACTATAAATTCCCTAGCTCAATGCAGTTGCCTGACGAATGTGTTGAAATTGAGAGAGGCAGAGCCTCCCGTCTTGACACAGGTTTTTCACACTTTCCCGGTGCCCTCGTACTCGGAATTATTCGGTGCCACGTGTGGACCAAAAATAAAAGGGATGGGATCCCAAAAGCGAAGAACACGAAAGAACATTGAAGAAAAAAATATACATTCATGAAAAAATTCATAAAAATTCATAAAAACATCCTTCACAACTTCTGATCGGTAATTTTCAAACCCGCATCATCCAAAGTTCAAAACTTGGAGTTTCGGATATAATAGAAAACCTTGAAAAAAATTGCAAAATAAAAAAGAGTTAAACCCTCTGAGCATATCCGCCGCAGGCTAAATCTCGTATAAGGTTTATTTCACGCACAGCCAACACTGGATTTCCTCGTTGCAAAACGTAATATCGCTTGGGGAAAGCCGCATGCAACCACGTTGGGAGGGCTGATCCCTTGTATCGCCGGGAATAACGATTAAGCACAAAGATCGACAAGTGATGCCAAAAGCACTGTATCAGACGCGCAACGCGCTTACATTCTACACTGAACTATGACGAGCATGTTTCCGAAAGCAACTACCCTTATAGAGGGGTTGAATTTAAAAAAAAAATCCAGATTATCCTGTGCTGAATGTGGCGGCTCGGTTAGTTACACGATGATATGTACAGTGCACGGAAGAGCACTGGGTAATATATGCATATAGAGGGTGGCCAAAAATGAAGGATCTACACTTCCAGAGCGCTTTGGCGATCGACGAATAAAAAAGTCATGGCGGTATTGATGTTCAGAGCGCTGTTTTCGAGGTGATTTTTTCAGATGGAATAACCAAAAAATAGCTAAAAAAATACACGTATTTTTTTATTCTCGATTTATATGTACAAATCAACGATTTGAAAATTGTCATTATGTACTTGTACGATTGTCATCATGTGATTGTACGATTTTTTACAACGGTGTGCGGAAAACGCCCTCGATTGGTGACCGTCGTTGTGGACGTTATATAAATCAGAAAAACAAAGCCAAAAATATTAATCTGTATGAGTGTTGTGATAATTGGTGCCAGATTCAGCGAAAATAAAATTCAACATGGTGGCATGCTAAACTTCGATTATCATTTTTTCCTATTTTTTAAAAGATTCTACGAGCTATGTGAAGAAACAAAATATTTCGACTCAATTCTGTTATGAACGGTGGAAGACACTCTACCGAAGATGTATGCCAAATCTGAAGCTCTATTCGCTAATTGACTTTGGAGATATCGTGGTGGCAGATTTGACAACCATAGTTTTTAAAAAACGCGTTCAAAATTGATGCGTCTTGACCGCGCTCCCCGAGCGTCCTTATAATTTCAGTGAGCAAATTTGATGAGTAACTAATGAAATATTAAAATAAATAAAATTGAAATTGAATATTAAAATTAAATGGCATATATTAAAATTGAATAAAAATAATGAAATATTAAAATAAAGTATTAAATGAGTAGCCAATTTTATGAGTAGCATTGAACAGTTTTCACAAGCGAATTCAGAAAGACCTGTAAAATATCAATTAAAATGAAAAAATAACAATTTTCTCAAATTTCTAATCAATAGTACTGCTTTAGAAGTAATCACAGGATCGACGTAATCTCAAAAATTTTAAAACAGAGTTCTCCCACAGATGGTTAAGTTTTCGTTCGGAAAAACAAAGTATCAGGCTGTGTGGAATTCATTGACGCAGAGCCTGACTGTTATCTCTTGGCCTAAATATTAAAAGACTTGGAACAATTTTGGTCCGACAATTTTGGCTGTTTCTTTTGCACTTATATGTCACGTGCTACAGCTTCTACTTTGCCTTAAAGTTTGTGTGTTTTGACTTTATTTCTACACAAAATCACAGGAAATAAAACAAACAGCGGATTTCTTTTTTGTCTCTTACTTAAGAGGGTAGATACCCTTAAGCGAGGACGAAATTGCTAATTTTATCGGCGGGATTAATCTTTTAAAAAAAAACCAACGAAGATTTTTCTTTCAGTTACACTCATACGCAGAATATGAACCGACGAAAATTGAAAAATAATGGAAATCGACAAAATGGTACACTTTGAAATAAAAAGATTGAATTTTGAAGTTTTAAAAAATACTTTTTTTTAATTTTCAAAAACATTTGGGGTCATATTTTAGATAATAAAATTAGAAAGATTTCTGGTCTTCCTGTATATATTTAATGTGTGTGTGTATTTTTCATGTGTATGCGGCTTTCACCGTCGACCATAAAACGGTTTTCAATATAAAAATCATCTGCTTTTGGTTTTTTGCTTGCCATTTCTACAAATGATTACCTTTTCTGAACCGGTTTAAAAAGAACTCTTTAAAAAAAACTAAAGTTTTGTCAAGAAAAGTCTTCTTTTTAACCTTAAATGTTAAGGAAACTTTATTTAAAAAAAACATCTTATGCAGAATTTTTACAAAAACCAATTCGAAAATTTGACTTTCGTAGCCTGCGGTGTCAAAAAAAGTGTACTACGCATATCGTGCCAATTATTCAAAAAAGTTGCTCAGTTATTTTCGATTCATGTCATTTGTAGAAATGACACGTGAAAAACCAAAAGCAAATTATTTTTTTTTAAATAACACGAAGCCCAAAATCGCGAAAACCGTGGGGCTTTTAGTAAGCTGAAATTCCACCATATAGTAGGTCATGATCTGTCCTATCGACAGTTGCAGAATTACTCATGCATAACAGGACACCCTGTAAATGGCAATCTAAACAGCCAATGATACTATTTGCCCGAGTTTACACGGACATTGAGAACATTAGCTTATTATGTTTGGATACCGAGAAGGATCGTCGAGGGGCCCGTATCCTGGTTTCCCTACAAATCGGATAAATGTTGAATCCCCTTGGGTCATTAGAGCCAATAACGCGCCTCTCGAATAAATCCCTACTAGCCGATTGGGTGACCGATTATTCTTTTTGTTTATTAATTACGTGATACTCACTCAGGGCACTGGATTCGCGAAAGCCACTCAAGAAATTGAAGAAGAAGCAGAACCAGGCTTTGGCCGAGTACACCGAAGCCATAAAAGGGAATCTCAATAAACTGCAACGATTGAAATTCAAGGCCATTGTCGTGATAGAAATCCACGCGAGAGACGTCATCGAGAAGTTGTACAAAAGCGGTAAGTTCATCCCCAAAAGCTTTCCAAATCTTTGGGAAAACGTTTTCTTTTTATTATTCCCTGGCTCCATGGGGCTAATGGCAGGGGGCAACAAAACAAAAATTTCGAACGGAAACGAACCCGACGATTCCGGTGGAAATAAATTTGGAGCTCTCTGGAGCGAAACATTGCAGCTCGGAAAAAACATTAATTAACGAGAGCTCTGCTTTCATTTTTTGGCAATCGCAATATTTTGTAAGACTACCGTTATTTGTCTCAACTGTGAAAAATCATTATTTTTTTTTCTCGCGAATCGGGGTTAAAATTTACACGTGCATTTAGTTCTTATGAAGTCATATCTAAGAAATACGGTAAATAGAAAGCTCGGCGAAATTGCAATCACGTAACGTCCGGCAGACGAGGGGTCAATATGTCTGGCATCGGGCCAAAAACGATCCCGGCACTCGTGAAACATTTTACAACATAACTGTACAGACGGCGACCATTGCCGCAGTTCAAACGAGATTAGTGCAATAAAAATCGATGACGATCTAAATAATAATCGGCGCAATAAGAGGCGAAGTAGAAAAAGTTTTGAACGGAAATAAATAAACAATTATTGTCCTTTGATTTGTAATTATTGTAGACAGTTTCCTTTTTATACTCTTTATTTCAAGTAACTGATCCTCATTTTTAGATAATAATCGGCAGAGTAACGAGCTGAATAAAAGAAGATTAGAACAATGATGCATTAATTAATAAACAATTCTTAGACTTCCATTTACTCTTATTATTACCTGTTTCTTTTTGTAATCCTTTAGCGTGGTCATCCTATGTGACAGCTATTTCTTTCGCTTTTTTGGGGATTTTTTTTTTTGACGAACCATTAAAATACACTATTTTCGAATTTTTACCACGCATTTATTAACATTTTTACAGTCCCTCGGAATTTTATTAAACAAAAATAACGAGTCAAATCGAATTGAGACCGCTCGCAAGACACTCATGTGTAATAAAAAGTTGGTTGACAGCTGCCAATATTTCGGAGGTTTTGCTCACCTAAAATTAAAAAAAATCAAACGGCATTTTAATTTAATAGAGCAAAGTACAAATATCGAAAATTGCATTTTGACACGGTTTTAAAAGTTAAGTTCCCAGTTTCGTATTTTTTTTCGATTTTTCCGTTAAAAAAAAACTATGGCAGATATCAGAAATATTTTTGTTCCGGTGAGAAGTATAGATTTGTATGGTATAGTGCCGACTATACCATACAAATTTCAGCGGATTCGTTCAATAGTTTTAGAGATACCATGGAAGCTAATTTGAAAAATACAGGTTTGAGAAAAACGCGTTTAAAAGTTCAAGTACGATTTGCAAAAAGGAAATATTGATTCACCTGCTATGCCGGGTCCATATAACGGGCAAATATTTTTTGCAATTTGCGCAAAAAATTTTTTGTTGATTTTTTGGACCTGTCCTATGCAATTACCGCCTTAAGGCGGGAGCCTGAATTAGAAGGTCCAAAAAGCGTTTTTTTCGGGATTTTTTTCGAAGGGGAAAAAACAAGTCAGTAAACATTGAGGTATCTTTTCATGTATATATGAAAAGTTTTTTTTTTAAATTCAACATGAAACAATAAATGACTGCAGATTTATCAGCTTATTCCATGTGCGTCTTGCCACTGCCAGTCCCCAACCGGCGGGAAAGACGCAGCTCGTAATTCTTGACTGAAACAAAAAAATTAATAAAATGTTCAATTGTCACATATTATTCTTTTGGGTGAATTAAGAAAAAGCTGAAAAAATAGTGAAATTATAACTTTTCTCAGATTTGAAAAAAATGTGTTTAAAAAAAACACCAACGTGCTATAAAAATTATTTGTGAAACTTTTTCAACGACTTTTTTAATTCGAGTAAAAGAGATTTTCATACTGAGGAAGATAAATTTTGGTTTTATTCAATAGGTCGATTGGGTTTTTTGCTATCACGCCCGCCAATTTGGAAAAATCGTGAAAATGAAAACTGGCGAAAACGCACTTCAAAGTTTTCAATAGGAGGAAATATCAATATGAAATATCAATCGCTTCTCTGCTTTTGGCCTTGTATCTTCGAAAATATTTACAACGGCCTCCGTAACTTTGTAAATATAATCTTGGACAGTTTGTCGATTTAAGCAATTAAAAAAAAACGATTTTTCCGAGCTTCTAATTCAGGCTCCCGCCTTAAGTCACTTGCCTCTCATTATTCACTTGGAAATCGATATCTCTCAGCTTTAGTTTGTGCTTGAAACTTGAGAGCCGTTGTTAACTCGTTGAAAACAAACTTACGAGAGATCATCAGTTTATCTCCCACTCGAAACATCAAAACTTTGTTGATAGAACGAAGCACCAATTGGCAGATACAGTCTGTACGACGTAAACAAAAATTGTTTACATCGTTACCGGAATGTTAATAATAAATCGCGATTTTTCTTGTAAAAAATCGTGAAAAACCCCATCATTTTTTATCTGTCGAAGAAGATTAAAAAAGGGTCCACGTATTTCTTGCCAGGTGGGCGAAACTAGGTACACCATCCGACTGCTCGAGGGCAAGGAACTTCCGCGCAATCTTAGACAACGTTGCTGTTTATTTATATGTTCTATCCATATTTTACGCATATTTTTGTTCGTATGTATGCTAATGATTTACCGAAAAGAAAGTAAATCGCACGAGTTCTTTTCTGAAAACGTATTATCAACGTTTCCACCCGCTTTCAAGGTGTCAGTCTAGTGCAGTCCCTTAATTTGAGAGCTTTCGAGTTCGTGCGCGGAATATCCTGAAATGTGAGGACCACTAAATTAGACTCGTGACAAGCTATATCTGATAGCTATATATGACATCCATCGTTCCGGTCTGCAGACTGTCGAGATGTATCAACTTTCGAGTGGCTATCTCAATTGCGGTTCTATTGGGACCGAGACATCGATGACTGCATCGTTCGACAAACCAACACCTTCTTCGTCTACGGCTACGAATACCTTGGTAATAGCGAACGTCTCGTCATAACGCCACTCACTGACCGGTAATTATATTTTTTCGACTCTCTGTGACAAAAATATATATTACGGTATATCGATGAAAAATCAACGTTTAGCCCCTGAAATGCTATTGTTAGGTATAGTCAATATCCATGCCAAATATGATCATAATCGCAATTGTAATCATACGCATAATCCTATTGTAATCAGAATTGTAAATCTATGCGTCGTTATAATCGTAATTGTAATTGTAATCGTAGTAATCATCGTAATCGTAATCATAATCCTTATCCTAACCATAATAGTGATCGTCATCGTAATTGAAATCGTAAAGATAATCGAAATCGTAATTATGATGATTGTCATGACTATAATCATAATCAACATCATTATCATGATTATAATAATAATCAACATTATTATCATGATTACAATCATAATCATCATAATCAACATCATTATAATTAAAATCATAAAGATAGTCGAAATCGTAATCAACCTCATTGTAATTAAAATCGTAAAGATAATCAAAATCGTAATCATGATGACGATTATAATCATAATCATCACAATCAACATCATTATCATGATTATAATCATGATCATCATAATCAACATCGTTATCATGATTATAATGATAATCGTAATCAACATCATCATCATCATTGTCATGATTATAATCATAATCATCATCATTATCATGATTATAATCATAATCGTCATCATTATCATGATTATACTCATAATCATAATCATCATCATGATTATAATCTTAATCATCATCATTATCATGATTATGATCATAATCATCATCATCATCATGATTATAATCATAATCATCATCATCATCATCATGATTATAATCATAATCATAATCATAATCATAATCATCATCATCATCATCATCATCATCATCATCATCATCATCATCATCATCACCATCATCATCATCATCATCATCATCATCATCATCATCATCATCATCATCATCATCATGATTATAATTATAATTATCATCATTATCATAATCATACTCATTTTCAATATTATTGTTATCATTATCATAATCGTCATCATTATCATAATCATTTTCATAATCATTATCATAATCATTCTCATAATCATTCTCATAATCATTATCATAATCATTATAATAATAATCATAATCATGATCAATATTGGTATCACTGTCATTATGGTTCCCAGTATCATTATCATTGCCAGTATCAGTATCATTATCATTATCATCATTATCATTGTCGTTGTCGTTGTCAGTACCCGAATCATTATCATGATATTGGTTACGATTACGTCGCCGCACGGCCGCCACTGTTGGCCTGTAATCATATTATAACCGTAACAAACCTTGTTGATTTTCACAAATGCGGTCTGATACCTCAGATATTAAGATACTTCGTTTCACAACCGGGAAGCTTTGCTCCCTCGCCTAGTTCCAAAGAAACATCCTCGGTGCGATTTTTTGAACATCTGCTACCGGCTTTCCGTTTATCATTTTAATGATGAGCTTCAAAGTTTTGCGAGCCTATCGCTTGTTCGTATACTAGCACTGACGGAACTCGTTGTCTTATATAGTCGGCAATAATCCCATCCGCCGTACTTTAAAGTAGCAATTAATAAGGAATTAGCAATTTCGCGCGAAAGCATTGCGCGTATAGAGAAAGCTTAATCAGGGCCTCGGCGCACGACGTACCAGGGTTTTCGCATCGCAACGAGCAACAGACTGACGTCCCATATATTTACAAAGGCCCCTCCATCAGAAACGTTCACTAATCGTGCTCACGAACAAAGCAACGGAATAATAAATCGTCCTTATAATTTCACACCAGGTACAAACTTCTATACATTTTAATCCAGATAAATATGACTCGACTATATAAACCGAACATATGTTTATATTTTTTTTATAATAAACTGAACTCGACTTCTGGAATATCTTCAAATACACGCACATGAGAGAAAGGGCTTGATTGAATCGAATAAAATTTAATTTCCATTTCGGTCTAACTCAACGATTAGTGGATAAATTAAAATTTTGCAAGGTCAACTGAAGCTTCGGAAAGTTGATAAAAACTTCGACAACTTTATCGAAACTTTGCAAACTTGATGAAAACTTCGCGAATTTGTAAAAATTTGCAAAACTCAAAAATTTCTCAAAAGTAATAAAAAATTCGCGAACTTAATTAAAATTTCGCAATCTCAATGAAAACGATAGAGAAATTCTTTATTGACTCTCGGTCAAGCTTAAGGGGTAGGCCTACTGAGACGTCCCGAAAAATAGTTTTTTGGAAAACAAATTTTTAAAGAAATAAGTAAGATTATTGAAAAATCGTTTGGACATTTGTTTTTATGTACCATAACGAAGTTTTGTACCATATTTAATTTAAAAATATCAATAATTGAAGAAGTTATCAACAATCTCGTGAACGGTGTACTTGATTTTGGCCACCCATCTCAATGTTGATCTCAACTAGAAAAGTCGAGTCTTTTCTTAAAATGGAAAACATTGGTTAAGGTTTGACCGAGCTTTGGTTTGTTATCGTGTTCCAAAAAAAAAAGATTTGTTTTTTTTTATTTTTCGAAGAAAAATGACATCATTATCGTTCATAACTAATGAAAAAAATATTGAGAAGAAAAACGTCGGTCAAGACTAAGCTACTATTGCACTGAATAAGTGTACCAACTTTCAAGTCAATCCGTTCATTACTGTAAAATGGGGTTACTTTTAACAGGTTTTGGAAGTTATTTGTATGGAACTTTTTTTAACATCCTAAATTCCAACTTCTTTTGCTCCAATAGAACATTGTCTCCCTTGGCTATCAAATTTATAAGAAAGGCAAGCCTCACCACCCCCACAATTTTACATATATATGTGTGTATATATATATATATTTTTTTTTTCAAGTGTCAAAGTAACCTGGAGTATGAGATATTTCTTTAACGAGACATTGAAATGCAATTTATACCAACGATTGAGGGTTACTTTGACATCATTTTGATAAAAAAAAATTTAATATTTTATGCATTGTACATGGAATTAAATGAAAAATGACGATTTTTACAATAAAATTGTTATCTTTATTAAGGAAACATTTTACATAAAAATATCAAGTACCTAGGGTACTATTATAGGCACTTCATCAGTCTTACAATTATCATTGAGATCAAAATCAACTTGAGCAGCATTACAATGAACTTCAGCAACATCATAATAAACTTGAACAACAAATTTGAGGAACAATCGAAAAAAAAGGTAAAAAAGAATTAGAAAAGTTAAAGAAGAATATTGGCGCTCGGTTAAAGGAGCCCCAAAAAATGTCAAAATTACCCTTGATGACAAGTTAACCCCGTTTCATGGTAGATGTCGAGAAATCGTGTACGCTGTTTTGAAAAACATCGTTTCGAGCAAAACGCGTTCAAAGTTTTTCCTAGCATTTCCCATCGTTGTAATCATACGCTTATCTTCAATTTGCGATTCCTGCACCATATGTTGGACCTTTGCCTCCAATTACAGGTTGTTTTAACTCAAAATTTATTTGGATTAAATTTGTTTAAAAAAAAACTTGGCGACCAAGCTAAAAATGTTTAAACCCGATTAAAACTTCGGAAACTCAATGACAAAGCAATTACATTGATAAATGAAGGTAATAAAGTTTTTAATAAAGATAAAAATTACTGGATCCGACATGCATTCGTCCGCTGGTGTCTCGATTTTTTTCCCCCCGAAAAATCTAGTATGGATTTTTCGGGGCTGTCTCTTCAACCCAAACAAATCCAAACTTTATCACAATTTTGCAAACTCAATGACAAAGCAATTACTTTGAGAAACGAAGGTCATTAAGTTTTAAATAAATATTAAAATCATGTGACTCGGCATGCATCCGTTCGCTGGTTTTTTCGACTTTTTTCCCCAAAAAATTTAGTATGAAATACAGTTGTCTCGTCAATTCAAACAAACCCAAACAAACTCAATGACAAAGCACGTTGAGAAACAAAGGTAATTAAGTTTCAAATATATATTGAAATTACATGATCCGACACGCATTCGTTCGCTGCTTTTTCTAATTTATTTTCCCCCAAAAAATCTAGTATGAAATACAACTGTCTCTTCTACCCAAATAAACCCAAACAAATCCACACTTTGTAAAAAAATTTCGAACTCAATGCCAAAGCAATTACTTTGAGAAATGAAGGTAATGAAGTTTTAAATAAATATTAAAATTTCGTTACTCGACAGGGATTCGTTCGCTGGTTTTTTCGAAGTTTTTTCCCCCGAAAAATTTAGTATGTTGTCTCTCCAGCCCAAACAAACCCAAACAAGCTCAATGACAAAGCAATTACGTTGAGAAATGAAGGTAATTAAGTTTTAAAATAAATATTTAAGTTACATGATCCGACATGCATTAGTTTGTTGGTTTTTTTCGATGTTTTTTCCCCCGAAAAATCTAGTATGAAATACAGCTGTCTCTTTCGTAGCCGGGATCGTAACGGTAGCTGTAATAGTCGTAGTAACAAGCGGTAGTGACAGCATAAGCAGTGCCACCACGGATAATCGCGGTAGTAGCAGCGGCCACTGAGAATAATGGCCACTAAGTAATGATAATGGTAATGATAACAGTAGGCGGCGGTAATAGCAACAGATCGTGTAACAACTGTGCCTACTGCTCCTTCAAGTTTACTACTTCGTAGGTATCAACGCGCGTGGCTTCGGTGTACTTTATATAGACCGGCAGCATCCACTTCGCATCCTTTCATCCCACGGTAAAATGTGATGACTGCATTGTTGCGACCATCAAAGGTGGGAGCAGCTTGCAACACTCGTCCGATGAAGAATCGCACGCTTTTCGCATTTGCTATGTTTTGGGAATTTGGGTCAGGAGGTTCTTCATAAAATCTTCGGTAAAGGTGGCAAGACGTCGTGAGAATTCGATCTCTCGAAATGTAGGAAGCTTTCCCAATTCTGGACCGGCAAGGTCGACTAGAAATTTCACATTTTTATCTTAAGATTGACGAAAAGATGATTGTCATTTTTTATCGTTACGCACTGTTCGAGGACCCTGAAAGAAAATTTAGCCAACTTTATCCCCTACTTTCTTAGTACTGACACTATGATCTTAAGGGGGAAGATACCTTTGGTTTATTTTTAAAGGAAAGATTTCTTCGCCATTTTTGAGACTAGGGTATGTTTTATCATTACTTTTGGCTGATACGTGGTATTTTTTTAATTAATCTTATTTTTTTCATTAAATAATTCATACATTTTCATGTATTGTTAATATTATTTTTTATTAACCTAAATGATAGATATATGGCACGGCCTTCTAAACGGGCTGCAGTGGACGTTGTCAGACAGCGTGACACGTAGCGTCGGCGGGGTTGATCTGTGAAAAAACCAAGAAAGATTTTTCTTTTATTAAAGGGCTATACCAGTGTGAAAAGCTTCAGCCTCTCAGCAGGCATTATTCGTGAAAGAGGAGAGTCCATTGTATGGGGCCAGGTATAGTTGATTAGCAGTTTTTATGGTAAATATCATTTTATCTTGCAAAAATCGATAGCTAATCTTTAAGCGCGTATTTTCTCGAAATGAGATTTTTCAAATTTGCTGACATTGTAACTCAAAGAGCAATTATCCGATTGACTTGAAATTTGAACTGAGTACTCTTGAATATATTTACTCTACGATGACGTAGGATATTTTTGATTGGATGAAAATTAACGATTTGGCATTGAAAAAAACGACCATTTTATAGGCAAGAAAACACTTTTTTCATAACTACGCCATTTTGTTGGATTTGGATATTTTTCGAAAATCCTACGTCATTGTACAGGAAATACCTTCGAGTTTAACGACAATTTTCCTTTTTCGGTTTCAGCTACTCAATCGGTCGGATTCATGTCAGCAGTGGAGGAACTTTTTTTTGCGCCTCCGAAGGCAGTGCACAAGTCGCTTGGATCTCAATATTTTTCTATAAAAAAAATTATGCAATACGTCAAATATAGCCAAATATATTATTAATTTTCCGAAACATTTAATTGAGTACTTTTCTTCCAAAAAATTCCCGAAAATCACCCAAATGTTCAGCGTTCACACTGGTATAGCCCCTTAAACATTAATAATAATAAAAAATACAATGCAACAGCCGATGGTAGTAATAAAACATAGCCCAAGTCTTCAAAATGGTGAAGAATTATTTCGTTAAAAAAAATCATAAAAAACAGCAATTTGTTCCTTAGCCTAAAGGTATCTCCCCCCTTAAAAAGATAAATCTCCAGAATAGGCTCTCCACCCAAAAAAAAATGTTATCTTATTTTTCACCGCATTTCTGTTCCCCATACCGTTTGCATCTGAACAAGGGACGCTTCCCCACCGAAAAACCTTCCAACAAACGTACACATTACTTCTTTATATTTCCAGCTACAGATTTTCCGAAGATCTTCCGTACGAAAAAGCCCGAACTACGTAGGTTATGAATTTTTCCAAATTGCCGCAACTGGGAGGGCGCTATTGTTTTTTTTTCAAATTGCAACCAATACAGCCGATAAAAATAATTGGAAAAAATAAGATCCCATTTTATCCTGAAAATAAATGAAGAGACTGTGCAAGTTTTTATTTTTATTCCGTAGTGGCTTCATTTTAGTAGCGTTTGTAAGCCCGAATTTTTTAGCCGTAGATATCACTGGCCCTTGCCTTTTCGTATTTATTTTACGATCGAGGCTGCAATAGATTAGCGGCAACCTGCTCGGCTCGTAATACGGCCAGGAGTGCGACACGCGTTTTTTATGATCGGCCCCGCGCAATTCTCGTACCGCGCGTTCCACTCGATATTACGAGCCAAGGAGTTAAGATTGTATCATATTCCGCGACTACGATGTTATTACAATAAAATATGGCTGAACTATACAGAAAAAGCGCAAATGAGAAAGATGCCACGCGGGCCGATAAAAATATCGTCGACGTATGAGAGTGTTTTAGTGCGGCATAAATGTACAAGTGGGCGCATTTTTAGCAAGCCATTTCTATGCATAACTACCATTCGCAGTGATTTGTCTAGCCAATCAAACTGGGGAATATATCAAGGGACTACCGACGGGACGAAAAAGGTCGTTTTTTCCCTCTTTTTTTTTTGTCTAGCAGATAATTTATTTGGGATTTGGAAAAAAACGATATGTTATTAAGCATACATTGAACTCATTTCCAGTAAATTTTTATTCAATAAAAGTAAAAGTTAAAAACGTTACTGAGGTACAATAAAGCCACTGTATAAAAAATGTGAAACTCGTCAATAGATGGTCTGAAAAATAGATAAATGAAGTTTTATAATTTATATAAATGTAGTTCTCGTCGTACGTAGCCGTTTTTCGAAAAAAACGTTTACAAAGTGGCGGACTTTTACTAAAAAAAGGAATTTTGGGGATTTTTTAACTTACACTCGAGAGCTTAAAAAATACTAAATGATTTTAAAAAACGGCTACGTTCAACGATAGTTATCGCAAGTACAGAAATTTGGGGTTTTTCATAATTGAAAATCGAACAATCCTTGCTAGAGTTATGACTCCGGCCAGGTTGAGAAAAGTCGTTTCGAGAAAAACGCGATTGAAATTTTAATTATTCGTAAATCGTTGCGCTTCCTGTTCTCGCTAAATCGTCTGAAACTTGGTCAATTTTTGAAATTTTAACGTGGCCATTTTTTCACATGTTCTTGAAGTTGTGCTTTGAGAAAAAGCAAAAAAAAAATTTTTTTTACCCTACACGTTTAAGCCTAAATTGGAAGGTCCGAAAAGTTGTTTTTCTTTTTAATTGCTTAAATCAATAGGTAAACTATCGAAGGATATATTAACAAAGTTACAGAGGCAAATTGTAAATATTTTCGAAGATACAAGGTCAAAAGCAGAAAAGCGATTGATATTTGATATTGATATTTCCTCTTATTTAAAATTTTGAAGAGCGTTTTCTGCAGTTTTCATTTTCACGCTTTTTTTTCAAATTGGCGAGCGTGATAGAAAAAGAACTAAAAGATCTGTTGAATGAAACCAAAGTTCATTTTCTTCAGTATAAAAATCTCTTCAAAGTGAATTTAAAAAGTTGTTCAAAAACTCTTTTTCAATAATTTTTACAGCGAATTCAAGTTTTTCCCACATTTTTTTTTCAATCCTGAGAAAAGTTATAAGTTCACAATTTTTTCAGCTTTTTCTTAATTCACCCAGAAGAAAAAATATGACAATTGAACATTTCACTGGTCCATTTGGTTCAGTCAATAATTACGAGCTGTATCTTTCCCGTCAATTTGGGACTGCAGTGACAAGATGCACATGGAATAGGCTGACAAATATGCAGTAATTTATTGTTTCATGTTGACATTTTTTTACACATTTTAAATATACATGAAAAGATACTTGTGTTAATGAACTCACGAGTTTTTTTCCATTACAAAAAAATTCCCAAAAAAACGCTTTTTTGGACCTTCTAATTCAGGCTCCCGCCTTACGCTGAAAAACACGTGTATAGGAATTCAGTGCCAGAAAGACCGGGAATCATCTTTTGTTGAGAAGGGCCGAGGTTTTACTTTTCTCCCCGTCTTTTGCCGTAATTTCCGAAAAATGATAATTAGGTCAGAATCATCGGGATTAATGATGTGAGCCTAATCGGACACAGTATTTTTTTGTCGCCAGGAGATCATTAGTCCGCAGAAGGGAATCTGGTCATTCAACTCCTTGAATGAATTTTATTTATCGCATAGGAAGAAACGGAGGACAGTGGGGACATATCCGAGAAAGAGGTAGTTCTTGATTGTTAACGGGAATATCGATTTAATCTCGATAAAAGGCTGAACGCGGCAGTCTAATTTATCGGCAACCCGTCTCTCGATAAATCTTTTCCCGTACTCACGGATTTATTCCATCCGCCTCGATACTTTCCACAGCTACTGTTTCTACAATGGGCGTTGCATGTCGTTAGTATATCGACCTTAACGGACCGCTCACTTAGCCGATTAGTATAAAACTAAGAATTTAACATTTTATTCAAAGCTGCGAGCGGTGATAGCGCTTTATTGTTTTGTCCGATTGCGGAGAGGCAACAACAACTCGAAACAGCCCGAGTCGAAAAATGGGTTCGTGTGAGAGCTGGTATTTTCGATCAGCATGTCGAAAGGACGAGGAATAGCCCTCGTTTGACCAGATTTTTTTTAAGAATGGACTTTCTGTGGACTTTGTTTGAGATGAAGAACACTTAAGGGGGGAGATACCTTTAGACGAGGAAAAACATGTTTTTGATGACTTTTTTTTAAAGGAAAGATGCCTTCACTATTTTTGATACTTAGGGTATATTTTATTGCTACTTCTAGCTGTTGCATGGTTTTTTTTTCTTCATATTAATCTTTAAACATGGCGGAGCTCTTGTCAACGGGTTGGGGCGGATGTGTCAGACGGCGTGACACGTAGCGCTGGCGGGATTAATCTGAAAAAAAATTCAACGAAGTTTTTTCTTCCATTAACACTCATACGCAGAATATGAACCAAGAAAAAGTGAGAAATGTTGAAAATCGATGAAACGGTACGCTTTGAAACGAAATGATTGAATTTTTCGAAAAAATGGCTACATTAAACAATTAAAAAATACTTTTTCAATTTTCATAAACATTTAGGGTCATGTTTTAGACAATAAGATTAAAAAGATTTACAACAAATTTCATCAGAATCGGTGGATTAGTTTTTTAGCTATACGGCACGCCAATTTTGATAATGCAGATTAGTAGACCGTGCCGTACCTTCGCCATTCTTAGAGATTAATCAAGAAAAAATACCATCAGCCAAAAGTAGTAATAAAAATGGTCCATTACTACTTTCGACTGGTGGCTGGTATTTTTTATTAATCTGTAAAAATGGCGGATGTATGGCACTGTCTTCTGATCGAGTTGGGGCGGATGTCGTCGGACGGCGTGACACGTAGCGTCGGCGGGAATAATCTGACAAAAACCAATGAAGATTTTTCTTTCATTAACACTCATACGCGGAATATGAACTAAGAAAAAGTGAGAAATATTGAAAACCGATCAAATGGTACGCTTTGAATCAAAAAGATTGAATTTTCCGAAAAAATGGCTTCATTTTGCAATTAAAAAAGATATTTTCTTCATTTTATATTTTTTTTTGTCTTATATTATATTAAATTTTCTTTATTTTATATTATATATATATATATTTTTTTTAATGACCGCTACTGTATTATTTATTGTAGTTTCCATATACAGGGTACTTCCCCTTATTACATTCCCCACCATATTCCACTCCATATCCCCAATAGATCCCCACTTTGCGGCCTTTGCCTTTGTTTTGTACTATATTAAAATATGAAAAATATATATATTTTCAAAAACATTTAGGGCCATGTTTTAGACAATAAGGTTGGATTTTTGAGAAAAGGTTAAGGACAGATTTCCACCAAGTTTCATCAGAATCCGTTGATTGGTTTTTTTTGCTATACGTTACGCCAGTTTCGAAAATGCAGTTTAGAAGACTGTGCCATTCCTCCGCCATTTTGAAGAATTAATAAAGAAAAAAATACCACTTAAGAGCCGAAAGTAGTAATAAAAAATACCCTAGGTCTCAAAAATGGTGACGAAAACTTTCCTTCATAAAGAAATCATGAACATCAGCAAACTTTTCCTCGCCTAAAGTTGTCTCCCCCCTTAAGTGGCCAGCCAATTCCGGTATCCGTTATGAAAGTATATACTTTGCTAAGAGAAGAGAGTTGACCACCAGGCCACAAAAAATGACTCCCCTAATTGAGCAAAACTGGCAGCTGTCGTTGGGAAATGAATTGCTCATGTGCAAAGCAATCCCAAAACCACTTTGGACATATGTCATCCAGCCTTGAGGAACCGCGAGATTATCTAACACGGAAAAGATTCTCCCAGTTTGGAATATTGATAACTGCAGTTAAAGCTTCCTGGTGTACCTCCAACACAGCAACCGACGAATATTCTGAAGTCTGCAGTGAATGAAAACCACAATGGAAGACAACAAAGTCCTCCACCGAGTCAAACGACAGAACTCCTGGAGTCTCAAAAGAATCAGACGTATCGAGACGTAACTTCTCAACCGAGCAAACTGGTTAAACTCTCGGATTTAAAAAATCCCTGGACATGTCACCATTCGAGAGAACTAACTACCAAAAAGTCAATACAGTGATTGAATGTCTTTACCGGGCAGCTCCGAGTGGAAATGGTTGCTCAAAAAAAGAAGCGCAGGAAGTTAAGGGGAGATATATACCTAGGAGCCGGAAAAAAGGTCATTTTTGTGAATTGTTTCAAGGAAAACTATTTGAAATTTCGGATTGGGTTTTTAATTATCTAAAAGTATATACATTTAAAAATATGTTTAATTTTTCTTTATTTAATAATCTCAAAAATATACAAGAATACTGTATGATCCTTCGAGCGTCGTAAAAAAATCTGCGTATACGGTACCCACCGACGTTTCTTCAAAAATCATCTGAAAAAAAACGAAAAAGATTATTAAATTAGATACTATAATCCAGTACTTGTCATAGCCGATTTTGAAAATATCGATTTATGACAAAATGGCGGACGTTCGAACATAAATAGTGATTTTGGGGCCAAAAATTAGTTATTATTTTGCCTATAAAACAAAAACTAAGTAACGAGAAAAAAAATCCTATGACGAGTACTAGATAATGGTATATAGAATAACCACAAAAAACCTCAAGGCAATCGGTTCATGGGTTTTCGAGAAATTTTGGGTACCGATTTGAAAAACGTGATTTTGAGAAAAACGCGTTTGAAAATTTGGGAATGAATAAATCATGAAATTTGTCAACTTACATGGAATCATCGATACCAGGCCCATAGTGTAGGTCTTCTACGGTCGACGGAATGTTCATGGCTGCTAAATCCTCGACCTCGGCCATCTATGTGTATATCTCCCCTTAAATAGTACAGATTTCCAACCAGACAGCTCTCTCTCTCTTTCTCTCTCTCTCTCTCTCTCTCTCTCTCTCTCTCTCTCTCTCTCTCTCTCTCTCTCTCCTCCCTCCCTCCCTCTCCTCTCTCTCTCTCTCTCTCTCTCTCTCTCTCTCTCTCTCTCTCTCTCTCTCTCTCTCTCTCTCTCTCTCTCTCTCTCTCCCTCTCTCTCTCCCTCTCTCTCTCTCCCTCTCTCTCTCTCTCTCTCAGGTGCAAACTTTGATTTTTCAGGGTGATAGTCACTTTTGGGTCAAACTTGCTTCAAGTGAAAGCAACTGGGTTTATTAATATTGATATTGTTGCGAGAGGTAAGTCTTGTCCTAGGGGCAATTCTCGCCTCTAGTCTGTAGGTTAATCGACCTCCCAGCTTACTCCCCGGAGGAGTCATAGCTTCTGTATTAAGATGTTGATAGTAATGTTTGAGGATGTACAGAGGTTTATACGAGGCAGTGCATCATCGACCTTGCAGTTGTTCTCGAGAGCTTGAGCTTCTCTGGGAAAGCAAAATTGCTCGTTCTGGGCTAATTGTCGCAAAACTCTAATTGCCAGCCACGGAGCTGGCCCGGTGCCAGAATTCACGCTGCGCAGGTCGAAAGAAACAATTTGTGAATCGTGATTCGATTTAAATAGGTTCGTTCTATGGACGCTCCGAGCAGTGCCCGGGGTCTTTGTCGGAGCATTTTCTCAATGTCCATTAACGCAGTCCCATATAATGCATTTGTATGGGAAGAGCTATCGTCACGAGAATAAGTATCGGTTGAGCATCAATCTATATGCGATTGAGTACCATAAAAAAAGACAATCACGCTGAAAGAATGAAAAACCATTTGCAGAGTCGAAGTCACGACGTTTTGTAGTGAAAAGTAGGATTTAAAGAGAAATGATAGAAGATTCCGCTGGTGGCGAAATCCGGGGTCGGGTGGAAATTTCGAACTTTGTATGTTCCGACGGTTTAAAATTTCTCATTTTAATGTTCCGAAATTACAAGGTTCGTCAAGATCATGCCAGCGAAAGTCTACATAGTTGACTGTAATTTATGTAGAACGTATAATATTGTCTAGACAAATTTCATAATTGCCGCAAAATTACTTCTTAAGGCCTTAGGCCACAGTAACGGGGATAAAATCATGTGCGAAATTAACAATTTTTTTCGTATGAAAAAGTGATTCACTCATAAAATTAATTACACATCTAGTTAGTATGAATATCAAGATGTTAGAAAACATATATATATATATTTTGTTAGATGTACTAAATGGCCGATTACTAATATTGTATTTTGTTATTTTTTTAGGCGCTCTGCGGCGTGACATTTAGCATCCACAATTTTTTACCTAGACCAAAAAACAAAAATTATTGTCAATCTACATTCGAATACCTAGAGAAGTACGTACGGAATTTAAAAAATACTGTTTTATTCAAAACTTGTAGATATTTCAACTTAAGAAATGAATTTTCAGTGCAAAATTTCGTTATAACTGCTCATAAACTGCTCATAAAATGAAAAGTTTTCGATTAATCAGAAATTTCGTTCGTAGTTCTCTGCGAAATGCAATTAGGAACATAACTTTTAAATTTAAAGTAAATCGAGTGAAAATTGTTGAAGCTATTTGTCACGCCAATTGAAAAAAAGCTGTTTCGAGGAGTTTCGAGTAGTCGGCCATTTTGTACATCGAAAAAAATATATATATATTTTCTGACAGCTTGATATTCATACTAGATGTGTAATTAATTTTATGAGTGAATCACTTTTTCATACGAAAAAAAATTGTTAAATTCGCACATGATTTTACACCCGTTACTGTGGCCTAAGGCCTTAATAAATAAAAATCTTGAAATCATTTGTCGATTTATTGAAAATTTCGAAACTCTTAAAACTTCCCCAGCCGAATTTTTTTGGCAATGTTAAGATTTTCGGAGTTTTGGTCTTTCGTGTAAAATTCTTTGAGAGTTCTCACCCTTCGGGGTAGTATTCTTTCGGAGTTTTGAGCGTTCTGATCATTCAAAGTCCGGAATTTCAACCCGGCCCCAGAAATTCACCAATAGTTTTAGCAATTTTTCTGAAAAATGACTGGACCAAATAATTTGGAATTCTCACAGTCGACGTGTAACTACCAAACGAAGGACCTGTGACACCTGGATATTCGTGGTTTTGGCGAAAAAATGCAGATCCTTTTGACCAAGCGAAACTGTAATTTAAAAAAGGTTAAAAAATAAACTTCCGTCGAGATAATCTCAAATCCAAAAGTTACTCAACCTAGCTATTATAGAAAGCCAGATTTTGGTACTCGAACCATTGCAATAGATGAAGAAATAGCAAACAAAAATTCCAAATCTATCGTATAGGTAGTTGTTCACATTGTGACAAAATCAGGGTTTCTCACTGAATCAAGATATTATATACATGCCCGTCTCGGCGGTGGCGTCTGTAGGCAGCGTCGTTACGTCGGGAAAAACCGGCACCACCTTAAGAGTATCGCCACATCAAAATTTCTCGGTGTGTGTAATTTCACCCTAAATGTCCTTTTTTCGTGATCACTATCGATTCGAAGGGAGACCGGAAACGACAATGATTTCGCTCGCAAGACTTGGTTTTCCAGATAAGAAGTACTCCTCATCGATCCGTCGTTGTGATAGTGCAAAGTTCTGTCGAAGACATAAACGTCCTCCGCGTAATCGAAAATCCATGCTTAGTCGATTCCGGTTATAGTGGCTCGACAATTTTTAACAGACATACATGTAACGCTATATACGAAAATACATGTGTATTTCCCAAATCCAGTACATCATATCTTCGAATCTTACCACTGACTCTTTTTATGGCATATTAGTTTCGTAGAATAGGAAATTTTCCGTGGGCTGGTGCGGCCAAAAAAAATGACTAATCATTGTTTTTCTTGAATTTATCAAATATTTTTATTAACACGTATATTAATAGTATATCATAAATAAAGAACGTAGCATGAGGACTCGTTTCACAATTAATTTCCAAAAAATCCACCGCTTTTCACAATGTCAGGGTGCCCCCTTAAGGATCTCGCCCACATGAAAGTTTCTTCATCGCCGTAAAGTAAATTATTAAAAATATTTCATATATATAAATGCAGTTTTGTTTAACTTTGTTTTGAAATAATCAGTTTTAAGGTATAATATTATATTAATATATTTATTATTATTAAATATAAATGATTAATTTATCACATTCATATAAAATATATAATTATATTAATATTAATATTTTGATATCGAAATATTATTTTTAGTATAAATATGTAATTATTTTCATGGGCTAAGTTATTGATAATTTTATTATTGATTTTAATAACATAATTATGGTTTTATTTCTTAAACATTTTATATAAAAATCTAATATTGCATATTTATCCAATAAATATATGCATGTGTGTGTGTGTGTGTGTGTGTGTGTGTGTGTGTGTGTGTGTGTGTGTGTGTGTGTGTGTGTGTGTGTGTGTGTGTGTGTGTGTGTGTGTGTGTGTGTGTGTGTGTGTGTGTGTGTGTGCGCGCGCGTGTGTGTGTGCGTGTGCGTGTGCGTGTGCGTGTGCGTGTGCGTGTGCGTGTGCGTGCCACCAGTAACCTATGTAATCCGGTATTATATAGAATATCTAGGCAGTCTATATAGTACCAAATGTACAGCCGGCAGAGCACAGCCGAGAGGGCGCGCGGGTTTAACCCAAACAAACCCAAACAAAGTGTCACAACAGTTCAACATGTAAGAACAAATTAATACCATTCTATTGAAACGATTAATTTGATTGATGATTTTGAGCAAACAAAAGATGTTTTATTTGTCCATAATTTTATACTTGACCTGATCTCCTCATGGCATTCTGTATAATTCCTAGGTATTCTATGGAATGCCTGCATTATACCCAGTGGCGGTATACATATATATACATACACACACATATATATATATATATATATATAGACGTCTGGTGATCAACTACTCAATTGTTAAAAATATGTCAGATCTAATAACATAGCGATATAATTCTTTTATTATTATTCGTCGAAATGATTAATTGACTTTTAAGAGAAAAATAATTTCAAGATGATTCATTTTGTTATGATTATTTTGGGTAACACACAAAAGCATTATAAACATATTATGTATGATCGTAGTATTTATTGTTCCAGAATGTCCTTTCGGGTTTTTAGACATTTTAACAACATATTTTATGTATAATCAATACCATGTTAAAAATAATTAGGTATTATACGTTATCCGAAGGAAATGAGTCACGTAAATAAAATCTTTCACTATCGCCTTTCCGAATGACTACCCGTTGCGATAAGGGAACCGATTGCATATTTGCGACTGCAATGGAAACTCCAATTTGCATCTCTGGTCTCCTCCCCGACGTGGCCGAAGTAGCTGATCGTATACTCGGTTTTACGCGGTGGCTGATGCGGCCCTTGCAGTTCCAGTCTCGATAAACATTTCTCATTCGTCGAATCGTGAGGCTCACGTTTCTCGGTAGCTGGTCATTAGTTCAGTAAAAGAGACGAAAACCCAGCAGCTTTAGCGTAGAATCAGAATTTCAGACTGAATCTAGATGGTTGCATACTGAAAGTAACCCCAATGAAATGTTGCCCCTCAACTCGCCCCGACCCTAAGAAATAGGGGTTGAAAACTTAAAAATCGCCGTATCTCGATAATTAATAGCCCGATCGAAAAAGGGTTCAAACAAAAGTTGTTTGGAATAATGGACTTCGTATAAAGTTATCCGACGTCCAATCTTCCATCTTTGAAAATAACGGCACGACAACGATTCGAAAATTCGGAGTTGATGCGTGTGCGAGCGGAGTAGACGTATCACTAGCGGCACAAAATTGAAGGCATAAAATAGCAACAAAAAAAACGCGAGAGCACCACTGACCCAGATAAGGCCGCAGCGATGTGTCTACTCCGCTTGCACACGCATCAAGCCCGTATTTTCTAATCGTTTTTGTGCCGCTATTTTCAAAGATAGGGGGTTGGACACTGAATAACTTTATACATATTTTATTATTCCAAACAACTTTTGTTTGAAACATTTTTTGATCGGGCTATTAATTATCGAGATACGGCGATTTTTAAGTTTACAACCCTTATTTCTAAGGGTTGGGTCGAGTTGAGGGGCAAAATTTCATTGAGTTTACTTTCAGTATGCAACCATCTAACTCTAAAAAGGGGTTTCGTCTCTTTTACTGGACTACATTCGGGAAGGAGGAGCTGCGCAAAGTGTATACCTCCCATCGATTACACTCCGACGGGAGCCTGGCGATGAAATGTTTTTTCGCACAATTCATCCTCTCCCCGTAAGCCGATTTGATACTTGATTTCGTTCACTTCCCGAAAGCTTCGAAATCGAGTGGTACCATCGGAGTGCAGTGATGCACGGCCGAGGATTGTCCGAGGAGCGATCGAAATTATCCGATCGGTGAGGTCCGGTTATTACTCAGCCAGAGGTCATTTTTCAGGCCATTGGCCCCCCCAAAGCCCGGTCATACAAATAATGGAGATCTCCGATATATATTTTTCTTCGTCACAGACAAATTCGTCAGCCTCGAAATATTCGAAGTCCGGTGCCACCCCACCTGGCATTCGAATACCCCTCTGGGTTGGAATATCCTGTTGCAGTGGAGGCTACAATGTCGATGACAGGAGCCTCCTGGAAATGCTAATTAGCTAATTAGCCAGACGCCAGTCAACGGAAATATTACTCACGAAGACGGATCACGTTTCGGTAAAACGATGACAAAATCGACCCTTGTTTTCGCTCAGAGCGAGTCGTCTATCTTTTCCTTTCACGTGTCGCGTTTTTCTCAGTTACTCGCGCGACAGTTTTTCGCGTTTTTCGCCACCCTTTTTTCACAGACCGCGACGCTTCGAGTGTCAAAATGCGCGTTACTTTCGGGGCTAGGTCGAGTATCTCCTGGGTTTGAGATTATTTCAACCGGAAGATAACTACCTAACCTTCAAATGTATGTGTAATTTTTTTTAAGGGGTTACGTGGGTTTCCAAGCCAAAAAGCATATTTTCTCTATTTAAAAAAAATATAATACATAAATTATTTTATGCAAAACGTTAAGCACATAAAAGAGCAACATTTCAACAATATTTAAACAAAATTTCATCCAAAAATTTGAGAAATTCAGCCGCGACCTGGTTTCTCGTTTCCACCACGTTTCCTCGTGGTGGTCGGGATAACTCATGATAGCTTTATCTGAAATTAAAAAACCATTTTTTTTGTTAGTAGATAAGTGTGGCCCGTGATTGAACGGATTTAAAAAAAAATGAAATTCGAATTTTTGGAAGCGTTGTATGCAAAAGAGTTCAATTTTTGGTACAATTTACGCTACGTATAGCCTTGTAAAATTTGGGGTAATCGAAAAAAAAACCTTTGTTCAATCACTAGTCAATGCTATTTTCAAGAAGTGTGCGTAGATATATATATATATATATATATATATATATATATACTTTTTATTATATATATGCATTAATTTTTGAGAAATCGTGCCCACCGACGTCAAAAATAGTGTTGATATATATATATATATATATATATATATATATATATATATATATATATATATTGACGTCGGTGGGCACGATTTCTCAAAAATTAATGCACCGATCTTATTGACATTCATGGACAACTTCCAAAATATGGAAGTTGTTCATGAATATAACTTAGTCCAATATTTTATATGAATAAAGTGTGCATACACACACACACACACACACCCAAACTCTTTATTCATACAAAATAGCCTTGTAAAATTTGTTGTAATCGAAAAAAAACCTTTGTTCAATCACTAGTCAATGCTATTTTCTAGAAGTGAGCATATATATATATATAACTTAGTCCAATAGATAAAGGGTAGATAAGTATAGCTGGTGATTGAACGGATTAAAAAAAAAATTGAAATTTGAATTTTCGGCAGCGTTGTATGCTAAATAGTTCAATTTTTGGTACAATTTACGCTACGTATAGCCTTGTAACATTTGTGGTAATCGAAAAAAAAAACCTTTGTTCAATCACTAGTCTATCGAACAAAGTTTTTTTTTTATTACAACAAATTTTACAAGGCGATTTTATATGAATAAAGAGTGTGTGTGTGTGTGTGTGTGTGTGTGTGTGTGTGTGTGTATGCACACTTTATTCACATAAAATATTGGACTAAGTTATATTTATGAACAACTTCCATATTTTGGAAGTTGTCCATGAATTTCAATAAGATCGGTGCATTAATTTTTGAGAAATCGTGCCCACCGACGTCAAAAATAGTGTTTTTATAAAAATGCGATATACCTGCGTCGCTCCCGGCCGGTCTTTCCCAACGGTGGGAATTCCCAAAGGCTCTCTCTCCTAGACTTTTACTCCGATTGACTTGACACTTTGGGAGAATATTCTAGGCATATTGTACTATAAGATAACAGCATAGAAAAAATGGATTTTTAAAAATTTGTTAAACACTCGTAACCCCTTAATTCGCATATCTCGGAGTCATAGGTCCTTGCTACAATGAAGAAACGTCGACCGTAAATATTTTTAATCATGGTGTCCAAGCGTTTTCGACAAAAGTCACAAAAACTTTTCATCGATTTATCTACCGGTGGAATCTTTTCTCATTTCCCCTTAACGAACTCGATATCTTCGAGTATGGGAGCGTTACTTGCACAGCACTGACAAATCGAGGCACCGTTATATTTACACTAAACTGTCCCGTTCCTCGTTAAGCGTTAACGGCAAAGGTTTTGTCCAAGCGTGGACTTCTCCAGCAATCGAGGGAATGACGAAGCGCGATAGCTCGAATTCAGAAAAATTATTGTCTACGACAGCGGCACTGTCTGGCCGACTCGAGGGCGAGTGTCGGCGAAGCTGCGGCTCGAACAAGTATTGTCCGCACGCGCATTTGTACAGAGCTGCGAGGACGGCTGAGCATGATAAACTCCACTTTAGGAAAAGTATCGTCCGAAAAATCCTGTCCAGCGAGTGTTCGCGAACCGGCGAACCGAATAAGTTTTGTCCACCGTTCGTACTGCCGCACGAGCATAATAACTCGTGGACGTGACAGCTTCAACGTAGGAAGTATATTTGCATCGGAAATTTAAAAAATCGTATATCACATCGGAGAATTTTAATTCAATGTTGTGTATCCGAAATTCGAAATGACAAATGAATACACGAATATATTTGAGATTTGCATTTATTTTGAGCCGTCATATTGAATTTGTTTGGGTTAGTTTGGGTTACATAAAATTGCTATTGTGATACCAAAGTGTAATACTAAATTTGGATTATTATCAATAAAATGTGCGCTTACTCGAAATTCAATTATTTCCCGAATTGTAGAGATTCATGCGAAAATGAATAATTTTATTTATTCTTTATTGAGTTTCCTCACTGAAAAGTGCGATCGCCCCTAAGACGAAATGCCACGGGAGTCCGCCGATAAAGAAGCCCGTGAAAGGTTTTCGGATTTTTTTTCTCCAAAAACCACTGGACCGAATGCCTTGAAATTACCACAGTAACCTCCTGACTATTGAAGGAAGATACCTACTGGATATTCTTATTAAAAAAAAACAAATTGCATATTACTATGCCATACGAAACTGGAATGGAAAATGGTTATAAAGTCATCCCCGCTTGATTTAATCCTTAATCGAAGAGATACTCGATCTGGCTGTGACAGAAATACATCTTTTGATACTTGAGCCATTGTAATCTGTCAAAAAGGAGCTGAGAAAAAAGCTAAAAACTATCGACCAGATAATATCTGGATGATAATAATCCCACACATAACGAGGCACCTACCATTTCACCTTAAGACTCCATATGAGTGATCCCAACCAGGCTTTCCAGAAAATCAATGTCACAACCGACTTCAAAATCATTCTCAAAAACGACTAGACTGAAAGACTTAAAATTTCCACAGTAGCCGTCTGACTACTCAAGGTCACAACTGACTTCAAAATCGATTTTCAAAAACGACTAGGCTGAAAGACTTAAAATGTCCACAATAGCCTTCTGACTACTCAACGTCACAACCGACTTCAAATCGACTAGACTGAAAGACTTAACATTTCCACAGTAGCCTTCTGACTACTCAAGGTCACAACCGACTTCAAAATCGATTTTCAAAAAAGACTCGACTGAAAGACTTTTAATTTCCACAGTAGCCTTCTCACTACTCAACGTCACAACTGACTTCAAAAACGACTGGACTGAAAAACTTAAAATTTCCACAGTAGCCTTCTGACTCCTCAATGTCACAACCGACTTCAAAAATGACTAGACTGAAAGACTTAACATTTCAACAGTAGCCTTCTGACTACTCAACGTCACAACCGACTTCAAAAACGACTAGACTGAAAGACTTAAAATTTCCACAATAGCCTTCTGACTACTCAAGGTCACAAACGACTTTAAAATCGATTTTCAAAAATGACTAGACTGAAAGACTTAAAATTTCCACAGTAGCCTTCTGAACGTCACAACCGACTTAAAAAACGACTAGACTGAAAGACTTCAAATTTCCACAGTAGCCTTCTGACTACTCAAGGTCACAACCGACTTCAAAATCGATTTTCACAAACGACTAGAATGAAAGACTTGAAATGTCCACAGTCGCCTTCTGACTACTCAACGTCGCAACCGACTCCAAAAACGACTAGATTGAAATACTTAAAATTTCCGCAGTAGCCTTCTGACTACTCAAGGTCACAACCGACTTCAAAAACGACTAGACTGAAAGACTTAAAATGTCCACAGTCGCCTTCTGACTACTCAACGTCACAACCGACTTCAAAAACGACTAGACTGAAATATTTAAAAATTTCCCCCGTAGCCTTCTGACTACTCAAGGGAGGATCTGTATATCCCGGATATCCATATTTTTTTAGAAAACAGACGGCATATTGATATGCCATGTGAAACTGGAATGGAAAATGGTTAAGAAGTTATCCTCCGCTTGATTTAATTCTTAATCGAAGAGATACTCGACCTGGCCGTGACAGAAGTCCATATGTTGATACTTGAACCATTGCATTCTGTCTAAAAGTGGCTGCGAAAGATGCTAAAAACTCTCGACCAGATAGTATCTAGATGATGATAATGCCACAAATGATGGGGCACCATTTGATAATGATGATAATCCCACAAATGATGATGATAATCCCACCAATGATGATGATAATCCCACAAATGATGATGATAATCTCACAAATGATGATGATAATCCCACAAATGATGACGATAATCCCACAAATGATAAGGCACATTTCGCCTTCAGGCTCCATATGAGTGATCCCAACCAGGCTCTCAACACAGTTGAGAAAAATGTATGTCACAATCAACACAGACCCGTCAAGAAAATAATACCAATCCTCCATTTCCAATCTTCTTTACCCATCGCGCATTCACCTGCTGGCAACCAAGTACGGTGCAAAAGCATTATGAACGAGTCAGTTGGTAGTGAAGAAAATTTCATGCGTAAAGAATGTACGGGACAGCAATATTTCTGCGATAGGTTGATGGATCGCGGCATATTTCTGAACACCTTTCTTCCGCTGTGATCGTAATATAGGGGACCAGGATAAAACATAGCCGTAAGCTGCAATCGCGGAACTCACTGTATAAATCATTTTTCGTGATCGATGAAGCTCTAGAGATTAATCGTCGGAGGGTATTTATTGCGAGGCATTTGGGGGATCGAGAATAAAAGGAATTACGTCACTTTTTAACTCGATGGCCAAGAATTTCCATAATTCATATCCGTGCTTGCTCCGCTATTACAGCGAATATTTTACATCAACGTAAAAAAATGTAGAAACTGGTATGCAACGAGACTGTAGACGAAAGCCCAAATAATTCCGAGCTTAATGCGGCCATTAATAATTTGACTGTACCGGGCACTACACCGCACGAGAAAAAAAAAGAAAGGAAATATTCATATCGATGTTTCGAGTGGACGCATTGATTGGAATTTGCCGCGGGAAAGTCATTGACCCAGTTATAAAAAGTGGTCGCTGCGAATCTTTCTACCTGCGGGAAAATCCCATCAGAATATGAAATATGGGTTGAGAATCGCGGCCGAACGGCGCACATGAAATAATATCAAAAGAGCCGGCACAATCAAATTGCAAGTAGTGTCAAAAAGTCTCGTCGTACGGACGAAAAGGACCTGCCGGAAAAAAAACGTCCGGATAAAATAATTTTTATTATGACATTGTAAAACATTGCAGGCACATTGAGAGTGCTGATAACCAATGGATATAGGTGTACAGTCGGGGTGTGGTCGCCAGAAGCTTCGAGAGTTAATCGGTATTGGCTATGGGTCCATTACTAGGATAGCTGACCTCTTAAGCCGTGGGTGAGCTGCAGTAACGATTGGCAACAGGGCAACTTTCCTGATGCTTTGGTCTTCGTCCTCGACGGTTACCGTCACACTGATACCAAAGAACCCGAAAGAAATATGGCCATCCACAGCGGCATTGGCTTTGCGCAGTTTCTCGGGGCGGGAATCGGGAACTAATCAGCTCGAAATTGTCGGTGTCGTAGAAATTCGAAGCTGTCAGCGTCGCCCCACGGTAGCATCGTACACGCATATAACATATTTTCTGTGGCTGTGAGAGACGGAAACATTTTTTCACAATTATCTCTGGCTACCTGGACGATAGTTTTCAGCATCTTTCTCGGCCATTTTTCCACCTAATGTGATTATTTAAGGGCTTACGTGGGTTTGAAAATGTCTAAAAATCCATTTTTTTTAATTTTATTATCTAATAGTACAATATGTCGAGAATATTCTCCCGAAGTTTTAAGTCAATCGAGTGAAAGTCTAGGAGAGAGAGCCTTTCGGAATTCCCCCCGGTGGGAAAAACCGGCCAGGAGCGAAGCAGGTATGTCGCATTTTTCTCAAGACACTATTTTTTTAATTGGTGGACACGATTTCTCAAAAACTAATACACCAATCTTATTGAAATTTTGCACACTTCTTCAAAACAGCATTGACTAGTGGTTGAACGATGGTTTTTTTTTCGATTACAACTAATTGTACAAGGTTTGTAGTGTAAATTGTATCAAATTTTGTAGTGTAAATTTGTATCAAAAATTGAACCATTTTGCATAAAACTCTGCCAAAAATTCGAATTTCAATTTTTTTTAATCCTTCGTTAAATCGCGAGCTATACTTATCTACTAATAGAAAAAAAAATGGTTTTTTATTTTCACGTAAAGCTATCATGAGTTATCCTGACCACCACGGGCACACGTTTTTTAAGGGGTCTTCGGAAACCAGGCCCCACCGGCTGGATGTCCCAAATTTTTGTAGTGTAAACAATTTTGTACACTATTTTTCTCAATTTCCCAATTCCCACTTTTCCCAATTTTTTGTAGTGTAAACAATTTTGTAGTTCAAATTGTACAAAAAATTGAACCTTTTTGCATAAAACTCTGCCAAAAATTCAAATTTCAATATTTTAAAAAATCCTTCGCTCAATCGCGAGCTATACTTATCTATTAAAAGAAAAAAATTGGTTTTTCAATTTCAGGTAAAGCTATCATGAGTTATCCTGACCACCACGGGGACACTTTTTTTAAGGGGTCTCCGGAAACCAGGCGCCACCGGCTGAATTTCCCAAATTTTTGGATGAATTTTTTTTTAATATTGTGGAAATGTTGCTCTTTTATGTGCTTAACATTTTTCATAAAATAATTTATATATTCTTTTTTTTCAATAGAGAAAATATGCCTTTTTAGCTTTGAAACCCACGTAACGCCTTAAGTATCAAATTGGGCATCTATATCGCGCCTAGTTCGAGTATTTGTTCGATTCGCGATAAGCTCAACCGAAATGTTATTTTTCGACCTGTTTTATTACAGCTTCGCACGAACAATTGATCCGCGATTTTATTTTTTCGAATAAAACGAATACGGGAGAGATATATGCTAATGTTTCTCCCGTATCTGTGCTATTTCCGATGGAGCCACGTCGAAGAATAATTTCGAAAAGTTTCCATCAATTTTAACACATTGTTTTCAGATCACGTGAAATCACGTCACCTGAAACGTTGACGTAATTTTACAGGATCCGCGAACGGTGTGTTAATACTGGCGGAATATCGTGAAATTTTGCATGAAAATGAAACACCCTATATAGATGAACCGGTGAACCGGTGGTGATCGAATTGTCAACCTTTCATTTGGCACATCTATCACCACCATCGTTCCATACGCCATCGAACGATTGCAGAAACGCTATAGAAACAATTAATTGCAATATTGTAATATGGCGTATTGATTGCACGATGGAGTTGCGATATTGATGCAATATTATAGAAACATGCAAATGTCCGCCTCCCCCTATAGCACACGGTAATCTTGTAGCTACGTTGCACAACCGCGTACCAGTAGCGACGGAAAGCATATACTGCATCAGTGGAAAAATGGGCTTCACGATAAAAATAGATTCCATTGACATATATTTTATCGCAAAAACCTTCATATATTCCATGTAGGATGTACATACATTTTATGCAAGTTTAGAAGTCGTGATTAGGAAGTTTGATTAGAATCTTAAATTTATAGATTCTTATGTAGGGTCAAAGTGGGAGCAGTGGTAACAGTGGGCACACTGAACCTTTTCTGTTTCTCAGAAGTGGACATGTATATATGTGCGTCTTTTTCACATTAGAACCGCCCTCGGATGCCAATAGGTTTGAACCTGTCTGTGAGTCGGTCCCGCGCAAATCGGTTGTGACAGGTGATTTTATATTATTTTTGGTGTCAAAAGTTGAAAAACCTGCTGAGTTTGTATGTTTTTTGCTTCTTTACCTAGCGCAGTTATGTTCGAAGTCATTGTTCTCCCGCAATATACAGCTATATTGCGGTATTTGAGCGTTGTGTTTGTTAACCTAACAAAAATAGAAGCTTGTCAGTATCCGCTTTAGAAAAAAAGAGAAAGTCGGTACACAGTGGCTCAATTTTTCGAGGTACACAGAGGTAAGTCATAATATGAAGATTTTCGCGTTGTGATTAAGATAGGTACTGCTACTATCTCATTAGGTAGGCACTCATTGTTGATTAATATTCAATAAATGATTGTGATTGATGTCATAATATGCTGCTTTTTTAAATTCGTTTTTCAATAGTTTACTGTACAATACTTCCCATTGTATAGGGAAAAGCACTCCATTACCTACAAGTGTACAGTGGATCAGGGTCATTTTCTTCAATTTTGCGTGATTTTGAAATTTTGTTTGACTGCGAAATCCCAGTAAACACAGTTCTGTACCGGCAATGTAACGGCAAAGTAACTGAAAATAACGAGTAATGTTAACCGGATAGTACATGCAACTTACATGTAAGTTGCTATTTCCCACTCATGAGTATTACTCGTTATGGAATATTTGATGTAACCGTTACATTTTTGTTATGTTACTTGTTTGTTGTACAATGCAACTGCTGTGCAACGGAAATGTAACGGTAACGTTAACGAAAGTAACAAGTTATATTACTCGAATATTACATGCAACTTACGTGTAAGTTCTTATTTCCTACTTATAAGTATTACTGGTTATGTACCATCTAATGTAACCGTTATACTTCAGTTACGTTACTGGTTCATCGTGTAATGTAACTGTAATATATTAAGTAGCACAACAGTTACGTAACGGCAATTTCAAAATGTAATATAACAGTGAACCTAGCTGTTACCTATCAGCTGATATAACTGCAATATTACATTAACTTGAACAGTTATTTAATGATTGATATGAATGTTATATTACAAGTACATCAATGGTTAGATAACAGTTTATGTAAATGGTTTGTTACATTCACATGTATGTTTATGTAGCAGTTGAAGTCAATTTAATGTTGTATTAACACGAAGGGTTATTTGAGAGCTGAAATAACTAATATTATGGTAACACGAATTATAATACATTTGGTATAAATGCAACATTACAGTGTTCTCAATTGTTATGTTATGTTATGTTATGTATGTTGAAAATACAAATAATTTGACACTATGGTTCAATTAAAACTTTCCACAAAGCTATATTCGTAATTACTGTAAAAATATGTTTAGTCATTGATTATATTCGACCTTATACATTTTATTACTTCATGAATATCAAGCATAGGATAACTGGCAGGTAGATGCTTACCGAGAAGTTGGAAAAACCCGCCCTTAATCATACAAAATCGGCAACGTTTCATATCATTTACATAACTTGAATATTATTAATGTTAAAATTACATCGTTACAGGTATAATATGTAACGGTTACGATGTGTTGGCTATGTAACTACAACATTTTACCCCTCTAGAACATTCACATTATGTACGTATTACCATTGTTATACTCACATGGTTGTAACAATGTTAGGTGGCTGTTGCAAGTACTGGTTATACAACTTCAATATTGCAACATTTTATAACATATACATTACCTGAATATTACCAATTTTATATTCACATCGTTATAAGCATAATATGTAATAGTTACAATATGCTAGTTATGTAACTGCAATATGTTTTAGAATGTAATTGCAATATTCTTATTGCATGTAATATTATTATGTAACTGCAATATGTTTTAGAACATTCACATTATGTACGTATTACCATGGTTATACTCACATGGTTGTAACAATGTTATGTGACTGTTGCAAGTACTGGCTATACAACTGCAATATTGCAACATTTCATATCATTTACATAACCTGAATATTATTAATGTTATATTCACATCGTTACAGGTATAATATGTAACCGTTACGATATGTTAGCTATGTAACTGCAACATTTAGCCGTTTTAGAACATTCACATTATGTACGTATTACCATTGTTATACTCACATGGTTGTAACAATATTGTGTGACTGTTGCAAGTACTGGTTATGCAACTGCAATATTGCAACAGTTCATAACATATACATTACCTGAATATTACCAATGTTACATTCACATTGTTATCAACCTAATATGTAACAGTTACAATATGTTGGTTATGTAACTGCAATATTAAACCCTTTCACAACGTTTACATAACCTGAATATTACCACGTTATACTCACATTGTTACACACATGTTATGAGACTGATATACATTTTGGTAATGTAACCATGATGTTACCATGGTACGTTATATGTATATGACATACAGGTATCGAGTGAAACATTGCAGTGTTATTTCCATATTACATAACAGTTATACTATACAAGTGTAACATTGTGATATTAATTGTAACTTCCACGTTATATTGCCGTTACATGACTGGTTTACTGGGATTAGGCATGTTTCACTGTATGCCCCCCCCCCCCCCCCCCCCCTCCAAGTACACAGTGGATCGAATCCTATTTTTTGAAAACTGGTTATTATCCCAATTTCTATTGGGTTAGGCCGTTCAATGCCTTTTAACAAAATGAATCCATTGGACACACCTCACGTTTAGTCAAGGTTTCATTGAGATTGTGTGAACGGTTAGGCAGCTATAGGCCTCTAAAAAAATGAGCCACTGATCTCACTCTGACCGTACTGTAATGAGCGCGTGTGTTCATAAAAATCTAGTAGCGTTTGCCGGTTCTGGGCTCCCCTGTAAGTATTAGGTGTACAACTTAGTTCGGTCCGTTTTCAGAAGATGGCTCTAGGTCCTATAAATGGTTGACGGCAACAGCTGATTTTTGCTGTATCGCGAAATATCAACATCTCTTAATCAAATATCGTTTACAGACCTTTGAGCTTTGCGCATCAAGTATAATTTGTTCTGCGGTGAAAATGTCGAATTTCGTCCCAAATAAGCACCGTTTGCGGGAAGTGTTGATTTTGTGTTTCAATTGGAAGAAAAGTGCAGCTGAAGCCCACCAAATGCTTGTGGGACCATCACGGGAGACTTCTACAGGCAACAATTGATCCGTTTAAAGCGAGAATCCGTTTAAAGCGAGTTATAGCCGAAAAACGTCCAGAATATGCGACCAGACAAGAGTCCATAATCTTTCAACATGACAACGATCGGCCTCGCGTTGCTATTGTGGTTAAAAACTATTTGGAAAATAGCGGGTGGGAAATTCCAGCTCACCCGTCTCAGACCTTGCCCCTTCCGACTATCGATCGATGCAGAACACTTTGACGGGAATACGCTTCACGTCACAACAGGGTATCAAAAATTGGCTCGATTCATTCTTGGCTTCAAAAGATGACCGCTTCTTCCGCGACGGAATTCATAAATTACCAGAAAGATGGGAAAAAGTAGTGGCTAGCGGTGGACAATATTTTGATTAATGTATTAATTCATTTTATCATTCAATTAAGTGCGTATTTTAAGCGAAAAAACGGACCGAATTAAGTTGTACATCCAATACAAACACAACCACAGGAGTTGAAGAGACTAATTGAAGGAAGTGATTGAAAATCATGTGAAACAATATGTTTCTCAAAAATCCAATAGAAGTTACGTCTTCTGGAAACAACAGTTAACGAAGAGTCTTTGCACCGTTGCTGCAAAACTTTCACAATTTGGCTACTTATCAATGGAATCTACACTGCCATATCTGACATCCACAAGGCTGCCAAAATGTTGGAAGGCAATCCGCAATATCGCAACGTTTCTGCAATTCAATTGCCATTCTTGGGCTGTCCAGGCTGCACATAGCGTTCTATGACTTTATTTCACTGCAAAAGCTTCCTTCACGAGGAAGCCACCACTGAGAGACCCGTGGGGGAATCTTTGCCATCCAATTAAAGTGATGAGGAAGCATGTCCAAGTCTGAAATCCTTGATTTTTAGTCACACGCGGCCCCACTAGCTGATCCCTCGGCGAAATAGCCTTGGCCAAGTCACCGAGCATAGAAGTGAAAACAGCAGTTAAGGTATTCCATTCGAGCAGGGCCGTATTTTGTGGGGACATAGTGGGGGCGCTTCCAAGTAATTAAATTAGAATCGCACTTAATAAAAGTAAATCATAATCAATTCTTATACCCAACGATAAATTGGAACACAAAATTTCGCGCCATTTTAGTAGATATAGACATTTTAATATTTTCTCTGAAAGATCGAGGCTACGAAATTTCTTCTGCTAATCTTCGGTAATTATTTTATATTCGATAATATTTAAAAAATATTCCGTATAAAAAAAATATAAAAAAATGTATACGAGTGAGCAGTTTGTATCGAGCATCTAAAGTTATTTAGTCTATAAATGATTAGGTAGAAATGTAGCCAGCGTGTCATCTCCATAAAATGCTGTATAAACGAGACGATTTTCAGGGAGAGAATTTTTCGATAAAAGTTCGGTAACTTGGCTTGAAATTTTACTAATGGTGGAGTTGTGCTTAAGGTAACATACTTTTTCCTTTATGATAAATGTTAAAATAAATTACGCCGTATGAATTCAAACCCAAGCGTGTATCCATGAAGGTTTATTATTATAATGAAATAGAATCAGTTTCAGGACATTAGTCACTTAAATGAAAAATAGAAAAATAAAAAACCACATGTAGGTCGATGGGTATAAGACAACATACTTCAGTCTAAGATGACATTTGTATGTCATCTTACACAAGTCGACCGAATTTAGTTTATAGCAACTATATAATATTTACTGAAACATTATTATGATAGTGACGATGAAGTGTTGCCTGCAGCACGTTAAAATGTCTGGACGCTAAAAGCCAACCCATTCCATTCTTCTTCACAGCTACAATGGTCTCGATCATCTGTTCTTGTGACCAGCTCTTACAAGTCGAGATTCATTGACAATAGCCAGGCATCCTATAACGATAAGACAAAAAATCGGATTTTATATCTGGTTTCATAGGCAGCAGGGTAAGATGTCATTGTTTGTCATCTTACATCGACGCCTGATACGTCAACTTACCCATAAGTGAATGCAGATTTTGTTTATTTGCTGTGACAAAAACTTTCGAGTTAGAATATCCGTTATGCAGTACTTGTGAAGTACACTGACCCTAGATTATGAATATCTTAATTCAACTTAAAAAAAACGTACCTGACGGGTACTTTTAGCACCAGATAATAACGTGGTCAGTTTTTTTGCATTCCAAAATGACAAAACCATTTACTACGTAAAAGCTCGCGTTCACTAACTTCTATATTAAATTTCGCTACTAGCAACACTTAATGGCCGACCATAGAATGTCATTGTTACTCGTATAGCGAGAATATTCAAAAAGATATTGAGGCTTTGTCGTCTTATCTGACTATGCCATCTTAAGCACAACTCTCCTATAGCGGGATGTATTTTTACTTCATTATAGACGATAGTTGTTTAATTCTTAAGGGGTCTTCTCATTTTAGACGCTAAGAAGGGTATTTTCATGAATTTTTTTGATAGGTTCATATTATAGATATTCATATAAAAGTTGTTACACTTTATAAATTCACTTTCGTAATACATAAAAAAACATTTTTTCATTTGTTTATGCCACTATTTATAGACGAAAATGGTAGTTAAAAAAATGGGTAAATATTCGAAAGTGTCACTCCTGTCAGAATCGAGCTGATTTTTTTTTTCGTGTGGTTTCTTACAGTTAAAAAACATCATATTTAATATTATTATGGCAGCGCATCAATGTCAATAAATATTTTTTTGAAGACTTTTATACGTTGATCTTTCGAACATTTTTTTTCCCAAGATTCAAGCTTTGCAAGTTCAAAAAAATTGTAGGTCTGCGCTGTTGATGAAATCTCGGAGAGTGATCATCCGAAACAAAAAAATATAGCGCATACCATACGATTTTTTATATATGCAATAATAACAAAATGGCGGACATTATTCGAAAAAACGTGTTTTTTCACCGTATTTGGCAAAAAAAGTAAATATCAAAATTTTCAAAAATCCTCTATATGCGTTGTAGCTGTAGTTGTAAAGAATATGTGGTTGAAATTTCATAAGGATCGGTTCAGTAGTTTCGAAGATTTAATCACCAAGCCGTCGAAAAACGTTGTTTCGAGAAAAACGCGTTCAAAGTTTGTTTGAGTTACATAAATACATTTAAAAAATGTTTTAAAGTATTTCGAAAGTGACACTAAGAAAATAAGCAATATTGAGGGATTTTTAAACTACGAAATAATTATTTAAAAATTATCAAACTTTAGGTATACTTTAATAGTATATTGAAGTATACGAAACAATTTTTTTAAATTAATTCAACAGAATGACGGAGCTGTGGCAGAGTGTTACAGCAAGGTCGCCGTGGAGTGGCGAATCAGCGTGCAGTGTAGCTTCCCGTAGACTTTGATTTGCAAAAAAGTTCAATCATTTTTCCAGTTAGAACATGTATAGTTTCTATGTGACGGTATTTAAAACGAAGAAAATGCAAATTTGAGAAAATGGCACGCATTTACAAAAAAAATCAACATTTCACGCAACTTTTCTGTAAAATGTGGATTAAAAAAGTAGTATTTTTTCCAATTTTTCAAAAACAATTCCCGTCAAGCAAAAGGTACCAATATTATCAATATTTCTACCAAGTTTCAACACAATCGGCTTAATAGTTTTTGAGTAATCCTGCACGCCAATTTCGATAATGCAGTTTTGAGAAAAACACGTTTGAAGTTCACGCCCGCTCCGAATCCGAGCGGTCAGGCACAGCGTTGACGGGCTTTAGCGTTTGAAGTTTTTCGAATTTCGCTTTGAAACTTTGAGAAAATATTCTACATGTATAGTTAGATCATTTAAAGGAAAAAAAAAAGAAATCGATTTTTTGATCGTTGTAAATGTATATCCCGCCTTAAGGTAGTACGAGAGGGAAATCGTGTTTTTTTTTATTGATTTTGTTCAAATTTTAACCAGACATTGTTCATATCATTATGCATGTTTGAGCGAAATTTCAAAACAGTCGACTATTTAGACTGGGTGATAATGGGTTTTAAATTTGCAACTTTGAACACTGCAGGGTCTGCATTGAAATTTAGACAGAATAATTTTCTGTAAAAGATATTCGTCCCCTATAATAAGAAGACATACGGCAACACCGCAGAACAGTATTGTTCAATATTTCGAGAAAAAAAATAATTATCGTGTTCCTAAAGTTAAAAATGTTGTCATAAAAAAATATTTGCATCATAAATATTAATATTTTATATTGTTTATGTTATCTTCATTAACAAATAAATGTATTTGTTCGTTCATAACTAATTAAAAACTTTGTTCGATTCAAAATTACTTCCAAATAAAAATTTCTGTTGCAGTATTATTTTAAATATGCCGCGCAAACTCACGTCATTGGATACGTGGATCGATGCGGTGTTGCCATGTCTTCTTATTATAGGGGACAAATATGTTTTACGGAAAATTATTCTGTCTAAATTTCAATGCAGACCCTGCAGTGTTAAAAGTTGCCATTTCAAAACCCAATAAGTATGTTGCATTAAGTGTAACACCTTTCATATCAATATCTATAATATAAACCTATCAAAAAAATGCACGAAAAGAGTCTTTTTTAGCGTCTAAAGTGAAGAAGACCCCTTAAAAATGTGGGTTCGTGAAAGGAATACCTTAACGAAGACCCAACGTTGCTGCAAGACTCTTAAAATCTTGCTCTACCCATCAATGCATAAATGCCTAATATCAACAATGTTGATGACACGTTGGAACGCCATCCCCAGCATTGCAACGTGGCCACGTGGCTGCAAGTTCCTACGCGGTATGCGGGCTTTAGCTCGCCTCGAAGTGACCATTCACTCGCCCAACTTTAAAAACTGGCCTGTAAAACTTGCATCCGCGATTTAATCAAACATCATGTCTGGGCGGATAGGTCGATATTACGACATCGTCGATGATAGGAGGAAAAATATGCGGACATCCTTCCATCGTAATGCATTCAGCAAGCCGGCTTCGCAACAATGTGTCCTGTCCGGCAGGATTTCCAAGTGCTGCAAGAGCCGGAACAGCGGAGCACAAGGGAATATTAACAAGTTTGAGGCCATATTAAAGGAGACAGTCCAATCGCGCAGAGTCAGCCCTGGAGTAGTTTCACAGCCGGAATTTTAGAAGCGCTTATGCACGTTGCACGGGGTATGCGCACCGTGATATTTCGACGATGAATAGTTTAGACGGAGACGGCCGAGAGCGGTGTACACACGGTAGACAACGATAGGTTTCCGTTGTATATTCACAACCGTGAAAATTGAGATCTCGGTGATTCAGACCCCGTGACGATGGCACTCCGGATCCCAGTGACCCGGGGCAGTTTGATGCAAGAATTTATTTCAGCCCTGACGATATTATTACGCGGGAATGGCCGTGCGCTCGTGACCATTGGGTCCTGACAGTTTCGTTCCCGATAGCTGTGAGCCTGTTATAAATGTGGCCCAGAGCCACTAAACGTTACTACGTACGTGCTGCACGAGAGATGTAAACGTCACCGGGCGCTGGTTATTGCCGTGGGCTACCTTTTTCGTGAATAATGTACGAAAAGGGCCGAAATACTTGCGTGAATTGAATGTAAATTTTTCGAGGACACACCACAGTGGCGAATCTCAAGGAGGGAGCCTGAATTAGAAGGTTCAAAAGAGGTGTTTTTTCGGGAATTTTTTTAGAAGGGAAAAAAAACACGTGCGCCTAGTAAACATTGAGGTATCTTTTCATGTATATTTGAAGTGTATAAAAAAATGTTTAACATGAAACAATAAATGACTGCAGATTTATCAGCCTGTTCCATTTACGTCTTGCCACTGCAGTACCCAATCGGCGGAAAAGATGCAGCTCGTAATTCTTGACTGAAACAAAAAAGCAATGAAAATGTTCAATTGTCATATATTTTTCTTCTGGGTGAATTAAGAAAAAGCTGAGAAAATCGTGAAATTATTAGTTTTCTAATGTTAAAAAGAAAATGTGTTAAAAAAATGTAACGTGCTATAAAAATTATTTAAAAATACTTTTTCAGCGATTTTTTTAGTTCACTTAGATGAGATTTTCATACTGAAGAGAATAAACTTTGGTTTGATTCAATGGGTCGTTTAGTTTTTTTGCTATCACACCCGCGAATTTGGTAGAATCGTGAAAATGAAAACTGGAGAAAACGCGCTTCAAAGTTTTCAATAAGAGGAAATATCAATATTGAATATTCAATTGGCCTCTGTAACATTGTAAATATATTCTTGGATAGTTTATCTATCGATTTAAGCAATAAGAAAAAAAAAAGACGATTTTTCGGACCTTCTTACTCAGGCTCCGGACTTAACTCCAGGAGGGGTCACAAGGCGACCCCAAACGATTTTTGGCTTCGAATATCTCGAAAATGGTGCACTTTTTTATGTTGATGCGTTTTTGTTGGAGCTTCACTCAGGTTCAAGGTTGCACAGGGAGGTTGCGAAGAAAAAATGCATTTATCGAAAAACGTGATGAAAGTGTCGGCGCATTAAGGGCACCGCTGTGACGGACCGAAAAAAGCTCATTTTTTCCGAATCTGTTTAATCTATTAAATTAATTATTTGGGATTTGTAAAAAGGTACGTTATTGAGCATACAATGAACTTATTTCGTGTGAAATTTTTGTTTAAAAAAATGAAATATTAATAACGTTATTGAGGTATAATAGAGCCTTCGCATGAAAAATGTGGTACAACGATCGGACTGATGACTAGACAATAATTGGCCGGAAAAATAAAAAGAGAAGTTTTACAATTTACATAAATGTAGTTCTCGTTGTACGTAGACGTTTTACGAAAAAAAAAAACAATTCACAACATGGCGCGTGTTCAAAAAAGTGTAATTTCGGCGAAATTTTTACTCATATTCGGGAGCTTAAAAATACTAAATTTAAGAAAAAAAAACGACTACTTCAAACTTTAACTTCTGCAATTATAGAAATTTTTGTTTTGTAAAATTGAAAATCGGACAATTATAGCTCATACTAAAAATTGTGTTTTTATTTTTTCACTTGAAAATCAGACAATTATAGCTTATTATTCCGGCCAGATTGGAAATAGTCCTTTCGAAAAAATCGATTGAAAAGGTTGCTTTTTTATATTTGCATAAATTTTTGTCACATATTCTTGAATGTGTAGGCTTTGAGAAAATGAAAAAAAAAATCGATTTTTTCCCCGCCACAGTGGTGTCCCGCCTTAAAGGGGAACTGAATCGATAGACACAACGTAATATTGAATTGGAATTTCATTAATTTTGAAAGCCTGCGGATTGACCGGCTGTTTATTGTAGTTTATTTTACAAACAACGATAATTATCAGAATTTCACATCACAACATTTCCAGTACAGTGTCGAAAATATTGCAAATAAAATCGTGGAAAATTAAAACTTCTTTTTTTCGATAACAATTATTTTTAAGTAATAATATTACAAGTAAATACTTGCACGATGCGGCTTTTGTGAAATATTGCAGATTTTTGAACAAAGGGGTTACAAGTACATGGCGCGCTTTGATGTGAGAGACGGACATGACAAAATTACGTAGGGTGCCTAGCGACTGGGGAATCATGAAAAGCACGTATTTCCGGTCGTTCCGACCGAACCGCCTGGAAAATACAATTTACATGAAAAGTCTCGCAGTTAATATTACTTAACTCAGCTCGTGACACTGCCAAATCTATTTTTCACAAATGAATTATGTTCTGTCATTCGGTTCTCCAGATGTTACATCACGTTGACGACGGCTCTCCATCTTTACCGGGGTGGAAGTCCCAAGGGTCCCGCGGGGACCGGAAAAACCGAGACCGTGAAAGACCTTGGCAAAGCACTTGGCTTTAACGTCATAGTGCAAAACTGTTCGGAGGGCTTGGACTACAAGAGCATGGGAAGACAATTATCTGGGCTCGCGCAAACCGGTGCCTGGGGTTGCTTTGACGAATTTAACAGGTGGAATGAACCTGCCGCATAGCGCCAAACGTTTAAAGAGGGTGGAACGTTAGATGAAAATATTGAACTATGTTCTTAACCCTACTGTCATATGAGAAAAAGCGATGTGTTGAAAAAAGATCATAAGTTAGCGAGACCTTCCGAATAACTTACTATTCGAGGCGAAATGACACACGATCTCGCCGGAATTATGAGCCGTACGAAGTTTTTCGCATTTTTTCCAAAAACGGCCGAACCGAATGACTTGAAATTTTCACAGTCGATGTCTGACTACCTAAGGAAGGACCTTACAGTCCTGGATTTACGAGTTTTTGGGAAATAATAATTAGACATTAGGCTGGCTCAAATTTGAGCTCTATTTTTTCCCCTTTTTCTCATCGTCCAATTATCTTCATTAAAGAAAAAAAAATTTCACGAAAGTTGCAAGCTGTCAAAAAATATTTAGAGGTCGCTCAAGCCGCCCAAAAATGTAAATGTCTAAAGAATAATCGATTTTTGTCTTTTCGTCCACTTCTCAACGATGAATTTTACGCTTTATAAATTTTCAATTAACGTCGCGAAAGCTCTGGTCGGTCAATGAATATTTAGTGGTCGCTCCAGAGTTTCGAAATATCCAATTTTTGTCAATTTTTTTACTCTTGTCACTCATCAATTTGACGCTTTGTAAAATTTTCGGAACAATCAATCGTTTTCCTTCAGAACAGCTTTTTCAAATTTACCTCACACTACTAACCCAAGAATTATAATCTTTGTTCTCAGAAAATAATTCTTCAAAGCTCTTGTCCGTAAACAAAATTGTAGGTCTCCCGTTTTAGCAGGTTAAAAGTGTAAGGTAAATTAAAAAATTAATTTCTGAAGAAAAAAAGATTAATTATTTTGAAAATTTTACAAGGTTTTAAATTTATGAGTGAGGAGAGAAAAAAATCGCGACGATTGGAAATTTCGAAGTTCTTGTGCGACCACTAAATATTCATCGGTCGGCTAGAGCTTTCGCGAGCTTAATTTAAAAATGATAAAGCCTGAAATTCATGGGTGAGAAGTGGACGGAAAAAAATCGATTTTTAAATGAAAATGTGAATTTTTGGGAGGCTTCAACGACCTCTAGATATTTTTTGACTGCTCGCAGCTTTGCGACAATTTTTTTTTTTTTCGTTTTATAGTGGATAATTGGATGGTGAGAAAAAGGAAAAAAAATAGAGCTCATATTTTTGCTACCCTATTAGACATGAATTAGAAATAACAAGTTGGAAATTATCGCAATTTCTCGGCATCTGTCATTTCGTCTTATAAATGTTTTCACACTTGCTGCTTTACAGATCGAGAACTCTTAAAAAAAATAGCACATCAAATTATGTCACAAAGGACGTATATATAGTTTGGGCTCAATATTCCAAGGAGCAAGTCCATCTAGAAATCCTTTCGAAAACTTTCTGCCTGATTTTCATCAATTGAAAAATATTGAAACAACCAGAATTATGAAAGCGAATATTTTTTACCATGTATCATATACGATCGGTGAAATAGGTATTTCTGAAAGTATTATTATCATTTCAAATGGCACTTCGACTTCAAAGAATTAATTATTAATTCCCTAATTGTTTTTCGTGAAACAAAAAAACCTTGCGCATATCGATAAGAGGATTTTTCGCCAGTTTCTAGGTGGATTGATTCTTGCCAACATTTATTTCAGTCGGGAATGAGCAATCGGAACGATACAGAGGATTGAAGTTTTCGGATGTTTGGTAAAATATCTTCACGTATACATATCGCTGCCGCATAATTTTAGTATTCACGCAGAGCGTGCTCGATAATGAAGTCGAAATTGAAAAAGCTTTTCGTCCGTAAAAGAGGCTTTGCGGTGGGGCGGAAGGCAGACAATGCGAATGCTTCCACTTGCAGATTTTTTGCCATTCACATTCCATGTATCCAGATAGTCCCGGAGTTCTAATAGTCGTAATATTCTTGTTCGTTTCAGAAGAACAAATCGGACATTCATACCAATTTTTTAATATAAAAAAAGTTGTAGCAATGAAAAAAAAAATTTAGTCAGCAATTTTTGAAAGAGTACAAGTCAGCAATTAAAAAAAAGACTCAAAGTCGTAAAATTTCAACTTTTGGCCCGATTTCCATAAAAATAAAATCCAACTGTATTTGAGTGCAGTCTTAAGGCCAGATATACATTTAGACAGGGAAAACATAAGCAATATTGACGGATTTTTTAAACTAAGAAATAATTATTCCCTAACTGTCAAACTTTAGGTATACTTTAATGGTATATTTAAGTATACCAAACAATTTTTTAAATTAATTCATCAAAATGACGAAACTGTGGCAGAGTGTTGCAGCAAGGTCGCCGCGGGAGTTGCGAGTCGGCGTGCAGTCTAGCTTCCCGTAAACTTTGATTTGCAAAAAAGTTCAAACATTTTTCAGTTAGAACGTGTATAGTTTCTATGTGAGGGTAATTAAAATGAAGAAAATGCAAATTTAAGAAAATGGCACGCATTTACAATAAAAATCATTATTTCACGCAACATTTCTGTAAAATGTGGATTGAAAAAGTAGTTTTTTTTTCAATTTTTCAACAACAATTCTCGTCAAATAGAAGGTACCAAAATTATCAATATTCCTACCAAGTTTTAACTCGATCGGCTTAATAGTTTTTGAGTACTCCTGCACGCCAATTTCGATAATGCAGTTTTGAGAAAAACGCGTTTGAAGTTCACGCCCGCTCCGAATCCGAGCGGTGAGGCACAGCGTTGACGGGCTGTCACGTTTTAAGTTTTTCGAATTTCGCTTTGAATCTTTGGAAAAATGTTCTACATATATAGTTCTATCGTTTAAAGAAAAAATAAAAGAAGTCAATTTTTTTATCGTTTTAAATGTATATCCGGTCTTAAGGGGTAAGGCCACAGTAGAATTTTCCAAAAATCGATTTTTTTCGCTTAACCGGTGCTTCATCATCATAAGAATAAGTTACTATTTGATTTATGGCAAGGCATTTTTTTTTCACCGACTTGGAGCGTATGCCGTAAGCCCACCTCTGACACGGCCATAGAGTACCTAAAACTTTAAACGCGTTTTTCTCGAAACAGCTTTTTTCCAATTGGCGTGACAAATAACTTCAACGATTTTCACTCGATTTACTTCAAATTTAAAAGTTATGTTCCTAATTGCATTTCGCAGAGAAGTACGTACGGAATTTCTGATTAATCGAAAACTTCATTTTATGAGAAGTTTTATACGACATTTTTCACTGAAAATTCATTTAAGGGAGCTTTCCAGTGTGACAGCCCGAAAAATCGCTGTTTTTCGCGATTTTTTTTTTTAAAGAAAAAATAATCTAATCGGTCTGGTTTTTGTTTGTATATTAATTGGGTATTGAAGAATACAAAACAATTTTTTAAAGATCGATTTATTTATTAATTAATATCTATAAAAATGATGAAACAATTGTTGCAGAAAATGCACTTGGATGTGGTGTCCACGTTGGGGGTCACAATTTTGATCTGAAACAAAAAACACAAAAAGATTATTGATCGGTATATAATTGGCTTTCGTGCTATGGAGGCTTTTTTTTTTTTGCAAAAATGGCGCCGGTTTGAACAAAAAGTATCGATTTTAGCATTTTTTTTTGGCAGTTTTTTTTACAAAAAAATAGGAAGATGTCAAAAAAAAAAAAGCTTCCATAGCACGATAAACAATGACGTTAAGAATATTGTGTAAAAAATTCAACTCGATAGCTTTAAAACTCTGCCCTCCAAGTTGGACACCGTTTTGAAAAATGCTGTTTCGAGAAAAACGCGTTCAAAGTTTCAAGTGAGGAAATTTTAGGTAAATCGTTTACTTACGGTCAATCAGCGATGCCAAAGAAGCGATGGGAAGAGTGTATACTATTCGATAAAGCAAAAAAAAAACAAAAACGATTTTTTGAAAATTTCACACTGGAAAGCTCCCTTAAATACCTACAACTCTTGAATAAAACAATATTTTTTATATTCCTCACGTACTTCTCTAGGTATTGTAATGTAGATTGACGAGAATTTTTTTTCTAGGTCAACAATTGCGAATGCTAAATGTTACGCCGCGGAGCGCCTAAAAAAAGATAACAAAAGAAAATAAGAGTAGTCAGCCATATTGTACATCGAAAAAAAAAATATGTATATTTTCTAACAGCTGGATATTCGTACTGAATGGATATGTAATTAATTTTACGAGTGAATCAATTTTGTAAGAAAACCAATCCAATCTAATGAAGCAATTAATAATTGGAGTCACCGTGCTTATTTCACAAAACCCAAACACAAATATAAAAAAAAAACTGCCATGATATATTCAGGCCGCGTGATGCCAAATTCGGATTCATTGTCTTGTAGAAGTTCCGGGGCGAAATTTGTGATTAAAATAGACCGGATCTCCTTCATCCTCTTACGGAAGGTTCAATTCGTCGGCTGAAATTTTTTTTTCCTCACGACGCAGTGCGCCACACCGTGTATTTATTTTCCCCCGTGTCTAACGCTCGACCCTCGTAAGCTGAAAAAAGGAATAAATAAAAAGAAAGAAAAAAAAACATTTCGATATACGCGAGGAAACGCTGCAGCGCCTTCAGGTCGAGTGACCCGGGTTAACAATTCATTCTGATCAGGATAAACATCGAAGTGCTGTCGGTCGTCGCCCAACAAATCCTCTCGATATTGACGGCCCTCGCCCAAAAGTTGACCAATTTTGTTTTCGACGGCGAAGACGTCGCGTTGATTCACACTTGCGGATTATTCATCACCATGAATCCCGGATATGCCGGGCGAACGGAATTGCCGGACAATCTGAAATCGATGTTCCGGCCGATATCCATGATGGTGCCTGACAGCAGCATGATCGCGGAGATCAATCTGTTCGGCGAGGGATTTCAAAACAGCCGCGTCCTAGCGAAAAAGGTGTGTGGTCTTAAAATAGATGAATGTATATTTCGGGATTATCCATTTTGCTATTGATAGATTGGTAGTTCGTGAAAATCAATGTTGGCACCGAAGCCCCTAAATCTCTCCAACGTCAAGACTCAGCTGAGTGCCTTTTTCGCCTTCGAATACTGTACATTCTCGTCCCATCGTTGCAAACGACTCGAAATGGGGCCTTAGCCTGAATTCAAATTTGACAATTGACTGTCAGGATATACTTTGACAGCTACGTGCAATAATGAGAAATGGCAATATCCAATGCGAAAGAAGCAATACCTTTTTACAAGCTTTTATTCAACTTGACTTGGTGTGAGATGACTTGACTTTCCGTGAGATGCAAAACGGAAAATCAATTTTTCACCCACTTCCCGTGCAGAAATTTTGGCAGGGATACAGCTGGATTCTGACTTGTATCCCGGGCTCCCAGTCGGGATCTAGCTCGATATCGGATCAGATTCGAAGACTAAATGTAAGATCCGTAAACTGGATTCCATTAGGGATCCAGAACCGGATCCTTTAAGGGGTAAGGCCACTGTAACGGCCAAAAAAAAAAGGTATTTTCACTAATTTTTTGCTCCCGAAATTGAAGGTATTTGAAAAAAAACTTTTAATGGTGTTATCGGGCATACATTAAACTTTATTATAAAATTTGTTTACAGTAAAAAAAAACAAAATGGCGGTTCCACAGCTATCTTCCCGGGACATGTTTTGCTTCCAGGGCTCCGCGGCACGCAGCACCACTGGTGCACTTTTGAATCTAGAACAAAAAAAAAAAACCATTAATCTAGAGGGCTATAGCTAGAGAATGTCGATCGGATTTTAAAAAGTATCAATTTTTGTGGATTTGGCGTGCGTTTGAAAAAAAAAATTGACTTTTGACGAAAAAAACGGCAAGTTTTTTGTTAATAAAAAATCAATAAATAAAGTTCTTGAAAATTCCGATCGACATTCTCAAGATAATGTAAATGTTCACATCTGGTTAAAATTTCAAGTAAAAAAAATGAAAATTGTTCGAGTTATGCTGCGTGCCATTTTGAAAAACCATGTTTCGAGAAAAACGCGTTAAAAGTTTTGCGAATAGTTTGTTTGGGTTTGTTTGGGTTTGTTTGGGTCGCACAGGACCTTTTTTTTCTTATTCTAGAGGGTTTAAACTATTTTTTAAGCCAATAAAAAAAAATCGATTTTTCAAAAAATTTACAGTGACCTTACCCCTTAATGACTCTAAATAGATTCCCAATGGAATCATTAAGGAATCTGGGAAGGATCACGGGTGAATACAGGCTGAAATAAAATGTCAAAAATGGAATTATGACATGTTAAATTTATTATAAAAATAAATAACATTTATAAAGTTTTGGTGCATTAAACTATCAGTAAAAAAAAATTTGCCCAAAGATTCAAATGGCAGATCGCGCTCATCGCGAGATTTTGATGTGAATTAAAAAAAGTTCACATCAAAATCTGTGAATGCAAATGTATTGACAAGAAATTATAAATACAAAAAAATTCACAAAATTAGTTGTGAATGTTTTCGTATTTAAGACAAATTAAAATCAAATTCAAAATGATTAGATTAAAATTTGCGCCAAAAGTGAGTTCGTACGTATTTTGAGAGAAAACATTGCCTCGAGGCAAAGAAATTTTTGCACATAACTTTTTGTGCGAACATTTCTTTGCCTCAACACAATGTTTTCTCTCAAAATACGTTTACACTTGTGGTGTAAATTTTAATATAACTGTCGTGAATTCGATTTTTATTTTCTTCAACTTGAGGAAATTCACAACTCATTCTGTGATTTTTTTCATATTTATAATGTAATATTTGAAACTCACAACTTTTTTTGCAAAAATTTCTTTGCCTCGACCAAAGGTTTTCTCTCGAAATACGTAAGAACTCACGGTTGGTGTAAATTTTAATCTAATCATTGTGAATTTGATTTTAATTGGTCTTAAATACATGTTTATACCTACCGACATGTCGGTGGGTATAAACAGAGACTTATTCCCCAAAACCGGTATCCCGGTTAGAATCCAACTTGCATCAGTATCGGAATAAGTACGACGACGATGGCATAATTTTAAAAATTTTGGCACCACGTGTATTTTCGGTATTACTATGTAATTCCTATCTATAGATAGGAATTTTATAGATAGGAATCTATAAACAGAAATTCCTATCTATAGATAGGAATTCCATAGTAACACAGAAAACACACGTGACGCCAAAATTTTCAAAATGATGCCATCGTCGTCGTACATATGCCGATACTGATGCAAGTTGGATTCTAACCGGGATACCGGTTTTGGGGAATCCATGACAAATCCTGATCGGGATTTGATCGGACATAGGGTATCCCGGTCAAAATTTCTGCATGGGTTCCCGGCTACTTAGAGCTCTGAAATGTTACAAACATGCATCTAAGCGGTGACAATGCATGATTCAACTCAAGGGAAGGGTAGAGGTTTCAGCGCGAAAAAAAAACACTTTTTTGCGAATTTTTTTCATCTATATGGATAGAGTAAATTTATTGAAACCTTTTGTACATTGTTAAGTGTCATTTCAAGAACATTCCGTGAAATTTGTACGCGAAAATATCCACAAACAAGCCGGTGACAAAGCTTATCCAAGAACGCCTTTGGAAAAACACCGAATTATTTACCGAACATCCGGAAATTATCCGAAATCAAGTACCATTAAAATTTAGTCAAAGTATCATCAAATCCTTCCCCCAACGGTCTTCGATAATTTTTTTTTTCATTTCTAAATTTTCGGTGGTCATGTAAAGTGAAAAGTACTATTTTTCACGAAAAATTTCGCCATTTTGAGAGTGGAAACCCCTTCAATGTAAAAAAAATCCCAAACTAACCGTTGGGGGAATGTATTTTATCTAGAAATTGTGTACCAAGTTTGAAATAAATCGGTCATGTAGTTTTCAAATGGCAGTGAACACGGACTTTGAAAAAGTGGTTTCGACAAAAACGTGGCACCGGCTTGTTTGTGGATATTTTTGCGTACAAATTTCACGGAATGTTCTTGAAATGACACTCAACAATGTACAAATGGTTTCAATAAATTTACTCTATCTATATAGATGAAAAAAATTCGCAAAAAAGTGTGTTTTTTTCACGCTGAAACCCCTACCCTTCACTTAACGAACAAAATTGAACTGCGAAAAGCTAACAGGAAAGAGACTTTGCAATAATGAAGCCTAAGCAGAAATGAACAGAATGAGGAACATTGAATGGAGCTAAAGTACATGGAAAGTGCATGAGAAAATATGAATTGGCTCTAAGTGCTCGCGGATCGCACAATCGTTGGAAGGGTCCAATAGGACGAATAGGTTAAAAGGTACGGTCCAATAGGTGGTGAGCCAACATTTATCATCGATGCCACCTAACAGAGTTGTACAGGATTTCTCCTGACAATCAACAAATCATAACACCGGTTCGTTTGGAAGGATTAATCCCTCTTTGCAAACATTTCAAAGCTGTAGAAAAATCAGTTAAAGACTAAAAAGTAGAAAATAATTCTTAAATAAAACAAAAAAAAAATTAACAAGCTTTTACTTAAGAGGTCTTCTCACTTTACGCGCTAAAAAATGCTTTTTTGCCAAAAACGGTGAAAAAAAACACGTTTTTTTTGTTTTTTCGAAAAATATCCGCCATTTTGTTATTTTCGCATATATCAAAAATCATATGATATGCGCTATAGCCATTAACATACTGAATCTAAAACCATTCGATTTTTATTATTCGGATCTTCCATCTCCGAGAATTCATCAAGACATTTTTTTAACTACCATTTTCGTCTGTAATACTGACTTAAAATATATTTAAAAAAAATGTATTTCGAAAGTATATTTATTAAGTGTAACAACTTTTACATCAATATCTATAATATAAACCTATCAAAAAAGTCACGAAAATAGGCTTTTTAGCGTCTAAAGCGAGAAGACCCCTTAATGTACTAAAAACTAGAAGATCATTTTTCTACCAAGTCACCTATATGTGACTATGAATAAAAGCTTGGGACGTTCAAAATTTAGACACATAATCTTCCATTTACGTAAATCCGTTGATATATCAACTTTATTTAATTGTCTGTAAAACAACCTTAGATTTCCTAAATAAAATTACTATCGTGCCAAATTAAATACGATTGATGACGCTGAATTGATGAAATTTATTAAACATTCAAAAAGTTGAACGCCCCAAGCTTTTATTTATAGTCACATATAGGTGACTTGGTAAAAAATTATTTTCTACTTTTTAGTACATTAAATAAAAGCTTGTTAAAAAAAATGTACATATATTTTGTAAAACATAGAACAAGCCTGTTCTACGAGCAACATTTGTACTTTTCATACAATGAATATTCACGGGAGAGGTTCTGAAAGTAGACTTTGTGAAATTCTGAATTAACGTTGATTCATTGTACGAAATGTGTTCTCATGAGAAAAAAAAACGACTGTAACTTGTTTTTTTACAGGAGCGCGCCAACTTTTTGTTTCAAACTGTCCACGTTTCGGCAGGCAACAACACGACGGAAAACCATTGTTCAATTTTTTCCGGGGTCAGGAGCAATTTATGCAGTTTTGGCAGAAAAAAGCTTTAAAAAAACACGTTTCGTGCGAGCCGTGACAGTGACGGGGATCACAGTGGAAAAGATTTGAGCAACGGTGACAAAAATGTTAAACTGTGCACGGCGACGGGGGCTGGCGAAGACCCTCCCTTGCGTTGCCAAGCTGTCCATATCGATTTATAGAACGGTGGAGTGGCGGCGAAAGCGAACGAAAAAAAAGAAGCGTAAAGCGTCGGTCAGTTCAGTTAGGGCTCATGCGATAACCGTCAATCGTTCGTTATTAATCTTTGCCAATCGAATTTTCATTCGAATATTAGCCTATCGGCGTTTTTTCGATTACTTTATCGTAACAATGCAGATTTCTCCGAATTGCGGCATGAATTGACTTCATTGGAACGCTGGGTAATTATTTATTATTCGACGAGAACAATCGCAACCTTTTTTGAGATAAAATTGCGTGTGCGGGATATTTGGAATCGATGAAATTTAGTTTATTGGCCTCTGATCGATGTGAATTTTCGTGATTGGACGTAATTGAGGATACTCTTTAATTCGAATTTCAATTTCACAGAATCGACGAATTAAAAAAAGATTTCAATTTCACAGAATGGAGGATTTTTGAAAAATTGTTTATTGTAAATAAATTCATTTTTGTATCGCGTTGATTAAATTAATAATTTCTAGTTTTTGAAATTATTATTTGATTTTCAGAGGAATGGGAATTTGTTGAAAATAATTACTTAATTTTTACAGGATTGGGGGTTATTTTCAAATCATGTTGTTTTCACGAACCCTTGCAATTGTTTTGTATCGCGATAATTAAATTAATCATTTCTGATTTTTGAAATTATCACTTAATTTTCAGAGCAATGGGAATTTGTTAAAAATAACTACTTAACTTTTACAGGAATGGCGATTATTTTCAAATAATGTTGTTTTCGCGAACTCTTGCAATTGTTTTGTATTATACCGAATAAGAAGTTTCAGAAAATGCGTGTGTCTTTCACCGTCGAGTGAAACGCGTAACCGAACATTGAATTTCCAAACAAAGCTCAGTTTTGAGTGTTTTTAATGCGAGTTCATTATTTCCAGACGCCTATATGAACACATATTGACAGCTCGTTGTGACGTATACACGATGTCATCTGTTGGTATTGAGGTTGATTTTTACTTTCTTGCGAGTCAATGAAGAATTTGTACAATTGATATTATAAATATAAAAAAGGGGAAACTGCTGGATGGGCGGTTGGGATACGACTTCTACGGTTTTTCGAGTTAACGGGAGATATACACCTAGGAGCCGGAAAAAGGTAATTTTCGTGAATTTTTTCAAGGAAAACTATTTGAAATTTTGGATTGGAATTTTAATTATCTAAAAGTATATACATTCAAAAATATGTTTGATTTTCTTTATTTAAAAATATCAAAAATATACAAGGATATTGTATGATCCTTGGAGCGTCGTAAAAAAATCTGCGTATACGGTGACCACTGGCGATTCTTCAAAAATCATCTGAAAAAAAAAAACCAAAAAGATTATTAAATTAGATACTTTAATCTAGTACTTGTCATAGCCGATTTTGAAAATATCGATTTATGACAAAATGGCGGACGTTTGAACATAAATAGTGATTTTTGGGCCAAAAATTAGTTATTATTTTGCCTATAAAACAAAAACTAAGTAACGGAAAAAAAATCCTATGACAAGTACTAGATAATGGTGTATAGAATAACCATAAAAAACCTCAAGGCAATCGGTTCATTGGTTTTCGAGAAATTTTGGGTACCGATTTGAAAAACGTGGTTTTGAGAAAAACGCGTTTGAAAATTTGGGAATGAAGGAATCATGAAATTTGTCAACTTACATGGAATCATCGATACCAGGCCCATAGTGTAGGTCTTCTACGGTCGACGGAATGTTCATAGCTTCTAAATCCTCGACCTCGACCATCTGGGTGTACATCTCCCCTTAAGACAGCTGTGAACGTTGCGGAAGTTGGGTTAGATTAGCGAAGTGCGGATAGGGAGTGATAGGAAAAGGTTCAATTGGAAAGGGTATATACGTTGACACACGGGAAATAAATATATATTATAAACATTAAATATTATGAATATTTTTCAAACTCTCTATATCATATTCATATAATGAACGATCAAATACTACCAGATTCAAGGACAATAAACGATATAAATTATTTATCGAAAAAGGTCTACAAGGCGTGTATAAAAATATATATAACAATATTTATATAACGTTATCCATTTTTATTGAGCTTAAAAATATAAATGAATACTTGGTCGTCGTGAATATTTCACCACACTTTGCAATGTCTTGTTTCACAATATTCCGAGCCTTCAATAATTCGGGACAAAGCCGTGTACTTTACCCCCATTATCGAGAGAGCTACGCTTCTGCAACAAATATTATTGGCGGAATTTCAATATCGAATTATTCAAAGCGCTGCGAATTACCGAATAAAGTGCCTTGAATGCGTTGATGCACTCTACACGTGGCTAATGAAAAAAAGGACGTCCTCATTTTTATTTTACAGAATACTAAGTGTGTCGGAAATTTTTTACAGACTCATTTTGATTGGAGTTCAGAGTGTAGAGTTTTAAAATTGAAACTGTTGATAATGGAATTACAAACAATTTCCTAGGGATTTTCACGAAGTAAATATCGCACCCTTCACCACCGTTTCTTATAATTTGAGATGTATAAAAAATAAACGTAAAAAACAATTTAAAAAACAAGCCTTTATTTAAAAGGTACTGTACTAAAAAGTGAAAAAAAGTTCAGTAAAATTGAATATCAAAACAGTTAAACTACAAAAAAAGTCTCTTCCTTGGTCACTCATCATGGGTGCAAGTACTTAAAAGGTACATAAACGTAAATATTTTTACAATTTGAAATATAAATATTAAAAGCTTGAGGGTTTTTTTAGGAGTGTTAAAGTAGAATTAGTACTTATGCATTTCGACGCCTCAAGCTTTTAAAATTTATATTGCATATTTAAAAAAAATCTATGTTTATGTACCTTTTAAGTACTTGCACCTAGGTTGAGTGACCAACAAAGAAACTTTTTTGTAGCTATACGGTTTCGATTTCCAATTTTACTGAACATTATTTTTTTACTTTTTAGTACGGTACGTTTTAAATAAAAGCTTGTTTTTCAAAAGTTTTTTTTACGGTAATTTCATTTTATACTTTTTAGTATTAGAATTTATTTATTTATTTGCCATGCCAGACCCCCATGCCATTCAGACATCAGCGTGATAAAAAACTTTGCGTTAGGTTATAAAGGTTTCGCGAGAAACTTACAATAGTGCAATTATAAATACTGCTCAGGTCAACAAAGCTGACGAGCCCAAACTCGATTGTCCTACCATTCGCCATTAGGAAATTTCACTTCCCACCTCCCACCACCATTATCAGACTCTCGTTATCATGTGTAATGAAAAGTGCTCATTATAACAAAACAAATGAGCACATACTCGACTGCCCTGGTATATGCTATTAAGGCGGGCCTTAATTAGAAGGTCCAAAAAAGGCGTTTTTTCAGGATTTTTTTCAGCACGGCAAGAAAACAAGTAAGCCCAGTAAATAATGAAGTATCTTTTCATGTATATTTAAAATGTATAAAAAAAAACGTTTCAACATGAAATAATAAATGACTGCAGATTTATCTGCCTATTCCATGTGCGTCTTGCCACTGCAGTCCCCAATCGGCGGGAAAGATGCAGCTCGTATTTCTTGACCGAAACCAAATAACCAATGAAATTTTCAATTGTCATATATTTTTCTTTGGGTGAATTAAGAAAAAGCTGAAAAGATCGTGAAATTATAACTCTTCTCAGGGTTGTGAAAAATAAAATGTTACGTGTTATAAAATTTATTTGAAAATAATTTTTCAACGACTTTTTAAATTCACTTCGAAGAGACTTTCATACTGAAGAAAATAAACTTTGGTTTGATTCAATAGGTCATTTAGTTTTTTTGCTATCACGCCCGCCAATTTGAAAAAATCGTGAAAATGAAAACTGGAGAAAACGCGCTTTAAAGTTTTCAATAGGATGAAATATCAATCGCTTCTCTGCTTTTGGCCTTGTATCTTCGAAAATATTTACAATTGGCTTCCGTAACTTTGTAAATATATTCTCGGATAGTTTATCTACCGATAGCAATAAATAAACGATTTTTCGGACCTTCTAATTCAGGCTCCGGCCTCAATAACTGATGACAATGAATGTAAGTATAGAATAAGGTACAAGCAGACGATGCTGCAAATGTTACAATTAATTCATTGTCTTAACAAATATTAAGTTTACAAGTTCATGAGTAATTAATACGTCGATGAAGTATCGATATTCCAATTATCTTTAATACTCAATTTCGTAAAATTACTCATTGTGATTGAGTAAGTGAGTGGCTTACTTAGTAATTAAGTATTTTTTATAATTAAAATGTTTAAAAGTTTATCTATCGATTTAAGCAATAAAAAAACTATTCGTCGGACCGTCTAATGCAGGCTCCGGCCTTAATGCGTTGCATTGCCCCCCTCCCACCTCCATCATGAGACCAGGTCGATGGTACCATATTGCATCGTCACCGAAGTCACATCGGTATGCCAAATTTCAGCTCAATCGGATGCCAGCAAGTGCTTGAAAAACGGATTACAATTTTTTTCACCGGAAATATATACGAACGATCTACGAGCAAGTTAAATAAAAGCTTGTAAAAAGTCAAGGTACAAATATCGGGGCCATTGAGATGTTTCCTCTAATCGGGGCCAATACAGCAGATTCGTGTCATGAACCAGTGCCCGACTTCAAAGTAGTCCAATGAGCCGACCGCCAGTAGTGAACGTGCGGTCGGTTCGCGGCCGCGGTGATCTCTCATGCCAAGCAGCCTTGACCTGGGTCAATACTTGGTTGGGTGGCCGCGTGGCCGCGCATTGGCCTGTGCGCTGACTACAGAATCGGAGACAATCCTCCCGCGTTTCCCCAATAAAGGCAAAACGAAAACTCGGTAAAAACGCTGTTGCCTATATCGGCAGAGGTTTTCCACAGTTGACCTGTGCCCTCGTCTCTTTATGGATGAAATGATTCGCAAAATGCCCAGAGGCCGTGCGGAGGCACCATTGGAAATGAAAACTGATTACGAGCGACTTCCCTATTTGCAGGTCTTCACTCTGTACGCTTTGGCTCAGCAGCAGCTCAGCAAGCAGGACCACTACGACTTTGGTCTGCGTGGAATTGTCACTTTGACCCGTTACGCTGGAAAGAAGAGACGCCTCTATCCAAATTTGTCTGCTGAAGAGGTAACCAAAATCAAGTACTTCAATTTTAGACTCGACTTGCCATAGGGCAGCTTGGACCTTCACCTCCTTTACGTAGGGTCAAAGTGGGAACAGTCGCAAGAGTGGGTACACTGAACCTTTTCTGTTTCTCAGAAGTGGACATGTACATATGTGCGTCTTTTTCACATTACAACCGCCCTCGGATGCCAATAGGTTTGAACCTGTCTGTGAGTCGCTCCCGCGCAATTCGGTTGTGACAGGTGATTTTATATTATTTTTGGTGACAAAAGTTGAAAAACCTGCTGAGTCTGTGTGTTGTTTGCTTCTTTACCTATCGCAGTTATGTTCGAAGTCATTGTTCTCCCGTAATATACAGCTATATTGCGGTATTTGAGCGTTGTGTTTGTTAACCTAAGAAAAATAGAAACTTGTCAGTACCCGCTTTAGAAAAAAGGAGAGGGTCGGTACACAGTGGCTCAATTTTTCGAGGTGCACAGAGGTAAGTCATAATATGAATGTTTTCGCGTTGTGATTTAGATAGGTACTGGTACTACGTCATTGGGTGGGTACTCATTGGTGATTAATATTCAATAAATGATTGTGATTGATCTCATAATATACTGTTTTTTTAAATTAATTTTTCAATAGTTTACTGTACAATACTCCCTATTGTATAGGGAAACGCACTCCATTACCTACAAGTGTACAGTGGATCAGGGGAAATTTCTTCAAATCTTGCTTGATTTTGAAATATTGTTTGACTGTGAAATTCGACTGTGAATTTCGGCATTTTCAAAAATGGATATTATCTCAATATCCATTGGGTTAGGCCCTTCAGTGTCTTTTAAGAAAATGAAGCCATTGAACACACCTCCCGTTTAGTCAAGGTTTCATTGAGATTGTGTGAACGGTTAGGCAGCTATGTACCTCTGAAACAAAATGAGCCATCGATCCCACTCTGACCCTACTGTTTTTTTGTGTGGTGGAGATTGAAGAACACTATTGACACAAAGAAAAAGGTACTTTTTACGGAACGTGACATTTGATTGGAAAGCTTCTTTCGCAGATAATCATCCTAGCAATGAATGACATGAACAAAGCCAAACTGACGTCCGCCGATCTGTCACTTTTCATTGGCATAACATCCGACCTGTTCCCGGGCGTGAATGTCGTTCCCATCGATTATGAAGACGTTGTGCATTATATACGAGGAGAAGCTTCGAAAATGAAATTGCAGGCGAGTCTCGAATCTCGTATTTCAAAGGCCCGAACCCTCGTTAGCTTTGCATCGCTTTAATTAAATCATCCCTAGAGCGCTTGCTGTCGATTCATGATATCCGATTATCCGTACCTCTCGTCTTGCATGCGCTATGCATAATTGACGCATCTGAGTAATTTATCGAGCGCGGTAAAAAATTGTAAGCTGAAACGAGGAAAAAAAAGACAACATTTATTCATGACTTGCAGCATATTAGCCATTGCCTGAGGGTGTCTCGTTTCGATCTTTCTGGTATGTAAAGCAATGATACAGCGGAAATCAAATAAATGGCGTTAGTGTTGTTGCAACGAATTTTCACAATTTTCTCCCGCTTGTTACCGTACCCCCTTAAGCATTCGACGAGAACAATCGCGAACGTTTTTCAAATAAAATTGCGTGGGTGGGCGTCAGTAAAATTTAGTTTATCATTCTCTGGTCGGTGGAATTTTTATTAAATGAACATCATTACGGATACTCTTAAATTAAAATTTCATTTTTATAGAGTCGATGAATTTAAAAACTATAGTTTTACTTTCACGAAACCGAGGATTTTTGAAAAATGGTTACTTCATTCTCACAGTAATGGGTATTTTTGTAAATAAAAACATGTTTTTTCACACCCGCACGATAACTTCGTATTGTGAACATCAAGTTAATCATGACTTACTATTCTGTTGAATTATAATCTTTTTTTCAGAGCAATAAGGATTTGTTAAAAATGATTTTTTTAATTTTCATAGAATTGGGGATTATTTTTAAATAATTTTATTTTTACGAACGATTGCAATATTTGTATTAGACTGAATGAAAAGTTTCAGGAAATGTGTATATCTTATAGCGTTGTCATCGATTTTTGGAATGTCACTGTACCCCCTTAAGTCCTTAAACGTCCCCTGCTCATTTTTGAGGCAGAAACGAATGGGGCGAGCCATTGCAATTGTACTTTCGTATAGATCTGTAATCTTATGATTTTGTTTTCAATAAGCAACAACTAAGAAAAACTTTTGGCGATAATAATAAAGGAAAAAAAAACATTTTGACAATAAAACAACATTATTTCTTGAGGTTTTTCAAAAACATCGAATGAAGGTGAAAACGGCATGGACTCGTTCTATCAGTAAACCATTTTTTGTTTTTATTAATGTCATTCAAGCACTGTCAATCGTTAGAATAATAAAACTTTGATAAGAATTCGGTTGGGTGTCTTTGGGTTTTCGTTATAGAGATTGTGCTTGTTCCGAGTTATTTTCTCGTGTCAATCGCCACAGTGTAACGGGTCGAAAAATAGCTGATTTTCGCGATTTTTTTCAATGGTCAAAATATGCTAATCCGTCTGATTTTTAATATCAAATCAAAGAACTCATAAAGAACAAAAAATGATTTTTTCAATGTTTATTTTTTTTACATTTTTTAAACGGTTGAAAATGTCTTCCAGAAAAAAAAGGAGTCCTCATGGTGTACACGGTTGTGGCCGTGAATATTATCTGAAACAAAATTTGTAAAAAGATTATAGATCAATACGAAAGCCGCTATCTTGCTATGGAGGTTTTTTTTTAATCAAAATTGAAAAATGCCGGTGGTTTGAACAAAAAGTATGGAATTTAGCCTTTTTTTTCGACGGTTTTTCGTTAAAAAAAAATTAAGATTATCAAAAAAAAGCTTCCATAGCAAGATGAAGAATGGCGTGAAGAATGTTGTGTTAAAATTTGGGAGGGATAGCTTGGAAACTCTTCCTTTGAGAGTGTACACCATTTTGATAAAAAAAAGACATTTGGAAAAAAGCGCGTTTAAAGTTTCGAGTGCGGATATTTCATTTAAATTTTCGACTTACGATCAATCGGCGACGCCAGGTCCTTGTTTATAAACGTCTGTAATATTGGATAAGGCGAAAAAAAAACGATTTTTTGAAAATTTCACACCGATGATTCCTCAACAGCCGGTACCGATGATTATCACAAAAGTGATACAACTCTACGAAACAAAGAGCTCGAGACACTCGACAATGATCGTCGGCCGTTCGAACACCGCAAAGTCCGTCACGTGGACAATTCTCAAGAACACAATGAGCGCTATGAAGCTGGATGGAAAATTGGGTTACAATACAGTATCCGAGTATCCGATCAATCCTAAAGCTCTGAGCCTTGGTGAACTTTATGGCGAGTACAACTTGTCAACTGGAGAATGGTTGGACGGTGTTGTATCTTCTATCATGCGGAACGTTTGTGCTGGTAAACTTCGCGGCTTTTGATGCTTTTTGTCGTTTCTTCAGAGTATCGCGTTGCGTTTAAAGTCTGCTGTACCTTGCAAACTCGAACGTCCGGTCGATGTTTTTTTTTTCCTCGTCAGAATTCAATTGCTTTTCATGCGTTTCAGAAAGCACTGCGGAAGAAAAATGGATATTGTTCGACGGGCCGGTTGACGCCGTCTGGATTGAAAACTTGAACAGCTTGATGGACGATAACAAAGTTCGTTTGTACCGCAAATTTGCCAATTTTTTCAAGAATTTATCGAGATTACAAAATTTTTATAAAAATTTTCCGCAAGATTACGATATCGGGGGCGCCAAGATTTGACGGTGAATTTGCGGTTATCGAGTCAAAATCAACAAAATATAAAGAGTGGTAAAAGTTGATATTTCGCTTATTTTGCGTTCAAATTAGAATTTTTCGATAGTTATAAAAAATGACGATTTTTACGAATTTGAAAATTTCAAGGAACATCAGACTTGGAAATCATCAGGCTCAAGGAACATCAGGCTCAAAACTTAGAAATTTATAGTTCCAACAATGTCTAGGAAGTCAAAAATGTATTTTAAATGCCACTATCATGTTTTCCTCACTTATAAGTGCGACTAGACAGAGAGTAACGTAGTACTTTTAATCGCTAGGAGTTCGAAGAGGGATTAAAAGTACACGGTTCATCCCTCATCAGACTTATAAGGCTCTAAGTTTACCTAAAATATATCGTTCAGTAATTTGGTGTAGTAATTACATGGAACAATTATTATTGTCATGAATAAACAAAAAATGTGAATAAATAAAGCATTATAATCTCGGAATTTGTGTTGAAAATCATATAAGTACTACGTTTAGTGGTATTTATATGATACCATTAAACAAACCCAAACAAACCCAAACACAAAAAATACTCTTTGAAGCTCGCTCGGTCAATTTCCATTATTTGCGATCAAATAAAGATATTGTACCCATGAGCCAGCAACAATCGTTGAATATTGGCGTATTGCGAATTACCGCTAAAAGCGCTCATAATTCCTTAAGGGGTAAGGCCACAGTAGAATTTTCAAAAAATTGATGTTTTTTCGTTAAAACGGTGCTTTATCATCATAAGATAAGTTACTATTCGATTTATAGCAGGAACATTTTTTTTCACCGACTTTGAGCGTATAACGTAAGCCCTCCTCTGGCACGGCCAGAGGTATATGTAAAACTTTAAACGCGTTTTTCTCGAAACAGATTTTTTCCAATTTGCGTGACAAATAACTTCAACAATTTTCACTCGATTTATCTGTGAAATTCACTCGAATTTCTGATTAATCGAAAACTTTACGTTTCATAAGCAGTTTTATACGACATTTTTTTTACTGAAAATTAAAGTTTAAATATCTACAACTTTTAAATAAATTTTTTTTTTTTTTTTAATTCCATACGTACTTCTCTAGGTATTCTAATGTAGATTGACGAGAATTTTTTTTTGTTCTAGGTCAAAAATTCTGGATGCTAAATGTCACGTCGTGGCGCTTCTAAAAAAAAGAAAAGAAAATATTAGTGGTCGGCCATTTTGTATATCGAAAAAAAATTCTAACAGCTTAATATTCATACTAAATAGATTTGTAATTAATTTAAAGAGTGAATCACTTTTTCATACGAAAAAAATTGTTAATTTCGCACATGATTTTATACCCATTGCAGTGGCCTAACCCCTTAAGGAAGCCGAAACGGCAAATTTGTTATTCTTGAAATTCTCATTATTTTGGTTCGAATATGAAGAATCAATGGTCAAAACTTGGCGCCCCGGAAATCGAACTATCCCCGTTTTTTCAATAAAACGACAAAAATGTATATAAAAAACCTTAGAATAAAAAAATACAAAATTTTAATAAAGAATTTCGATAGAACGAGAAATATGGATATGAAAAATCTTAAAAGAAAAAATTACAAAATTTCAATAATGAAGTTGGAAAGCCAAATGCATATCGTTTCTTTTGGAACTCTTGAAGGTACTGACTCTGATCAATAACGATCGTATCACGATGCCGGAGCAAGTGTCATTGCTCTTTGAAGTTGAAGATCTCGCTGTAGCTTCTCCGGCGACTGTGTCGCGAGCGGGAATGGTTTACAACGACTACAAAGACTTAGGCTGGCGTCCGCACGTCGACTCTTGGTTGGACAATTACAAAGAGCATCCGGAATTTCTCGAGGAGGTATATTTCCTTTAGGGTTGACGATAAATTGCTCATGTACGTCTTTAGGTAAAAAAAAGCCATTAGCAAAAAATTCGTCAGCAATAGAATATAATAAAATATTGTTAAATATATTAAGGCCTGAGCCTTAATTAAAGATCCAAAAAAGCGTTTTTCGGGACTTTTTTAGAAGGGAAAAAAACATGTGAGCCCAGTAAACATTGAGGTATCTTTTCATGCATATTTGAAATGTATAAAAAAATGTTTGAACATGAAACAATAAATGACTGCAGATTTATCAGCCTATTCCACTGCAGTCCGCATTCGGCGGGATGGATGCAGCCCGTAATTCTTGACTGAAACAAAAAACCAAAAGTACTTTCAATTGTCATATATTTTTCTTCCGGGTGAACTAAGAAAAAACTGAAACAATCGTGAAATTATCACTTTTCTCAGGTTTAAAAAAAATGTAAAAAAAAACACTAACGTGCTATAATAAATAATTAAAAAAAACTTTTTCAACTATGTTTTTAGCTCATTTAGAAGAGACTTTCATACTACAGAAAATAAACTTTGGTTCGATTCAATAGGTGGTTCAGTTTTTTTGCTATCATGCCCACCAATTTGAAAAAATCGTGAAAATGAAAACTGGAGAAAACGCGCTTTAAGGGATCTTATCACTTTAGACACTAGAAAAAATTCTATGTTCATGAATTTTTTGATCGGTTTATATTATAGATATTGATATAAAAGTTGCAACACTTAACAAATACGATTTCGAAAAACATTTGAAAAAATTTGTTTATGTATTTATGTAACCCAATCAAACTTTAAACGCGTTTTTCTCGAAACAACGTTTTTCGCCGGCTTGTTGATAAAATCTTCGAAACTGCTAAACCGATCCTCATGAAATATTAACCACATATTCTTTACAACTATAGCTATAGAGCATATCAAGGATTTTTTTTAATTTTGATATTTACTATTTTCTTTAACCAAAAAGGTGAAAAAACACTTTTTTAAATTTTTTTCGAAAAATGTCCGCCGTTTTGTTATTTTTACACATATCAAAAATCGTATGATATGCGTTATAGCCATTAACATACTGAATCTAAAACCCTTTGATTTTTTGTTTCGGATGATCGATCTCACACATTTCATCAACAGCGCAGACCTACAATTTTTTTAGGACATTTTTTTAACTACTATTTTGGTCTCTAAATAATGACTTAAATAAATTTAAAAAAAATCTTTTTATATATTTCGAAAGTGTATTAATTAAGTGTAACAACTTTTATATCAATATCTATAATATAAACCTATTTTAAAAAATCATGAAAATAGCCTTTTTCGGCTATTTTCAGAGAAGACCCCTTAAAGTTTTCAATGGCAGAAAATATCAATGCTCTCTGCTCGACGCTTCTCTGCATTTAGTCGTATACGTTCGAAAATATTTACAATTGGCCTCTGTAACTTTGTAAATATATTCTTGGATAGTTTATCTATCGATAGCAATAAATAAACGATTTTTCGGAGCTTCTAATTCAGGCTTCGGCCTTAATAACTGACGACAATGAATGTAAGTATACAATAAAGTCCAAGCAGACGATGCTGCAAATGTCACAACTAATTTTTTGTCTCAATAAATATTAACTTTATAAGTTCATGAGTAATTCATACGTCGATGGAGTATCGATATTTCAATTATCTTTAGTAATTAATTTCGTTAAATTACTCATTGTGATTGAGAAGTGAGTGGCTTACTTAGTAATTAAAAAATATATAGATAAAAGTAATAAATATAAAATGTACGACGTTTCAAATGTTGCTCATGAATTGTCAGCTCAAAAAGAATTAAGCCGAAAAGTTTCTAATTATTTAATTGTACGAAATAATTTGTAGAAATAGAGTTTGGCTTTTCTCGTTCCATTTATCCCGCAATGAGGAATAAAATGACGCGATCTTAGAGGCCGGTGAAAAAATTAATCGATACTGCTTCGATAAAGATGGACCAGTACTTTGATCGATTCGTCAACACGGTTCTGGAATTCAAGCGATTAAAGTGCGAGGAAGTTGTCAAGGTCCCCGAAATGAATGCCGTACAGTCACTTTGCAAGCTTCTCGAGGTATTTGCGACACGACAAAATGGTGTTGAACTGGGCGAAGACAGAGAGGCGTTCAGCTTGATATGCAGACTTTGGTTTCTTTTTTGGTAAGTTGTCCTTCATTTTTGGGCGGACAACAAGGTGGTGTATCGATGAGCCAAATCTTAAAAGCAATCGAAAATTCACTTTTCAATTCACCTGAAACTGTGTACACTTCGTGGCGAGGATGACCAAATTAATTTTTTTGGGAATTGACATCGTTTTGTTCAGACAAAACGTTGCCCCGTAAGGATCAGTTGATGTCAAAAAAACAACTGGCGGGTCAAACCTGGTTTGTACGATGGGCGATTAACTCAAGCCGAAAATCGCTTCCTAACTTTCTTTTATTGGCAGCCTTATCTGGCGAGTAGATTAGTATTTTTTTTCAAACCGCGAAAATCTGGGAGTTGTAGGTCCTCTCTTTGGCAGTCATACGTCGACTGTGAAAATTTCAAGTCATTTGGGCCAGCCATTTTTGAGAAAAATTCGAAAAACTTTTCACAAATTTCTTTACCGACGTGTTTGTGTATTGTTTCGCGTTTGAAGCGTCGCCATGAGCAATTCTATTCAAACGAACAATTGATAAGTGCTTAATGTACTCTTTTTACTTTCCTAGCGTAAAGAAAAAGAATTTTCAGTCTATAGAGATTGCGCAAGGAGCATGTAAAAACATTCTCCGTGAATTACCGATCGAGCTACAACGACTGTAAGAGAGAGAGAGCCAAAAATTCGTGTATCCCAACTCTTCTGCCAACCGACTAAATGTTTCGGGAAAAAAAGGAAAAGCGATTTGGCGCTCTATTAAAAGCTGCACAGAATCGTTCTTTCCTTTTCTTCGAAACAACAGTCGTTGGGGGGAAAAAGTTGGAAACAGAGTTTTAACCGACGGAACGTGTCTCACATTGCCCTGAGTGTTCACCATAAGAACTTGCAGTAAAATTCCGAACGTTTTTCGAAACGCTTCGGAAGGCACGAGTCTGCAAAAAGAGGTGCACAAAGCGACGTCCAAGTGTCATCAACTACGAATAGAAAGATATATATCATTGGCAAGGTGTTCGCGATATATTAGCACCCTTGGGCAACTTTAAGAGTTAACCAAAACGAGAATTGACATAATACGAAATCAATTACCAAGATTTACCTAAATAGTTTATTGTCCCCTAACGTCATTAAGAATTCACCATACGCCATGCAGTCGGGGTCAGGAGTTCAAAAAAAGTGACACTGCTGGTGCAGTAATTAGTTGGCGAATCCCTAGATCCTACCACATCCCTGTAGGGATTTGATAGGGACGCCGTACGTCGGGAGTCCAAATTAGAATCCAAGAGGATTCCCCGCTATTTCCCGATTCACGTCGTTTGGGAATGTTTTATTTGACATTCTAACCGAAATTTATAGGATCTCTAAAAAAATACCCTTTTATGAACTTTTTATAAAATATATAATTAAAAGGCAAAATTATGCATTTTTATATTTTTATAACGTGAATAAGAAAAACTTTGTTGTCACTGCCAACTTGAAAGAATATAACATTTTTGATGATAGAAGAACTATTTTTGATGATAAAGAAACTATGTCAGTGAAGGTAACTCAAAATGAAGTTTCGAGTCATTTATAACTATGCCTATTTATATTTATGCCCCGAGATTATTTATTATTACCATTAATTAATATAAGTAATATTAAGATTAAGTCATTCGCCAGCCAACGTTCGTAATCTTTTATCAAATCTTGATGTTTCAGTATTGAATATACAGGGTGTCCCAAAGTGATGGTAATCCCTGAAATTGGGGGTGAAATTCTGAGTCGATTGATATAAACATGTATGGGTCTCAGATCAACCTCAGAATTATTATTAATTTTTAAAGGCGGGCGCACCTGATTGGCCTGCCTTTAAAAATAAATAATAATTCAGGGGTTGATCTGAGACCCATACATGCTTATATCAATCGACTCAGAATTCCCCCCCCCCCAACCCCCGATTTCAGGAACTACCGTCAGTTCTGGGACACCCTGTATATCGTATACGATGGGCAAGATGGGGGTTTTCTTTCTAAACGATTACAAAGGTTTAGTTTGCTTTAACGCGTTTTTAGAAATGGTTTAACTTGGTGCTAAGAAGCCCCAAAAACCACTCATAGCGTGAACGTCTTGCGCATCTAACGGTATGTAAAATTCACATACACTTAAGTATTTTTTTATGTATGATGCTTTGAGGTGAACATTTCTATTAAATTCTCAAAGACTCACAAGGAACATCCCTCAGGTGTCCGCCTCCGATTTTGTTGAAACTCATATATGTGATAGAGCATCGAAAACTTTGAGACACGTATTTTTTTTTATCGGCGGAAAAACGGATTTAAGGGGGGAAACCGCCCCTCAAAGAAAGGCGTGTTGAGGGTAGATTTTGCAGTTTCACCCAGAAGCAATCCACCGATCTGAAGGAAACAAAAACGAAAATTCTTCTAATGAAAAGCGATGAAAAATCCACTATGAAGATGGTAAGAAAAAATTAAATTAGGGGGTAAACCACCCCTCAATTTGCCTTTATTCACCCCACACTTAAGGGGGTTGTATGCAAATTAATAAAACAGGTATCATTTTGAAGGGCAATTAAAATTAAAGTTGACGGGTTTTTGCGTTTTGGCGGCATAGCAAATTTAAGGGGGTAAACTACCCCTAACATAAATTTATTTATCATGGTCGTTTTTTCTGTGTTTAAAGTATATCCGCTGATTTTAAATATTTCTATAAGCTACAATTTAATGTTTTACCATATGTCAAAATTATGACATTCGTCTTAAGGGGTAACTACCCCTCTGACGAGAAACATCATTGAAGTTTCCGCTTTCGATTTCGTTGAAACTCATATATGGGGTAAAGCATTGCAAACTATTAAACATGTTTTTTTTTGTATCGGCAGAAAAACGGTGTTAGGGGATGAAACCACCCCTCAAAGTTTCTCCCACAAGCAGTCCACCGATCCGACCGAATGAAACAAAATCGAAAGTTCCTCTAATATTAAGCGATGAAAAATCCACTACAAGAGTGTTGATTAGAAATATAATTAAGGGGTAAACCACCCCTTCATTTGCCGTTTTTCACCCCACGCTTACAAGGGTTGTATGAAAATTAATAAAACATGTATCATTTTGAAGGGGAATCAAAATTCAAGTTGACGCGTTTTTGCGTTTCAGCGGGACAGCAAATTTAAGGGGGTAAACCACCCCTAATATAAATTTGTTCATCACCGTCGTGTTTTCTGTGTTTAACATGTACCCGCGGATTCAAAATATTCTCTCGCGTTTTTAAATTATTACGTTTTTAAATTTTTACATTTTCAGGGTAAACTACCCCCTCTAATTGCTTTTCGTTTGAGGTTTCGCGAAAGGTTTCACGAATTTCGTTAAAACTGTTTTCATTCCATCGTAATATCAATTTTATGTTTGTGTGTGCAGGCATATTCGTTTTGAGCTTTAGGAGCGGTACTTTGGGAGTGGGGACGTGGGGCTACCCCTTACTCATAAGACTGATATTTTCGTGTCGAAACGCTTCCGATTTTAATATGCACATCCATTAAGCATCTCCATAGGAATAAACATACACTTCTACTATATCATTAATTATAATAATTTCCAGAATAAGTTATAAGGCTCACTTCGTATATTTCGGAACGATGATGCGCCTGGATCAAGCGACAATTTAGCCAGCGACGTAGTTCTGTGGAGGCATGTATATTTTTATTATTTTACCGTTTATTTAATTAAACATATTAGGGAAACTGAGGGTTTTATAGTATGTTAACGAACATGTTTTAAATATATTTTGACATATTTTATTTGGTAATCATTTCCGCTGATTTAATTAATAGTACTTGTGAAAAGTATTGCAGTCATATGCCGTCAAACCATTTTCTTGTGATATATACTTTTTTTTTCTAGTCTATCAACTATCAACCATCAACAATCATGGCTCATAATTCCTGCAATAATGATAATCGTCAAAAAAATGCTTTAAACACAACGATTTTTTGCACCATGCACATCTGATAATGGCCAAATTATTGCAACCGGGTATTTCACAATGTGTGTTCGATTCACCAAAACCAAAGGTAACAGGATTTTCAAAATCTTCTGATTTTTTTACTGAATGGAAATGAACAAATTTATGTTAGGGGTGGTTTACCCCCTTAAATTTGCTGTCCCACTGAAACACAACAACGCGTCAACTTGAATTCTGATTCCCCTTCAGAATGATACCTGTTTTATTCATTTTCATACAACCCCCTTAAGCGTGGGGTGAAAAACGGCAAATGGAGGGGTGGTTTACCCCTTAATTATATTTCTAATCAACACTCTTGTAGTGGATTTTTCATCGCTTAATATTAGAAGAATTTTCGATTTTGTTTCATTCAGATCGGTGGACTGCTTGTGGGAGAAACGTTGAGGGGTGGTTTCATCCCCTAACACCGTTTTTCTGCCGATACAAAAAAAAACATGTTTAATAGTTTGCAATGCTTTACCAAATATATGAGTTTGAACGAAATCTAAAGCGGATACTTCAATGATGTTTCTCGTCAGAGGGGTAACCCCCCTTAAGACGAATGTAATAATTTTGACATATTGTAAAACATTAAATTGTAGCTTATAGAAATATTTAAAATCAGCGGATATACTTTAAACCCAGAAAAAACGACCATGATAAATAAATTTATGTTAGGGGTGGTTTACCCCCTTAAATTTGCTATGCCGCCAAAACGCAAAAACCCGTCAACTTTAATTTTAATTGCCCTTCAAAATGATACCTGTTTTATTAATTTGCATACAACCCTCTTAAGTGTGGGGGCAAAAAAAGCAAATTGAGGGGTGGTTTACCCCCTAATTAAATTTTTTCTTAACATTTTCATAGTAAATTTTTCATCGCTTTTCATTAGAAGAATTTTCGTTTTTGTTTCATTCAGATCGGTGGATTGCTTCTGGGTGAAACTGCAAAATCACCCCTCGACACGCCTTTCTTTGAGGGGTGGTTTCCCCCCTTAAATCCGTTTTTCCGCCGATAAAAAAAAATACGTGTCTCAAAGTTTTCGATGCTCTATCACATATATGAGTTTCAACAAAATCGGAGGCGGACACCTGAGGGATGTTCCTTGTCAGTATAGTCTGAACAATAAAATATATTTTTAATTTTTTCAAATCTTGATTTGTGACTAACGCTTCCACCTCCTTAAGATACACCCTTTCAAGCGATTTATACTTTTTCAAGATCCATTCATGTTGTTTAAGGTAAGTGTCCCAATTATTGAACAGCTAAGGATCTGGGGAATTGAATTCGGTGAGAAAAAAATATATAATCAAGAAAAAACCATCGCTGTCAGGTTCAAATGATACTTTGATATTTGTACTTTCGAAAAATCACCCTTGAAATTATTTTTAAATGATTTCAAATAAAAAAAAAGAATAACAATGTGAAGCATGCAAATGTCCCAATTATTGAACATTGAAAGTGCCTATGTCCCTAACATTGAACAGGCATGTCCCAATTATTGAACACTCTCGAGAATTCTTTTTCCGTTCTGAAAATATTATTTTGGGTACAATATTAAGAAATAAAAGCAAAATCAAACACTTAAATAATCTTTTGTTAATCATGTAGAAATACAAAAATATATATGATAGTCTCTTTTGACAGGTTTTTGGTTCATTCGCATTTGGTTTATTTTTGCTTTTCAACTCGAACTTTATTTTATTTTTATTTTTAGCTTCCTCGTTTTTATGTTCTGTTTTTGTTTGATTTTGTCGCAGCTTGGCTCCCAGAAATATCGGAGAGCAAAAAATATTGAATAGTACATTCGTATTTTTAGGTTACATTTAGGTTATCTTCTCTTTTTACTTCCCTTTTTATGTTTATTGCACGAAAACACAAATAAAAAAAGAAGAAGAAAAGAAAATATTAAAAGAATAAAGGTAAGTTTATTCAGGAACTTACATTTTTTGTTTGAATAAATCCGATTCGCACGATCTGTCACACGTTAACTATCTCGATGTTTTGGTGGGTTTAATGACGCCATCTTGGAGAATTCGAGTGTTCCACTGCATTTTCTATGTCCCAATGAACGAACACCGTATTTTTTAATAAATAATTAAATACATTTTTTTCATAAAAATTGTTATTTGTAAGAAATTTTCTGACGAACCTGAAACGCCTTTACCTTTTGAGATGCGACAGTTTTTGAATTTGTTATGCTCTTACGCATGAAGTAGCGCGTCGTAGCAAAAACGATAAGCAGTTACTCAAATTAGTTAGTCAAATCGGGTCACCGTTGCTGATTAAATAATTTTTTGCTCTATTAATTAAAGCTTTTTTTGCACAAGTAAGGTAACATTTCGATAGCTAAAAGTTCCATATATGTAATGAAATTTTTATAAATACGTAAATGCATGCAGGTGATAGAGAAATAATAAAAATACAAGATAGTGTTCAATAATTGTGACGTTTACCTTATCTACATATTTCGTTTAGGAATTTCGACGTCCAGAAAGCGATGATATCCATCAAGAATCGTTTCGGATTCTGTTATATAATATAGGAATTAAAATTGGATTCGTACATTTCAATGGGTAATCCCGATGAGAATTCTCTGTACGAGTGTGATGTTTCAGTATAGGGATCCAATCCAACGGCCCATTCGATCCCTATCAGGAAGTAGGGACAAGTGTAGGAATCCAATTGAATCCCTGCGACAACATCTGCATGGGTGGGTCTTCCAAACAACTTCAAAATCACATAATGGCATACAAATAACAATCAGAAATAATTTCTTTTAAAAGCAACATCAACAAACTGCGTTATTAATTATAAATTAAGTCGACATCAATATCCAATTATCACCCAATTCAAATATCGACCCAACAAATCCTAATTGGCCAAATAATAAACCGGCCTCTCGCTTCCCGCATCCTGCATATATGCAGATCCATATTTTAAATGCCAGAGCTACTAACACGATCAAAATATAATACGCGAGAATCGAATGCATAAAATAGCGCTTCTCGAACAAATTTTATCCACGGTTGATAGCCGTTGATTTACATAGTATATGCAATGTTTATTTTAATAGAGGCACGTGTATGCTGCATATAATACATACAAGCAGGCAAAGTGATCGACGTGTCACTGTCGCCCGAGGCAGTTTTGACGCTCGCGTCATTCATTTGCAGCGAATCCCGGAGCTTTTTTATCAGTCATCGCCAATGCACAGCCAGTCAAAAAATCGACAAAAGAATATATATACTTTTTTAAGTGGTAATTTCCATTTTCGTTTTACGGACATCATCGGTCTCTCGTTGCATACACAAGAACATATAATTGGACGAATATCATCGGTATGATACAATTTGACATGGTCACTTCGTTCGGGTCGAGAACTTGATTAACAACGAAAAATTGTTAAATTTCAAAGGATATACAAATTATATATCCTTTGAATGTAACAAATTTTCGTTTTTAATCAAGTTCTCGACCCGAACCAAGTGACCACGTCAAATTTTATCATACCGATGATATTCGTCCGATTATATATATATATATATATACATATATATATATATATATATATACATATATATATATATATATATACATACATATATATATATATTGGGAGTACAACTTTGCAGTGACCGTTTTTTGCAAAAGTTTAAGGCTTTATTATAAAAAAGTGGCTACATATTTTTTAATCAAAGTACTGCCCGTCGCTAGCTACGACCTCGGCCCATCTTTCAGGTAGCATTCGAATCCCGCATCGATAAAAGTCTTGGTCCTTGGAGGCAATCCAGGAATCGACCCAATTTTTGACTTCTTCGTAAGTACCGAAGTGCTGGTCAGCCAAATCGTGTGCCATTGACCGGAACAAGTGATAGTCGGAAGGGGCAATGTCTGGAGAGTACGGCGGGTGGGATAAAACCTCCCATTTCAGCGTTTCCAAGTACTTTTTCACGACATTTGCAACATGGGGTCGGGCATTGTCATGCTGCAGTATCACCTTGTCATGTCTTTCGTTGAATTGTGGCCGTTTCTCTTTGAGTGCCTTACTCAAGCGCATCAACTGACGTCGGTAGCGTTCCCCTGTGATGGTTTCGGATGGTTTGAGCAGCTCATAGTACACAACACCCAGCTGGTCCCACCAGATACACAGCATCACTTTGGATCCGTGAATATTCGGTTTGGGCGTCGATGACGGAATATGACCAGGCAGTCCCCATGATTTTCGGCGTTTAGGATTATCGTAGTAAACCCACTTTTCATCTCCAGTCACTATCCGGTGCAAAAATCCCTTCCTTTGTTGTCTTTGGAGCATTTCCCGCAAATGCTGAGAATTCGGCTCGTAAGTTGCCATGTTTGAGTGCCAATAACTTTATAATGCATACACGTATCCGTTAGCTTTTTTTAAATTGTTTACATTGGCAGAGCCTCTAGTTTAAAATGCCACTTTTTTTATTGAGCTAGGGCCACTACTTCGGCCGCAGTGGCTCCCTAAGTAAAACGGTCACTGCAAAGTTGTACTCCTAATATATATATATATATATATATATATATATATATATATATATATATATATATGGCGTCATGTTATGAATGTATAATCTTGCACCTCTCGATAGGTCAGATCATGTCCATGCCATTTCTACAAATGATACCTTTTTTGACCTGGTTTAAAAAAAATACTCTTGGTTATTTGTTTTATCTAAAAAAATGTTCTTTTTAACCGTAAATGTGAAGGAAACTTTATGTTTTCATAAAGTTTCGAATAAGTTTCATAAGTTTCATAAAGTTTTCATAAAGATCGAATGCAGAATTTTCATACAAACCAATTCGAACATCTGAGTTTGATAGCCTGTGGTGTAAAAAAAATGTACTACGCATGTCGAGCCAATTACTTAAAAAAGTTGCTTAGTTATTGTCGATTTATATAATTTGTGAAAATGGCATGTAAAAAACCAAAAGCGGATGATTTTTTTCAAAATATAACATAAAGCCCAAAATCTTTAAAACCGTGGGACTTTTACTAAACTGAAATTCAAGCATATAGTAGGACATGATCTGACCTATCGACAGTTGCATGATTATCCATTCATAACAGGACACCCTGTATATGCAGTACTGCAAAAAAATGAAGTACACATAGAACATTGCGAAATAAAGATCAAAGTGCCTACTTTCTTTTTTCAGTGTAATATATATATATATAATATCTATATATATATATATATATATACAGAAAGTTCGATATGAAAGTTCGATATTTTTGGCACGTTTTCGGCACCGATGGTCCAAACGACCCGCTGAGGTAAATCGGTCGTCGTTACGAGTTCTATCGAACATTTGACTGCTTTTCGCACAGTTTTTCCTTCGAAGTGTTGAATTTCTTGCGTCTGGAAGATAACGAAGAAGCGGTTAAATTATTAACCCGGGGACGCACGAGCGCCGGGCTAGCTCTCCAACCCAGAGGCGAGCTTTGACAAATGAGGTTTCGCTGAGTTTCTGCATTTACCGCGGCCTTTAAATGGGATTTTTATGAACTTGACTTCGATCAAATTAAATTGGTCGCATACCATTTTATCCGGCGGTAAAGAAATTCGTGAAAAGTTTTTCGAATTTTTCTCGATAACGAGTCGACCGAATGGCTCGAAATTTTCACTGTCCACCTCTGACTGCTAAAGGAAGGACCTATATCTCCCGAATATTCGTGTTTTTGGAAGCTTATTTTAAGCATTCCATTTGATTGATAATTTTTCGGTCACGCTCTCAAATCGTAGCATGATATGGTCTCTGGGTGGTGCTGTGGACGAAGAGGGGCGTCAGAAAATGGACAACTTTATCAGAGAAATGGAAGGGGTCTTTCCCCTTAAAGACACCGTCTATGAGTATTACGTTGAACCCCGGCAACGCAGTTTCGTCTCTTGGGATGAAAAATTGTCGCAAACGTGGAGGTTCCAAGTCAAGTAAGAAATATCACATTGGTGCTACTACTTTTTCATAAGGCTGAAGAAAACCGCCGTAGAAAAACATTTCTTTTCTCTTATTCGAGACATCATGACAGTCAGCGTCTGCTTCGTAAAAATTACTGAATGCCGCGGTTCGAACAACTGGCAGGAAAACTCATTTTATCGTTGTTTTAGTTATTTCACGTCGACAAAGAAATCTTTACGATGGTCAGCAATATTAACAATTTCTTTTTTCATTAAACAGAATGCATTTGTAGGGAAAAAACATTGTTAATGGTTGGAATTTTTTGAAAAATATATTTTTTTAAATGGTATCTTTATTTTTAATTCCTGATCTTTGCAAAGTGTAACATTCGCACGTCCAATTAAGGCCTTAGGCCACAGTAACGGATACAAAATCATGTGCGAATTTAACATTTTTTTTCGTATGAAAAAGTGATTCACTCATAAAATTAACTATACATCTATATAGTATAAATATCAAGCTGATAGAAAATATATTTTTTTGTTTTCGATGTACAAAATGACCGACTATTCGAAACTTCTCGAAACAGCTTTTTTCCAATTGGCGTGGCAAATAACTTCAACAATTTTTACTCGATTTACCTCAAATTTAAAAGTGATGTTCCTAATTGCATTGCGCAGGGAAGTACTCACAGAATTTCTGATTAAGGGGAGATATACACCTGTGAGCCGAAAAAAGGTCATTTTTGTGAATTTTTTCACGGAAAACTATTTGAAATTTGGGATGCAGGTTTTAATTATCTAAAAGTATATACATTCAAAAATATGTTTAATTTTCTTTATTTAAAAATATCAAAAATATACAAGGATATTGTATGATCCTTGGAGCGTCGTAAAAAAATCTGCGTATAAGGTACACACTGGCGTTTCTTCAAAAATCATCTGAAAAAAAAAACCAAAAAGATTATTAAATTAGATACTATAATCTAGTACTTGCCATGGCCGATTTTGAAAATGTGGATTTATGACTAAATGGCGGACGTTTGAACATAAATAGTGATTTTTGGGCCAAAAATTAGTTATTATTTTGCCTATAAAACAAAAACTAAGTAACGGAAAAAAAATCCTATGACAAGTACTAGATAATAGTGTATAGAATAATCACAAAAAACGTCAAGGCAACCGGTTCATTGGTTTTCGAGAAATTTTGGGTACCGATTTGAAAAACGTGGTTTTGAGAGAAACGCGTTTGAAAATTTGGGAATTCATAAATCATGAAATTTGTTAACTTACATGGAATCATCGATACCAGGCCCATAGTGTAGATCTTCTACGGTCGATGGAATGTTCATAGCTTCTAAATCCTCGACCTCGACCATCTAGGTGTATATCTCTCCTTAATCGAAAACTTTTCATTTTATGAGCAGTTTATGGGCAGTTATAACGAAATTTTTCACTGAAAATTTATTTCTTAAGTCCAAATACCTACAACTTTTGAATAAAACAATATTTTTTAAATTCCCTATGTACTTCTCTAGGTATTCTAATGAAGATTGACGAGAATTTTTGTTTTTTGTTCTACGTAAAAAATTGTGGATGCTAAATGTCACGCCGCGGAGCGCCTAATAAAAAAATAACAAAAGAAAATATTAGTAGTCGGCTATTTTGTACATCGAAGAAAAAAAATTCTAACAGCTTGATATTCATACTAAATAGATGTGTAATTAATTTTATGAGTGAATCACTTTTTCATACAAAAAAAATTGTTAAATTCGTATATCATTTTATACTCGTTACTGTGGCGTAAGGCCTTAATTCGACAAATATTCGAACGATTTTTCCAGTATCCCTTTTCATGAGATTATCGTACCAACGGTCGATACCGTCCGGTACGAATACTTGGTCGGGGTACTTTTATCGAACGGACATCCGGTTTTGATGGTGGGCCCAGTTGGTACGGGAAAAACGTCAACGGCGCAATCAGTACTGGCTGGCCTTGATCGCACGAAGTATAGCCCTCTTATAATCAACATGTCAGCACAAACGACGTCCAACAACGTTCAGGTAGAATGAGAAAAAAAAATTCGCGTCAGAGCTTATTCCCTAGATAATTGTTTCCTCGAGGCAATATATGACGGCGTTGGTACGCCAAGGGATGGAAAACAATTCTTCCCAAGGAAAGTCGTCCACTAGTTATAAAATAAAGATCGCAGGCTCCTTCCCTCTATTATTCAGTAGTCAGTGGCTTTCCAAAAGGCACTTTTGAGAATTTATCGTAAAAAAAAGCTATCCGCCTGATTTACTCAATTTTGGGCAAATCATTCGTATAGTTACCAAAAAATATATGTACAAAATTTGAAGAGAAAATATAAATAATTATGATGGGCTACCCGATATAGCCCATCTGAATTGAATTAATAGTTTTCTCGCAATCAATTCCTAAAAAATCACGATAGTATGCTCCCTTGAATAAAAAACTTCAGGAAGCCATAGAAAGCAGAATGGAGAAACGTACGAAGGGAACTTACGTTCCAATTTCTGGAAAAACTATGATAACTTTTATGGACGATTTCAATATGCCGATGAAAGAAACCTACGGATCCCAACCACCCTTGGAATTGATAAGACAGTGGATCGGCTATGGATTTTGGTGAGACGAAATATTTTCTCTCTTTACAAGATATCCTACGATACGTACGAATTGAAAGTATTTCTGGAATCACCTCGAAAATACGGACTTTCTTTATAGTTTTGGAAATAATAAGTAGTAAATAATTCACAATAAATGATAATAAATAATAATTTAACTTAAGGGGAGGGTAGGGTCAGCGTGAAAAAAAACACTTTTTTGCGAATTTTTTTCATCTATATGGATAGAGTAAATTTATCGAAACCTTTTGTACATTGTTAAGTGTCATTTCTTTCTTTTTTTGTACATTGTTAAGTGTCATTTCTTTTAAGTGTCATTTCACGGACTTTCAAAGTCCGTGTTCACTGTCATTTGAAAACTACTTGACCGATTTATTTCAAACTTGGTACACACTTTCTACATATAAAATACCTACCCCCAACGGTTAGTTTGAGATTTTTTCACATTGAGGAGGTTTTCCACCCCCAAAATGGCGGAATTTTTCGTAAAAATAGCACTTTCACTTTACATGACCACCAAAAATATAGAAACGAAAAAAAAAATTATCAAAGACCGTTGGGGGGAAGATTTGATGATACTTTGACTAAATTTTAATGGTACTTGATTTCAGATAATTTCTAGCTGAGATACAGTGAACACCGCAAATCGTGTTTTTCCAAGAGCGTTCTTGGAAAAACTTTGTCACCGGCTTGTTTGCGGATATTTTCGCATAGAAATTTCACGGAATATTCTTGAAATGATACTCAACAATGTACAAAACATTTCAATAAATTTACTCTATCCATATAGATGAAAAAAATCGCAAAAAAGTGCGATCCCTTAATATGTGCATGTTTAGATATGTCTGTTATTTAACATTATTATTTATTATTTATATTCGTGGTTTCTCATGTTATTTATTGTGAATTCTTTATGTATAATCCAAGGTACGATCGACAAAAACAAGTCCGCAAATATATTCAGAGGATGCAATTATTAACGGCCATGGGCCCACCAGGTGGCGGTCGTCATACAATAACCGAACGCTTATTGACACGCTTCAATGTTTTGAACATGACGTTCCCAGCGGAAAAACAAATAACTCGCATCTACGGTACGATGTTGACTCAACACCTGTCCGATTTTCATCCAGAAGTTAAAGGGATTTGTGAGTACGACAATCTGCTTTTCATTCGTGGTTCTTTGGTCGATAAAGACTTTTCGTCGAGAACTCTCAGCTCTCTGCCAGTTTTCGGCGAATTTAGTTTAGAATTTTTGTAATTGTGAACCTCATGAATTTCCTGTCGTTCCATCAAAGGCTTGCCGGCAGCGGTTTTCAACATTCCGCAGCCGCCGCAGCACTGCCTCCCGCTCCTATTCCTGTAATACTTTGATTCCAATATCTGTAATAATTTACGAAAATAGCTTTTGGCGAGCAATCGGGTGAAATTATCGCAGTAACTGTCTAGTAATTCAGTTTCAGGAAAATAAGAAATATGAGTTAGGATTCAACGAGTTCAAGAGTTGATTGAATCGAATTCCTTTTTTTTTTAAGTAATTCAGATTTTTATTAATTAATACGATTTTTTAGGAAAATTTTTCTCTTTCCAAAAATTTGCCTCAGATAATTGTTAATAACAAAAGGACTATGCAATATAAAAAAATCCTACGTACTTCCATAGACAATGTATTTTGCAAGATATATTCAACATTTCAAGTGAATCGGTTGACAATTGTCTGAGTTATGTTTCCGGCCAACTTAAAAAATGCAGTTTTGAGATAAACGCTGCACAGCCGCCATTTAGAAATTAATCGCTTTAAAAAAATATTGTATGCAGTCACTGATATGTATGATAAACGCCCTTTTTGTAATCTCGATTTATTTTGTTTTATTTTGATTTATTTTGATTTATTAGTTTTTCTGAAAAAAAATCCCTAAAAAGCCTTTTTTTTTGCCTTTAGAGTGGCCTAAGGCTTAAATGATCAGAACGCTTAAAACTTCGAAAGATCAAAACTCCGAAAGAATTTTACACGAAACATCAAAACTCCGAAAATCTGAACACCGTCAAAATAATTCGGCTATGGAGGTTTTAAAAGTTTCAAAAATTTTCAATAAATCGACGAATTATTTTAAGATTTTTTTACTTATTAGGAAGTGATTTTGCGTCAATTTTGAAATTTGTCTAGACAATGTTATACGTTCTACATCATTTACAGTCAACTGTGTAGACTTTCGCTGACATGATATTGACATGAACTTTGGGAAAATATTCTACATATATAGTTCTATCGTTTAGAGAAAAAAGAAATCGATTTTTTGATCATTGTAAATGTATATCGCGCCTTAATAATTGCAAGGATTAAAAAATAACGTGTTGACGACACTTCAACGTCTCTTATTGCTTGATCAGCTACGGATGTGACATCATCGAGCATCGAAATCTACCGAAACGTTGTATTGGAAATGCTGCCGACTCCAGCCAAGATGCACTACTTGTTCAACTTGAGAGACATTTCAAAGGTAGACTTGAATAGTGTTGAAACACATTGACTGACAAATTACAAGTTGAAAGTGAGCAATGCACTGTCTTCGTGAGAGCTAGAAGGGGTGTGATGTGCAAGATGACAGGCGTGGACAATTCCCGATGACTAATTTCTGCTTATCGTAGATATTCCAAGGCCTGCTCCGCAGTCACAAGGACTATCAATACTCGAAGCCCACCTTCCTGAGACTGTGGATTCACGAGCTGTTTCGCGTGTTTAGCGATCGGCTGATCGAAGACAAGTGAGTCAATCAAATCCATACGAGATGCATTTAGGGCCATGACTGATGGACTGTCGTTGGCTAATTGACCGATTGTAACTCTGATAAATGTTCGTTGTGGCTCGCCATACCAACTGACAAAAGTTGAAGCGAGGTGCTTGTGATCCTACACTGAGAAAAAAAACCAATTGAATCAACAAAATATATTGGTTGATCCAAATAAATGTGCTGCTGCGGAGTGCCACCGATATATGAGATTGTTACAATACTATAAAATATTGGAAAATGTGATTGATTTAAATAACATATTATTTTATTTGAAAATCTCTTCTGTTCTCTGAATATCTAAATTATACTTCTAATAAAATTATAATCTATTGAAATCCTTGTATATACAATCCGTAGATGTATGGGTGAAATAATTAAGCGGTTGCTACAACATTTTTTTATTTCGTACAAAAATATAATAAATAGAATTAATTATTTCTTTACTGCATGGAGACAAAGATGCCATGGGACGTAAGTTTTTCAATTTGTTTTAAATCTTAAATAAAAAGTGAGCATTGGAATGATCATCCGAGACAATAGTGGCGAGAATATCAGATATCCGATGGAATTCCACAGAGAGAATATCAGATATTCAACTGATAAGAACAGTACTACACTTTGATCTTAGCCACTGGCCAAGAAGTGATTCTTTAGAGTTTATCCGGCGTTTAAGTAGATTTTCGGTTTGCGCTACGTTTACGAGAAACGAGCGCGCGTGCGGCTTCTAGCGGTTACTCCGAGAACTATGGGTTTCCTCACTCCTATAATTTCGGTGGCGCTCGGCCATGATTTAGTTGAATTTTTTCAACAAATGCGCAAGAAATAAATTTTATTTTCCCATAATTTTTTAACCAATTCAGACATTTGCTTAACGCGGTCCTCTAGTTTCTCGGCTGTTTTTTTACGGCTTTTTCAATCATTTTTTACGGGCAAAGCATCGAAATAATCAATCTCATTGTTTTTGCATAATCTTTATTAACATTTAAATAAGCTTTACAGATTTTTTGAAGTCAAAATATATAATAGAATAAAGGTTATAGTGGCCGACAGGAAGACATCAAGTAAAAGAGGTGCTTGACGGTGACCAAAATTGCGGCTGTTCTGCTTATCTGAAATCAAAAAACCAAACGGCATTTTAATCTTCATATTTAAGACTAGCGATTGAACTAGAGTGAATTCTAAATTACAAAAATTGACTTTTTTATACACTTTTGAAAATTACATTCTATTTTTTACTCATTTTTTCTTAAGTTTTTCGCTCGTACAAAAAAAAACTATCGAAGCAATCATGATAATCCTAGTTCAATGGCTGGCTTATAACATATTAAAGATGCTTTATAAATTTGAACAAGATCGGTGCAGTAGTTTCTGAAATATTGTGGTCACCGTTTCGAAAAATGGTGTTTCGAGAAAAACGCGTTTGAAAGTTCACGCATGTGATTTATACTAAAAATTTCATCTCATCGTCAATCTGCTATGCCTGGACCATACAATAGGCCTTCCTCTTCTTCTTGGAAGTCACGCAGAGCTGCTCCGTCTTCCCTTTTCGCGATTCGGGCCTGTTTTGCAACATCACTCGTGCGCCTTTCTGAACGGTCGATCCGAGAGCTATCACGCTGTTGAACATATCCTTTAGCTTATGGGCCGATTTTCACTCCCATGGTTTCCAAGGTCTTCAGGATAGATTTGAATCCTTCGTTGAAGATTATGACAGCGAGAAACGTGGTGATTTCAACCACTTTTGACCCAAAATGGAGGTGCTTCGGAGCAAAAGTCCAGATTAACGAATTGAGCGACTCGTTATTATTTTGAGTTTCCGCTCCCAGGCATCTGTTTAACAATTCTTCTTTGGATAAATCCCCATAAATTGGCTTTATAACTTTTTGGCCTGCTTCAGAAAGAGGCGGTTTATTGTGTTTTAATTGCTCGGCTTTCGGAGCAGCCCGGCGCGCGCTCCGTATACCTGCTCCGTTCCAGGGCCGTAACTTGTGAACCACTTCGAATATCGAAAAATCCTTTGGCACACATTTTCTACACATGTTGTAGATGTGATTTATGAAGAAAAAAAATCGATTTTTTCGACCCGAGAAACTAGAGGACTGCCTTAATATTTTTTAATCAAAATAAAATATTAATATTTTAACGAATAATGTACTTGGAAATGAATATCGGATATGGTGAAAAAAATAAAATACCATATTTACTCAATAGAAATTTTATCTGAATCAAACGAGCAAAATTCAATTTTTCTTGTGTACTCTAATCAACAACATTCATGTTATGAATTGAAACGCTTTTTGTTCGTTGCAGAAAATGCATTCAAAACTGTATAATTTGTTCGCAATATTTTTTTAGATAGTTTCAATAATATATTGTTCTCGGCTAACAATATATATTTTGAATGAAAAACAACTTTTAATTTTATCATGTTATTAAAGTCAATAGCATTTTGTTTGGATTAATAAATCCGATTATTTCCACCAACAATTTTACAATTGAATCAACGAAATTTCATTCAATAACACCAATGATATTGGATCAATGATTTTTTTCCTCAGTGTACGAATGGGTGGCAGGTTTGGGAATGGTAGGAAAACTACGTATGCAATGTACATATAACCAGTTGCTGTACGCAATTATGATACTTACTAACAAAACAATCACTTTCGGAGCTGCCATCAGTTCCAATGTCCCAACGATCCAACATTCTTAGACCACTGCATCGTCCAACTGTTTCTCATGGAGGGTGACTGCAAAAACGATGGTGCATGATTGCAAATGAACTTTGCAGAGATCGGGAATGGTTCGTTTCCGAACTGGGTGAGCAGCTTGGCAAGTACTTCGAGCTAACCTTCCATAATCTTTGCCCGGAGAAGCAGTCGCCAATTTTCGGTGAGTAACCCTCAAACTTCAAGTCTCCGTCGTTTTTCAAGCAAAGCGGTATTCGGCACGAAGAGAGTGGCTGATAACCGTTCTGCACGTTGTCGTTTGACGTCGCACCTATGTCCGAACTGAGGACATTCCATTCCATTCTATGGTCCATTCTTCATCCAATCTTATTTTCATTGCATTTCACTTCGTTAGGCAATTTTATGAACCCCTGGAACGTGTACGAAGACCTCTTGGACATTGGGAACATCCGACGTTACATCGAGCGTCAGATAAACGAGTACAACGCCTCGCCGGATGTATGCCGCGTCGATCTAACCCTTTTTCGTGACGCTATCGAGCACGTATGCCGAATCGTTCGGGTCATCTCGCAGGTACGTTAGCATGCTGAGAATCCCTTGAGCTCATCGGCAACATCTTTCTTTTCTGTGCTTCGTAGAGCAATCCTGAGCGTATATTTCTTTTGGTCTTTCGGACCATTTGGAGCGCGCGGCCGAAGTGCCGATGGATAAGCGTATGAATGGATGGATTTATGGATTGATGGATGGTCGGATGAATGGAGGGATTGATGAATGAACAGAGGATCTGAAAACGCACGTGAAACAGGCTGGAAACATATCTGCCAAAATATCGCAAACTATCAACGCTACCTCTATAGACAAGCGCTCACGGCGACACGCGATCCCGGCGATAAAGAAATCGTAGGAAAGTTTTTCGCATTTTACTCGAAAACGCCTTCACCGAACGCCTCGAAATTTTTACACTCGACGACTGACAACCCAGGGAAGGACCTAAAAGTCCGGGAAATTAGAATTTTTGAAAAACGAAGTTGCCGATGCGTTTGCGACGCAAAATACTAATTGATAAAGTTTCGAGAATGATCTCCCGACTGGATTGAGGAGAGATATTCTCCTAGATCATTCCGGTCGGGGATTTAGAAGGTATGAACATTCCGGCGACCGTAGAAGACCTACACTATAGGCCTGGTATCAATGATTCCATGTAAGTTGACAAATTTCATGATTTATTCATTCCAAAATTTTCAAACGCGTTTTTCTCAAAACCACGTTTTTCAAATCGGTAACGAAAATTTCTCGAATACCAATGAACCGATTGCCTTGAGGTTTTTTGTGATTATTCTATACACCATTATCTAGTAATTGTCATAGAATTTTTTTTCCGTTACTTAGTTTTTGTTTTATAGGCAAAATAATAACTAATTTTTGGCCCAAAAATCATTATTTATGTTCAAACGTCCGCCATTTTGTTATAAATCGATATTTTCAAAATCGGCTATGAGAAGTACTAGATTATAGTATCTAATTTAATAATCCTTTTGGTTTTTTTTCAGATGATTTTTGAAGAAACGCCAGTGGGTACTCTATACAAGATTTTTTTACGACGCTCTAAGGATCATACAATATCCTTGTATATTGTTGATGTTTTTAAATAAAGAAAATTAAACATATTTTTGAATGTATATACTTTTAGATAATAAAAACCCCAATCCGATATTTCAAATAGTTTTCCTTGAAGAAATTCACAAAAATGACCTTTTCCGGCTCCTAGGTGTATGTCTCCCCTTAAGGTATTCCTTTCACGAATCCAAATATTTTACACTTAACTGATTTTCGTCTATAATAAAGTAAAAATACATCCCAGTATACTGGTAAAATTTCAAGCCAAGTTACCGAACCTTTAACGAACAATTACGGCCCTAAAAATCGTCTCATTTATACGGCGCTTTATGGACATGCCACGCTGGCTACATTTGTATCTAATAATTTATACACTAAATAAATCTAGATGCCTAATATAAACTGCTCACAGGTGTAAAGAAAAGTCCAAAGATTCCGTAACGACAATAAAAACAGAGAGTCACCGAACGTTCGAAGAAAATATGAATGTTAAAACTTAAAGAATTTTTGTAGCCGTGACGTTTTAAATAAATGTAAAAATGTCTCAATCTACTAAATTTGCGCGAAATTTTTTATTCTAGGTTATCGTTGTGTATAATAATCCATTGTAACTTATTTTTTTATTAAGCGCAATTGTAATTTACTGATGATTCAGAAGGCCCTGCTTATGCCCCCACAAAATACGGCCCTCCGCGAAAGGAATACCTTAAGGCCTTATATACGCGATTTTGCCGATTTTCCAAGGTACTTTTTTAGACGGGGTTGAAAAAAATGACGCATGTATTGACAACATTTTTTTGCAGATCATTTATGCACATGGTTAAGTATATGTAAAAAAACAGAAATATTAACAAATAGTGGACATATAACATAATAAAGCAATGTATTTTTTTTTGCGCGCGCGTTGATGGTGAAAGTTCTCGGCATCGATTCGGGTGTATAAAAAAAAGAACATATTTATAATTGCATAATGAATGTATCTTCAGTGTGAACCAACAATATTATTTGAAAAAAATTATTATAATAAAAATTCTGAACTTAAAATTGTTGACTCAATTTTCTGCCGGTATTTTATTTATTATATTTTTTTGTGTTATTGAAATTTTTCGTTCCGTGGTTCACACGATAGGTGATGATACTAAGAATATGTTGTTAAAAATTCAAAGCGATCTGAGCTTTCGTTCAAGAGTTATAACTTTCACAAAGTTCAAAGAAGTGGATCGTGGAAAAACGGCTTTAAACTTAGCGGTCGGGCGCGCCGCGCGGTATCTATTATAAATGCAATCGTAGCTTATTTAATAGCACCCTGCGCTGTATGTGGGGCCTTCCTCGGCATCTAAAACGTCTCCAGCATGTTTTTTGTCGTTTCTGGCGGCAATCCTTGCTTCCTTTGTTGCCTTTTCAGATTGAATTCCAGTGGCAGTAAGGCGTAATACGGGGTAAAGAATAAAAGTTTTTATGCTCTGAATGCTGTAACTCTAACAATTATTGGAATTTTTCAATTCTGTAAAGCTTAAAATATTCCCAACCCTTCAAGCTAATGGAATAATAAATAATAAAAAAATGAAATTTTTTGAAATTTTTCGCGTATATAAGGCCTTAATCGCAAATCGAAGACATACTCCATATAATCATGGCAGAAACACACATTTTTATATTAACGCCATCCGCAATATGTGAAGTAAAAACCGGCAGGTAGAAATTGATTAGTCCGTCATTTTCCCTCAACGTGATGAGCTTCTACTTCCGAACCCAGTAGCATTGGCAGCCTCTCCAGAAAGTCGTTAGCTCGCAATTCCCAGATGGTGGACATGTGTCAACAACGCCACCGTTCCTCCTGGAGACCTTCGTTGATAATTTAAATTCCCCGTAAACCAATCACCTCGCGACACGAAGATCTGGATCGATCATGAGGGTCGATGTCCTCTGGATGTCGACGACTACGGAGCTGTCTCAGTTGTTCACTCGAACTTCTTTCTCTTCGGATGATCATTACCGTTCTTCTTTGTGCTAGTGCCAGAAATTTATTCGTATCTGCTTGCGTACCTTCGTTCGCCGGCTTATCAGTCCCCTTTTCCACGAATCTCGTGGAGGTAAGCTTCTACGAGAGCTCCGTGAATCCAGGATGAATCCCCATTGTATCGGTATCTTGATCGACTCCGGCGAGAATCTCCCAGACATTCGCCTTTGGTTGTACTTTGGGAGTATTGATCACTTGATCGACCGCATGACCTCGGTGTTTCGACCGTGAGCTTGATAAATTGCCAGACAACAATGTAGAGCAAAACGGTATGCGCGAAAGATTGAACCAACCTGTTCGTCCTCAAGGTCATTGGATACAGAAGATAAAGGTCGTCCAGATATTCAGAAGAGCGAGAATTGAAAATGCGATTAAATGATGTTGAATGACCTTGCCTGGGTCAACGATATCGTAGGTCAACGAATCCCTCTCGAAATGTCCTACACATTCGGAAAAACAATGTCTAGCTCTCTGCAAAACAGGCTAGGATTACAGGCTTCACTATGTTACACGCGTACTGTTTTACAACTTTTCCATTGGGAGTACAAGTTAGTTTTAAACAATTTTTTGGTGAAAATTGGTGCTTTATTCTGCAAAAATGGAAATTGTTTATTGAGTGGCTCCCAACAATTCTGCAAGTTCTTCTTGCGTTTGACACGAGTCTTCGTTCAATAATGCCTCCAATTCTGCATCTTCAAAACATCAGTTGCCTTCCTTCACGTTCCTTATCCTCTGTGTCAAAGTCACCACTTTTGAGCCGTCTAAACCAGTACTCACAAGTTGAGATGGATAGAGCATGGTCCCCATAAGCCTGACACAGCAATCGATGACCTTCAGCTGCTTGTTTTTCAAATAGAAGCAAAACAGTAAAGCTTCCCGCAAATTGTGTTTCGTTGGCACAAAAGTCGACATATTTGGAGTTCAACAAAAATATGTCGTTTGCACTTCGACGAAAATGAAACGTACTGAACACTCAAGCCTAATGATGACGCTTCACCATGAAGGTGGTTAGGTTATGGTCTGATGCGATTTACTACTATTGACGCCATCTCTCGTAAATCCTTTAAAACTTACTTGTTTCCCAATACAATGTGTGAAATTGTTCGTTTCAACAGCCGCGCGGAAATATGTTGTTAATTGGGATCGGTGGAAGCGGTCGGCAATCCCTCTCAAGAGTTGCCGCTTACATGTGTGAGCTTGGCACATTCCAAATCGAAGTTACGAGACAGTATCGAGTTCCGGAGTTTCGCGAAGATCTCAAGACTCTCTACTCTCTTACCGGAGTGGAGGTAAAACCCACGAGTTTCTTGCTGAACGATACGCAAGTTCTTGAAGAGCAGTTCCTCGAAATCGTTAATAATATGTTGAGCACGGGCGAGGTAGCCAATTTATACAAGCCCGAAGAGATGGAAGACGTGAGTCTTTTTATTTTCTTATACTTTTTATCAAAAATATTTGTAAAAAACTTGCTCCTGGGGAAAGTGTCTCTCCGCTTCACTGCATCGTTCCAACACCAAGCGCATATTTTGAATCCATGAATCCCAATTTATCCGAACCGCGGCACAACTTTTCGCCATTGAAAAGTTCGTGATTAGGGAGAAGAATGTCAATTTGTGAAACTTCCTTCAAGGTTGATTCACCTACGGTCTAGTTCTTCGACGAAATTTCGATTGATGCTTCCGCACTCGGTCCGTGTGCGGCGATCTCTCGTGTCAAGTCGCCCATGCCTGGGCCAATACTTGGATGGGTGACCGCCGCGCACCGGCTGTGTCCGTATGTTCGCCTTCGCGAAAAAAATTACCGATCAATTTCCCACGCTCACGAGTTATCGAAAATCGGTGAAAAATGAACTTCCGCTTGAGCGAATCGCAAATCGAAGACATACTCGACCAGGCCATTCCAATAACACACATTTTCACCCTCGGACCATCGCAATCCCTAAAAAAAACTCCGACGAAAAATTCGAAAAACTGTCCTGTACTTTTTAACAAGCTGGTTGACGACTGCGACGACATGTGTGTCTGTTCCTCGGTCCCTTGCACACACCGTATATTACGTACACGCGCGAAATTTCTTGGCGTATGTCACCCCGCTTTAAATTCTGAATTTGCTACGTCACTTTAAACCGCGCGTCTTCGAAATACGACCATATACTTTCGCCACACGATGCTTTTCATTTTTATCATTTGCATATGCATATTGTGAGGAATTTTCCTCGAGAAACTTAGCATATTATGCGATGTTCGCGTGGCATTCGAATGAGGGCGTATCGGCTGTGTATAAACGTGGTATATGCGTTCTTTGCGCGCTGGCATTGATTTTGTGTATATAGGACGTGAAAGTCCAGGCCTGGAATCTCACTCTGACACGGACACACCCACACAATGAGCACCTATTGCCGGCTCTTATGTGCTCTAGAGCCCCTTTCCTCACCCCGCTCCTTCCACCCTCTCTCTCTCTCTCTCTCCCTCCCTCTCTCTCTCTCTCTCTCTCTCTCCCTCTCTCTCTCTCCCTCTCTCTCTCTCCCTCTCTCTCTCTCTCTCTCGCACTTGTCGCAACAGTCGGCAGGATAGAGACGGAAGGGTTGAACGGCGTTGTCCAAGGGGGTAGAACCGCGAGCGGGCTGGAGCATGTGGAGTTCATAGCTGTCACTTGCACGGGACCAAAAGTTTTTATTGTACGAGCAAATAGAGTACTTCATTGTTTTACATAATTGAATGAATAACTGACTATCCTGTATCGCCGGTATTTGCGCCGCCATGCAGCACAATTTTTTCCCCCTTTCCTCCAATTTAAAGTGGTAAAGAGAGAAGGTAGCGAATTTTTTTTTTTCCATAATGGAGGCACATTGCCGGATACGTCATTATAATAGAGCTCAATAATAATGGACGCCGAGTGCGCTATCGTAATGGAAATTTGCAATGAATGGCAAATTCCATCGCAGTGCTTCGTGAATACTTTTTTTTCCGAATTTTATAGTTGGATTTTTAGTACAGTGAAATTTTCAAAGCTCCTTCGTATCCTCGCGGGCTTTTCTATACCTTTTACTTTTTTTGTTACCTTTGCGCGACAGATACCGACCCTCTAATTGATTGATTGATTGTCATATATATATTTTCATATCCTCGGGTTTTCTGGATTGGATTACACGATAGAGAAAGCCCGAAAAATTCGAAAAAAAAAAACAAATTGCAGATCCGAGCGACTGGCTTTGGTCCGCTTTGCTACAAACGCTAATTTTAGTCAGTCGTAAGACATTCTCGAAGCTGCTTTATACGGCCATTGTTCCTCGCAATTAACGCTCGAGTATCAACGGCCGATATTACCAATCGCAGATAAAGAATCGTCTCTCGAAGGACGCAGCAAAGGCGGGAATAGTGCCCACAATGGAAGCAATTTATCTATTCCTAATTCAAAGAGTTCGAACCAACATGCACGTCGTGCTGTGTATGAGTCCAATCGGCAGCGCTTTTAGAAACCGACTCCGGCAATATCCGTCTCTTATCAATTGTACCACAATTGATTGGTTTCTACCTTGGCCTCGGGAAGCTCTTCTCGAGGTCGGCAACAAATTTCTCAAGGATCTCAATCTCGTTCTGACGATCATCGGCGAAAATAGAGAGGTGAGCCTGTCGATTTTTTGCCCCTGCTGCTCCTTTTTTCAATACCTAAATTCAATCGTGCCTTTTTGTGAAATCGGGCCATTATTTTGACAAAATGACGCTACAATATAAGAAGACGTGTCTGGTTTTTTTTTAAAGGGCTACGTCCACCGAGAGGTCCGAAAAAAAGGCTAAATTCCGATTTTTTTTTTTTTGCTAAATGTTTGGTGAAATCAAACGCATTTTTGTGAACACCAAGGTACATATGCTGTGATGACGTTGAAGTTTGCATCGTTGGAATGCAACGATTTTTGTCGCTTTTTTCCTTTCTTTATTATTATGCTTATCCAAAACTTATTTTTAACAAATTGAGGTCGTAATTCTCTAATATGAATACGTGGAAAAGTTTGAATGATTTTTACAACATGAAGTGTTAACTATTAAAAAGATGTATCTCACGTTGCATTCCAACGATGCAAACTTCGAGACCATATATTAAGGGGTGATATACACCTAGGAGCCGGAAAAAAGGTCATTTTTGTGAATTTTTTCAAGGAAAACTATTTGAAGTTTCGGATTGGGGTTTTAATTATCTAAAAGTATATACATTCAAAAATATGTTTAATTTTCTTTATTTTGAAAATATCAAAAATATAAAAGGATATTGTATGATCCTTGGAGCGTCGTAAAAAATCTGCGTATACGGACCCACTGGCGTTTCTTCAAAGATCATCTGAAAAAAAAAACAAAAAAGATTATTAAATTAGATACTATAATCTAGTACTTGCCATGGCCGATTTTGAAAATGTGTATTTATGACTAAATGGCGGACGTTTGAACATAAATAGTGATTTTTGGGCTAAAAATTAGTTATTATTTTGACTATAAAACAAAAACTAAGTAACGGGAAAAAAATCCTATGACAAGTACTAGATAATGGTGTATGGGATAACCACAAAAAACCTCGAAGCAGTCGGTTCATTGGTTTTCGAGAAATTTTGGGTATCGATTTGAAAAACGTGGTTTTGAGAAAAACGCGTTTGAAAATTTGGGAATTAATAAATCATGAAATTTGTCAACTTACATGGAATCATCAATACCAGGCCCATGGTGTAGGTCTTCTACGGTCGACGGAATGTTCGTAGCTTCTAAATCCTCGACCTCGACCATCTAGGTGTATATCTCTCCTTAAGAGCGTTTAAAAACAATCACCAAAAAATACAGAAAAACAACAAAATCACGGCCGCCGGCAGATGATGAAATTTTTTCGTGACGATGGGCGGTGCGCACTCTCCAGCTTGAGACGGAAGCCTGAATTAGAAGGTCCAAAAAAGCGTTTTTTCGGGATTTTTTTTAGAAGGGAAAAAAACAAGTGAGCCCAGTAAACGTTGAGATATCTTTTCAAGTATATTTAAGATGTATTCAAAAAAATGTTCAACATAAAACAATAAATGACTGCGTATTTATCAGCCTATTCCAATCGGCGAGAAAGATGCAGTTTGTAATTGTTTACTGAACCAAATACATCAATAAAATTTTCAATTGTCATATATTTTTCTTCTGGGTGAATTAAGAAAAGGCTGAAAAAATCGTGAAATTATAACGTTTATCAAGTTTGAAAAAAATGTGCCAAAAAACACTTTAACGTGCTATAAAAATTATTTAAAAAGACTTGTTTAACGACTTTTTTAATTCACTTTGAAGAGATTTTCATATTGAAAAAAATAAACTTTGGGTTGATTTAATAGGTCGTTTAGTTTTTTTGCTATCACACCCGCCAATTTGGAAAAAGCCTGAAAATGAAAACTGGAGAAAATGCGCTTCAGAGTTTTCAATAGGAAGAAATATAAATATTAAATATAAATCGCTTCTCTGCATATGGCCTTGTATCTTCAAAAATATTTACAATTGGCCTTTGTAACTTTGTAAATATATTCTTGGATAGTTTGTCTATTGATATGAGCAATTAAAATAAACGATCTTTTGGGCACTTCTAATTCAGGCTCCCGCCTTAAACGGTCCATCTGAAAAGTAAAATCCAAACGGGTTATTTAAATTAACAATAAATACGAGTGGTTGACGATGGTCGATTTTTTAAATTATTTTTTTTCTACAAAGTTCGATAAAGTGGTCATTTTTGCGTAACTATGAAAAAATCGAGATCGATTTTTAAAAAGTGAGATCGTCAACGACCTTTAAATGTTTGTCTTCGTGTCTCCTGTAAATTTGGAAACAATCCATCACGTGGTTCTCGAGATATCATGTCCACCGATTTTGAAAACAGTGTTTCGAGAAAAACGCGTTTAAAGTTTGAAGTATGGTGCTGCTACCGCTCGCCTGGCCGACTGTGAGAAGCTGTAGCTCATTCAATTTTATGAATACTTCAATGACATTTTTAGGGAATACAGCTGAAAGGTGATACCGACGCTGCTTACGAAAAGTAACACGATTCAAAGTTCTTACGGAAACTAGCATGATTATGCGTTCGCCACGGACACTACCGCGTTTGCATATTCACTGCGAAAACCAGCATGTTTCGGCTTTCGCCGCGAAAACTAGCATGTTTCCATATTCACCGCGAACACCAGCATGTTTCGGCTTTCGCCGCGAAAACTAGCATGTTTCGGCTGTCACCGCGAAAACTAGCTTGATTGATTTTCACTGTAAAAACTAGTGTAAAAGGAGTAATATTAAAATCGTAAGGATCTCATCGCTCGTACAATCTAACCAAAAAGAGTTTTGGCGAGAATTGAAAGTCCTTCGTGCTCAGGTAAAAATCTGCAAAAATAAACCATTAGTATTTTTTTAATATGACAATTTTTCGCGTAATGACATTTTAATTTCATACTCGTTGCTTGTATTAACATTTTGATAATAATTATCAATTAAAATCGATAGTAGTCATTTTTATAAAAAATAATATCAAAATTGTAAATATAATGAAATATTTATTGTGACTTGCTATTAAAAAAATAACGTTATTTAAAATATCATTCAACAAATTTACTGTAATCTTACAGATGGTTATCGTCGAATATGTTTGAAAAATCTTGCTGATGTTCGATTGGAATTAAACCTCTGTCAAGCATGGCCTGTAAATCTTTTTTTTCTTGGTGCGAGAGGCAATGTTTTATCTGACGTCTGTTTTAAGGTAGTACCTCCACAAAAGAGTTGCATTAAGGAATCGTTGAAATTTGACATATATGTTATTCAATACGTTATCCAAACATCTGTGCAATTTGAATAAGTTTGACCACCCCAAACCTGAGATATTTACACTTAAAGTTGGCTCGGTTTACACGTAACAAATGCGTTGTGATAGGCAAACAGAGCAACATTAATTCTATCGTCAAAACTAAAATTAAGAAATTGATGAAAAACGAGGATAAGCTAGAGTAAGATATCACGAATAATGTGAAAAAAAATGAGAATGATTCACCATCTAGTTTCCAAGATATAACCATGAGAAGCCCTCACAAATTTGGTGCAAAGCCTGGCAGAGCCTGAAAAAAAAAAACAATTGGGGCAAAGCCTGGACAGTCCCGGCAAAAAGTTTACTGGCAATGGTAGATCAAAACACAATATAAAATATATTTTACGGCTATAAATGACATACATCGTATTATCTACTAGTACCAAGTCAATATTGCGTAGTTTTTAATGTTATTTATTACTAATTAAACCAATTATCAATCTTTTCAACATGAACATGGTATGTAAACTTTTGGTTGAAATTTTCGCAGAGGAACTACCTTATTTGGAACATTCGAACATCATCCATGTTTTTGTTTTTTTTTTCAAGATTTTCAACTCTCGTCCTTCTTGGTAAAAATCATATTTAACGTGGATTGTATCGACGTAAGGTTGAATGGATATTTCCCGAATACTTGCAATTTTAATTGAAGTCCAATGAAAATTTGTTGAGAGGTCTAAATAATCGTAAATTTCCTATTGCGGTCGAAGGAATTGGAGTAAAAAAATGGAGGCAAGGCGTAAAAAAGGCGAAACATACTAGTTTTCGCGGTGACATCAAACGTGCTTGTTTCCGTAAGAATTCCGAAACATGCTACTTTTCGTAAGCAGCGTCGATACTATCGAATAAAAATATTTTTTGGAAAATGCAATTTTTTGGCCCACTTAGGTAGATGTAGCCCGTAAAATAAAAAGCTACTCCTGCTAAGAAGGCTGAAATTTAATCGTCAGGGTTGGAACACGATAACACGTTAAACCCTCAAGTATTATTGTTTTTGCTTTCATAGCCTCGGTATTATTCAATTTACTCGTCTATTTGCAACTAACCCCAAAGGAAACCAGAGATTCCGTTACCGAGAGATCTACTCAACCACTTCCGGAGAGAATGCGCGACGCCGTCGCGTCGACCTTCTCCCTGATTCACGATTCCGTGATACAATATTCGCGTAAAATGGCAATTGAAATGAAGCGATACAATTACGTGACCCCGACGAACTTCCTCGAGCTGGTTACGCGGTACAAAGAGTAAGTGATCACAATGCCGATCTCGAGATCCATTAATGTTACAATGCCACGTTTGTAAACTATTAATCGCAATTTAGCCGAACTTAAGGGGATGGGAAAGTCACGGAGGAACTTTGATTGAGTTGCTATTGAAAGGGGCCAGGCAAATCTGTAATACAATCGAGGCTCGTGCACTGAACACTCAAGTTAGTCAGGCTGGTAACAATTTCGCAGCTTCTTAAAATATTTCCCTCTTAATTCATGGGACAGAACCTCGATATGTCACCAAAATCGTATCTCAACAGAAAACTGGGCGGGAAATACCTCGTAGCTAATTCTGACAGTTGCGCCGGTGCAATATTTGCGAACTAATGCCCGTGCAGAAATTTGTTGGGGATCCTAACACATCCCTGTAGGGATTTGATACGGACGCAACACGTAGGAAGTCCACTTTGGAATCCAAGCGGATTCCGCGCTATTTCCCCTTTGACGTCGTTTGCGAATTTTTTTAATTCCCCACCGAAATTTGTTGGATTTGCAAAATAAGAAAAATACCTTTCGTGATCCCGTGCACAAATTTGTTAGAGTCCCAAGGTGCACCCACATCTCTATAGGGATTTGCTAGGGAATTTGTACCTCATTGGGATCCAATTGGATTCTGCATTGTTTCCCCGATGAAGGCCGTTCGAGCATTCTTACCACGTTCGAATCGAAAATATGTGAAAAGTCTGTGTACGTGTCTGGTGATGTTATGCCAAAGTGCAGTAAAATAAATAAACAATGATTACAGTGGATTTTCACTGATGTGATTCAAATGGATTTTTAAGATATACTTTTTTAAGCGATGTATACTTTTTCAAGATAAGATTTTTTATATCCATACATTTTGTTTAGAAAATTCAACGTATAGAATGTAGACCCATTAAGAATCGTATTGGATTCTGTTCGATGATGTGGGAATCCTTCAAGGCACCACACCACGGTTCGTGCGCGGTACGAGGGTGTATTTTTCGTAATTATTTTCAAGCAAACGATGAATGGAATGTTTTTATTTATACTCATAGTCAATATATACATATAGAAGACTGTATACACACTTTTGTACTCGAATCTAAAGTATAGTTTGCGGTGTATTTGAGGTTCCAAGAGGACACTCTAACGAAATTGCTGCCCGGGGGTTGACAGCGATTAAGCCATGTGGTTCATTTTAAAAATAAAATAAAAATATATTTAGAAACTATACATATATGTCTAGTTTCTAAATATATTTTTATTTTATTATTCCCCTACGTGATGCTGTGAACCTATATATAGGTTCACAGCATCACGTAGGGGAATTTCAATATCTAAAAAAAATGGCGGATCAGCGAATTTTATTTCTGATTTTCATGGAAAATTTTCATCGATCGTAAACAAAAAAAATAGAAGTGGGCCCTTTATAAACAAATCCCTACGTGGTGCCATAGAAAATGGATTATCGAACAGTTGAAGACTTGGCGCATGTAAATCGGATGAATAGTTTTTTTAATATGTTGTCAACCAGGTTGAAAAACGTAGTTTCGAGAAAAACGCGCTCAAAACCGCACATCTGCCGCTCGGTGCGGTCGTACGCTTCGAACGGTTCGACATAAAATGCTGTATCTCCGCAAATTTTACAATTTTTTTTTTAATTTGGTGAGAGCATTTTTAACAAATGTATCTTTCGGAAAATGAAAAAAGTAACAATTTTTTTACCGTGGTGTGCCTTAAGATTCGAATTGGATCCTCACATTGTATTCCAATGGAGGATCCTGAAGAGAATCCAATGCACGAGCGTGACGTTTTGGTATCCCTATCAGGAAGTAGGGACGAGTACAGGAATCCAATTGGATCCCTACGTCGATTTCTGCACGGGTATCGGCCATTTGCACAGCTAATTATCGGCAATTACCGAGAATTTATCCATCATATAATATTTCGCTAATTGTTCATCTACATTAACGACCGAATGCTCGTTAATTATGCCTTCTTCCGTCTAGAACCTAACCAGGAATGTTTCGCATCGCATTACACAGATGTTTATATCCATTTTGACATCACATCTCTCGGATGGTATCGAAAGTGAGAGCAAGAGTGAATTTTCACATTTCCTCACTGTTAGATTCTAGACATAAGTCAACTGGATTATTTCCCACAACTTCGTGTGAAACGACCCGATAATGTCCCACTGACGTTTAGTGAAAAACCAACATACAGAAGTACAATCGGTTGGACATGTCTTCTGCATTGATGATGCATCAATGCATGGCTCATAAATAGCGGTGTTTTTCGAAAAATAGAATGCTGACGACGAAAAGAAAGGAATTGGTAAGCCAAGCGAACAAACTACGCAGTGGCTTGTTGAAGATTGACGACACGAGTCAAAAGGTGCAGGAGATGAGTGTGGAATTGGTTACCACGCAGCAGCAGGTGATTCAGTCGACGAGGGAGTGCGAGGAGTTTTTGGCGACGATAGTTGCTCAGCGTCGGGACGCGGATGAGACACAGAAATTGGTGACCCTCAAGTCAGTTCGCATCACTGAGGAATCCAAGGATTGCAAAAAACTGGAAGAAATTGCGCGCGCTGATCTTGCGGCCGTTGAACCAGCGCTGAACGAAGCTATGAAGGTATTCCTTTCGCCTACCTGCTATCGAATTAATTAAGTGAAGCTTTTCAGCGTGTTTGCGTTACTACTCAGTATTATCATCTTATCATCAAAAACCGAAAATACGATGCTCGTTCCGCGCTTTTTTCTCACGTTTCGCCCTCACGATCCTCTTAACTTTGTGATCAGGCTCTCGACGCGTTGAACAAGAAAGACCTCTCGGAAATCAAATCGTTCACGCGGCCGCCGGCAAAAGTGGAAATGGTAATGGAGGCGGTGATGATACTGAAAACTGCGGAGCCCACGTGGGCCGAATCGAAGCGCCAGCTTGGCGATGTCAATTTTCTCAACACGGTGAGTTTGATCTTCGATGTGATACGTGTAGAAAATGTGTTATGAACGTTGCTAGGTTCCTTATGCACATCAAGACAAAGGACGATTCGGACGATTGAAAAATCCGTGAAGTGTTTTTTGATTTTGTCTCATAAACGGCTAAACCGAATCACGTGAAATTTTCACCGTCGACGTCCGACCGCTAAAGGAAGGACCTATCTTAACCAGATATTCGAGTTCTTGAAAAACAAAATGCCAGACCCTTTTGCTGCGCGAAGTTGTAATGAAAAAAGTTTAGAAATAATCTTTCGTAGATACATCGTAGAAATACTCATTCCGATACTTGAAGCATTGGTGACTAAAGAAATGGCTGAGAAAAATTCCAAGTACATGCTGTCATCGTTGATCATCCATTCGTGAACCCTATGTTGTTTTTCAGCTACGAGACTTCGACAAGGATCACATATCAGATAAGACATTGAAGACGATTAGAAAATATACATCGAATCCGGACTTTGATCCTGTAAAAGTTGGCGTGGTGTCCATAGCGGCGAAGTCGTTGTGCATGTGGGTCATAGCGATGGAACAATATGGCAAACTTTACAGGTATGACATATCATTGACATCAAAACTGTTAAACTACTATAATCAGAAATAGTACATGTATAGCTATTAAATAAGTAGCCTAGTGTGTGATAAGTGATAATAAAAATGACTGTTAATAATTACTACACCGTTACTGATTCTTCTGATATTTTAAATAAATTCCCATAAGTAAAAACTGCCCATCGATCATGTAATCCAATCCATTCTTAACATGCGTAAAAAATAAAATAGATTCTCAAAAAATGAAATAATTGCTCAAAAAATAAAATAAATTCTCAAAAAATGAAATACATTCTCAAAAAATGAAATAAATTCTCCAAAATGAAATGAATTCGCCAAAAAATGACATAATTTCTCAAAAAATTAAATAAATTCTCCAAAATGAAATAAATTCTCAAAAAAATGAAATAATTTCTCAAAAAATGAAATAAATCCTCGAAAAAGAAAAATATTCTCAAAAAAATGACATAATTTCTCAAAAAATGAAATAAATTTACGAAAATAAAAAAAATTCTCAAAAAAATGAAATAAATTTTCGAAAATGCTCAATCGTGCTCAAAATAACGCGCGAATGATCGGAAAATTCATTCGCACCCAAGATGATTACTACGACTTTACATAAATGAGCAATTAGATGTGATCCATTCCAGAGTCGAATAATATCTACTTAATTAATAGGATACACAAGTGTAAGGAACGATCCGTAGCTTGCTGATTTCACGTTATGTACAGAATCGTAGCTCCAAAGCGAGAGAAATTGGAAGCTGCTTTGAAATCACTTCGTCAGAAGGAGGACGAGCTGGCAGACGCTGTAGCCCAATTACAAAAGTTGCACGAAGAGTTGGAGCTTCTGCAGCAAATGTACGACGCGAAGATGAAGGAAAAGGACGACTTAATTAGGCTGGTGCGTTACTGCGGACTTAATATTGATGCACGTAGTTTTATCCTGAGACGAAAATAACTCACACCGGAACTTTACAAGGGCGAATCCACTTAATTTGAATGTACCTTCGAAGCGAAACACTCCGTATACTTTGATACTTTATTACGACTTCAGATTTAATCCTTTATAGTTCGGCATTTTCTATTTTCAAAGGCTTCGCCTTCAATCCAATAGGCAAAGACGATTTTCCGAAAATTCAATGTTCTTCAAAAACTCATCTCTTTAATCCGCGGATATCTCGTATCACTCAGTCATTCGACAAATGTTTTAGAGACATATAATTAATTGGCATGTGAGGAAATTGCACTGAGCGAGGTATTTATAATTTCGGAAAAGGTACAACGTGAATGACTTTTCTCTAGATTGTTTTTTCTTGAAATCTAAAATGTTTTATCGATTTTGGCGAAATTCTGTACGAATATACCGTGTATGATTCCTGTGAAAAATTTCATTTTTTGCCGAGCAAACACCCAGCCAGGTATTTCGGAAATTAGAAGTTTTCACGTATACTAAAAATCGGTACACACCCACGTAAAGACATTTTTTGATGTTTTGACGCATTCAGACAGCATTGAAATCTTTTTTATCCCGTTGAAACGCTTTTTCCCAAAATAAAGTTTCCTCGTTGAGCAAATAAATTGGCAGACAACAAGATCTCGTACAGTTGCGGTTATTTCTATTCGCGAAATGTAATTGAAAAAATACTGTGAGCTAACACGACCTCCTTCACTCCCACGCCGCCTTATTTCATTCTAAGGCTGAAGAGGTACAACTTTTGTAAATACTCAACCCTATTACGTGACGAAAGCGTTCCTCCAATACATTTTCTTGATTGCGCCATACAAGAGTCGTCGGGCGTTCCAATCGGGTACACCGGTTTCTCAGGGTCGGCCAACTTTCCCTCGATAAGTCCTGTTTGTGATTTTCCAATAGATACCAACTTCTTATCTTCAATGGCTCACCAAAAAGATGCTAATTGGTAGAGTAGTTAAATGGGCCTACAGGCGATACGAAGTAAGGGAGAACCTTGACAATGCTTCGATTCTAGCCAAATGTCTGCTGTTGTAATTGCTTTTATCCGAAACAGTGTGTTTTTATTGGAAACTTCCTTATGGTATATCCCAAGATGTTGGTGACAAGAAAAAATCATCGAGATCCGTAATACAAAGACGAATTGGTGATCAATTAATTTGATTATAAGTGGGTTACCAGTTGGTAGAAATAAATTAAGGCGGTCCAAAAAAGAGTTTTGTCGGAAATTTTTTTAGAATGGAATAAAAATAAGTGAGCCCAGTAAACATTGAGGTATATTTTCATGTAAATTTGAAATGTATATAAAAAAAATGTATCAACAGGATACAATAAGTGACTGCAGATTGATCAGCCTATTCCATGTGCGTCTTGCCATTGCAGTTCCCAATCGACGATAAAGATACAGCTCGTAATTTTTGACTGAAACAAAAAACCAATAAACTGTTTAATTGTCATATATTTTTCTTCTGGGTGAATTAAGAAAACGCTAGAAAATCGTGAAATTATAACCTTCCTCAGGCTTGAAAAAAAATGTGTTTAAAAAAACACTTTAACGTGCTATAAAAATTATTTTAAAAGACTTTTTCAACGACTTTTTAAATTCACTCTGGATAATAATAATAATACCGCAGAAAATAAATTTTGGTTTCATTTAATAGGTCGTTTAGTTTTTTGCCATCACGCCAGCCAATTTGGAAAATCGTGAAAATAAAAACCGTTTTAAAAGTCGGGAAACATCGGTAGATGTAAAAAAACTCCCTAAATAGAGTTAAGTTTTAGATGAGCCCTTACTTCGGCTTGCTAACGATAAGTGGTACAACGAGAAATTAATTCACCGCTTTTCGTTCGATTTCTACTTCGTCAGAATTGATTAATAATTTCCTTCTATCGCAATCAACATGAAGATGAACCACTCGAGGTGTGATCCGTCGTTGTGAAACAGGGCCGTGGGTATTTTTAAACACATCACAATTTGCTTAATGGATTATGCTCAGTTGTGCCAGTTGAAAATAGCTCATTTTTGGGACTTTTGATAGAAAATCGCGATGACAAATTTCTAGAAAAATGAGGTATTTGGAAAAGTAGCATCTGAAGAACACTAAGTAATTCGTTTAAAAATATTTTATTATAATCGATTTACAGCCGTTGCCCGGGCAGCACCTCTCAAAAACTTTTTTTCTGCCGAGCAATACCCTCGTTTATCTAATAATCTTAGTTAACCAGGTTATCTAATATAAAAAAATCAAACAGATTTCGTTAGTATATTAGTTTATCCTATGATAAATCGAAGGAATTTCCGAGACAACGATTTTTTTCTTAATGGTGCGTGTTCAAAGTGAGTGTCTCGATTTTGCCGAAAAAAGTGAGCATTTTTCATTCATCAAATCGAAAATATACATCGGAACAAAAAAATCCTTCGATCAAATGCTATATTTTTACATCTAGAAAAAAACCCTAAAATTTTTCGAAAGATCGACGCGGTAGCTTTTGAAATATTTTGCTCACCGACTTTGAAAACGTACTTTCGAAAAAAGTGTTTAAAGTTTCAACCGACGCTCCGAGTGTCCTAACGGGCGTCAACTATAACAGCCTATGAATCTATCAATGTTGATCCGATCACTTTGAAATTTTCATGGAACATTTATAAGGTGATAATACTGTCAGAAAATATTGTGTTTTTGAAAAAAGTGATTTTTGGATTATTACAACTAGGTGTAACCCTTTAATAACGTAACATTCTTTTTAACATCCCCTAATACGTCGGCCACTTTCATCGAGATCCTCTGATACCCCCAATATATAATCAGGGTTGATTTCAGCGGTGAAAATGGCCTCAAGAGCTGATAAGCGAAAGTAGGTGGCTCTAATTTTACGAACGGCTACTAATATGGGCAAAGCCCGTCAAAGTTGAAGGGAGATGCCTCGCAAAGTTTTCCACGCTAACGACTCGTCACCCAATTATTTCTTAATTGTTCCCCTTATCGTTTGACAGGCCGAACAGCTGAAGTTAAAGTTGGAAAGAGCTGCTCTGCTGGTGGACGGGTTGTCGGCTGAGCGCATACGTTGGCAGCAGACGGTTGAGTCTCTCGGCATCAACTATGATTATCTTCCCGGTGACTGCTTAATATCAACCGCATTCATTTGTTACCTCGGCCCCTTCGTGTCCAATTATCGCGAAGAATTGGTTCAGATTTGGCATCAAGAGGTGGGCTTAATCCTATCTTCCCACGGGGAATTTATTATCCAATTTGTTTGAGTTTGCGCCGCTGATGAAAGATACAGGCCAAGTCAAATCTTCTCGGCTGTGCACTAGCCTTCAATCGCAACTTGGTTACTTGCAACAATTTCACAAATATTATCAACAATCGTCCAAATAACGAGAAAAAAAAAACTTATCGCAAACGTCAACGTCAAAAAGATTTCCCTCATTTTGTCTTGCGAAATGAATCAAAGTAGACGGAATAATTTTACTTCAAAGTGTACTCACTGCTATTTGTATGAATTGTATTCCCCGCAAAGCTAAACCCGTATAAATTTCAACGCTAAAAGGTCGACACCATGAATATTCCGCTCTCGCCCAAGTTCGACAATAAAGAATTTCTCGGGGATCCAGCAACGATTCGGGAATGGAACATTCAGGGATTACCATCCGATGGTTTCAGTACGGAAAATGGAATAATTATAACGAGAAGCACCCGGTGGCCGCTCGTCATTGATCCTCAGTGTCAAGCTGTTAAATGGATCAAGAATATGGAATCTTCCAACGTCAGTTAACTTTTTTAATCTGCTCCAAAACGACCAAAACCATGATCGCACTTTCCTGGCTTTTTTGCTCTGTTTGCTCAATGCTTATTTATGCGAATCTTTGCTTTGGCTCCTTCCGCATTCAGGGATTGAAGATTATTGATTTTGGACTGCCTGACTACACGCAAATACTCAGCCAAGCTATTCAACTGGGCAAGCCTGTTTTACTGAAGAACGTAGGTGAAACTCTGGATTCGGTTCTGAAGCCGATATTGCAGAGAGCCTTTATCAAGCTGGGTAATAGACACTTTCCGTTCGTTATAGTTTCACGGGAGATAACTTTAGGCGGAGAATAAAAAATTGATGATTTTCGTGATTTTTTTTAGAGGATTGATTTCTTCGCAATTTTTTCGACTAAGGGTATGTTTTAATTGCTACTTTTAGCTGTTACGTGATATGTTTTAAAATGAATTTGTCACAATGACGGAAGGCACAGTCTTTGCAACGAATTGCGGCGGATGTTGTCAGACGGCGTGACACTTAGCGTCGACAGTATTGATCTGAAAACAAACCATCGATGATCTTTCTTTCATTAACACTCATACGCAGAATATGAACCAAGAAAAAGTGAGAAATGTTGAAAACCGATAAAGTGATGCGCTTTGAAACAAAAAGATTGAATTTTCCGAAAAAAATGGCCACATTTTACAATGAAAAAATACTTTTGTTTTCTAATTTCCAAAAAACATTTAGGCCCATGTTACAGGTAATAAGGTTGAAAAGATTTATACCAAATTCCACGAGAATCGGTCGATAATTTTTTTAGCTAAACGTCACGCCGGTTTTGAAAATGGAGTTCAGAAGAGCGTCATTATTCTCCGCCATATTTCAAGATTGATAAAAAAATGCCATGGCACAGCTAAAAGTAGTAATAAAACATTCCCTAAATCTAAAAAATGGTGAGGAAATATTTTCGTTTAAAAAAAATCATAAAAAGCAGCGAATTTTTTCTCGCCTAAAAATATCCCCACCTCATCACATTTACGTGTACACATCCGGAAGTATAGAAGATAATATCGACATTGAACTTTGCACCGTTGGCGCGCAACGATTTTATTTTCCATTAATTTTTTTGAATTATTTTCCAAAACTTTTTTTGCCTATCGAGATCGTAAGTCTCTAATAAGCGTACGTAAAAAAGTGGGAATGATGGTCATAACCAAAATCGGTAGAAAAAAATATTTCAGCAACAAAAAAAATTCCTTATCCTTCCAACGATTCCTTTAAGGGGCCAGTCCACTTTGGAGCCATGAAAAAAGGCTATTTTCGCGATTTTTTTTTTGAGGATTTTATAAAAGATATGAATGTAAAAGTTGTTGGGCTTGATAAATAGTCTTGAAATATATTTTTTTAAAATCTAATTCATTTTTATTCATGTTCAAGTACAAAAGCTATAGTTTAACGTAACGCCTCAAAAATAGGTGGGCTAGGTAGCTCCATCGCAACTCGGCAACGGCTTGCCTGAAACAAAAAAATCAAAGTCCATTAGATTCAGTATGACATCAGCTACAAAATGACCCTCAGACATAAAGTTTTATCAAAAAAATAAAAAAATCACAGATGAAAAACGAAAAAAGTTTTAAAAAACACGTATTTTCGCAGTTTTTCGCAAATACAAAGAGTAAAAATCCAAATTTTAAAACCATCGAGGGTCATCTTGTTGCGAATCATGTTTACAATATGTGGTTCAAATTTCAAGAGAATCGGTGTATTAGTTTTAGCGATACGATGGAGCTAGGTTTTGAAAACGTTTCGAGAAAAACGCGTTTGAAGTTTATACTATGAAAAACTCTTACCTAAACTCAATCGGCAATTCCTGCACCGTACAAAATCCCTTCTGATTGCTCGTCATCCTCGATTTCTTCAAGTCTTGCTCACTTTCGATTTTTTGAAATTTTCAAAGTGGACTGGCCCCTTAACTTCACAAGATAGTTCCTTTTGTGAAGTCTTCCGTCGTTTATCGTCTAAAATATTCCTTGCTTTTCGGTCATGTAACATTTCGCTAAATTTTCATCTACAGTAATTAAAAAATGCTCGTTAGTCAGGGCATTCTTCGGTCTGAATCGTAACTAACAAGGAACATCCCTCAGGTGTCCGCCTCCGATTTTGTTGAAACTCATATATGTGATAGAGTATCGAAAACTTTGAGACACGTATTTTTTTTTATCGGCGGAAAAACATATTTAAGGGGGGAAACCGTCCCTCAAAGAAAGGCGTGTCGAGGGGTGATTTTGCAGTTTCACTCAGAAGCAATCCACCGATCTGAATGAAACAAAAACAAAAATTCTTCTAATGAAAAGCGATGAAAAATCCACTATGAAAATGTTGAGAAAAAATTCAATTAGAGGGTAAACCACCCCTCAATTTGCCTTTTTTCACCCCACACTTAAGAGGGTTGTATGCAAATTAATAAAACAGGTATCATTTTGAAGGGCAAATAAAATTAAAGTTGACGGGTTTTTGCGTTTTGGCGGCATAGCAAATTTAAGGGGGCAAACCACCCCTAACATAAAATTATTTATCATGATCGTTTTTTCTGTGTTTAAAGTATATCCGCTGATTTTATATATTTCTATAAGCTACAATTTAATGTTTCCCATATGTCAAAATTATTACATTCGTCTTAAGGGGTAACTATCCCTCTGACGAGAAACATCATTGAAGTATCCGCTTTCGATTTCGTTGAAACTCATATATGTGGTAAAGCATTGCAAACTATTAAACATGTTTTTTTTTGTATCGGCAGAAAAACGGTGTCAGGGGATGAAACTACCCCTCAAAGTTTCTCCCACAAGCAGTCCACCGATCTGAATGACACAAAATCGAAAATTCCTCTAATATTAAGCGATGAAAAATCCACTACAAGAGTGTTGATTAGAAATATAATTAAGGGGTAAACCACCCCTCCATTTGCCGTTTTTATTAAAAAATGAATCAAAATTCAAGTTGACGCGTTGTTGCATTTCAGCGGGACAGCAAATTTAAGGGGGTAAACCACCCCTAACATAAATTTGTTCATTTCCATTCATTTAAAAAATCAGAAGGTTTTGAAAATCCTGTTACCTTTGGTTTTGGTGAATCGAACACACATTGTGAAATACCCGGTTGCAATAATTTGGCCATTATCAGATGTGCATGGTGCAAAAAGTCGTTGTGTTTAAAGCATTTTTTTGACGATTATCATTATTGCAGGAATTGTAAGCCATGATTGTTGATGGTTGATAGTTGATAGACTAGAAAAAAAATGTATATATCACAAGAAAATGATTTGACGGCATATGACTGCAATACTTTTCACAAGTACTATTAATTAAATCAGCTGATATGATTACCAAATGAAATATGTTAAAATATATTAAAAACATATTCGTTAACCTACTGTAAAACCCTCAGTTTCATTAATATGTTTAATTAAATTAACGGTAAAATAATAAAAATATACATTCCTCCACAAAACAACGTCGCTGGCTAAATTATCTCTTGATCCAGGCGCATCATCGTTCCGAAATATACGAAGTGAGCCTTATAACTTATTCTGGAAATTATTATAATTAATGATATAGTAGGAGTGTATGTTTATTCCTATGGAGATGCTTAATGGACGTGCATATTAAAATCGCAAGCGTTTCGACACGAAAATATGAGTCTTATGAGTAAGGGGTAGCCCCACGTCCCCACTCCCAAAGTACCGCTCCTAAAGCTCAAAACGAATATGCCTGCACACACAAACATAAAATTAATATTACCGATAGAATGAAAACAGTTTTAACGAAATTCGCGAAACCTTTCGCGAAACTTCAAACGAAAAGAAATTAGAGGGGGTAGTTTACCTTTAAAATGTAAAAATTTAAAAACGTAATAATTTAAAAACGCGGGAGAATATTTTGAATCCGCGGATACATGTTAAATGCAGAAAACACGACGGGGATGAACAAATTTATGTTAGGGGTGGTTTACCCCCTTAAATTTGCTGTCCCGCTGAAACGCAAAAACGCGTCAACTTGAATTTTGATTCCCCTTCAAAATGATACATGTTTTATTAATTTTCATACAACCCTCTTAAGCGTGGGGTGAAAAACGGCAAATGGAGGGGTGGTTTACCCCTTAATTATATTTCTAATCAACATTCTTGTAGTGGATTTTTCATCGCTTAATATTAGAGGAATTTTCGATTTTGTTTCATTCAGATCGGTGGACTGCTTGTGGGGGAAACTTTGAGGGGCGGTTTCATCCCCTAACACCGTTTTTCTGCCGATACAAAAAAACATGTTTAATAGTTTGCAATGCTTTACCACAGTTTCAATGAAATCGAAAGCGGATACTTCAATGATGTTTCTTGTCAGAGGGGTAGTTACCCCTTAAGACGAATGTAAAAATTTTGACATATGGTAAAACATTAAATTGTAGCTTATAGAAATATTTAAAATCAGCGAATATACTTTAAACACAGAAAAAACGACCATGATAAATAAATTTATGTTAGGGGTGGTTTGCCCCCTTAAATTTGCTATGCCGCCAAAACGCAAAAACCCGTCAACTTTAATTTTATTTGCCCTTCAAAATGATACCTGTTTTATTAATTTGCATACAACCCTCTTAAGTGTGGGGTGAAAAAAGGCAAATTGAGGGGTGGTTTACCCCCTAATTTAATTTTTTCTTAACATTTTCATAGTGCATTTTTCATCGCTTTTCATTAGAAGAATTTTCGTTTTTGTTTCATTCAGATCGGTGGATTGCTTCTGGGTGAAACTGCAAAATCACCCCTCGACACGCCTTTCTTTGAGGGGCGGTTTCCCCCCTTCAATCCGTTTTTCCGCCGATAAAAAAAATACGTGTCTCAAAGTTTTCGATGCTCTATCACATATATGAGTTTCAACAAAATCGGAGGCGGACACCTGAGGGATGTTCCTTGTAAGACTTTTTGGCATTGCACTATGTAGGTTTTTTTTATATCCCGTTTTATTTGGCAGCTCTCGGACGGTATTCGAAGGTCTCAAGCAAATTTTTTTACTCCTAGTTTCCAGATGAGGAGCTGGCGGACAAAACCGGACTAGTCCACACTACGTCAAATTTTTATTTTATTTTCACTTATTTTTGTGCCTATAAACTGTAATTTAGCTCCAAAATGTAGTTTTTAACAAATATCGAGGTGTTTAGAGCCGGATTTGATTCAAAATATTTCGGGAGCTAATTGAGGTGTGCTTGAAAGACACGAGCAATAAAAAGAAATTGACGTAGTGTGGACAAGTCCGGTTTTGTTCGCCAGCTCCTCAGATATAAGTAGATTGGATTATTTCTCTAATGTCGTTAGGCCAAAAAATGCCATAGATCCATACGACACAGCAGATCTAGCACATTGCCCTATCGGGCCTGCGTAACTCAATCCACCCATCTTTCCAATACGTCACGTCACACCGTACAATAAATAGAATGCATTTTTCACTCATCGGGTGTTCGCCTGGTGTACATATTCCATAGAATTTGCACGCAAATAATCAAATATGAAAAAGCTTTTTATCAAAAAGCAGTACAAACCTGAATTCTATGAACCCGTCGTATAGACCGGAACTTTTTATATCAATACTTCAAAACTATATAGGGTGACCCAGAACTGAATGCGTTCGCTGAAATGGGAGATTGAGGGGTGAAATTCTGAGTCAATTGATATAAGCATGTGTGGGTCTCAGATCAACCCCTGAATTATTATTAATTTTTAAAGGCGGACGCACCTGATTGGCTCCTTCTTTAAGATTTAATAATAATTCAGGGGTTGGTCCGAGACCCACACATGCTTATATCAATCGACTCAGAATTTCACCCCTAACCCCCCCATTTCAGGTAACACATTCAGTTCTGGGACACCCTGTATACCGGGTAAATCGAACAGTGTTTTCAGAGCTCACCCCCCGAGATGTGAACAAACACAATGACCCAGGTAGGAATTGACGATGAAAAAAGGGCTCGCCAAGCTCTGAAACAAGGCTCACATTTTTTAATTCAGGCTGAGCACCAGCCTGATTTCAGGCCTAGCTGAACCTCTGAATGATAACGCGGTTTCAGGCTCTTGCACACAGGCCTGACCAAAGGCTGGTAGAAAAGCCTGTACTAAGCCTGAAACGACGAAACAACAAGGCTCAAAACAAGCCTTAATTATGACCATTTTTATGACCAGGCTTATCCCAAACTCTTCTCGAGGCTATATGAGGCCTGCTTTTAGTTTTCTATATTCTACATTGGGGTAAATTTAATACATTTGTAAAGAATTCATTTTATTCATTATATATATTTATTATTTATTATATTATTCGTTATAAAATGTATATAAAAAATATTTTTAAAAACAATACTTTATTTTATTTGTTGTTTATGGGACACGTAATACACAGAGTGTACGCAAACTCCAGAGAGTGAGTATATACGAAATCTGTGTGTGACGAGAAAAAAAACTTTTTCGTGTACCTCATAAATATCGATGAGAGCATATGTTCAAATGTTCTGAGCTGCCTCCTTCGCTTTCCTTTTTCGTGTCTTCGCACTCGACAAATTCATTGCAACATTTTTTTTTCACAAAAGTACAGAAAAAATATTATTTTAAACTTATTTTATTTTATCACAACCTGAAACAAGCCTGCATCCAGCGTTGATTTTTCAGCCTTAAAATTCACCGGCTGAATAAAGCTTGAAATAACCCTGAGTTTAGGCTAAGCAGCCAGTCTTGGTTCCAGGCTGCTCCAAACGATGCAATGAAACCAGGCCCAGGTCTGTCTCACTCAGGCTCGGTGAAACAAGGCTGGCACAAGCTTGTTTCCATCGTCAGCCTTTTGATTCCCTACCTGGGGAAAGCCGGATTTAAAAGAAACGTATATTTTTTAAAAAACACTTTCAAGGTTTTAATATTACCGATGTTTCTCGCTCCCTCTAATATTCAATGCATCATCCGTTTAATGATTTTCGCCGCACACGAGAAACTTTTTAAAGCTACTAATGGAGCGTGCTTGAAGAATGCAACATTTCCGTAATTATTTTATGAACCAGCGAAATTTATTGAAAAGCGACCAATATATATATATTGATTTTCAATCCTTATGATGGGAAATGGTTGATTTCATATAAATGTTTTTTAAAAATATTTTTCCGGAGAAACCATTTGAAAATACATTTTCTGCTTTGTGTCAAGATTTTTTCGAAATCGGAAATAAATAGTATCCCACGGTTTATTTTCGTGAAAAAGGTTCCTACCGCTCGCCTCATTGAAATACTCCAAGTTTGCGTGATCAGTTATGTGTACTGTCTTTTCAGGCGATCTCGTCATGATTAAATTTAACGACAAGATGGTAAGCTACAATGACAAATTTCGATTGTTCATCACGACGAAACTTCCCAATCCCCACTACGCTCCAGAGATATCCAGCAACACAACGTTATGTAATTTTGCCATTAAAGAACAAGGTGAGCAATTATAATTTGCAACATTATAAGTTACTTTTATTTAAAAATAAATATCTGTTTTTATTGGCAGGAAAAACAATTATTTGCGATTGAAATTTTAATTTTTATTCTTGTTTAAATTTGCTTTCCAATTATTGAAATCTAAAATACAAACTTTCATTTTTATTGAAAAATGGCATCTTGATTTAAAATTTCTATTTTTATTTGAATTGTTTATTTTTATTGGAAATATTTATTCTTATTTAAAATGTTTATTCCAATTTAAAAAATTTATTTCATTTCCAATTTCAATTCAATTTTAATTTCCATATCAGTTTTTATTTTTATTACAATTTAAATTTAAATTTTTCCTTTCCTTAAAAATTTTAACTTTAATTAAAATAAAAGAACACAGAGATCGCTCCACCGAGCTTCACTTTGTCTTCCACGCAATGTCTCAACAATCTATGTCCCGAAAGCCGTTTCCCGAAAAGCTCCGTAAAACGGTGATCGACAATCGTGTCCCTGATACCTTTTTACCCCGAACGTAGAAACGAGGCGAATAACCATAGATCTCGTAGTATCTCGTCCTGTAAGATGCCCCGGCGTCGTTACGTTTGCTTCTCATCAAATCGACCGCCCGTTTCTGAGTTTTATAGCTCCAAGTCCTCTTGGCAAAGTGCATCCACAACTTGGGCGAGCTATTGTTCTTTAAGGTATATCGACGATAACGAAAAAAAAGTTCCACGACGAAAGCATTAAAAGATCTCTGCCAATACCAAAAATCGTAATATGGCAGAGTATAATCCAACACCTGCATAGAATTACTCGTTCCGATGCTTTGGGATCTGTAGAATATTGAAGCTGAACCAATTTCGAGTCATGTTGAATGATTGGGAGCAAAAATTTGCCACGTGAAGGTTTACTGCAAAAAGTATCGATACGCAGCAAATTTGTTGCTTCAATTTCACGATCGACTATGAATTCGTCCACCGCATTTTAATAACCACTTTTTTCTAATACCATTTTGATCATCGACGTCTTTCACACGAGCAACCGCGCTAGTTCCCCCAACTTTGAATTTATTTATTTAGGCCAAGCAGCCGGCATACTTGCTTGGACTTTTGAACGTATAGCAAAAGATTAAACAGCGATTTAAGGGGTTAGGATACTGTGGTGATTCGAAAATTAGAGTCTTCAAAGATTAATTGATGATGGCATCAGTGAGATGATCGAAAAATTGTTGGGAATTTTTTTTTTATGTACAACAACAAAATTCTATACCAAATTTCATTGAATAAAATTAATAATTGAAGAAGTTATTAACAATCTCGTGAAGGGCTCAAAGGTACACTTGATGTTGGCCAATCGGTTGACCTGCAACAAAAGAAAAACGATTTTTTTCATAAACTAGATCATTTTGGCCAAGTCTTAAATGAATCTTTTGTTATTGTCGTGTTTCAATCATCAAAGAAAAATGTTTCAATTTTTTGTTATTTTTCGACGAAAAATGACATCGTTATTATTGATAAGTAACGAAAGAAAATGTTTAGACGAAAAAGGTCGGTCAAGACTAAACTACTATTACACTGAGTATGTGTACCAAATTTCAAGCAGCGATTAAAGTGTGTGACGGTCCGAAAATCCGGATTACTTAATATGAAAAAATTGAAGGAATAAGTAAGATGATTGAAAAATCGTTTGGACATATAATTTTATGTACATTAACAAAGTCGTGTACCAAATGTCATTGAAAAATAATTATCAAAGAAGTTATAAATAATCTCATGAAGGATCTTTGAACGTCAGGGGCTCAACGTTGTACTTGATTTTGGCCACCCGGTTGACGTAAAACAAAACGAGTTTTTTTTAATAGATAAGATTGGCATATATACATATACTAATTCAAGTTCATTGTCTAAAACGTTATTTTATTGCAGAATCCAAAAATAAATCTATTCATAAAATAAGATTAATAATAAGAAATTCTAAATATTTGTCTAGTTAAAATAAACTTGACCGGGACTTTTTTGTATTATCGTGTTGCAATAATCAAAAACAATGTTTGATTTTTTTTCGATTCTTCGATGAAAAATAACATCAAATGTCATCGAATGACATCAAAAGACATCAAATGACATCAAATGACATCAAACGACATTAATTGACATCAAATGGCATCAAATAACATCAAATGACATCAAATGATATCAAATGACATCAAACGACATCAAATGACATCAAACGACATCAAATGACATCAAATTACGTCAAATTACATCAAATTACATCAAATTACATCAAATGACAGAAATCGTGTACACCGTTTTGAAAAACATAGTTTCGAAGAAAAAAACGCGTTCAAGTTTGACCAGCAGTTTCATCGTTCTAATGTTAAGTTTACCTTAGATGTGCAATTCCTGCACCATACGTTGGAGTTTCCTCTTTAATTTGATTTACCTCAAGCGGCGAACGGGAGTTCATAAATTTCACAGTAGCCTAACCCCTAAACAATCAAAAAGGTGCTCGGCACTGGCTCAACGCTGCGTCAGAGTAACTGTGCGCGTACCACAAATTCAGGAAAGCTTTTTTCTCCCGTATTTGGTATATTCCGCGCTGGCACATACCGAACTCTCACCGCCGGATACGGCAACCGGAGATTCGCAAAGTGATATAGAAGTGAGTCATCTAATGGTAAAAATCTAATAAGACGATTCCAGGTTATGGAGTCGAATAAAGACGCGGGAAGAGAATGAAGAACGCGGCGCCGGCCAATCAGGGGGACCGCGACAATATTACACGCTCCATTTGTAGGAATAACGTTTCGTGGAACATTCTCACGATCAATGGGAATGGAAAACGTGATTATTCCGCGGTTACGTTGAAGCGTCAACTCCTATTGCTCTCTCGGGCTACGACGGTGCCAAGAGTCATATCTCAGACATTTCGTACTACTCGCCTCTTATAGCGAACAAATCGATACCAGGATAAAGAAATTTCGTTTCCCATCACTCCCCCCTTCCCCACCCCCCACCCCCGAATCATCCCTTTTTTGTCGCTCTTGCGACGTAGCTATTTTTTGACAGGACGCTTGAAGCATGTACGATACGTACTGGCACTACTGGCAGATACGTCTGGCGACTACATTCGAGTGACGATATTGAATGGTCCTGCTAGGCGTGCTGCTCACACCTCCAATGCTGCACTGGTATTGTCGATCCTTCGCACGACTTTAAACTTTTTCGTCCTCTCGGCTTCTTTTTTTCATTCGTTTTATTCGCGTTTACACATACACGTCGAAAAGCGGTGAATAATTTATTCGAATGCACTATCCGCATGTTTTTTTTTTCTTCAAAGGAGAGCCCATTAGGTAAACGGCTTTTCCGGAGGACGTACGACAACTGAAAAGGAGGCCAAACGCGAGTTGGAGCGTGCATCAAAGCAGAACGATACTCGATTCCGGCGCTAAAGAAACCCGACAAAAGTTCTCGGAATTTTTCTCAAAAACGGCTGGTGGGGAATGACTAGAAATTTTCACAGTCGACGGCCGACTGCTGAAGGGAGGACCTATGGCTTTCGGAATTTCGTATTTTGGGGGAAAAACCATTACGGATGAACTTTTCACGCGATACTGTAGTTGGGGAAGGTTGGAATGATCTTCCGGTTGGGGTTGTCGCAAATCGAAGTCACCGGACCTAGTTAACCTAGAAACGTACATTTTGACACTTGAACCATTGCAATCTGTGAAAAAATGGCTGAGAAAAATTCCGAAAACTGTGTGTCATTGTTGATTATTGTGACGAAGTTAACGATTTTTTTTATCTCTGCGAAACGAATTATTTTACATTAACCGCAATAATTTCACTCGAAAGTACTCACCTAATGGTGGTTCCAAAAATGATTGGGATGTTGAATAAGTTCGCGCCTTTATTTCGTGAAAATGAATGCTTAATTTTTACAAAATCATTCATAATGCTTTCAAACGTTTCGAAATTGTTGGGTGATCAACTCCTAATGATTCTGCAAGTTGAACTAACGTCTGACATGAGTCTTCATAAAATGATGCCTCCAATTCAACACGGCAAAATAATTATTTTTGAGGTTTCTATACCAATCTCTACATGTTGTTTCCGAATTCTGAGCGCTTCAGCTGTAGAATTTTTATGAATAAAGTAGGGCAGTAAAATTCCTCCCAAATACTCTTTTAGGCACGAAATTAGACACGTGTAAGGGGAGGGTAGCAAAAAATGGGTGAAAAGGGGAGGTTTCGCAAAAAAAATGGGTGAAGAATCGAACAGCAAGCTAGAAATTCAGCGTATGTCATTTCGCCGAAGTGTAAACAACTTTTTCTTTTCGTAGTGTTAAGGGGAGGGTAGGGGCTTCAGCGTGAAAAAAAAAACACTTTTTTGCGAATTTTTTTCATCTATATAGATAGAGTAAATTTATTGAAACCTTTTGTACATTGTTAAGTGTCATTTCAAGAATATTCCGTGAAATTTGTACGCGAAAAAATCCACAAACAAGCCGGTGACAAAGCTTTTCCAAGAACGCCTTTGGAAAAACACGACTTGCGGTGTTCACTGTATCTCAGCTAGAAATTATCTGAAATCAAGTATCAATAAAATTTAGTCAAAGTATCATCAAATCCTCCCCCCAACGGTCTTTGATATTTTTTTTTTCATTTCTAAATTTTTGGTGGTCATGTAAAGTGAAAAGTGCTATTTTTCACGAAAAATCCCGCCATTTTGGAGGTGGAAAAAGCCCTCAATGTAAAAAAACTCAAACTAACCGTTGGGGGGAGGTATTTTATATGTAGAAAGTGTGTACCAAGTTTGAAATAAATCGGTCATGCAGTTTTCGAATGGCAGTGAACACGGACTTTGAAAAAGTGGTTTCGAGAAAAACGCGGCACCGGCTTGTTTGTGGATATTTTCGCGTACAAATTTCACGGAATGTTCTTGAAATGACACTCAACAATGTACAAAAGATTTCAATAAATTTACTCTATCCATATAGATGAAAAAAAAATCACAAAAAGTGTTTTTTTTTTTACGATATAACCCCTACCCTCCCCTTAACACTACGAAAAAAAAAGTTGTTTACACTTCGGCGAAATGACATACGCTGAATTTCTAGCTTGCTGTTTGATTTTTCATCCATTTTTAATGCGAAAAATGTAAGATATAGAATATTGAAATGAGATTCATACTAAGCGATCTTTACTGAGCGTGGTAATATTTTTTAAAGTTTGCTTCAACGTGGTACTGGGGATGGGAGCAGCCTATTCTTTGCTTGCGGAAGTTCTATGTCCTAAACAAGTGATGTGAAGCAAAAAAAAACAAACACTTTTACTTTGTATTGTAAAGTACAATGTTGTGTATAAGTGGATATAGATTCAAGACGTTTAGTTTAGAAGTTTAGTTTTTTACCAAAATCTTTTACAGTTCTTCGTTCATGAAATAAAAGCGTTTGACTATTTTGAGATAATTCTAGTTCCACTAATGGAGACGTTTGTTGCACACGTGCCTGTCAAACTTCATAACGATTGCTGATCTAGGGCGTGTAGGAGCACGTTTTCGCAAACTTCGAAAACGTAGTTTCGAGTAGAACGCGTTTAAAGTTATACTGAAGTTTATCTGCGAATAAAATGAAAAGTTTCATACTTACATGAAGACCGCTTAGTAAACATACCAAATTTCAACATTCTATATTTAATATTTTTCGCATAAAAAATTGGTCGAAGATTGAACATTTTTTAGCCCAACAAAGTAGAAACCTCCCTTAAAGTATACGCATGCAGTTCCGGCAACGCCATCCGTTGGAAAACATCGAGAATTTATTCAACGTCCTAATATTTGACATTTTTAACAAAAAGGGTAACAACAAAATAGAGCGAGTGGGAGACTCCGCTGGGACAGACGGACAGACTAACATGGAGGAATTATAAGAGTTCCCAGGGACTGAGGTACCATAAAAACACAAGCTTATCTTAATCGTTATATTGTATACGCACCAGGGGCAGCGCAAACAGCAAAAGCTTCGCTTACCCATCCTGTCACAGGTCAATAAAGTAAAGTGCTTTCCTCGTCCGAACCTCCTACTATCGACTGTCCGCAATTTATAGGTCCACAATGTTTAAGCCGTTATTTTCCGTAAGAACTGCGGAGAGTTAGAGTTGTTGCATATTTTCGTAGTGTCGACGCGATCGACCCCCGTTTGAATAATTCATCTTTTTCTTCCTCGATTACCTTTTTTTGTTGCGAGTGATGCTGACTCTCTTGGAAGAATTTCAGTGCTGTTATTTAAGGCCGGATATCCATTTACAACGATAAAAAATCGATTTCGTTTTTTTTAACGATAGAACTATATATGTTGAATATTTTCCCAAAGTTTTAAAGCGAGATTCGAAAACCTTTAAACGTTACGGCCTGTCAACGCTGTGCCTCACCGCTCGGATTCGGAGCGGACGTGAACTTCAAACGTTTTTCTCAAAACTGCATTATCGAAATTGGCGTGCGAGATTACCCAAAAACTATCAAGCCGATTGAGTTGAAACTTGGTAGAAATATTGATAATACTGGTACCTTCTACTTGACGAGAATTGTTTTTGAAAAATTGAAAAAAAAAACGACTTTTTTAAACCACATTTTACAGAAATGTTGCGTGAAATGTTAATTTTTTTTGTAAATGCGTGCCATTTCCTTAAATTTGCATTTTCTTCATTTTAATTAACGCCACATAGAATTTATACATGTTCGAACTGAAAAAATGTTTGAACTTTTTTGCAAATCAAAGTCTACGGGAAGCTAGACTGCACGCCGATTCGCAACTGCCGCTGCGACCTTGCTGTAACACTCTGCCACAGATTCGCCCTATTGATGATGAATTAAGGGCGGGGTAAAGTATTTAATTTTCTTTTTTCATTTTTGTTTAATTTTTTAAATGAATGCATAATATATGTAGAATATTGTGTTAAAATTTCAAGTCGATCGGAGTAAAATTGACGAAGTTATGAGTATTTGAGCGTCTATTGCTCCATGCCGTTCTCTTCTCTTCTGCGTTTTTCAAACCGTTTTTCTGAGACTTGTCATATTTGAAGTCCGTGTGCACGATAACTCAAAATCTACTCGACCAATCGCTTTGAAATTTTGCACAGTACTTCTTCACATAATTCACCAGGTATTGTCGAGAGCTTTTTTCTTTTTTTTTAATAATTACTAATTTTTCAACAACAAATTAGCCGTTTTTTTTAGCGAAAATCGGGTTTTTGGCTCCCAAGTGCTACGAAAAATCGAAAAATCGAAAAAAAAATCCTTCCGTCATTACCTCCAGAACCATCTCCTTTAACAAATGCATTTTGATTTTTTTGTTTCAAATGATTCTGTTGCGAGTTATGGTGCACACCGCAAACCAACTTTTTTTCGAGGCGCCTCCGGGGTTTAATTTTCACTCGCTCAATTTTGAATATTTTGCAATGCAAATTTAGGAGAATGTTGTTCAAATGTTACTTCATTATGTGTAAATTTTTCAATAAACGAACACTATTCGTTACGCCAAAAAAAAATCTTAAAAACATGCCCTTTTTTCGCCGAATTAACTTTACCCCGCCGTTAATTAAAAAAAATGTTTTGTATACTTAAATATACTATTAAAGTATACCTAAAGTTTGCTAACAGAATAATTTTTTCTTAGTTTAAAAAATTCCTCGATATTGCTTATTTTTTCCTGTCTAAATGTATATCCCGCCGCAAGGGGCTACAGCTACCTCGGTGGTCAACAATTTTTTGCGAGTGATGCTTGTCTCTTTTGAAAGAATTTCAGGGCCGTTATTTAACAGGCTACATCTACCTAGGTGGGTCAAAAAAATCGCATTTTCCACAAATATTTTTATTCGATAATATGACCTTTAGCTATATTTCCTGAAAATGTCATTAAAATATTGCTAAAATTGAATGAGCTACAGATTCTAACATTCGGCCGGGCGAGCGGTGCAGCACCATACTCCAAACTTTAAACGCGGTTCTCGCGAAACACATTTTTCAAAGTCGGTGGACATGATATCTCGCGAACCACTCGATGGATTGTTTCCAAATTTACAGAAGACACGATGAGAAATATTTAAAGGTCGTCGACGATCTCCCTTTTTCAAAATCAATCTTCATTTTTTAATAGTTACGTAAAGTTGTCGATTTTTTTCATGGGTTTTGTATGCTCGAATTTGTGATTCGTCGCAACGTCGTTAAAAAAAATTATTTTAAACATCAATGATCGTCAACGACTCGTATTTATTGTACACTTGAATATCCCGTTGGGTTTTCAGTTTTCGGATGGACCGTTTGCGCTAGACAGTGTCCACCGCCAAACGTCGCGGGAAAGATTTCATCATCTGCCGATAGCCATGTTTTTTTGTATTTTTTTTTAAGACTCTCAATATATGTACGTTTGAGTTTAAGAAATGCGTTTCTTTTTCACCAACCGTTCCCTAGGGAAAAATCAGAATTTGGTAATTTTATTCGGGCCTCTAGGTAGATGTAGCCCTTTAAATTCAGCATGAAAGCAACGAATAAATACTTTTGAAATGAGATCCTCGAGGCCTTGATTAATAAATTCAAGACATATCCCCAGAACCCTCGACAAACCCAAACAATCTATTGCGAAGTAAAAATGGATATCCAATAATTACTTGGATGGATACTCAAAATTCGTCATTCAGTTTTCTGTTGGGAGACAATTCTTGTGAGATATCAATGTCCCATGAATTGGAAGGAAAATACTGAAAAACAGCATTGACACAATACTGAACACATAAATGTGCATATGCAGCATTAACGTCAGCTGCGGTACTTTCAATTTATTTGTTTTCAGCCCGAACAATTTTAACTGCCGATATGATGGGGTCAAATTTTACCTCATTTTTATATGAGGTCTAAGTACAGTCAGATAAAAATCAATATTGTTGTTTAGCTTTACCGTTCGTATTTAAAACTAAAAGAACACAGTATAGTTTATTTCTGCATCTATATTAATATTTGGAAAAATGTTTATCTATTTCGTTTTTATTGTTTAAAAAAAAATATTTTCCTAAAAGAATATTAGGAAATATTATATTTTTTATTTAAAAAAGGCTTATTTTAAAAAAATACTATTTTTTATAACTTAAAAAAGTACACAATTGTTTATTTTTATGTTTAGATTCTAAAATATTGTTTCTTTGTGTTTAATAAAGTTTTTTTTCCAAATCAACAATGTACACCACTATTTATCTTGACTGTTTGTGATCTACGATTTCGCCAGACTTGACGTTGTCAAGTTCGAGTCATTGTCAATAGATTCTCGGTTCGGTTTTTCTTTTGTGGGACAATTTTTGTGAGATATCGAGGTTCGATGGTTTGAGAGGAAAATACTGAAAAACAGCTGCCAAATTGTTACCGACCTTGCTGGCTCGAGTGTCCAGTGCACGTGGCTCGGATGTTTTACAAATTTGACTTGTTCGAACTGCACCCGATACGGTCGAAGTTCCCAAGTGACTCTCTTGCATCGCCCCGAGTGCGCATACTGGCAACGGCAGCATGATTTTTTTTTCGCGAAAAGCCATGATCGACATAAATTTGGTTTCCACCGACGTAACTACGAGGACACGCGCTCATCCCTCGATACCGTTTGAAACTCACCGCGGAGTTTGCCAAAGTTGGCCGCGATAACTTCCACTTTTGCTCCCGTCACTGAGCTGCGGCGGAGTATTCCTGTTCTTGAGCCCGATTGTTCCTCGACTTCTACGTCGGGAAACAGTCGAGTTGCGGACGTGACTGCTCCTCGACGAAATTCTACCGAGCTTTGAGATTGTTTCCTGTTTGATCAGTATCCCAGAATTCTTCGACTGAGCTTCTCCGGTATCCGCAAATCACTAAGGACCGAGAGACATATTAATGTGGTCTTTTCCTCCGCCGTATACTTCCGACAGTATTTACTTCTAGGCTAAAAGAAATCTAATTATTATTGAGCTAGGCATTAAGGGGTTAGGCCACAGTAACGGGTATAAAATCATGTGCGAATTTAACAGTTTTTTTTCGTATGAGAAAGCGATTCACTCATAAAATTAATTACACATCTATTTATTATGAATATCAAGCTGTTAGAATTTTTTATATACAAAATGGCCGACTACTAATATTTCCATTTGTTATCTTTGTTTAGGCGCTCCGCGGCGTGACATTTAGCATACACAATTCTTCACCTAGAACAAAAAACAAATAGTCTCGTCAATCTACATTAGAATACCTAGAGAAGTACGTATGGAATTTAAAAAATATTGTATTATTCAAAAGTTGTAGGCATTTGAGTGAATTTTCAGTTAAAAATTTCGTATAAAACTGCTCATAAAATGAAGTTTTCGATTAATCGGAAATTCCGTACGTACTTCTCTGCGAAATGCAATTAGGAACATAACTTTTAAATTTGAAGTAAATCGAGTGAAAATTGTTGAAGTTATTCGTCACGCCAATTGGAAAAAAGCTGTATCGAGAAAAACGCATTTAAAGTTTTAGGTACTCTATGGCCGTGCCAGAGGTGAGCTGACGTTATACGCTCAAAGTCAGTGAAAAACAAATGTCTTGCTATAAATCGAATAATAACTTATTCTTATGATGATAAATCACCATTTTAGAGAAAAAATAATAATTTTTTTAAAAATTCTACTGTAGCCTTACCCCTTAATCATTTTATGTCGATTAAATTTCGCGACAGTGACATGAATTTGACAACGTCAAGTTAGCCAAGATCGTGGAGTATAAACGAATAGTAAAAATAAATGGTATTGTTTATTGTTGATTTGTAAAAAAAATTTAGAAAATAAACAATATTTATTCATCTAAACATAAATATAAGCAATTGTTAATTTTTAAAATAAACTTAACGTAGAATAAAAACGAAATAAATGAACATTTTTCTAAATATTAATATAGATGCAGGAATAAACATTATTGCGTACTTTTGGAATACGAACGGTAAAGGTAAAAAGCATTATTTATTTTTATCTGACTAATAATTATAAGTCAGATAAAAATGTTGGGGTGTACTTACACGCCATACGAAAAATGGAGTGTAATTACACCCCATCATATCGGTACTTAAAATTGCTCGGGCTGGAAGCAAATAATTCAAAAGTACCGCAGCTGATGTCGATGCTGCATATGCACATTTATGGGCATAATTACCAAAGCCTACACGAAACCTAATAACTTATCGATATAAAAATTATAAAATGATATCGTATCGGTTAGCGTCTGACACGATTTTTTCTCGAAAACATTATCTCTCAACGTAATTTTACTAATAATGCTTCGTTTTATATATGAAAAATTGTTAAAAACGCTTGAGAATTTGTTTGTCCATAATTTCCATCGACCACGCTGGAGACAACCTCAACGATGATCAAAGGTGATCTACTTTAGTAGTTTACTGTGCTCCACGACCCTCTTTTTGCGTGGAGCCGTTTATCGTCGAGCTCTAGAGAATCTGGCTCACCATCGATTGCTCGTTATTAATTAGTATCTGGAAGACCGCGCGATCCACGGCAAAGAGACCCGAGGGTATAACAAATTTTCCATATTGCCATATGGTGTCCAAAGATTGTAACACGGAGCCAAACCACTGAGATTAAGAATATGAGAAGAACCAGCAATATTTCGACTTCATTATTAATAGACTATTGGTTCGCAGAAATAAGGCTGATTATTTAACACCCTTAAATTAATTCTCTTTCAATTGCATAAAAATAATCAAGTCTGTCATCAAGATAAAAATGACAGATCTAAAAAAATATTGTTGTCCATTAGTGTTAAACTATAGCTCCTTTATTTAGGAGAAAAATTGCGGTTTTACATGATTTTTTAAGGAAAAATTTCTCCACCATTGTTGAGACTTCGGGTATGTTTTCCTACTACTTTTGGCTGTTACATGGTATTTTTTTTTATTTTCAATAATCTCTCAAAATGGCGGAGTTATGGCACGGTCTTCTCAACGGGTTCCGGCGCACGTTGTCGAACGGCGTGACACGTAGCGTCGGCGAGATTAATCTGAAAGAAAAATAACGAAATTTTTTCTTCCATTAACACTCATGCGCAGAATATGAACCAAGAAAAAGTGAGAAATGTTGAAAATCAATAAAATCGTACGCTTTGAAACAAAAAGATTGAATTTTCCAAAAAAAATGGCTACATTTTGCAATAAAAAATACCAGTTTTCCAATTTTCAAAAACATTTAGGGTCATGTTTAAGACAATAAGGTTAGAAATATTGATACCAAATTTCATCAAAATCGGTCGATTAGCTTTTTAGCTATACGTCGTGCCAGTTTTGGAGATGCAGTTCGGAAGATCGTGAATATTTCCACCATTTTTAAAGATTTATAAAAAAAATACCATGCGACCGCCAAAAGTAGTAGAAAAACATTCCCTAAGTCTCAAAAAGGGTGAAGAAACATAAAAATCAGCTAATTTTCTCTCCCCTTAAGCCATAATTCACTGCACGATTTCACCTTCGACTCATTGCTCCTAATTTGAACTCCTAATTTCTGGCAGTGCACATCATTCGGCAAATACGTTCCTCTGATAATCACTTGAATCGAGAACGACTGTCATGACCCTAAGAAAAATTGTCAACGGGCAATTAAACATCAAGGAATATTTTGCGATTTTTTCCAGGCCTCGAAGCTCAACTCCTGGCCATCGTCGTGAGAAAAGAGAAGCCACAACTCGAAGAACAGAAAGACAGTCTGGTCCTTTCAATTGCGAAAGGCAAAAAAACCCTCAAAGATCTCGAAGACAAAATTCTATAGTGAGCATTGTGCTTTGTTTAAAAATTTGATCTTTACATTGAAATATTATTTTTTCCTTCTCAATTATCGCTTAAGGTTTTTTATACCTTCGGATAGTCAGAAAACTTTTTGGATTTCTTAAAAATCCATTGAAGCAATGAAAATGAGGTTTGGAGGGTTTATTCTAAATATCTGTAGGTACTCACATGAATTTTTATTTTCCAAAAAATAAATAAATGGTCGCCCAGTGGCCGGTAAAAAAAGAACGCGTTTTCAGAGCCTCCACGGGTGGACTCGTTGGAGAAGCACATGAGTACGTAGAACGGAGTACAATTTTTTTCCGTAATTAACATGAGTTTTGCCGGCGAAGTATGGACAATTATAGCAAGATATTGATTATTTTCAAAATTGGCACCATTTTGAACAAAAAATCAGAATTTCGACTAATAAATGGTGTTTATCTATTTATAAAAACCGTAATTGTTAATAGATCGCAAAAATCATGTGTACTTCGCTAGAAAATCTATCTAAGAAGCTACAGTTAAAATTTTAAGTAAATCGGTTGAAAATTGTAGGAGCTACGAGTCCGCCCGATTTTGAAAACATGATTTTAGAAAAAACCTTATTAAAAAATGTTTAAACCATTTTTCTTCGGACCATATCATTCTTGAGATGTTTATACATCTCAACCATACCATTTTTGGGGTATTTCTCATCATCCAAGCCAACTGAAAAAAAATGATATATTTTTTCAAAGATATACAAGGCCTCAAACTTTATTTTTTTGCTCATCACCTTTCCATAAATATTCACATTTCGACTATTTAGACGTGAAGGATATTTGTGTAAGGTCTAAAAAAAAGATTGAACGAGTAACATTTCTGTACCATCGCTCGATGCAGTTTGTTAGGTGCCACATCTGGCTCGCTTCTCGACGACCTGGATTTGCTCAACACCTTGCAAACATCCAAAGCGACGTGCATATCGGTTCAAGAATCGCTGGCAATAACGGAAAGCATGGAGAAAGAGATAGATCAAGCTCGGGAAGCCTATCGACCCTGCTCCAACCGAGCAGCCATACTGTTTTTCGTCCTGAACGACATGAATTTCATCGACCCGATGTATCAGTTTTCGCTCGATTACTACATCAATATTTTCGTCACGTCGATCGAGAAGAGCCCGAAGATTCTCAATCTTGATGAACGAATTAACGCCCTCAACGAGTATCATACTTATGCAATTTACCAGTGAGTTTTATCGAGTCATGTGATAATTGTCGGTCCATTTAAACCACTAAGGGGTCTTCTTACTTTAGACGCTAAAAAAGGCTATTTTCATGAATTTTTTTCATAGGTTTATATTATAGATATTGATATAAAAGTTGTTACACTTAATAAATACACTTTTGAAATACATTTTTTAAAAATTCTATGTATTTATGTAACCCAAACAAACTTTAAACGCTTTTTTCTCGGAACAACGTTTTTCGACGGCTTGTTGATAAAATCTTCGAAACTACTGAACCGATCCTTATGAAATTTCAACCATATATTCTTTTCAACTATAACTATAGCGCATATCAAGGGCTTTTTTTTAATTTTGATATTTACTATTTGTTTGCCAAAAACGGTGAAAATACGCGTTTTTTTTTTTCTAAAAATGTCCGCCATTTGGTTATTTTTGCATATATAAAAAATCGTATGATATGCGCTATAGCATATCTACGCTATAGCAGTATTAACATACTGAATGTAAAACCGTTTGATTTCTTTATTTCGGATGATCCATCTCGGAGATTTCATCAACAGCACAGACCTACAATTTTTAGGACATTTTTTTAACTACCATTTTCGTTTATAAATAGTGACTTAAATGAATTAATTTTTTGGTGTGTTTCGAAAGTTTATTTATTAAGAGGGAATGACACCTTATCGCGGTCGGTATGGTATAACAATTATAGATTCCCAAAAATCTCTGAAACGGCTCTTCAGATCCCGTCGAAACTTTGCCAAACGATGTCAAATACATAGACGAATAGCTGTCAACCCCTCAAATTTTCTGAATTTGAGAAAAAAAATGTAGATTGGCTTATCATAAGCCAATTTAGTGTTTTTTTCTCAAATTCAGAAAACTTGAAGAGCAGACAGGTATTCGTCTATCTATTTGACATGGTTTTGCAAAGTTTCGACGGGATCTGAAGAGCCGTTTCAAAGATTTTTAGGAATCTATAATTGTTCTACCATACCGACCGCGATAAGGTGTCATTCCCTCTTAAGGGGTTAGGCCACCGTAACGTGTATAAAAACATATGCGTATGTAACAATTTTTATCGTATGAAAAAGTGATTCACTTATAAAATGTATTACACATCTATTACGTATGAATATCAGGCTGTTATGAAAATATATATATATATTTTTTCGATGTACAAAATGGGTGACTACACGAAACTTCTCGGAACAGCTTTTTTCCAATTGGCGTGACAAATAACTTCAACAATTTTCGCTCGATTTAAAGTTATGTTCAAATTTAAAAGTTATGTTCCTAATTGCATTTCGCACAGAAGTACGTACGGAATTTCTGATTAATCGAAAACTTTTCATTTTATGAACAGTTTATAAGCAGTTATAACGAAAATATTCACTGAAAATTCATTTCTTATTTTCAAATACCTACAACTTTTGAATAAAACAATATTTTTTAAATTCCGTACGTACTTCTCTACGTATTCTAATGCAGATTGACGAGAATTTTTGTTTTTTGTTCCAGGTAAAACATTGTGGGTGTTAAATGTCACGCCGCGGAGCGCCTAAAAAAAGATAACAAAAGAAAATATTAGTAGTCAGCCAATTTGTACATCGAAAAAAAATCTAACAGCTCGATATTCATACTAAATAGATCTGTAATTAATTTTATAAGTGAATCACTTTTTCATACGAAAAAAAATTGTTAAATTCGCACTTGATTTTATACCCGTCACTGTGGCCTAACCCCTTAAGTGTAACAACTTTTATATCAATAGCTATAATATAAACCTATCAAAAAAATTCATGAAAATAGCCTTTTTTAGCGTCTAAAGTGAGAAGACCTCTGACCTTTTTGACAGCTGTCATTCACGACTAGTTAGGGACCTACTTTTAGATGTTCCTTAATTCGAGGTAGGAAAAGAATCTTGACATCAAGTAAATTCTCCCTCGTATGATAATGATCAGATGACCATCGACCAAAAGCTTCAAAAAAAGTTTATTCTCAAAACATATATTATAATAATAATAATAATAATAGCAGTAGTAGCAATTGAAATAGAAGTGGAAGTCATAATAGTAATAGGAGCAATAATAATGAGAATATTAGTAATAATAATAATACTGAAAGTCCCAGTATTATGCAGCAGTAGGATACAAATTGGTAAGAAAAACGGGAACCGGGGAAAAACCGATTTTACCATATGAATGTAACCTAATGAGGAGCACCAAGGACCACCGCGTATTTTGAATGCGTTCCTGAAAGCCCGACTCGCTCTGAACGCTCCGAGCACTGAAGCGTCGGTCATGCTCAAGTGAAAAAGATGGAAAATAAAAATAAAACGAAATGTTTTCTTTTTTCTTGCAAAAAAGACTTTTCACGGAGCCTCGAAAAGAGCAATGAAGCAGACATTTTCGCGCCATCCTGGAAATATATGGAGCTAACGAAGAGAGGAAATTAGCGGTAAATGAGAGTGGAATGAAAGCCCGAAAAGTGTATAAAAAGCAAATGAGGGAGTGAGAGTATCGCGAGGATTGACAAGGGTTGAAGCGAGAGGGATGGGATCGTGAAGATCAGGAAAAATACCATACTTTGTAGCAATTATACGAATCCAACACGAAACGAATCGAGGGCCTTCGCAAACATTGATAATGTTCCCTTGATCGTAGAAATACTTGCCGAGGGCTGTTCGAGCAGCACAAGCTCCTGTTCTCATTTCACACGTGCATCAAAATACTTGAGGATCAGAAGAAGATAAACGCGAGCGAATACAACTTTTTGCTGAAAGGCGGAATTGTATTGGATCGCGAGAATCAAACGGATAATCCAGCTCGTAGTTGGTTGCCCGATGAAGCCTGGGACAACATTACCGAATTGGATAAACTTGCCGGTTTTCACGGACTCGTGCCCTCCTTCGAGCAGTATCCACGGGATTGGCATGCCTGGTTCGTTCTTACACTTCTACTCGTCATTGCTACTTCAAATAGTTGAACGAACATTCCAAAGGAGGCACTTCAACGTTGCAGTGGCTTGGAATTTCGAAAAGTTTTATGGGCCCTCATTTTTCCTTTTTTCTTGTAGACATTATGGTATAACGTCGCGATATTCTTATAGTTAATGGCCGGCGCTTCCGCGAGTTTTCAGTCCCTCAAGGATCCTTCTTCAGTGCTCTACTTTGCACCGCTTGTCTCAACAGTCAATTCCTATTCTGTATATTTATTTATGTTCCCTCCTCTCAGGCAAAATTACCCATAGGACAGCTTTTTGACAAGTGATTTTGTAGGCGCCAAGGGTGCTAAATCCAATTTTGCCTGAAAATCGGGTTGTAGGATTTTTTAGGGGATGAAGGGGGATGGGGGTGGATTAATGACAAACTACAACCCCCACGACATCGGCGCCGGGAGACAAAATGTTGAGAAAAATCCGGGCTTTATTTTTGTCCGCAGCGCCGAAGTCGTGGAAGTTCATTTTAGGGATGAAAAAGTGGGGTGACATTTTGAAAAATCAGTTCTAATTCGATAACTCTTTAGGAAATATTCATACAATTTTTGTTCAAATGGGAACGTTGTAGCCCTTGAAAAGATGCGTGGATTGAGTATTTGATCATCTGTCTCCGATAATGTCTTCACCCCCAAAAAAATTGTTGAAGTATAAAAAAAGAAAAAATGTTTATTGAAATACTAAAAAACAATCGATTTGTCGGAGATGGTTTAAATGTACGAAATGTAGAGAACAATTTCCTTTATATTTTCGTTTCTATGGACCACCCTTGGATTTTGCTTTTTCCAACCCCTCTCGGAGGTTGAAAATTCAAAATGAAATTCTGGGAAAACTATTGACCGAAAATATAGAGATACGAGGTTGGCGCTGTGGACAAAAATGTAGCTGAGGGTTCAAGCTACAAATTGTTCCACGGTGGCGAATTCGTACGGTCAATAGTTTTGCCAGAATTTCATTTTGAATTTTCAACCCCCGAGAGGGTCCGGAAAATCAAAATTGAAGGGTGGTCCATAGAAACGAAAATGTAGAGAAAATAATTTTCTAAATTTCGTACATTTAAACCATACCCGAAGAATCGATTGTTTTTGAGTTATTTAATAAACAATTGTTTTTTTTTTGTATTCCAAGAATTTTTTTGAGGGTGAAGATATTATCGGAGAATGATGATCAAATACTCGATCGACGCGTCTTTTCAAGGGCTACAACATTGCTATTTGAGCAAAAAGTATACGAATTTTTCCTAAAGAGTTATTGAAGCAAAACTGATTTTTCAAAATTTCCTCCCACTTTCTGAAGGTATTATCGGAGAGTGATGATCAAATACTCGATCGACGCGTCTTTTCAAGGGCTACATTGCTATTTGAGCAAAAAGTATACGAATTTTTCCTAAAGAGTTATTGAAGCAAAACTGATTTTTCAAAATTTCCTCCCATCCCCCCCCCCCCCCCCCCCCACAGAACTTCCACGATTTCGGCGCTGTGGACGAAACTAAAGCCCGGATTTTTTTGAACATTTTTTCCCACGGCGCCGACCTCGTAGCGGTTGTAGTTTGGCATCAATCCACCTCCACCCCCCTTCATGCCCTAAAAAAACCCTGCACCCCGATTTTTAGGGAAACTTGGATTCAGCACCCGCGGCACCCACAGAATCACCTGTAAAAAAACTGGCCTTCTATTTTTTTCCGATTACGGGGTTTTTCGGCAACGGTTTGTGACATTTGTTCGGGCGTTAGTTTTCGGAACTTCTTTCAGCCATTTTTCCACAAATTGCAATGAACTAACAATGGACATCACTTTGGTATCCTCCTCCGATTTTTTTGAAACTCTTTTATGTGGAAAACTATAAACAACTATGATACACGCTTTTTTTTATCGGTGGAATAACAGTTTTAAGGGGTGAAACGCACCCTCGATAATAGGGGTGTTTTGTGTTTTTCGTCGATAACGTTATCGTTCTCATCTCCAATGTTCAGTACACAAAAAAATTAACATTATTGCAATTTGAATTTTTTTATATCCCGTACCGTTAAAACGCACCCTCGAAAATAAGGGTGTTTTTCGTCGATAACGTTATCGTTCTCATCTCCAATGTATAGTACACAAAAAAATAAACATCGTTGCAATTTGAATTTGTTTCATATCCCGTACCGTTAAAACGTTATCGACGAAAAACGAAAAACATCCCCATTTTTTAGGGTGCGTTTAATCCCTTAAAACCGTTTTTCCGCCGATAGAACAAAATACGTGTCTCTTAGTTTTTGATATTTCTCTACATAAAAAAGTTTCAACAAAATCGGAGGACACCAAAGTGATGCTCCTTGTAAGCATCAAAACGTGTGTTTCTGCTATGGCCAGGTTGAGTATCTCTTCGATTCCCGATCGCATCAAGCGGAAGTTCATTTTCTAGTATTTTTCAGCTATATTTTGGCGTGGACAATTGATCGCAAATTGCGGACCTTGAGGCGTCTGAAAATCTACTCCTTTTGGAAGTTTCCAATCTATGCGCGCATCATTCCACGTCCATTTTCTCGCGAAATATTCGTACAGGTATTTGAACACGGAGCCGGAGACGAGACCATTGATCGGCGAGTGGGAAGAGAACTGTAACGAATTTCAAAAGATGCTCTTCATCCGGAGCTGCAGATTGGACCGGATATCCTCCTGCATGACGACCTTTATCATTCATAACCTCGGGCGCAGATTCGTCGAGCCACCTGTGCTGGACATCAAGGAGGTCTTGGATATTTCGGTGCCACAGTCACCTTTGATATTCGTTTTGTCACCGGGCGTTGATCCAACCAATGCACTGATGCAACTTGCGGAAAGCCAGAACATGCACCAACGTTTCATGTCTCTGTCCCTCGGTCAGGGACAGGCCCCGATTGCAACCAAGTACGCAAATCTTACTAAATCATGCTGCTTGTCAATAAATCACGCAATCGTACAACGTGGCTGTGATGTTGCTGCAACGTTTTGTGGCGTATGGGAACTTTTTGAAAGAAGCAATTCTTTACGAGTTCACTTCATTTGGTAATCATTCATTTCAGAATGATACAAATGGGGGCGAAGGAAGGATCTTGGGTGTTCCTGGCGAATTGTCATCTATCGTTGAGCTGGATGCCAAAACTCGACAAAATTGTCGATGTTCTGGGAACGAGTAAAAATCTTCATCCAGCATTCAGGTACTACTGCTACAGCCGGTTTATCCTTAGTCAGCAATATCTTCTGAACGAGATTTAAAAAAAAATACTGCGGTGGAAATAATCCGAAGCCGATACTTCCTCGTGCACACCCATTTGTGTGTGCAAGGAATCGATAGTGCAAATCAATTGGTTTTTTTTTACCTTTTGTAAAATTCCAGATTATGGTTGAGCTCGAGTCCTACACCGGAGTTTCCGATATCGATCCTCCAGGCGGGAATAAAAATGACGACGGAGCCGCCGAAGGGGCTCAAGGCGAATATGAAGCGTCTTTACGGATTAATAACGGAGAATTTATTCGACGTGTGTCAGGCAACGGCAAAATACAAGAAATTGTTATTCAATCTCGTTTTCTTTCACTCCGTTCTACTGGAGCGTAAAAAATTTCGCCAGCTAGGCTGGAACGTCGTTTACAGTTTCAACGACTCCGATTTCGAGGTAAATGAATTTTCCGATCATTCGAGATACGTTTACGTGTTCTTGGATTACTTGACTTTTGAAAACGGAAAAAAAACAATAAATACGAGAGCTTTCCGGTACAATCGGTATTTCCATATCTGCCATGATGGACAACGTCAACTCAACCAATCACGTAAACCAAAAAACACAAATAAATTTGCCACGTGAACGATGTTGATAAAGGTTAGAGACTTATATTGCAGTTGAGTTTGTGGCAAATCGAAGAGTCTCTCGATCTAGTCACTGTGAAAACACCCATTTTGGTACTCAAACCATTGCAATCTGTGAGAAAACAGCTAAGCAAAGTTCCTAAAACTGGGCCGCGTAACTGGTTGCAATTGTGCTAACACAATGTTGTTCAAAAAGTGAAGAGAATCATTAAAGAAATTCACACCGAGTTTGGTAGAGTTGAAATCAGTGAAAATGATTTTATTCACAGACAATCTCAAGGGGCTATACCAGTGTGAACGCTGCAAATTTTGGTGATTTTCGGGAATTTTTTGGAAGAAAAGTACTCAATGAAATGTTTCGGAAAATTAAAAACAAATTTGGCTATATTTGACCTATATTACACCATTTTTTCATAGAAAAATATTGAGATCCTAGCGACTTATGCGCTGCCTTCGGAGGCGCCAAAAAAAAGTTCCTTCACTGCTGACATGATTCCGGCCCATTGAGTAGCTGAAATCGAAAAAGGAAAAAATGTCGTTAAACTGGAAAGTATTTCCTGTACAATGACGTAGAATTTTCGAAAAATATCAAAATCTAACAAAATGGCGTAGTTATGAAAAAAACGTCTGTTTTTTGCCTATAAAGGGGTCGTTTTTTTCAATGCCAAATCGTCAATTTTCATCCAATCAAAAATATCCTACGTAATTGTAGAGTAAATATATTCAAGAGTACTCAGTTCAAATTTCAAGTCAATCGAATAATTGCTCTTTGAGTTACAATGTCAGCAAATTTGAAAAATCTCATTTCGAGAAAACGGCGTTTAAGGGACAACACCACTGTGACCCCCTGTTTTTTGCCATTTTTCAAGAATTTTTTTTTGTGGGAAAAAAAAAGAGATATACGAAATTTTTTTTTGTTTTGTTCGTTTTTTATTGAAGATACATAAAAAAAAAAATTCAAATCTTTCACGCCACATGGTGACGCTAGGGAAGCTCCCGCGTCAGGTACAGTTGCCTCTGCAGTGGTTCGCGGCACGCAGCAGAACTCTCTTCAAAGTCGATCTGAAAAATTATACCGAGTGTTTTCGTTAATAATATGATATTTTGAAGAGAAGTACACAGGGATTTGAAAAAATATTGATTTTAAAAAAATAGGCACGCTTTTGAAATTGAAGGACGATTTTCGAGCAAAATTTCTCGTCGAAAATAGGCTATAACTTTTTTTATTATTGAGATATCGAAAAAATCCTATATACTTCTTTAGATAATCTAGTTTTATTGATGCAGTCCAAATTTGAAGTCGATCGGATAAGAATTGCTCGAGTTCTGCTGCGTGCGGCACTCAAAAAAGTGGTTTTGAGCAAAACGCGTTCAAAGTTTTAGGTTTGTTAATTTATGCGATAAATTGGAAAAAAAAATGTTTACCTTCAATCAGCGATGCCGACACCATATAGCTGGCCTTCGAGAAGCAAATCATTGTCCCTAGCATCTTTTCTCGAACTTGTAGAGGCTCTTCTTGCCTCTTTTGCAGCGTCTGTGAGCGAGCGCTCCGCCAGCTCGATCCGCGCTGCGTCGGTTTCAACGCAAAAATTGAAACAATTTGGGCCAATGGTTATCCCCAACGTCTCCAAAACTTTCATGAGGCTTCTCAGGCCATCATTGAATAATAATACCGCGATATCAGCTGCAATATCGACGATTTTTTTGCTCCCGGACTGACACTTGGGGGCTATAGCTCAAACTGATTTGTTGTAGCTTTCGTTGTTGTTTTGCGCGAAGCCGCCCAAACAACGCTGCACCAAATCGTCTTTGCTCAAATTTTCGAAGACTGGCGTAATTGCCTCCAATACTTCCTCAGGAAGAGGCGACTTATGGCGATATTCAGAAATATTACCGCTTGCGACCGCTCGCTGCCACGACTCGATTCCTCGTCACATAGCTCCGTTTTGTTCCCTTTTTCCCCGCGTACACTTTCGGATTATCCATTTCGATGTGCAAAGAATAATGCTGAGCGTTCGATATTTATAAATGAAACGATTCGGAGCGTTTAGACACGAGTAGCGTCGCTTCTATTCGCAAACTGACGCTATGACGCTATCCCTATACCTGCCTTGAACATTTTTCAATTATCGCCACCTATCGCTTTTTTTCGAAACTATATTTATAACAATAGCCGGTTTTTGTGAAGGGAGACAAAAGAATACCTGGGAAAGACCCGCAGGACCTGGGATAGGCCCGGTATACCTGCCGTCCCTGAGGCGCGCAGCTGCGCGGGACCCCGAGCGTCACGAAACGCTGCACCGCTCCACAAAATATTCAATATCTCCGAAAATAATTATTTTTTCGACCTGGGCCCAACGGCATCTTAATCTTAAATGTATTTTAGATTTTTCTAGATGGTTTTCAAAAAATCGATTTCTTGAAGCCGTCACATTGGTGTTGTCCCTTAAGGATTTAACTATCGATTTTTGCAAGATGAAATAATCAGGGATACGGCATTGCAATTTTTACAGGATATTCTTGAAAGTATAAACTGTCGAAAAAGGCAACAACATCGATTTTTTGAAAGTGTCACACTGGTATAGCCCCTTAACATCAAACAAATCTCAAGTAATCAACCACAAATGATGTCAACTCGAAATGTAGCATTCAACTCCACAATTGCGAGTTACTCCCTCACAAAGATGTGGCACATGGACAATTTGTAAATCGCAGGTGTCGGAAAATTTACTGCAAGTGTATCTGGACGAGTACGCCGAGACACCATGGGAATCCTTAAAGTATATGATAGCGGAAGTGTGTTACGGAGGACACGTAACAGACAGTTGGGATCGTCGACTGCTGCTCGCTTATGTTCAACAGTATTTCAACGAGGAAGTTCTCAACACGGCGTATTACCGGCTTTCATCGTTGGCCACGTACTACGTGCCTCGAGACGGTTCTTTGGAATCGTATAGAGATTTTATAACGATGCTCCCGAGTACGGACAAACCCGAAGTATTTGGTCAACACGCAAACGCCGACATAACATCGCTCATTATCGAGACTAAAATAATGTTCAAGAACCTCATGAGTCTGCAGATGGAAGTTCACACTGGCGATGATGAATCAAGCAAAGGCGACAAGGTAAGGCGACGTTACAATCGATGGAACATCGTAAATCAAGCTATTGTTGGATACTTGTATATTTGTCACGTCTGCACGTGGACTCGACAAGACGTTCAATGACGTCACGTTCCAATTGCAGATAGTTCAGCTGGCGATTGACATAGCATCAAAGATCCCAAGCTGCATTGATTACGAAAGCACTGAGAAGCTGATGGGTCCGATCAAGAGTCCGCTTGACGTGGTCCTGCTGCAGGAGATAAGTTGTTACAACGCACTACTGAGGAAGACACAGGTCAGCTTGTCGGACCTGGAGCGTGCCATAAAAGGCTTGGTCCTTATGACAGCCGAACTGGAAGAGATCTTTACGTGCATGCACGAAGGGCGAGTTCCCGCTGCATGGCTCACTGCCTATCCTTCCCTGAAACCTCTTGGATCTTGGACCCGAGATTTTATAAGTCGGATTGAACACTTTACAAATTGGGCTCAAACTACTCACCCGCCTGTCCTCTTCTGGCTCTCAGCGTACACCTTTCCCACGGGTTTTCTCACAGCGATACTGCAGATCTTTGCGAGACGCTGGAACGTCTCCATTGATTCACTGTCGTGGGACTTCGAAGTTACGACAATCGCGGAGAGTGCCATCACCGAAGCGCCTACGGTACTTTCGCTTTTTATCCTCCCTTATTTTCCTTCAGAACTTCCTGTGCTCGGTGAATCGGGCGGAGCTATTTCGCTAAGGGAGAAGCTAGTTGGCCCGTGTATGACTAAAAATCGAGGATGTTAGAAACTTGCGTGTGCTTCCTCGTCACTTGAATTGGATAGCAAAGATTCCCCCATGGGCACATTATCTCTTGGTGGCTTCCCCGTGTGTGAAACTTTTTCAGTGGAATTAAGTGGTGGAAACGTCCAGCCTGCGCAGAACAAAATTGCAAATCAATTGCAGAAACGTTGCGATTTTGCAGATTGCGTTCTCACATTTCGACAGCCAGGTTGGCATATCAGATGTGGCAGCTAGTTGGCCCGCGTTTGACTAAAAATCGATGATGTTAGGAACTTGCGTATGCTTCCTCATCAATTGAATTGGATCGCAAAGATTCCCCCACGGGCACATCATCTCTTAGTGGCTTCCCCGCGGGTGAAAGTTTTTCAGTGAAATCAAGTGGTAGAAATGTCCAGTCTGCACAGAACACAATCTGCAAATCAATACCAGAAACGTGGCGACATTGCAGATTGCGTTCTGACATTTCGACAGCAAAGTTGGCATGTCAGGTATGGCAATGTAGATTCCATTAATGTGTAACAAGATCGCGGAAGTCTTGCAGCAACGTTGCAAAGACTTAGGGGGATGTATGATATGCTCCGACCGCTTCGAAATTTTGATCCCCAATTTTGACCAAACGATACGATCAATTGAGATGAATTGCAGAAACGGCCTGACGGTCAGAATTTTTCCAAACTTTGGAAAATAAACTTTACAGGTGTAGTCATCATAGGAAGGATTGTGAATTACTAACTGATGCACCGAATTGATGCACATTTCGAGACCGTTAGGCTCTCGACAGCGGAGCAACACGCTTTTGGAGCGTTCTTTCAACTGCTTTTATGAAAAAATTACGGAAAAATTGGGATTTAGAGTCTTCAACACAAAACTAGCAAAAATGTACCAGCGACGTTGAAGATGTCATTGACAATGCTGAAAACCTAGTACATCATGTTTCCCAACTGGCGGCAATCTTGCATGGTGAACATGAACATATCGACGCTGCTTACGAAAAGTAGCACGATTCAAAGTTCTTACGAAAACTAGCATGATTATGCGTTCGCCACGGAAACTAGCACGTTTCCATATTCACCGCGAAAACCAGCATGTTTCGGCTTTCGCCGCGAAAACTAGCATGTTTCGGCTGTCACCGCGGAAACTAGCTTGTTTAATTTTCACTGTAAAAACTAGTGTAAAAGGAGTAAGTTTAAAACCTTAAGAATCTCCTCGCTCGTACAATGTAACCAAAAAGAGTTTTGGTGAGAATTTAAAGTCCTTCGTGCTCAGGTAAAAATCTGGAAAAATAAACCATTAGTATTTTTTTTAATATGACAATTTTTTTCCGTAATGACCAGTTAATTTTATACTCGTTGCTTTTATTAACATTTTGATAATAATTATCAATTAATATCGATAGTAGTGATTTTTATTAAAAAAATAATATCGAAATTGTAAATACAATGAAATATTTATTGTGATTTTCTATTACAAAAAAAAGTTATTGAAAATATCATTCAACAAATTTACGGTAATCTTACACATGGTTATCGTCGAGTATGTTTGAAGAATCTTGCTGATGTTCGATTGGAATTAATCCTCTGTCAAGCATGGCCTGTAAATCTCTCTTTTTCTTGATGCAAGAGGCAATTTTTTATCTGACGTCTGTTTTAATTGAAACGTTCGAACATCATCCGCGTTTTTGATTTTTAAAAAGATTTTCACCTCTCGTCCTTCTTGGTAAAAGTCATATTTAACGTGGATTGTATCGACGTGAAGTTGAATGGATGTTTCCCGAATACTTGCAATTTTCATCGAAGTCTAATTAAATTTTTTTGAGAGGTCTAAAAAATCGTAAATTTCCGATTGCGGTCAACGAAATTGGTGTAAAAAAATAGAGGCAAGGCGTGAAAAAGCATGGAAGAAAAGTCGGAAACAATTCCAGTGTTACTGAAACATGTTAATTTTCGCGGTGAATATCGAAATCTGCTTCTTTTCGCGGCGAAAACCGAAACCTGCTCGTTTTCGTATCGGAAGCCGAAAAATGCTAGTTTTCGCGGTGATATCACACTTGCTTGCTTTCGTAAGAATTCTGAATCATGCTACTTTTCGTAAGCAGCGTCGATATACACACGCATCACACACGGATTTGCAGCATCCATCGTCTATTGGGCCTCTTCTCTTTGCAGTACTGTGAGTAGCAGACGGTTGCTGCGACATCTGGCGGTAGTTTACGGCGGCTCAAAACCAAAAACTACAAATACTGAAATACCGTCTTGACCGTGTTAAAATTGCGCAGCTCTACCACATCTCCTCAACTCTTGTTTTCCAGAGATGCAACTGCTATTAGATTTTTCAGAAATGGAAATCTTGATCAGCCTCAGCAACACATGCCCATGATTCTCAACCATTACCTACAATTAGTCTCGCCATCGCGTGTGCGCGTAGTTGTATTTGATGAACAGCCTAGAATATCAGAACAGGACTAAGGACATTTTTCATAGCAGCAACCACCAATCCAGAAAATGAGGATTCTCGATACCTCAAGAGAACTGTAACGTGCTCTTGCATTTGTTCAACAGGATGGAGTATACGTTAGATCGATTTTCCTCGAGGGGGCTGGATGGGATAAGCAATCGAGTTGTCTCGTTGAACCATTACCAATGCAGCTCGTCACCACCATGCCCGTTATTCATTTTCGGCCCATGGAGCTGTTGAAAAAGAAGACCAGAGGTACTCTCCATCAGCGGAAATGGAGAAGATTCTTTTTTTTCCCGCAAATTTTATGAACGAGTAGGAGAAAGAGTAAAATGTATGTTCGTCGAAACGATTATTTCAGGAATGTACAACTGTCCGTGCTATTATTATCCTGTGCGGGCTGGCAGTGAGGGACGTCCATCATTCGTCGTGGCAGTTGACCTGAAATCCGGTTCTGAAGCTGCTGATTACTGGGTTAAACGTGGCACCGCCCTTCTGTTGAGTCTAGCAGAGTGATAGTTAGGAAATTCATATCACAATGTTATGTGGATCCTTCATCTGTTACCGAAATATGTGCGCTCTCTGGTCCTGCGTATTCCCGTTCTACGATCCATTTGTACCTGGCAGGATGAAAACTGCACAGACGCAGGATTTAATAAACATGGTTGAACCTTCAAACTTCCGGGAAGGAAAGTTCTGATTTTTACTTTTACATTTATCATACCCTTATATATAAATAATAATTTAAAATAATATAATAATATTATATTATTTTAAATTACAATTTTAATTGAAGTCCAAGTATTCTTCAATTAAAATTGTACAAGTATTATTTTAAATATTATTATATTATATTATTATTAAATTATATTAAATATTATTATTATATTATTATTTTAATATTTTTATTATATTTTTTTATATTATAATTATATAATTATATAATTATATATAATAAAATAATAATTTAAAATAATAATAATAATAATAATACATCGGAGTACAACTATAAAATGCATATATCTACATTTGAAATCATGACATTGAATGCGTATCGAATCGTTTGCGGATGAGTTGAACATTATGAAAGCTCCGCAATTACGTCGCTATCTAGCGCAATGAAAAGAAGTGGACACGCGATAGTTTGAGCCAGGAAATGCAGAAAGAAATTCCGGCTGATATGGATGCAGAATCGTCGCCGAAAACATAGATTAAACGATAGTGGAAAGGGTCGCCGGAAGAAAGACGGAAATGAAAGGAACGAGTGTTGAAAAAGGCGGTAATCTGGGGAAAAAATACCAGCAATGAGAACGGATGAAATGCAACACAGAGGGGCAAAAAGTGTCAATGATTAACGATGTCGCGCGGAGCGAGCTGCTGGAATGTCTTCGAAATAGTCATTTGATTATGACGCAGAAAATATAGTCGCAAAGGAGACACTCGTTTAGGATCAAAGACTGGAAAATGCATAATGCACTATTCCGGTGACAGCAAACAGTCCGCGGACAAACAAATGAGAAACTGTTGGGAAAATAAAATTCCTCTGCAAAGTGTCGCAAATGTCGATCTTGGACACAAAACGAACTTTTTCCGAGATCAACACGACAATGGAGAACGTGGTATACATGAACAAGATTTTTTTCTCATACGAATGACAAGCATTTCAGTGAAAAATTTCATTTTCGTCAGAAAAATTGTTGAAAAATTGCAACCATCGAATTTATAAATCGATTGATCCGCACGAATTTTTGGAGATTTTAGTTCGGAAGATTCCGCAATAATTTGAAGCAAAGCGAATAAAATTCGTTCGTGTCAGAACGGAATTTTTCAATCAAAATTTCGCATTTTGTCAATTCGCAAAATAGAGTAAATCGCGTAAGCAGTTTGTCCCCATTTGCCGAAAATATCCGCCGATTTTGGGGATGTGACTGTAGCGTACCCTCTCGACCGGGGCAACTCCCCTGCCATTGATTGAAGATTGTATCGGTGCTTACCAGGATACTTGAGACTCCGCAAATCTCGATTTAAAGAACGTTTTCTACCGCGTACCTGTTGCAGAAGATAGTCGTAAATTTATGTCATTGGTAAGCCCAGGTGGTCAATACGACTTCCTTGAACCACCGCTTGTAGAGAGGGAAATTTTCGTGTAAATCAAACGAGAAAAAAGATTATCTTGGCTTCAGTTAGAGGGCTCGAATTCAGCATACATGTCTTTTATACCTCGTAAAATTATTTGAAACGGTGAGGGTTGAAAATAACCATAAATGTCCAACAAACAAACCGAAAAAATATTATTTATTATACCCTAATATATTCTAATAATAATTTTAATCGATTCAATATAATTTAATATAATTATTTGTATACTAATATATACTAATAATATATATTAATAAGAATTTTAATCGATTCAATATAATTCAATATAATTATTTTTTATTATACAATAATAATAATAATAATAATAACATAACGGCGTACATAGAAAATAAAGTACATCTCTATTCAAAATTCTAATATTCAATCATATCCCACAAACATGCAAATATAATTGGATACCAAAGATGCGAATTGTGAAAATATAAAAGGCAACTGCGGAACAACGAAAATCCCGGATAAGAAAATAAGACAATATGTTATTTGGGGAAACGAGACGATGTTATTTGCTGAAAACACGACGATGGAGGAACGCGGAAAAAAAAGATGCTAAGTTTCCGAAACATTCGGAGCATTCAAAACAGTACAGGGAGCATAAAGGGGTTGCACGGGCCACGTACAGCCTCCGACCGGAGTCTCACAGGCATGATATAAGACCGAACAGGAAAACCAAAGAGGAGGGACATTCCAGGCGTCAGACATTCCTAAAGTAGACAGCCATACCCTATCTGATCTCTTCCGGGTTAAACTAGAGAGAGTGAGAGAGAGAGAGAGAGAGAGAGAGAGAGAGAGAGAGAGAGAGAGAGAGAGAGAGAGAGAGAGAGAGAGAGAGAGAGAGAGAGAGAGAGAGAGTGAGAGAGAGAGAGAGAGAGAGAGAGAGAGTGAGAGAGAGAGAGAGAGAGAGAGCGCACAATCTGAGAGTAAAAGAATAATGGTTAGAAAAATATTATGCCGGTTTTCATATATACCGCGAGTGTCCAACTATCCTCATATTTTTCGGGAGGGCCGCAATGGTGGTGGCAGTGGAAACGGAGCTGGATGAAATAAAGTTTTCTTCAGCGAAAAACGAAGTGTAATTTAAAAAGTTTCTGCTCCATGACATGCCGCGATAACAAATTATCCTTGCTCCATTATCCCCAAATGCGATTATGATAAGAAAGAACTTCGAAGAGGTAAACTTTAATGCAGTGCGAGAGCAGTTTCAGTTTAGCGGTAATGCTGCGGTCGAGACGTCTTGAGACAGAAGGAGAGAGCAAGAAGAGACTGGGGGAGCCTATGGTGTATCGACGAATATCACGATCTACCCTCACAATAATTCCTGTAACGTACGGCTGATTTGGCATACTCAAAGATCAAATCGATATAAATACTGCCGCGAACTTTCAACGGTCTCTCAACCGGACGAGTGCACAAGTTCGCGAGTCCGGTGTCCCGTAAAAATATTGTGCAACATCGTTAAGTTTGTTGGAAACCTTTGAATGGAGCATATACAAGGCAGTGGCAGTATTGAAGTCACCACCGAATAAAATTATATTTATCCCCGGGGAGTTAGGGAGGTTTGACATTTTTTAAATTGACTTGGGCTTCATCGCTTGGAAAAAATGTATAATAAAATATTACCGAGGGTCTGACGAGGAACATCACTTAAGGGGTTACCCCCACTTGCGATTTTGAAAAAATCGATTTTTTTTATTGCATTTTTTTCAAGTATTATCTCTATATATCATATTATCTCTATATCTCTATATATCATATATCTGCGAATATGTCCTGAAAATTTCAAGTCGATTCGAACAAAATTGACTGAGATATGAGCGTTGAAAGAGAAGAATCCGTTCTTCGTGTAAACTGAAATTAAAACTTTAAACGCGTTTTTCTCAAAATGGAATTTCTGAAGTCGGTGACCAAGATTACTCGAACACTAATAAACCGATCTTCTTGAAATTTTGCAGGCTTATTTAATACATAAAAATGTAGTCTTTAATCGTTCGATTTTTTTTTCGTTAAAATCGAACCATTAACTTTGACTGTCCGCCATATTGTGAAAAATGAATATTTTTTAAAATCCTTCGATTAAAGACTAGTTTATACTTCTATTTGACTAAATTCATCCGCATTTTTTTTTCAGATGATCCACTTCGCCGCAATGTTGATCACCGCAAACCGTGTATATAAAAACATTATTTCATTGACGGCCAATTGCCACTAAACAATATGATATTTTTCAATAAACAAATTACTGAAAGTTCTTTAAGATGTGTTCTTTAAGATGGTATATTGATCGATTAAAAAAGTTTTGTAGTTTTCTTTTTAAAAAATCATGAAAAAGGCCTTTTTTTGCGCTACAAGTGGGGGTGAGGCCTTAAGTGCCCGCCTTCGATTTTGTTGAAACTCATATATGTGATAAAACATTGAAAATTATTGGACTCGTATTTTTTTTATCGGCGGGAAAACGCTTTTAGGGGGGAAATGGAGCCTCAAAGAAAGGCGTGTTACCCCTTAATTTAATTTTTTTCAACACCTCTGTAGTGGATTTTTCATCGCTTTACATGAGATGAATTTTCGTTTTTGTTTCATTGAGATCGGTGTCTAATAGTTTTCAATACTTTATTATATATAGGAGTTTGAACAAAATCGACGGCTGACACTTAAGTGATGTTCCTTGTGAGTAACTTTGGGACCGAAAAGCACGGCGATTTTCGAGACTTTTTTCAGATGAGTGTATTGGGATGATGGAGATCTTACACACTATTGATACATAGCCTTGCCAAGTTTTCGTTTTTTGAAAGAGAGGTTTTCACTTTGTTGGCCAAAAAATGTTCGATTTTTTTTTAATTTTGTATGCGAAAAATGTTAAACGTAGAAAGTTGAAATTTGGTATGTTTACTAAGCGGTCTTTATTGAACATTTTTACTTTGTACAATATTGTGTTCAAGTTGAACTAGAATCAAGAAAAAAAATTTAAAAATTATAAAATAGTGACCGATGGAAGACGAAGTTTAGCTTGTACGAAAAAAAAATTATTTTTCCAAAATCTTCGTTACTCATTAAAGTTAAGGGGGGGAGATACCTTTAGGCGAGGAAAAAATGGATGATTTTTTTCAAAGAAAAGATTTTTTCACCATTTTTTAGACTTAGGGTATGTTTTATTACTAGTTTTGGCTGTTAAATGGTTATTTTTTTTTTTTTTTTTTCATCTTTAAAAATGCGTACGTATGACACGGTCTTCTAAACGGGTTAAGGTGAATAATGTCAGACGGCGTGACACGTAGCGACGGCGGGATGAATCTGAAAAACAACTAACGACAATTTTTCTTTCATTAACTCATGCGCCGAATATGAACCAAGAAAAAGTGAGCAATATTGAAAATCGATGTGGTGGTACGCTTTGAAACAAAAACATTGAATTTTCCGAAACAAAATAGCTACATTTGCAATAAAAAAACTTTATTGTCTAATTTTCACAAACATCTAGGGTTATGCTTTAGACAATAAGGTTAGAAAGATTTACACTAAATTTCATCCATATCCGTCGATTAGTTTTTTAGCCATACGTCACGAAAATGCAGTCAAGAAAACCGTGCGATACCGTTGTAATTTTTTAAAATCATTTGAAAAAATGTACGGACCAAGAGTACTAATAAAACATACCCTAACACCCGTATTCATAAATGTACCTTGAGGAATCCTTATTTCTCATTCTTTGTTCAGAACAAAGAACAAGGAGGTCTTATTTCTTAAGGAACGACTATGAATACGGGTGTTCGTCTGAAAAATGGTGAAGGAATATTTTCTTTTAAAAAAAATATACAGATATTACACAAAGTGCAACTATTTCATGGCATTGAAAATGTAATCAGACTTTTCGAGCCATAAAAAACAGGTACATGTAAATAACATGAGTTGGTTTTTATTATTTTTCAGAGAATTCTGATACATTGAGATATGGTTTGGGTTCGCTTGTTTGGGTTTGTTTGTAGAATAATTGTTATATATTTTTTGTAATATTTTGTGATACAAATTGTAATGTAATTTTTAAATTAATAACAAGATTAAAATTGGGTGGGGAGAGGGCAGTTTTCAACCAATCACCGGCATTCAGCATGTCGCAGCATTCCCCACTCTACTGCAACACAGTGGCAGGGGAGTGGGGGTAGCGTTAGTTTTATGTGACATCCAGCAAACTCAGACCCCTATACCCAGCCTACCGCAACAAACCTATACAGTTTTAAAAGCATTTTCAAGGCTAAAACATTTACATTTGCAAAAGCATTGTCAATGCTAAAAATTACGAAAATCAGCCAATTGTTTCCTCGCCTAAATTTTATCTCCCCTCTCAAACCCTAGGCTACAAAACTCTGCAATAAAAACAATCGTATTTAAGGGGCTATACCAGTGTGACACTTTAAAAAAACTGTTTTTCTTGTTGCCTTTTTCGACAGTTTATACTTTCAAGAATATCATTATCATTTATATCATTTGTACCAATATCATTTCATCTTGCAAAAATCGATAGTTAAATCTGTAAACGCGTTTTTCTCGAAATGAGATTTTTCAAATTTGCTAACATTGTAACTCATTTGAACTGAGTGCTCTTGAATATATTTACTTTATAATGACGTAGGATATTTTTGATTCGATGAAAATTGACGATTTGGCATTGAAAAAAACGATCATTTTGTAGGCAAGAAAACAGACTTTTTTTCATAACTACGCCATTTTGTCAAATTTTGATATTTTTCGAAAATCCTACGTCATTGTACAGAAAATACCTTCCAGTTCAACGACATTTTTTACTTTTTCGGTTTCAGCTACTTAATCGGCCGGAATCATGTCAGCAGTGGAGGAACTTTTTTTGGCGCCTCCGAAGGTAGCGCATAAGTCGCTTGGATCTCAATACTTTTCTATGCAAAAATTATGTAATATAGGTCAAATATAGCCAAATATATTCTTTATTTTCTGAAACATTTAATTGAGTACTTTTCTCCCAAAAAATTCCCGAAAATCACCCAAATGTTCAGCGTTCGAACTGGTATAGCCCCTTAAAGTGTCAACCGTATTCGCCCCACCCCATATAAATTCCCAGGTCCATTTACGAGATAAAATTGACAGCGCGAGAGTTCCTCGTTCAATTGTAGCCGACGTATCACTTTGTTTCAAAGATTTTCAGATGATGTTCGAGGTATTTCATAAAGTCTCTAAAATCGCCAGAATCGATGAAATTTCGATACACCGGCATTAATATTGTTCTGCCCTCGAATGAGCGCAAAGTGTAACGAGGTGGAATCATCCCTTGTGACGTGGTAGAGCAAGTGGGCTCTCTTCTCGCGTCGAGTGACTCTCCAGTGACCCAACAGGGCGAACCGTTAAATGACCATCGTCTGTTTAGCTCACTATGTATTATTTTACCATTGTCTGCGTGTATGGAGCGTGCTCGTCGATAACGGTGACGCGGCGTCATCGCCGTCAGCGAGATTGTATTGGCAGCGCGAACGAGAGGTTCTCCACTCGAGAGAGTGGTCCACGTGCCCTCGTCTCGCCACATCTACGAGATCCGAACATCAGCATGCGCAGGTGCAAGTGTCACACACTTAACTGCCTCGCTATGAGCTTGCTCGCGTCATTGTTTATGGAGCGGAAAACTCGAACGAACGAGATCCGTCGCTCCATCTACGGGATATCGATCTCGCGTCATCATCGCGCAGCATCTTCCCGTTTTTTTTCTCTTCTTTCCGAAGTGAATTTCGACAGCGACTGGGGCGATTACTCGTCGAGACGTCAGTCATGCTGCCTCGTTAACGTCGGCGCGAATATTTTTCGCCATTATTGAAATTCCATGTGGAGCAACGGTAGCCTGGACCGATACTCGGATGGGTGACGCTGTGGTCGCGAATCAAATAAATATCCGAGCAGAAATTTATTTGGGTTCCTAGACCCTACCACATCTCTATAGGGATTGGCCAATGACGCAGCATGCACACTCAGAAAAAAAAGCCAATTGAATCAAAAAAATATATTGGTTGATTCAAATAAATATCTGATCGCGGAGTGCCACCGATATATGAGATTGTTGCAATACTATAAAATATCGGAAAATGTGATTGATTCACATAACATATTATTTTATTTGAAAATCTCTTCTGTTCTCTGAATATCTACATTATCCTTCAAATAAAACTTTATTCTATTGAAATCATTCTATATACAATCCGTAGATGTGTGGATGAAATAGTTAAGCGGTTGCTACAACATTTTTTATTTCGTACAAAAATATAATCAATAGAATGAATTATTTATTTTACTACATCGAAACGAATATGCCATGAGACGTGAGTTTTTCAATTTGTTTTAAATCTTAAATAAATAGTGAGCATTAGAATGATCATCCACGATAATAGTGGAGAGAATATCAGATATCCAATGGAATATCCATGAAGAGAATATCAGATATTCAACTGATTGGAACAGATACTACACTTTGATTTTAGCCACAGGCCAAGAAGCGATAGTCTTTAGAGTTTCTCCGGCGCTTAAGTAGATTTTCGGTTCGCACTACGCTTACGAGAAACGAGCACGCGTGGGAGAGAACTACGGGATTCCTCACACCTATAATTTCAGTAGCGCCCGGCCATGATTTGGTTGAATTTTTTCAACCAAATGAGCAAGAAACAAATTTTATTTTCGCAAAATTTTTTAACCAATTCAGACATATGCTTAATATTTTTAAATCAAAATAAAATATTAATATTACAACAAAAATATATAAAATATTAATATTACAACGAATAATATACTGAAAAATCAATATCGGATATGGTAAAAAAAATATCATAATTACTCAATAGAAATTTTATGTGAATCAAACGAGCGAAATTCAATTTTTTTTTGGTGTACTCGAATCAACAATATTCATGTCATAAATTGAAACGCTTTTTGTTCGCTCCAGAAAATGCATTCGAAACTATATAATTTGTTCGCGATCATATTTTGGATGGTTTCAATAATATATTGTTCTCGGCTAACAATATATCTTTTGAATGAAAAAAGAAACTTTTAATTTTATCATGTTATTAAAGTCAATAGATCCGATTATTTACACCAAAAATTTTACAATTGAATCAACAAAATTTCATTCAATAACACCAATGATATTGGATCAATGATTTTTTTTCTCAGTGTAGGGAGTCCACATTGGAAGCCAAGTGGATTCCGCACTATTTTCTAATTGACGTCTTTTGCGAATTTTTTATTTGAAATTCCCAACAGGAATTTGTTGGATCGCGAAAAAAAATCTACAGATATTACACAAAGTGCAGCTATTCCATGGCATTGGAAATGTAATCAGACTTTTCGGGTAATAAAAAACAGGCAGGGGAGAGTGGGGTACAATTTATCACGGGGCACTGTCAGCTAGATGCGATTTCTCGGATGTTTGTAGCTCGCAAATTCCGAAATTTGTTGTGTTGGACCACGATTTATGTTTGGTTTCGTCAGGCCTGAAACAAAGTCGATAGGAGCTCAGATATAATTTTTGACAATTAAAAATTGATCTGAGGTTTGGAAAAAAATTATTTTGCTCGCCGGAAAAACGTAAAATATAACGTAACTTTCTGTAGTAGCTCGGATTTTCAGTCCTAATCGATAGTTTTATTATTCATGATGAGCTGGTTTTTAATAGTTATTTTTAATAGACTTATATTAATAGTAAACTTTGATAGAGTTATATTAATAGTTATTTTTATCAATAATCAAAATTCTAACTAGTGTGTCAAGGGCCGCTGTCAACGACATGCGATTTGTAAAGATAAGATGTTCCTGTAATATTACTGATTCTATACTGATACTGATGGCTGATTTTGTTTGAGTTCCCACTGTTATGTATAAAATCTATTATCTATGTTAGAAAAATATAAGACTTTCAACCACCTCATTGTACCCTACTTTTCGCCGTAGTTGACATACTGTCCCCCACCCATAGGGTACAATAAACCGAACCGCATTTTTTTTTTCGATTCCATTATTTTTGTATTTTTAATTTTTTTGCAAAAGATATGAGAGCTTCATTGTACGCCAAAAGGTCTATAAAATCGGTTGACCTTTCTTTGCAATCAGACTACTTTGATTAGAGTAACAATTTGTTAGAAAAAAAGTGACACACTGTACCCCACCTTCCCCTACATGTGAATAATATGGGTTGGTTTTTATTGTTTAAAAAAAAATTATGTTGCCTTGAGGTATATAATTGGATTTATTTGGGTTTGTTTGTATAATAATTGTTGTATAAATTTTGTAATATATTTGTAATATAATTTTTATTTTAATGAGATTAGAACCAGGTAGGGAGAGGGCATTTTTCAACCAATCACAGGCATTCAGCATATCGCAGCTCCCCCCACTCTACTGCAATACAGTGGCAGTGGAGTGGGGAGTAGCGTTAGTTTCGTGTGGCATCAAGCTAACTCAGACCCCTATACTGCCGTCATATGAAAGAAGGCGGCATCTACAAAAAATCGAAAATGCACTTTACTATACAGAACGATGGGTAATTTAATACTGATTCCAACGGTACCGAAAACGCATTTTCCTTTTTTTTTTGTAGATGCCGCCTTCTTCCATATGACGGCAGTATACTCAGCGTACCTCAACAAACATATACAGTTTAAAAAGCATTGTCAATGCTAGAATATCCTTCAGTGATCTCGAGCACAAATTTTTCGGGTAGTCCCAAGATGCACTTACCTCTCTATAGGGATTTGTCAGAGACACCGCACATAGGGAGTGCTCTTTGAGATCGAATTGGATTCTGCACTGTTCCCCGATGAACGCCGTTTGAGAATTCTTACCACGTTCGAATCGAAAATATGTGAAAAGTCAGGAGAAGAACTTGGCGTGTTGAAACATAATCTGCACGCTTCGTAAGCGTCTACGTGTGCGGTAATATTACGTCAAAGGGTAGCGAAATAAATAACCAATAATTACAGTGTGTTTTCAGTGATGCGATTACAGTCGATTTTTGGGATATACTTTTTTTTTGCGATTTATACTTTTTCAAGATAAAATTCACACTTTTTTTTTAAATCTACTGATTTCGTGTATTTATATATTTTTTTCAGGTTGTTGCTAAATCATTTTTTATCGACGGGGGGGGGGGGAGGGGGAATTTCCTATGCTAATATATTGTGCAACGTCACCAGTGCCAACTTATTGTAGCAAAATATTAATGATGTGAACGAAAGAATATTGAAAAAAATTTCAAATATACAGCAGATATTCCTAGTTATTATTAACATTTATATATTAATTTGAAGGAGTTGGGATTATAAGAAAATTAATTTTCAATTTTTTAAAAGCCTATTAAAATAGACAGGGGTTTTGACAACGTCGCACACTTTTCTCGTAATTCGAGGCTGTTAGGTTGACTACAGTGACTGCCACAGGCCGCAGCCGTGTTACGCGCGTTTGGTGCCAGTCAGCGTTTTCAGAGGTTATTTCAGAGCAAAAGGAGGCAATAAATAATGCAGAAGAAAATATTAGGGCGCTGCAAAGTTTTCGATGGAAAAGACGATTTGTCAATGTTCCTGCCCACAAGCATCGTACTACGCTCACGGAAGCTAGAAAAAAAGGAATACATCGTATCAAATAAATGAATACCCTTACTCGCATTTGACTTTAAGGGGCTGTACCAGTGTGACACTTTCGAAAAATTTATTTTTTTGTTGCCTTTTTCGACAGTTTATACTTTCAAGAATATCCTGTAAAAATTTCAAGGCCTTATTTTATTCATTTTATCTTGCAAAAATCGATAGTTAAAAATTTGCTGACATTGTAACTCAAAGAACAATTAGACGATTGACTTGAAATTTGAACTAAGTACTCTTCAACATGTTTACTCTACAATGACCTAGGATATTTTTGATTGGACGAAAATTGACGATTTGGCATTAAAAAAAACGACCATTTTATAGGCAAGAAAACAGACTTTTTTTATACCTACGCCATTTTGTTAGATTTTGATATTTTTTCGAAAATTCTACGTCATTATACAGGAAATACCTTCCAGTTTAACGATATTTATTTCTTTTTCGGTTTCAGCTACTCAATCGGCCGGAATCATGTCAGCAGTGGAGGAACTTTTTTTTGGCGCCTCCGAAGCGCATAAGTCGCTTGGGTCTCAATATTTTTCTATGAAAAAATGATGTAATATAGGTCAAATATAGCAAAATATATTCCTAAGTTTCCGAAATATTTAATCGAGTACTTTTCTTCCAAAAAATTCCTGAAAATCACCCAAATGGTCAGCGTTCAGACTGATATAGCCCCTTAACGTATTTCAAATTGGCGCGCTAGGTCTTCGATTGCTTCTGCTATTCCCATAGCTCCGACATTGCCACATTTCAATATATCCGCTTCAACAAGCCTCACTTTTTCGTAAACACATCGTATATTTTCAGTACTATACAGTATACAGTACTGCAAAAATAAGTGTGTTGTTTTTACACTCTTTGAGTGTGTAAATGCCTACAGACACTTTTTCCACGTTTCAACGCGTGTAAGAAAACAACACAAGTGTGTTGTTTGAACGCATCTATCTGTGTTATTTTTACACCATTATTTTTCACACGCGTTAAGGGGAGGGTAGGTGTTTACTCTTTTGAAAAGGCGATTTTTTAAAACTTTTTTTATAGTTAAACATTTCAAGAATATAATCCCAAAATGTCAAGTCAAGCAGAGCAAAACTCTTAAAGTTATTGACTATTTAGTCCCGCTCCTCTAACACTGTAGCTCCGACTTCTCTAAACTTGAAACGCGTTTTTCTCGAAAGCACTTTTTCAAAGTCCGTGTTCACTGCCATTTGAAAACTACATGACCGATTCATTTCAAACTTGGTACACACTTTCTACATATAAAATACCTCCCCCAACGGTCAGTTTGAGATTTTTTTTACATTGAGGGGGTTTTTCAGCCCCAAATGGCGGAATTTTTCGTGAAAAATAGCACTTTTCACTTTACATGACCACCAAAAATTTAGAAATGAAAAAAAAAATTATCAAAGACCGGTAGGGAAGGATTTGATGATACTTTGACTAAATTTTAATGGTACTTGATTTTAGATAATTTCTAGCTGAGATACAGTGAACACCGCAAATCGTGTTTTTCCAAAGGCGTTCTTGGAAAAGCTTTGTCACCGGCTTGTTTGTGGATATTTTCACGTACAAATTTCACGGAATGTTCTTGAAATGACACTTAACGATGTACAAAAGGTTTCAATGAATTTACTCTATCCATATAGATGAAAAAAAAATCGCAAAAAAGTGTTTTTTTTTTCACACACAAACCCCTACCCTCCCCTTAAAACGTGTAAAAAGTGTCTACAGCCATTTACACACCTAAAGTGGGTAAAAACAACACACTTGTTTTTGCAGTATTACACAAGGAACTGAAACAGTAACGTTGCCCCATACAACCAATGCGATCAAGCGGACATTGATGTATACTTAAAACTGCAATATTTAATAAACGAGTGCGGGAACCTCCGTTCTCCCTTTGCCAGCATATTCAGAAAATATACAATAAAGACTAGTAAAATTTGAATCAATATCCATTCACCCATTATGTCCAAGCAACAACCTTACAAAACTCAACGTACAGACTGCGATGGGATCAAGAATCGTATCGGATTCTGTTCGATGATTCGGAACTTCTTCAGGATTCAAAATGGATTCGTACATTGGATTCCAACGGGAAATCCCTATTAGCATCCAACATACGAGCGTTTTAGGATAGGCATCCAATGCGATGACTCGTTGGATTCCTACCAGGCATCAGGGACAAGTATGGGAATCCAATTGGATCCTTACGAAAATTGCTGCACCGGTAATTGTGAAAAATAACGAAAATTCGAGGAAAACTAGTTTTAGCAAAAATGCCAAGTATCCGGTACTCCAAGTATCCATACGGGAAATCCACGAGCATAGAAGACGACGGAGAGTTAAAGATGATGGCCTTGGTGCTCCGTATATAGAGATCGTTTTCTTTTTACTTGTGCCTCTTCACATACCGACGTTACGTGCTTCACAACACCAGTGGAATGATACAGCAAGGGTTCTTTCAGGAGTTAGCGGTTAGCTTCATCCTTCTCCATCGGCGTGGATCTCCTTTATTCGGTTTTGTGTGCAGGCCATGGACCAGCCTACAGCGAGCAGCCTTCGAATTGAAAAAAAAACACGAGGAGCCGCGAGCTGAATAGATTCCCTGGGCTTTCCTCTAATTAACATCCCACCGACTACATTCAAACTTGCGAATCATAACTAGCCCGTGTTTCCCCAATTACCAACATCTCGTTACGTGCCGCATCTTTTCAAGTTTCCACAATCTCGATGGGGAGTGAGACAACCCCTTTTTTGCACTTCCTCATTTCCCGTTTCGCTACTTCCTCACGTCGATTCGTGTTCCTTCCTTTGTCCCGCTTCATCCTGATACTGTTCCATTTTTCTCGTGCATCTCAAGTACGTGGATTCGTTAACGGGCCTGTAAATTCTTGATGTCATCACGAACTGCACATTTGTGCCCATAGCGAGTAGGGTCAAAGTGGGAACAGTCGCAACAGTACACTGAACCTTTTGAGTTTCTCAGAAGTGGACATGTATATATGTGCGTCTTTTTGACATTAGATCCGCCATCGGATGCCAATAGGTTTGAACCTCTCTGTGAGTCGCTCCCGCGCAATTCGGTTGTGAGAGGTGATTTTATATTATTTTTGGTATCAAAAGTTGAAAAACCTGCTGAGCTTGTATGTTTTTTGCTTCTTTACCTATCGCAGTTATGTTCGAAGTCATTGTTCTCCCGAAATATACAGCTTATTGCGGTATTTGAGCACTGTGTTTGTTAACCTAACAAACATAGAAAATTGTCAGTACCCGCTTTAGAAAACAGGAGAGGGTCGGTACACAGTGGCTCAATATTTTGAGGCATACAAGCGAGGTAAGTCATCATGTGAATATTTTCGCGTTGTGATTTAAGGAGTAAGGCCACTGTAACGGCCCAAAAAAAAAGGTTTTTTCACTAATTTTTTGCTCCCGAAATTGAAGGTATTTGAAAAAAAACTTTTAATGGTGTTATCGAGCATACATTAAACTTTATTATAAAATTTTTTTACAGTAAAAAAAAACAAAATGGCGGTTCCACAGCTATCTTCCCGGGACATGTTTTGCTTCCAGGGCTCCGCGGCACGCAGCACCACTGGTGCACTTTTGAATCTAGAACAAAAAAAAACCATTAATCTAGAGGGCTATAGCTAGAGAATGTCGATCGGGTTTTAAAAAGTATCAATTTTTGTGGATTTGGCGTGCGTTTGAAAAAAAAATTGATTTTTGACGAAAAAAACGGCAAGTTTTTTGTTAATAAAAAATCAATAAATAAAGTTCTTGAAAATTCCGATCGACATTCTCAAGATAATGTAAATGTTCACATCTGGTTAAAATTTCAAGTAAAAAAAATGAAAATTGTTCGAGTTATGCTGCGTGCCATTTTGAAAAACCCTGTTTCGAGAAAAACGCGTTTAAAGTTTTGCGAATAGTTTTTTATTGGAAAAAATTTAAAAAAGAAGTTTCGGAGAAACTTAAACTATTTTTTATTTTAAACTTAAACTATTTTTTAAGCCAATAAAAAAAATCGATTTTTCAAAAAATTTACAGTGGCCTTACCCCTTAAATAGGTACTGGTACTGCCTCATTAAGGCAGTCCTCTAGTTTCTCGGGTCGAAAAAATCGATTTTTTTTCTTCATAAATCACATCTACATAATGTGTAGAAAATGTGGGCCAAAGGATTTATCGATATTCGAAGTGGTTCACAAGTTACGGCCCTGGAACGGAGCAGGTATACGGAGCGAACGCCGGGCTGTTCCGAAAGTCGAGCAATTCAAACACAATAAACCGCCTCTTTCTGAAGCAGTTCAAAAAGTTATAAAGCCAATTTATGAGGATTTATCCAAAGAAGAATTGTTAAGCAGATGCCTGGGAGCGGAAACTCAAAATAATAACGAGTCGCTCAATTCGTTAATTTGGACTTTTGCTCCCAAGCACCTCCATTCTGGGCCAAAAGTGGTTGAAATCGCCACGTTTCTCGCTGTCATAATCTTCAACGAAGGATTCGAATCTATCCTGAACACCTTGGAAACCATGGGAGTGAAAATCAGCCCACAAGCTAAAGGATATGTTCAACAGCGTGATAGCTCTCGGATCGACCGTTCAGAAAGGCGCACGAGTGATGTTGTAAAACAGGCCCGAATCGCGAAAAGGGAAGACGGAGCAGCTCTGCGTGACTTCCAAGAAGAAGAGGAAGGCCTATTGTATGGTCTAGGCATAGCAGATTGACGATGAGATGAAATTTTTAGTATAAATCACATGCGCGAACTTTCAAACGCGTTTTTCTCGAAACACCATCTTTCGAAACGGTGACCACGATATTTCAGAAACTACTGCACCGATCTTGTTCAAATTTATACAGCATCTTTAATATGTTATAAGCTAGCGATTAAACTAGGATTATCATGATTGCTTCGATAGTTTTTTTTTGTACGAGCGAAAGGCTTTTACAAAAATGAGTAAAAAATAGAATGTAATTTTCAAAAGTGTATAAAAAAGTCAATTTTTGTAATTTAGAATTCATTCTAGTTCAATCGCTAGTTTTAAATATGAAGATTAAAATGCCGTTTGGTTTTTTGATTTCAGATAAGGAGAACAGCCGCAATCTTGGTCACCATCAAGCACCTCCTTTACTTGATGTCTTCCTGTCGGCCACTATAACCTTTATTCTATTATATATTTTGACTTCAAAAAATTTGTAAAGCTTATTTAAATGTTAATAAAGATTATGCAAAAACAATGAGATTGATTATTTCGATACTTTGCCCGTAAAAAATTATTGAAAAAGCCGTAAAAAAACAGCCGAGAAACTAGAGGACCGCGTTAAGCACGTACTCATTGTTGAGTAACATTCAATAAATGATTGTGATTGATCTAATAATATACTGTTTTTTTTCAATTAAGTTTTCAATAGTTTACTGTACAATACTCCTTATTGTATAGAGAAAATCACTCCATTGTCTACAAGTGTACAGTGCATCAGGGTAATTTTCTCCAAATTTTGCTTGATATCGAAATTTTATTTGACTGTGAAATTAGGCATGTTTCACTGTATACACCCCCAAATACACAGTGGATCAAATTCCATTTTTTTAAAATGATTATCATCTCAATATCTATTGGGTTAGACCGTTCAGTGACTTTTAACAAAATAAAGCCATTGAACACGCCTCACGTTTGGTCAAGGTTTCATTGAGATTGTGCGAAAGGTTAGGCACCTACAGACCTCTGAAAAAATGAACCACTGATCCCACTCTGACCCTATTCTTCTTTTTGGGGATTTTTGTTTTGTTTTTAATTCGACGATGTGCAATTTGCCAGTTTTTACGCTATACGAAACTTTGTACGTGACAAATATTGATAATAATCGACGTTTGCGAAATACTGTTATTTAGTGAACGACAGATTGATTGGCAAACTTTGCGAAAGCAATTGAGTTTTAAATCAATATTACAATTGTGCGCATACGTAACGAGACACGGTAGGTCGCAGTCCGACACGCACGCGAACCTGTTTCCTCTGTTTTTTTTTCATTCATCAACGGCACTTCGTATGCATTATTTTCTGAGTACTCCGCGATATCGAATTTGCCGATGGCACGACAAAATGATAGATGAGACTATCGGTGCGAATGCAGAGGAGTTTCGTTCGAAATTCAATAGTTCTCTTCATATATCCGCAATGGTATTCGTATAACCGATGCGTGGAAATATAGAAACCATTGGAATGCCTATGTGTAGGTCAGCTTATTCGCGCACTGATCGCTTTATTGAGTTTCATTATCACCATAACGTCAGCAATTTTAATACAGCCATGAAACCGTTGCTTGAGTGATTTTCGGTTTTCCATTCCTTCGTCGACACTCCTCCAAGTCGATCTTTTCACTAGTTTCGTATACCATTTTCGCAGTTTCACTGAAGATCGCATTATTTTGGGGCTTTTAATTTGCATTTCGGATTTGCGATAACATTAATACGATTGGACTGCTAGATTGACTCTTCAGCGAAGCTCTCTGCCGAGAATTTAACAGTTACGCCATCCGTGAGATGCGAGACAACTTTTATCATTATTCATTCTTTTTCTTTGAATTTCACAGACACAAACCACAGAATTGTTCATACGGACCCTAATCGTGTACCAAAAATAAAGTAAATCGTGTAAGTAGTTGTTTTACGATGAATTTCCGAAATTTTTCCCAATTTTTTGGGGCGGTGCCGCAGTGGACAGCCTTAAGGCCGGAGCCTCAATTAGAAGGTCCGAAAAATCGTTTTTTTTTTTTATTGCTTAAGGCCTTAGGCCACAGTAACGGGTATCAAATCATGTTCGAATTTTACAATTGTTTTTCGTATGAAAAAGTGATTCACTCATAAAATTAATTAAACATCTATTCAGTATGAATATCAAGCTGTTAGAAAATATGTGTATTTTTTTTTCAATGTACAAAATGGTCGACTGCTAATATTTTCTTTTGTTATCTTTTTTGAACGCTCCGCGGCGTGACATTTAGCATCCACAGTTTTTTACCTAGAACAAGAAACAAAAATTCTCGTCGATCTACATTGGAATACTTAGAGAAGTACGTTCGGAATTTAAAAAATATTGTTTTATTCAAAAGTTGTAGGTATTTGAACTTAAGAAATGAATTTTCAGTGAAAAATTTCGTTCTAACTGCTCATAAACGGCTCATATAATGAAATGTTTTCGATTAATCAGAAATTCCGTACGTACTTCTCTGCGAAATGCAATTAGCAACATAACTTTTAAATTTGAAGTGAATCGAGTGAAAATTGTTGAAGTTATTTGTTACGACAATTGGAAAAAAGCTCTTCCGAGAAGTTTCGAGTAGTCAGCTATTTTGCTCATCGAAAAAAATCAAAAATATATTTTCTAACAGCTTGATATTCATGTTAAATAGATGTGTAATTAATTGTATGAGTGAATCACTTTTTCATACGAAAAAAAATGTTACATTCACACATGATTTTATACCCGTTACTGTGGCCTAAGAGCTTAATCCATAGATAAACTATCTTAAATTGCAAATTGTAAATATTTTCGAAGATACGAGGCCAAAAGCAAAAAAGCGATTGATATTTCCTCCTATTGAAAACTTTGAAGCGCGTTTTCTCCAGTTTTTATTTTCACGATTTTTTCAAATTGGCGGTCGTGATAGCAACAAAACTAAACGACCTATTGAATCGAACCAAAGTTTATTTTCTTCAGTATGGAAATCTCTTCTAAGTGATTAAAAAAATTCTTTGAAATAGTATTTTAAAATAATTTTTATAGCACATTAAAGTGTTTTTTTAATACATTTTTTTTCAAACCCGAGAAAAGTTATAATTTAACGATCTTGTCAGCTTTTTCTTAATTCACCCAGAAGATAAATATATGACAATTGAACATTTTATTTTTTTATTTTTTGAGTAAAAAATTACGGACTGCATCTCTCCCGCCAAATGGGGACTGCAGGGGCAAGATGCACATGGAATAGGCTGATAAATCTGCAGTCATTTATTGTTTCATGTTGAAATTTTTGCCATAGATTCCATAGTTTTTTTTCCTTCTAAAAAATTCACGAATAAACGCTTTTTTGGACCTTCTAATTCAGGCTCCCGCCTTATGGCAAAGTGGCACAACGAGGAATTTCCAGAAGGTAGTGTTCACTGGTTTCTACTGACTTATGGTGCGTAAGTGCGAGACACACACCCACGTTTTTCCAGAATTATCAACAAATACCCGCAATGTTTTTGCAATTTTTCTCAGCAATTTTTTTGCAGATTGCAATGACTTGAGTATCAAAAGGCGTGTTTCTTTAATAGCTAGGTCAAGTAGTACTTGCGATCAACTGCACCCAAATATAGTTTTCTAACCTTCTTCAATTACAGTTTCACCTCACGAACGGATCCATAATATTTTTTCAAAAATGCGAATATCCGTGAGTCATAGGCCCTTTATTTGGTAGCCAAACGTCGTCTGTGAAAATTTCGACTCAATCGGTGCAGCCGTTTTTGAGTAAAGTTCCGAAAGGTCCTCCTGGATTTCTTTACCAGCGGACTCGGGTGTTATTTCACCTTCACTTTGGGGGGGGGGATACCTTCAGGCTAGGAAAAAATTGCTGTCTTGCAGAATTTTTTTTAAAGGAAAGATTTTTCACCATTTATGAGATTTATCGTATGTTTTATTATTACTATTGGCTTTTACATGGTATTTTTTCTAGTAATCTTTTAAAATAGCAAAGATATGGCGCAGGCTTCTAAACTGGCGTGACGCATAGCTAAAAAACTAATCGACCGATTTAGATGAAAATTGGAGAAAATATTTCTTACCTTATTATCTAAAACATGATCCTAAAAGTCTCGGAAAATTTTGAAAAAAGTATTTTTGTTGCGAAATATAGTCATTTTTCGGAAAATTCAATGTTTTTTATTTCAAAGCGTACCGTTCCATAGTTTTATAACATTTCTCACTTTTTCTTGTTTCTCATTCTGCGTATGAGTGTCAATGAGAGAAAAATATGGGTTGGTTTTTTTCAGATTATTTCCCGCCGCTGCAACCCATTTAAAAGACCGTGCTATATATCCGCCATATTTAAAAAATTAATTGAAAAAAAAGTCAAATACTATGTCAAGCCGAAAGTAGTGATAAAACATACCCTAAGGCTAAAAAATAGTGAAGAAGTCTTCCCTTTTAAAAAAATTATGCAAATCGACAATTTTTTCCTCGCCTAAAGGTATCTCCCCCCTTAAGCGGATTCAATTACATTAACGACTTCGAATCATCGGCCGAATATGCTCTTTTCTCGCGACCCCTGAGGGACAGCACGAATGCCGCGATTGCAATTTGGGTTAAACGATAAGCTGCACGAGGGTCTTATAGATCCATCAACGAGTTGTGCTACAACATGCACGGGAGGGACAAGAAATGTATATCCCGATGACATTTTAATTTCGACGAGTAACGGTTCCTCATGTAGCGCTCGACGTATATTTTCTGAAATTTTGTCTCCATGGATGTACATACAGGGTGTTTAGCGCATGTACCGACACATTTTTTTGGGTGATTGGGGGGGTCATTTGCTAATTTTTTCACCCTCAGACCCTATATCTTAAGTATCACAATAACTGAGATATGATTTTTTCGATTTTTTTTTTCAATTACCCCAAATTTCGCCTTTAAATCGCCGCAACCTTTTTATTTGTGGTTGCAATAGCACGAAACGAGTTTTGTTGCATTGTGCAATGTATGCTTATTATAAATAAATGAATCATTATTTGATACAATTGGTTTCAAGAAAATGACTCTTGAGCTTCCAGTCTTAATGAAGTGTAAATGTACGAAAATGTTCAACTCCTTAAGGGGAGGGTAGGGGTTTCAGCGTGAAAAAAAAACACTTTTTTGGGATTTTTGTTCATCTATATGGATAGAGTAAATTTATTGAAACCTTTTGTACATTGTTCTGTCATTTCAAAAACATTCCGTGAAATTTGTGCGCGAAAGTATCCACAAACAAGCCGGTGACAAAGCTTTTCCAATAACGCCTTTGGAAAAACACGATTTGCGGTGTTCACTGTATCTCAGCTAGAAATTATCTGAAATCAAGTATCATTAAAATTTAGTCAAAGTATCATCAAATGCTCCCCCCAACGGTCTTTGATAATTTTTTTTTTTCATTTCTAAATTTTTGGCGGTCATGTAAAGTGAAAAGTGCTATTTTTCACGAAAAATTCTGCCATTTTGGGGGTGGAAAACCCCCTCAATGTTAAAAAAAAATCTCAAACTTACCGTTGGGGGGAGGTATTTTATATGTAGAAAGTGTGTACGAGGTTTGAAATAAATCGGTCATGTAGTTTTCAAATGGCAGTGAACACGGACTTTGAAAAAGTGGTTTCGAAAAAAACGCGACACCGGCTTGTTTGTGGATATTTTCACGTACAAATTTCACGGAATGTTCTTGAAATGACACTTAACAATGTACAAAAGGTTTCAATAAATTCACTCTATCCATATAAATGAAAAAAATTCGCAAAAAGGAGTTTTTTTCACGCTGAAACCCCTTCCCTCCCCTTAATTCATCATTCAAAAAAACTTATTCTCTTCATTTTTACCACATAATGAATTATTTCTATGGTATGTAGTATACCGTTGGAAAGGGTATAAACTAGAGAACGTTTTGAAACAAAACTAAGTTCAAAGTAGCTTTTAGTTTTTGTATATAATCAATTTAGAAGTTGACATTTTTCATAACATTTTTAACACTGGAAGCTCATGAGTAGTCATTTTCTTGAAACCAATTGTATAAAATAATGATTTATTTATAAGAAACATACATTGCAGAATACAACAAAAGTTATTTCGTGCTATTACAACCACAAACAATAAATTTATGACGATTTGAAGGCGAATTTTCGGGTAATTAATTTTCTTTTATATGACATCTCAATTACCGTGATACTTAGGACATAGGGTCTAAGGGTGAAAACAGTAGCAAATGACCCCCCCAATCGCCCAAAAAATTGTGCCGGTCCATGCGCCAAACACCCTGTATATATATTTTTTTAACGCGAAAAAAAAAAATATGTCTTCCCGGATATCACATGAACGAGCATGGTATCAGCAGAAGCGATGAGAATTTCGCATCTGTTTTTGATTCCCGGCATACATCAAACATCCCGTATCTCTCAGACAGGCAACTACATCGATTCCTATCCTGCGCTTATACACTTACTTTCACCACTTTATTCCCGAATCTTCTACATTCGCGATACTGTAGTTTCCTTGTGGTCGCTTTAAAAAGGAAACAACATTTTACCGCGGCGCGGTTGCACAGAATGCGACGTATGGAAGGGACTGTAAAAAAAAATGTACTCGATAATACGCTCGCTGCGAAATTTGATACGCATTGCGCTGTGATACGAGCTCATCACGTTTCGGGGTTAATCCTATTAACAGAAAAAGCAATTCATTCGGAAGCGAATGCAATTTTTGAGACCGTACGCCGAGATTACATTCAACTTTTCACACGTAACCTGCGATATGATGGAATTTTTCTCTTTTTTTTGCTCCCACGAATGTTCTGGTATACAAGTTCAACGTCAAGTTATTCAATGCAGAATATGTAGGGCAGCGAGTGAAAAGTACCGCTCACTCTGCGGCAGAGTTACTGAAGTCTTTTTTTTTTCTTGGGAAAAAATATTGTACGTCGGGAATAAAGTATAGGCGACGCGTGGAGAAAAAATTAAGTTTCTTCATATTTCGAGATTTATTGCGAGGCAAAAGGGTTTTTATAACCCATATACGAACGTTCGCGATTTTTACGTTTATTACGACTTTGTACGAGAAAACTCATTCAATATTAATAGCTACTATTTACAAGGGGATATTTAAACTGAATTCCAATTTAAAATGAATTTTCACTGAACTAATATGTGAATTTGCAAAACAAATTTACAATCCTTTCGTAGAAAACAATCATCAGTATTGTGTGAATTGAAAACGTCGATTTTTTTAGATTTCGTTCTCGAACTTAAGGTATTTTTCCGTTCAGGGGGATGGGAACGTCCGCTTCCTGTGTCGATCATCTCTGCTAATTAATTCAATCCAAAACTGCCTGAGGGCAAATTATTTCATTCGGTTGTCAAATTTTATTCGGCGAAATTGATTATTGAGAGGAATTTTCACCAGGAATCTTTTTCCGGAAAATTGTACACGAGAAAACAGAGTATCTGCTATGTGCAAACAAAAGTTGAATATTTGTTCGGTTTCAATACCGTCTGCATGTTCATAAATGCGGCGGCCACCAATTCACAATGTCAGCTTCATCGACAAATGAATTTCGCGCAACCTGTCTGCTGTTTGTACTCGGTACAGTTAATTTTCGTAGATTTTATCCAACCTCGAGGTACTTAAAATTTTCACGAAAAGTCCAGCTTTGGCTCGGAACGTAAGCATAAAGTGAGTCTAAGTGCTCTGGATTTTCCTCATCGCGGCCTGCAAAGCTAAAAGCAACGAAAGATAAGAACCGTACTCTAAGACCTTCAGTGGTCGACCACATTTCGAACGTCGTATTCGGAAAGATGCCGCGGAAAGGCTAGTAAATATTTATTGCGTACTCTACGACGGGACGATTTTGCAAAATTTATTAAAAAATGTTAAACGCAAATCGCCTTCTGATGAAGTCATAAAACATTTCACTGTGAGTATATACTTTCGCGTTGACACGTCTAACCGAAACGCATAATGAATCATCGCAGTACTGCTTTTACGTCTGGAGCATTTAACGACTCTGCGCGGAACGTCGTCGTCGACGTCGTCGTCGTCGTTCGATTGGACATGTATTGATGGCGGTGTCAACTCCTCGAGCGAACGTTGAACGTTTTAATGCTAGCCAAACTGTGCAATACATCCGATAAAGAGTATGGAGTGGTCATGGAATTTAATTAAAGCTCGATAAAACACGTAACTCCGTATTGTGATCGGCGAAACTCGATGGGCTGAGAATGCTGTTACATTCACAGTTGAACAAATGAACGAACTGAACAAATAAAGGCTTCGGGTAGCCCTCGAAAAACCACAGCGAATAGAAGAAATCTGATGAAATCTCCATTTTCGGATCGGTTGCAACTGGCCGAATGACGAACTATTTGCAACACAATCTTTGTATAAAAATGAAGTGATAAAAAATCTGATAAATTGCATACGTATTATCTTTGCATCATCATAGAAAGATCTTTTTTTTGTGTGAATTTCAGAAAGAGACTTTTCTAATTTTTTCCGATCTGAAATAGCCAGCATTACTCTGCGTAAATGAAAGATTACGTGGGAACGGTTTGGAAAAAAAATCCGACGAAGTATAATTTAATTCCATTTTTGAAACCTCAAAGAAGGAAGAAATTTTTAAAGATTTTTACGAGACATTTTTACGACGCCATAGGGAAACCATAAAGAACAGAGGGATGCAAAAAATCACTTCCTCTTGGAGGAAACTTTGTAAGAGAAATAATGTCATAAGGAAGTATTGTGCATATTCCCAATTTGCACGCCCGTTTTTATTTCTTGAAGACGATACAATGGAGGTTTGGGGGTAGGTTGAATCTTCATTTTTTACATTGCAGTTCACCGAGGAAAACTGAGTAAAGCCGCCTGCCGGCCTACTACGGAGTCAGCGATGGAGGGAGAAGTAGGCCGCCCGACTACTGAGCCCACAGTGCTCAGTAGTCGGGCGGCAGGCCCACGCGCGCCTAACCGGACGGCCAACGCTATGATCGTTTTTTCTTCCCTTCCGTTCTCGACTTGTCCATATATATCCGTGGCAGCTCCAGGCATCCGTTAGCAAATATGTTTCTGACGAAGTAGCAGAAAAGCGGAGGAAGCCTTGGAGTGTACGCGACGGCAAATGCGATCGCAATTCGATCACCAGCGCGTTATGCTCCTGTTCCCATCCACCTTGTGCATACTCCTCCTTCTTTTTTTTTCTTTCGTTTTTCTGTTTTTCCGCTTCTTGGCGCTGTCCTTGCTTCTTCCCAATCTCGCGGGCATTCGCCGAAACGGCTTTGCTTTATTTATCTGCTTATCGTCATCGCGCTTTCCTGGCGCCGGAGATCGCGTATTTTCGAGCTCTTCCGCTTCATCTTCGTGTGCATACACACGTGCACACGTATACACGTACGGTGCGCGATATCGTGCGAGCGCTATCAAGAGTTCCGCGCCGTCATTTTTCCAAACTCACACCGCGGCTCTTCGGTTATTGTGGTGGAAAAATTTCAATTCCCGTTGTCACAGTCCAGTGCAGCCGTCGTGAAAAATCTTGTGCTCTCGGCGGCGCATACATCACGCGGTGTACGTATACGTGCATACAAGCCGTATACCATTCTCGCGACCATACACAAGTGGAAGTTTGACGCCGGCAGTATCCGAAGTCACACGGGATAGTAATAGGAGGGCGGGACGTCTACGAAAAACTTTTGTACCGATGTATAGTATCCGCGACTGTGACAAATGTGCAGCAGATTCTCCAGGAGATTACCGGATACACAAATAAGCGCGCACACGCGCATAAATTCGAAATGAAATTGGGAAGTGGGATCCAGGCGCAGTAACGTTGTTTCAATCCCGTGAATTTTTCCAATGGCCCGACAAGGAAACGTGTTACAAGCGAGAAGTACGATTATTCGGGTGAGCTTTGGATATTTACGGGTTCCGAGCTATACGTGCTGGAATGAGCGACGCAGCGATGCATCTCGTGATCCAAATGCGGAAATTGATGACGCGGAACACCAAATTTGCGTGTAGTTGATGGTGATTACGCACTGCGACGTAAAAATATTGCACGCCGACCGAAAGTAAATTTAATTGATCAATTTCCTCCCTGAAGTGAGAGCCATTTCGCTCGATTTTGACACTTTTCGAAAAAGGTAAATATTTGCAAATGGGGCTCCGGCTAGAAAAGGGGTTTAGAAATGTTGTACCGCGTCGATGTATTTCAGGGCATTTTGTTTTTAAGTCCGAGGAAGGCAATTTCAACCCTTATTTCAACCCCCAAACCCTTTTTTTACCTTTTTAACGGTATGGAGGAAACGGGATTGGTGACATCAAGTGGGTTAAATGATGAGATTGAAGTTTGCATCGTTGGAGTGCAACGAAAATTATTATTTTTCAATTACTCGACTTTCTTTTGGCAAATCTTCGTTACGAAAAACCATCAACCATCTTTTAAATTGCTTATTTGGACATCTGGAATTTCAATTCGCAAAGTAAGACTTTGTGAAATAATAAAAATGAGGAAATAAAAATGTAAAAAAGGATTCTCGTTGCATTCCAACGATGCAAACTTCAAGATCATGTCAAATGACACATTGTGTGGATTTGTTTGGGTGTATGTGTGAGTGTGTGGATGTGTGATTAAATTATGATAATCGTTCATTGGTGTTTTTTTTGGTAAATATTTACGAGTGGGTTTGTATCGGTTTGTTTACGTAAGTATATGGAATCTTTTTTTCTTAATAAAATACCCCTCCCCCATAATAAAAAAAAAAACATATTTGCATACTGCAGAATAGCCCCGAACACGTGAAAAAAAATTTGGAGCCTATTAGGGCTGGAGCCTCACTTGTAAATATTTACCCCGAAAAGTCTAACGAAGAAAATAATCAATCGGGCACTTCTGACGGTTATTGCGAAATAATCAAAGCTCATTAAAATTGCAGGACATCACGGCACAACGTTTTCTCGCTGGATTATTAAACTTGTTTACGCCGCGTCTAAATTCACGATGTATGTCTCTGGCCAACCTAATTACTCGCGCCCTGGAATTGCGTTTTCACCCATGAGCGCCACGGCCCTTGCATTTCGACTGCGTACAATAGTCTCATTGAAACAGTGGAAAATTGAAGAGAAAAATGTCCCGTCTCTTTTCCTTTGTGCAACGAGAGATTCCGACGAGGGCTAACAAGCCGCAACGACGTGCGTTTGCTGAGGAGACGAAGGACACTGAGGGGCTTGTTTATTCTCGAGGCTAGGGACGAGGCCAGGACTCGCCAGCGAGAAATTCCGTGTCATCGCGAGAAAAGGGACTTCTTTCGCCAATCCCGACGAGCACCATTGTAGCAAATGCGTTTTTTTTTTCCTAATTGTACATTTGTTATTTTCGAGAAATCCTCCGAAAACACGAAATATAATAAACAGTGTGTCATGGTTGAAAAAGTGCTGGGTAAGTATTAATCGTTGGCAATAAAATATTTAAGGGGGTATACCCCTGTGGAAACTTAAAAAATCGTTTTTTTGCATATTATTGTAGTGTGAACTTACAAGAATATTTTAAGACCAACCAGATCCTGAAATTCTAAAAATTGACGAGGTTATAGTGGAACAGTGTGCTTTGGGATTATCGTGATTCGAGTTTGAACGCGATTATATCGAAACTACATATCTTGACACGACGGGATTGATATTCTAGAGTAATTTGCACAGTTAGCGTTGAAACAGTAGTCATTTTCGGTTCACGATCGCTTTTTTAATTGGATGAACCATTTGTTAATAGCAATATCTTCAGCATGCTGTTTTTCGAGAGAAAAATAAGGTTTTCTTTGGAGAAGCTTTCATTTTTCTTAATTTTCGAAATCTCGAAAAATGAATCGTGAAACACCTGTAGCCAGTTGGATATATGTGAATGTGAACACTTTAAAAGATTTTCTTCCGAAAAATTACATTGTAACCACAAACATGTGTACAACATGGTGGGAAAAAAAATTATTTATTCCAATCAATGTGTTACTAGAAAAAAATCATCATTCTGACCTTTCAAAATTGGGCTTGCAGAGAGGGATGCGCCGTTAACGAAAATCTGAAAGCTTCGAAAGGATCTCGACTGTTCTCACTTCTTATTTCATCTCAATTATAATTAATTTTTGAGGGGTGTGAAAATGATCGCATTTTTGCTTCTACACGAATCGATCCTTAATAAGGGGTTAAGTTATACGGTGTGACGACTGTGACGATACGGAAGTCATGTTTATATTTGTAAAAATAATTTTGAAGGAATAAGTAAGTTGATTGAAAAATCATTCGGACATTCATTCGTATGTACATTAATGAAGTTGTGTACTAAATTTCATAGAAAAATGTTAATTATTACAGAAGTTATATACAATCTCGTGAAGAACCTTTAAACGTGAAGGGCTCAACGGTGTACTCGATTTTGGCAATCCCGTTGATCTGAAATAAAATAGCGAATTCTTGCTTGCAATATATAATATTGGCTAAGACTTGACCGAGCATATTTTTGGTATCGTGTTTAAATCATCAAAAAAAAAAAATGTATGAATTTTATTGTCGATTTTTCGAGGAACATGACATCATTATCGTTAATAACTAATGAAAAAAAATGTTCAGTAGAAAAACGTCGGTCAAGACTAAACTACTGTCATACTGAATAAGTGTATTCAATTTCAAGTCAATCCGTTCATTGGATATCGATAAATCGTGTACATCGTTTTGAAAAACTAGTTCCGAGAAAAATATCTTTAAAATTTTACTAGCAGTTCTATCGTTGTATTCATAAGTTTACCTTCAATCTGCGATTCCTGCGACACATGTTGGACGTTCCGCTTCAATTTGAGTTGACTCAACGGACCATCGATTTTTTTTAAATTTTCCCAGTAGCCGAACTTCTCAATTGATGCTAACAATAGGATATTTGATGTAGGAAATGAGCATATTAAAATTGATAACCTTAGGTAGATTCTACCTGCAATAAACTGAGAGTCAGGTAAATTAAACCAGTAAATATCGATCTACGAGTAAATTTCATTAAGTGTTTACGAATATCATATTTTATACACGATTATGCAGGAGTGCAGAGGGAGTTCCCAATAGGCTTAGTTGCCTGTGGACCCATGAGCACTACCCTAATGGCTCGTGCGCACCTAGAAGTTTCGACCTCGCATAGCAAAGTTCACTTTGCCTATGGAGGGTACAGTAAGAGTTTCTGTCCTAATAGCATGACGAAATATCTGATGACATTGTGTCCTGCGCGTATAGAAATCAATAAATTATTCACCGCACTGTATGTGAGCGCGGAATTATATTTCCGTCGAATTGTATATTTTATGCGTTTGTTGAGAGATTGGACCTCGTGTACGCGCGCAAATCGATAACACGTATGTTTTGGCACAACCGGAAAGTGCGGTGGTGCATTCGGAACGAACATTCGGAAGTTTGTTTCGAGAGCAAGTCCAACGATTCCATTTTTCATTTTTCCACCCTTAAATATCTTTAAGGGAGTGGATTCTGATCGAAAGTTTTTTGCTTAAAAATATTCGTACTCCCAAAATTCCATCACGCTGGGAAGTGTTATTTCGAGACTTTACGGAAAATGTTTTTTTTGCTATTTTCTCATTTATTGGGTTATAAATTATATTCTGTCGGGGGAAGCTGAAATTTTTCATTAACAAATTTTTAACCGCAAAAAATCGTTCAAAATTATTTAGAATTTTTCAAAAATGCAAACAAAATCAATATGGACGTCGAAATGTTCAAAAATGTCCTATTTTATCACGTATTTCCGCGAACTTCAAAACCCCATAACTTTTTGTGGGGAGGCGAATTTCAGCTTCCCCCAACTGAATATCATTATTTATAACCCAATAAATGAGAAAATAGCAAAAAGAATGTCAGGCTCATTTTTCGAAAAAGTCACTTATACGAAGGATTACCGAAATTTTTTTCTAAACTCAAAGTGTCCGATAATTATTGCGATATATTGTTTTTTAAGGGGTTAGTCCATTCTAGAGGCCACTCTAGAGGGCGAAAAAATAGGCATTTTGGGGACTTTTTTTCAGAAAAACTACAAAATAAATCGAGTTTACAAAAAAGGGTGTTTATCATACATATCAGTGACTGCATAGAATAATTTTTTGAAGCGATTAATTTCAAATTGGCCGCTGTGCAGCGTTTATCTCGAAACTGCATTTTTTAAGTTGGCCGGAAACATACCTCAATCAATTTCCAACTGACTCACTTGAAATGTTGAATATATATTAAAAAATACGTTGTCTATGAAAGTACGTAGGATTTTTTTTATATTGCGTAGTTCATTTGTTATTAACAATTATCTGACGAAATTTTTCACTTTCCAAAAATTTGCCTAAAATATCGTCAGATAATTATTAATAACAAATTAACTATGCCATATAAAAAAATCCTACCTTTTTCCACAGTGAATGTATTTTTCAAGATATATTCAACATTTGAAGTGAATCGGTTTAAAATTTGCTGAGTTATGTTTCCGGCCAACTTGAAACATGCAGTTTTGAGATCTACGCTGCACAGCCGCCATTTTGAAATCAATCGCTGCCAAAAAATTATTGTACACATCCACTGATATGTATGATAAACACCCTTTTTTGTAATCTTAATTTATTTTGTCGTTTTTCTGAAAAAAAAAGTGCCCAAAAAGCCTATTTTTTCGGCCTCTAGAGTGGCCTAAGGACTTAAGGAACGTTTGTTAAAATTGAAGGTTAGCAATGTTAGCGCATTTCAGTGACAGTGAAACTTTTTCTAACACTGAAACTTCCCCTCTTAATAGTTATCTTTTCCTCTAAAGCAAAAAGTGAAGAAAACACGTCCCCTCTCAACATCGCTACGAAGGGACGTTTTTTCATCATTTTTTTGTTCACTGACAAGATTATTACTGCAGAGTTGCGATATATTGATCAATCGCAAATTGGGCGAATTAACCACTTTGAAAACGTCACTATTAGTCTTCTAATTGCCGTTGAAAAATGTACGAGAACGCTAATTTACGACCTGCAAATGATGACAAATGAATTAATGAAATGCAAATTTATGAATTATCGAATAAGGCATGAAGATTCCATCAATTAGTTAATGAGAATCATTCGAATGATTGAGCTAGAAATTAGGGGGCGTCCATTAATCATGCGAGGGTCCAGGGGAATAGGTGAGTCAATGGAATCATCACGGTTGATTACGAGGGGGAGAGGACCGCGTTTACGCTGTGTCACGTTCATCTTGCAACATTTGTTCTACTTTTCTCTAGGCGTATGTGGTTTTGTCACATTGTCAAATGTTCTGGCTCAATTATCGACAGTTTTCGGAATGTTTCTGCACTATTTTTAAATGGAATGGATCATTTCCGAACCATTTTCAATTACAGTTCGCTCCGCAAATCGAAAATTTCAAGTTTTGTTGTGATCCCTTCCTTTAATTTCCCTTTCTTTAGTTCCCTTTCTTTAATTTTTTGTATTAATTGTATTATTTGAATTTCAAATTTTGTAAAGTTCCCTTTCTTTAATTTTTTGCATTAAGGAGCCGGTCCACTTTGGAGCCACGAAAAAGGCTATTTTCGCGATTTTTTTTGAGGATTTTATAAAAGACATGAATATAAAAACTGTTGGGCTTGATAAATAAAGTCTTGAAATACATTTTTAAAAAATGGTCAATTCATTTTTATTCATTTTTAAGTACAAAAACTATAGTTTAACGTAACGCCTCAAAAATAGGTGGGCTAGGTAGCTCCATCACAACTCGGCAATGAATTGTCTGAAACAAGAAACATCAAAGTCCATTAGATTCGGTGTGATACCAGCTACAAAATGACCCTCGGATATGAAGTATTATTAAAAAATAAAAAATGGCAGATGAAAAACGAAAAAAGTTATTAAAAACGCGTTTTTTCGCAAAAAAAAAGAGTAAAAAATCATAATTTTAACACCATCAAGGGTCATCCTGTTGCGAATCATGTTTACAATATGTGGTTCAAATTTCAAGAGAATCGGTTCATTAAGTTTAGAGATACGATGGAGCTAGATTTTGAAAACGGTTTTGCGAGAAAAACGCGTTTGAAGTTTATGCTACGATCGGCCGAGCGCGCTATACGCTCAGGTAGACGAAAAATGAGGTCCTGATGTTCAGGCAAAAAAAATAATTAGAGAGATCGGATTTTCATAAAATTTTGACACAATATTTCTGAATGTATGTACTTTCAAAAAAGTAAAAAAAATCGATTTTTTGAAGTTTTCAAAGTGGACTGGCCCCTTAAAAAATCGGGGCCGGCTTGAAATTCGGAACTCTGAATGATCAAAACGCTCAAAACTCGGAAAGAATACTACCCCGAACGGCCAAAACTGCCAAAAAATTTTACACGAAAGACCAAAACTCCGATAATCTAAACACCGTCAAAATATTTCGGCTACGGAAGTTGTGAAAGTTTCAAAATTTTCAATAAATCGATGAATTATTTCAAGAATTTTTTAAATTGTCTAGACAATGATATACGTTCTACATAATTTACAGTCAACTGTGTTGACTTTCGCTGGTATGATCTTGACATGGGGACCGATTTGAAATTCCGAACTTTGAATGCACCGACGGTTTAAAATTCCTAATTTTAATGTTCCGAAACTACAAGGTTCGTCGAGATCATGCGAGCGAAAGTCTACACAGTTGACTGTAAATTATGTAGAACGTATAATATTGTCTTGACAAATTTCAAAATTGATGTAAAATCACTTCTTAATAAATAAAAATTCTTGAAATAATTCGTCGATTTATTGCAAATTTTGAAACTTTTAAAACTTCCACAGCCGAATTACTTTGACGGTATTTAGATAATCAAAGTTTCGGTCTTTCGTGTAAAATTCTTTCGGAGTTTATAGCGATCTGATCGTTCAAAGTTCGGAATTTCAACCGGGCCCCAAAAAATCAGGTATGTCCAGAAGCTATACACTACCGGCCAACATTTTTCGGACACTTTAGTTAATTGCAGTACTTTCAATCACTTTGGATAATTGCAAAATTATATTAGAATAATATTATTCATTATATAGAGCTATATAGTATCTTTGTAAAATAACAAATGAAATTAATTACATTATTCTAACATTATTTGGCAATTATCCAGTGGTGGAAAGTTTTGCAATTATCTGAACGGTTCGAACAATGTTGATCGGTAGAGTAGGTCCTTCCGTTGTTAGCGAAACGTCAACTGTGAAATTTCCAAACCATTCGGCCCCGCCGTTTTAGCGAAAAATTCCAAAAAACCTTAAGGGGTCTCCTCACCTTGGACGCTAAAAAAGGCTATTCTCGTGAATTTTTTGGTAGATTTATATTATAGATATTGATACAAAAGTTGTCACATTTAATAAATACGATTTCGGAATACATTTTAAAAAATGTTATGTATTTATATAACCCGAACAAACTTTAAACGCGTTTTTCTCGAAACAACGTCTTTTGACGGCTTGTTGATAAAATATTCGAAACTACTGAACCGATCCTTATAAAATGTTAACCACATATTCTTTACAACTATAGCTATAACGCATATCAAGGATTTTTTTAAAATTTTGATATTTACTACTTTTTTGCCAAAAACGGTGAAAAAAAACGCGTTATTTTTTCGAAAAATGTACGCTATTTTATTATTTTTCCATATATCCAAAAATCGTATATGCGCTATAGCCATCAACATACTTAATCAAAAACCCTTTGATTATTTTGTTTTCGCATGATCCATCTTCGAGATTTCATCAACAGCGCAGACCGACCATTTTTAGGGCATTTTTAGGACATTTCCATTTTTAGGACATTTTTTCACTACCATTTTCGTCTATAAATAGTGACTTAAATAAATAATTTTTTAAAATGTATTTCGAAAGTGGATTTATTAAGTGTAACAACTTTTATATCAATGTCTATAATATACAGCTATCAAAATAATTCATGAAAATAGCCTTTTTTAGCGTCTAAAGTGAGAAGGCTTATTGGAATCCTTATTGGATTTATTCATCAGTGCTATCGCGTTTCGCCTTGGGGGGTAACACAGTCCAGATGGTCGGAAATACGCTTTTCTCGCTTCAAATCACACTCTTTCGAAAAAAAATATACAATTAGGATAATACGAAAAAGTTGCTTATCTAAACACTCGAAATAATGTGACCTTAAACGTTCCAGGCGTTTTGGCCGAAACAACACTTTTGAAAATGGGTCACAACCTAATGTGAACAAATTTTTCGAATAGTTGTAAGCTTCTCTCGTCATAAAAAATTTTTAACGAATTTTTTTTTTCCTGAAAATAAAACTTTTTCCCAATTGCCACTTCCATGAAAACCATTATTCCAAAAATTCCCTAGGTAATTCCTACTATCGTGCGGATCATAAAAAAAAATTATTTTCCATTCAGAATAAACATTTTCAGCCCTCACGTAGCAAATCCCCAAGCGGCTCGCGCAAAGGAAAATGCTTACTCCAGCGTGGCCACTATACCGGGAAACGTTTTTTTTTTAATCCCTTCTCACCCTTTGACACATGTACCACAGCGTTTTCAGAACGGAATTTTTTTTAAGGGGTAAAGCCACTCGTGGATTTTGAAATTTTTCAGCAAAGAACAGAATGAGGTCAATTTGGCGTTCGTTGAAAATATTAGCTTGGAAGGTTAATGTATGGTGCTGATCCACGATTTCAGCAGACTAAGGTAAATCGAAATTTTTTATCGCTAACTGTTAGTTTAAACTATAAACGCGTTTTCTCGTGACCGTGTTTCTTAAACTGGCCGGAAACTTAACTCAGCCAAATACGCACAGATTCACTTGAAATTCTGAACGTATATATCTTCTCAGATGCATTCTCCATTGACCTGCATATGGAATTTGCCATTGGTTATTGACTTCTTCTTCATAAGCAATTAATCTTCCGATTTTTTGCTCAAAAATGAAAGTTTGCATTCAAAGGTGCAGAACCTTAAAAAAACGTATTTTCCCATTTTCGTCCACAGTTCTACAGCGTTTTACATGTGTACCAAGATTTTTTTTGGTTTTTCTATTCTAGGTGGAAAGATACAAGATGGAGGTACTCTGCGATCTTAAACTCTGACGCTGCCATGCTCAATTTAAAAAATGCCCAAAAAAATTTCTGTACACTTAAATCTATGTATAAAAAACTTTTCCAATTCAATTTGTCCTGCTTTCATTGTACTCGTTAAAAATATTCTCAAAATCAGCCTTTTTCAAAGAGCCACAATGCAAAAAAAAAACATGTGTTGTTTTTACACACTTTAGGGGTGTAATAAAAAAATAATAAACATAAAAACACACGTTTTTATGTGTGTGAAAAATAACTGTGTAAAAATAACACGGATAGTTGCGTTTAAACAACACACTTACGTGTGTGATTTTCTTACACACGTTAAAACGTGTAAAAAGTGTCTACGGTCATTTATACACTCGAAGCGTGTAAAAACAACACATTTATTTTTGCAGTACCGTACATACACGGGATGCGTCGGAATAATAAATTGAATAACAAAAGCTTTTTATCGTCAAAATATATGCATTCATTGAACTAAACTCAGCAGTAATTATATATTACTCTGTAGTATGTATGAGAAATGTCACTTTTTTTCTTGTCTTCGCGTAGGCTAGGTTTTCATACAGCTTCACGATAACAGCAGCTTTTTGCTTGTCGGTGATGGCCTCGAAATAAAAATACGTCGCTAAAGATTCAATGCAGCTATCGAGGTTTTGGAAAATACATTCCAATTTCAGATTCTTCCACGCGACAAACTCAAAAAGGATCTATAAATGAAACAAAAAGTTAAGACCAAATGTCTTCAATTAACCGGTTAATCAATCGATGTCAAATAAACTACTGAATTTCACGTGATGCCGTAACCAAGGTGACTTTTAAAACATATGATGAATAACTCGCAATTAACACACTTAAACTGTGTTGCTTATTCCCGTGTTATTTTGGCTCGGGTGTTGCTATCAACGTGTGTTGTTTGGTCCAATGTGGGTAAATATGCGTCTTGTATGTCGATTCTACACGCTTTATGTGTGTTCGAATAAGCGTCTTATTGATGGGGACAGCTACGAAGGTGTGTAATAATTTAATACGTAAAAATTGCACACTCACTTGTGTAATTGTAATGCATTACGTGTTACGAAATGCACACGTGTGTAAGATCAACATGGCAACGCGTGTCTAGACTTATGTTGTGTTACTTCTACATACTTTGAACACACGTCGAACAGTGAGTTTTTATAGAGTGCTTTATTGCACCCCTTTATTGCCCCTTAAGGTAGTACAAGCGGGCAATCTTGATTTCTCTACATTTTGTTCAAATTTTAACCGGACATTGTTCATATCATTATGCATGTTTGCATGAAATTTCAGAACAGTCGACTATTTAGATTGGGAGATAATGAGTTTTTAAATAGCAACTTTTAAGGCCTTACCCCCCCCCCCCCCACTTGTAGCGCAAAAAAAAAACTTTTTCATTAATTTTTTTAAAGAAAACTACAAAACTTTTTTGATCGATCAATATACCATCTTAAAGAACACATCTTGAAGAACTTTCAGTAATTTTTTTAGGGAAAAATATTACATTGTTTAGTGGCAAATGGCAGTCAATGAAATAATGTTTTTATATAAACGGTTTGCGGTGACCAACATTGCGGCGAAGTGGATCATCTGAAAAAAAAATGCGGAGGGATTTAGTCAAATATAAGTATAAACTAGTCTTTAATCGAAGGATTTTAAAAAATATTCATTTTTCACAAAATGGCGGACAGTCAAAGTTAATGGTTCGATTTTAACGAAAAAAAAACGGCCGTTTTTTGGCTATAAAACGGCCATTTTTTTCGAAAAAAAAAATCGAACGATTAAAGACTACATTTTTATGTATTAAATAAGCCTGCAAAATTTCAAGAAGATCGGTTCATTAGTGTTCGAGTAATCTTGGTCACCGACTTCAGAAATGCCATTTTGAGAAAAACGCGTTTAAAGTTTCAATTAGCCGGTCGTTTACACAACGGATTATTCTCTTTCAACGCTCATATCTCAGTCAATTTTGTTCGGATCGACTTGACATTTTCAGGACAAATTCTCAGATACTTATACTTCAAAAAAATGCAATAAAAAAAAACGATTTTTTCAAAATCGCAAGTGGGGGTAACCCCTTAACACTGCAGGGCCTGCATTGAAATTGAGACAGAATAATTTTCCGTAAAAAATATTTGTCCCCTATAATAAAAAGACATGTGGTAACACCGCATCGTTCCACGTATCCAATGGCTTGAGTTTGCACGGCATATTTAAAATAATACTGCAACACGAATTGTTATTTGGAAATAATTTTTAATTGAACAAAGTTTTTAATTACTTACGAATGAACCAACACTTTTATTTGTTAATAAAGATAACATAAACAATATAAAATATTAATATTTATGATGCAAATATTTTTTATGACAACATTTCGAACTTCGGGGACACGATAATTATTTTCTTCTCGAAATATTGAACAATACTGTTCTGCGGTGTTAGATATGTCTTCTTATTATAGGGGACAAATATTTTTACGAATAATTATTCTGTCTTTACTGAACGTTTTTAGCAAAACTGAATAGTGAAGGCAATCCAAACTTTTTTAACTCTCTCCCTAACTGGTTCGCAATTTAAACCTAATTTTTATTCAAAATTTATAAGTACAATAGAAAGGTACGACGAATTATGCAACCTGACTTTCCGTCAATGCAGACCCTGCAGTTTGAAAAGTTGCAATTTTGGAACCCATTATCTTCCAATCTAAATAGTCGACTGTTCCGAAATTTCACTCAAACATGCATAATGATATGAACAATACCCGATTAAAATTTGAACAAAATCTATAGGAATCAAGATTGCGCGCTCGTTTTACCTTAAGGCCTTAGGCCACACTAACGGGTATAAAATCATGTACGAATTTAACAATTTTTTTCGTATGAAAAAGTAATTCACTCATAAAATTAATTACTCATATACAGTACTACCTCTCTAAGAGAGCCCTCGCTAAGAGAGAATTTCCCCGCCGTTCCGCTTGAGCGCATTTTATGGCTTCCCCCACCTAGCTCGAGCTGTCCAGTGTTCCCGAGGCCTCTCGAGTTTGTCGCGGACAACTCGATAAGAGATCGCGAGCGATTTCAGAAAATCGCACGTCGCACGATTGTCAAATGGATAATATTCCTTTGTATAATAATATATACGTTTGAGCCGTAAAGTCGGAGAAAAAAACATGCACCATAATTAAATTTCAAGTAGTAATTTAATGCAAGTAAAATATATTTTAATAGACATTAACACAGCATAGAATATTATTGATATTGATAAAAATGATCGAGGCTACATTATACTAGAGATATGTTTATGAGTAGTAGTAATAAATGCAAATATCGTACAGCATGTACAATATGTATGTTTTCATAACATATATACTATACATCAGAGTATAGAGTCCTGTTGACGTCCGCAAGAATCGTAGAGACGGCTTCATTTTCGTGATCAGCTGGCGCTCTCTTATCGAGTTCGAGTGGAGAAACACATACACGCTACCACATGCGCGATTTTCGAGCGCGCTAACCTAGCGGTGGGGGAAGGCTTCGGCGACGAATTTCTCGAGAATTTCTTCCCCTAACCGCCCTAGACCGCTCTCTTAGAGAGGTAGTACTGTATTTAGTATGAATATCAAGCTAGAATTCTATCACCAAGTTAGAATTTTTTTTCGATGTACAAAATGTCCAACTACTAAAATTTTCTTCTGTTATTTTTTTTAGGCGCCCCCCGCGGCGTGACATTTAGCATCCACTATTTTTTACCTAGAACAAAAAACTAAAATTCTCGTCAATCTACATTAGAATACCTAGAGAAGTACGTACGGAATTTAAAAAATATTGTTTTATTCAAAAGTTGTAGGTATATGAACTTAAGAAATGAATTTTCAGTGAAAAATTTCGTTAGAACTGCTCATAAACTGCTCATAAAATGAAAAGTTTTCGATTGATCAGAAATTCCGTACGTACTTCTCTGCGAAATGCAATTAGGAACATAACTTTTAAATTTGAAGTAAATCGAGTGAAAATTGTTGAAGTTATTTGTCACGCCAATTGGAAAAAAGCTGTTTCGAGAAGTTTCGAGTAGTCGGCCATTTTGTACATCGAAAAAAAAAAAAAATTCTAACAGCTTGATATTCATACTAAATAGATGTATAATTAATTTTACGAGTGAATAACTTTTACATACGAAAAAAATGGTTAAATTCGCACATGATTTTAAACCCGTTACTGTGGCCTAAGTCCTTAAGCACAAAAGATCCCAAACTATTGTCCATTCTTCGTCCCGCCGATTCGTGGCGATAAGCAAAACCGAAAATGCATCCCTCGATTGACGGATGCCCCCTTGTCAGTCGCGCAATCCCCGACGAAAGATCACGGAGATCGGATAGGAAGGATGCTTCGGGTTTGACAATAAAGCATCGCACTGCATATACGCGAGCAGTGTTATAAATAACAATGAGCTAATTCACTACGGATTTGCATATCGGTACGATATCAAGTGTTACGCACAAGGTAAGCCAGCTTGCTTATCAGATGGAATGCGTTACAGCTCGCTCCGTAGGCGCACACTGCATGCGTTATTGTACGAACGGTGCGTTATCAATGTATGCATGACTTTCGACCAATTTATCCCCCCGGAGGTCCAACCTCCCGTTCGAGTTAACATATAAATTGGCGCTCAGCCCCCCCCCCCCCTTCTCCCTCTCTCTCTCTCTCCAGGCCTGCAGCTGAGCTCGTCGACGAGTCCAGTTAGGGTTGCCCGCGTGTGCATCCCCCTTCATAAACGCGCGTATATAGCCGGAAACACGCAGCCCCGGAAATTCAATTCAATTTCCTACGAAAGTCTTTAGCGTTTGGGGGATATTATGCAATCGGCGGTACAGTCGGAGACGTGGGTGAGGCGTAGAGAGTGAGAGACAAACTGAAATAAGGGCGGTGAACTCGAAATCCCCCTCCCTCTTTCTCTCTCTGGTCGAAGGCCTGAGCGCTCGATCTCCTAAAGGGGGTTGGCGTGTATACCAAGGGAGGCTACCGTAGCTTTTTCATTCTCACTCTACTCCAACTACCCCCTACGCTTTTTCGTTCACCATTTCGATCTCTCTCTCTCTCTCTCTCTCTCTCTCTCTCTCTCTCTCACCGTGTCTACCCGACTGGCCTTATCCTTCTTCTCGTACCGCGTTCACCCTGCCGAGGCACACGTCTCGCTTACTCAGCCTCTCAATTCGGAGACGTTGATGCAAGCGCAGCGCGCGAAGACGACGACAACGGAAGGAAGGAAGGGAAGCTCTCGCGAGCAAGCGCTCCTCAAGCACTCGGGTGGGTATGGACCTGCTGTAGTACCTAACAAAACCTTCGGGCGGGGGTGGAAATACGAGGGTAGCAAACGGCGAAAGAAAGACGGAGAAAGACGAGGAGGGAAAGCTCTGGAGGGCAATGGGAAGGACCGGGATATACACACACCCACACCCACCCACCCACACACACACAAACACACACACACACACACACACACACACACATATATATATATATATATATATGGAAATGGTGTGCGCGGGCGCGAAACCGGCGCAAACGCTTCGTGCAGCATCCCCCGTCAGTTACAACTCAGATATTGTCGCGTTCACTCTTTGATCGTTGTATCACTCCGGGTGTAGCGAGCGCACCCCCCCGCGCGCGCTGTCTACTCTCGCGGCGCTTTTATCGAAACGATACGACTCTTGTTCCTCGGCTACAGGCCAAGACAGCAACCGCGACAGTGTTTTTTATAGACAATTTTTCGACCAAAAACGTTTAATTCTCAAGGCCCAGGGTTACTTACAGCGTATCGATAGTTTCCACCGTCCAAACGACTTTTTTTCCATTCAAACCCCTTAAGTTACGGTTGTAACGAAAATTCAAAAACCAAAGTTGACAGTCGTGAGATATATGTATATTTTTTGTATTCTACTTGTACACACCATCGATGAGGGTTGAGTAAACGAGTGCACGAAAGTGTCGCTAACCTTTGAGCGAGGAATTGTTGTTAATATATTTGGAGACTGTTGTAAACGTGGGACTGAGGCAAGTGCACCGACGAGTGATTGTGATTTCGTGCTTTCTCGTGACAGTTATTTTTCGGCTGAACAATTGTGAAAGGTGTGTGTGAGAGAGAGAGAGATACAGTGTGAGCAATGGATTGTAAAAGCGGGAGATTACGAAGAGCCGCTATCTATCTTCTAGCCCTTATCGGCGGTAAGTTTTTTTTCGGAGATTCGCGCGCCTCGTGAGCCCCGAAAAGAGAATGACTATTTCAGCCCCTTGGAAGTTGGATTATTTTTGTCAATTTGCTCAGTCGATAATTCCGATTTTTTTTCACTTTTTTCATCTTGATTTTGACATACCGAATGTATTTCAATAGTGTGAATTGATAAATCAGGGGTCGATTAATTCCGTCGGGCTTGAAGACGGTTTTTTTTGTACAACCTTACCTGAAGTGTGCTTCGGCAAATTAATCGGCCGGAGATCGAAACGAGCAGGGTTTAAAACAAATGTTAATTTTTGCCGAGAAGCATACGGTAATAATTATGAATTCAGTGGGTAAAAAACAATTTGCATATATCGCTTTTTGGAAGAAGCTCGTCGAAGAAAAATAATATTGTAGCGAACGATCGACGGCTTGCTTTGAATATTTATGCTGCATGTTAACGGTGATATAACTAATGCATATTAATGAAAAATCGTACAGAACGCACGAAAAAAAATACTGTGTGCCCATAGTCTTTTTTTCGCTGTGCAGATATTTTATTACTCAATTTTTACATGTATATACTAGTGGAATTAATTCTGGACACTTTTGATGGAAATTGGCTTCTTTTGATATTTGCGCAGAAAACGTATATTCTGTTACGCTGAAATGATAGTGTAATGCTTTTATTTTCATGTATAACGTTTCGACCAATTATTTGCCTTTAAAAGCCTACTTCGATAAGAATATAAAATATGAGTGATTATAACGTAAAAATTATCCATAGATGCGGAATTCTTAAAACATTTCCAAGTGTCCACAATCAATTCCACTAATATATATATATTAGTGGAATTGATTGTGGACACTTTTCAATTTTCTACACATGATTCTTATAATTTAAAATATATATATATTCGCATAAGTAAGCAAACAATATGTAGATGTATGAAAAAAATTATAAGAACGTCAAGAAAATGATATGTTAAATTTAAATATATATATATGATATGATATGAATTTTACAAGAATTTTAACACATCTGATAATTTTAATATCAAATTGTAACAGATCGAACAGTCCGAATAACAGGATTAAAAGGAGATTTTTTCCTCAACCAGATAAAATGCTGATTTGTATCATTTTGTAGAAAAATCAAGACCTTATTAATCCAAAGATCAGGTTAAAAAGAAAAAGAAAAACGAAAATCATTGTTTACTTTTCGACTCGCATGTTAATGCAAATATCGGGCATAAAATATCCCTTTAATTCTTTAAATTCATAATTAAATTTGTTAAACGGATAATTGTGGGCATTTATGCCTTGCTCATTTTGTACATACAGATTTACATAGATTAAAACTGCGATAGGGCTTGTGATTATAAACGTGAGTGAGGATATTCCATGCTGTGCTGGCACATGAACCCTGAATGTTGATAATATCGCTAGAAGCGCAGAATCGCCGCGGGAAACCGTCCCCTACAACGCTGCGGATCCAATTTTTTTTCAAGCAATTCGGATAAATACTGCGGCATTTTATACTAGAATAATTACATGGCTTGGAGAATTGATCAAAGCGTCTTCCTGTATTTGAATTAGGTCGTTTAAGGAAAAATTGGCCCTTGCAATGTGTCCATTTGACAAACCAATGGGGAAAGAAGGTAAGTGACGTTGAAATTTCACGATTTGAAATTCAACGGAATTGAAATGAAATTGTTTTTTATGGAGAATTAAAGTACGGAATTACGGCGGGATCTACTTGCCAATTGGCTTGGGTAAAAAACTCGACCACGATAATTGCACATGCATCGTCGAATCGCTGATTACATCAGGCGCTTTCTCAACCTCGTATAAGAAGCGTATACCTCGCTTATTACATTAAACCGTGAAATTGGGGCGAAAATTTGCACCGAACGAAATGTCTTGCGAGATATTATCGCAAGTTCTTGTATTTTCAATTAGTTTATTTAAACCGTTAAATCATTTCGGATATTTACGTACGTGAAAAATGAAACTGAAATTACTATTGGTATTAAGCAAAAAATACCAAAATATATTGCCATAAGCAAAAAAATAACAAAATATGTTGCCGTGAGCAAAAAATACGAAAATATATTGCCGTGAGCAAAAAAATACCAAAATCTATTGCCATAAGCAAAAAATTCCAAAATATATTGCCATGAGCAAAAAAAATACCAAAATATATTGCCATAAGCAAAAAAAATACCAAAAACCCAATATTGCCAATTTTTATACTGTTTTTTCGAAATCATCGACACGATGTCAATATTCGACGAATAGTTTTTCGACGTTAAAAATATTGGGCACAACGGAGGGTTTCGAGATAATAAAAATTTAATTCGTTTTAATTCGTTTTTGCTTTCTCGTGAATATCTTCGTGCTATCCGAATTTTGTCGACGGATATTCAATGAGACTAGGGTCACGATTCGTAATAGATCCTCTTCGTGGCATTGAAATTTGCATAGTTGGTATGGAACCGAAGTTCTGTTTTTTTTTTAAATTTATTCATTGTTATTGTAATCCAATGTTTTTGGATTGTAATCGTAGATCTGTACTAAAACTAGGAAAAATTATTCGAGTGATTTCCGCACCTTAAGGCAGCGATTGAAAATGTGAGCAATTAAAGAAAATTTATTTTTCGTTGCCTTTTAACGATGGAAACTTCAATAACGTTCCTCTTTATTAATTAAATTGGTTCAACGGGAAGTGAAAATTGCCGCTCTGTATCAATTTATTCGAAAGACTATGGGAATGGGATACTCTACTGCTCCAATAGATTGTTCGATTGGACTATCTGGACATTCATATCAGTTATCAGATTTCACCAGTTCTATGGAAGAACCATCGAGATCAAAATAAAACGATAATCAAGCAATGGCCGAGATCCACAATGGCGATTTTTTTCTTCTCAATTATCTCGCCAGCATATTAACTCGAGGTAAAAAAAAATCATGGTGATGAAAATTGCATCATTGGAATGCAGCGTAAATGTTCTATATTTATCTATCTCTTTACAACGACTAAATTCAAAATTTGCTTCGAAGCCTCGACAAGTGCGAGTCGGGCCTCGCTCTATCAGGGTTCTGTACATATGAGCAATTAACTTTTTTTTAAACTAGATATTTAATTAGGTCATGTTTTTTTTCTGTCTTAGTTCTGAGGTAGTACTAAACAGAAAGCATATGGGGTGATGATAGCTAAAGAAAGCTTTGTATACTCCTGCTGTAAGCTAATAATGAAAATATATAAAATTATTATTATTTTAATATTTACAATACCAAATTATTTATTTTTGGAGCCGAAACCAGGCAATTGCCAATATTGTCACATTTGTTCGTAGAAAAAGAGGAAGCGAAGAAAAATAAATGAAATATACGATCTACAGTCTTTTTTAATTTGCAATCTCGTTTCTTCGGTGAAGTCAATCTCACGTTCTTGGCTGGCACCGACTCCAAAAACAAGTCATTTGGTATTGTAAATATTTAAATAACAATAATTTTATATATTTTCGTTGTACATTTATTTATTATGTATAACATAAATTATTATATATACAACATTATGAATCGGCGTTCCCAGTATTTGTTGTTTAAATCCAGTATATGGTACATAATATACAGAAAAGCCAAATTCCTAACTAGTTTAGTTTTTGAGATAAACCTCGTAACAAAAATGGTCTGAAACTAACAACTTTAACAGCTCCGATTTCTTTATTTTTGAACTTAAAAAAGAAAAAAATATATTTGTACTCTAATAAATGAGCTTTAAGGGGATGGGCCATAGTAACGGGTATAAAATCAGGTGCGAATTTAACAATGTTTTTCGTATGAAAAAGTGATTCACTCATAAAATTAATTACACATCTATTTAGAATGAATATCAAGCTGTTAGAATTTTTTTCGATGTACAAAATGGCCGATTACTACTATTTTCTTTTATCTTTTTTTTTAGGCGCTCCACGGCGTATAATAGAGCATCCACAATTTTTGACCTAGAACAAAAAACAAAAATTCTCGTCAATCTACATTAGCATACCTACAAAATTTTAAAAATATTGTGTTATTCAAAAGTTGTAGGTATTTGAATGAATTTTCCGTGAAAAATTTCGTATCAAACTGCTCATAAAATGGAAAGTTTTCGATTACTCAGAAATTCCGTACGTACTTCTCTGCGAAATGCAATTAGGAACATGACTTTTAAATTTTAAGTAAATCGAGTGAAAATTGTTGAAGTTATTCGTCACGCCAATTGGAAAAAAGCTGTATCGAGAAAAACGTGTTTGAAGATTTAGGTACTCTATGGCCGTGCCAGAGGTGGGCTTACGTTATACGCTCAAAGTCGATGAAAAAAAATGTTCTTGCTATAAATCGAATAGTAAGTTATTCTTATGCTAATAAAGCACCATTTTAGCGAGAAAAAGAAAACGATTTTTTGACAATTATACTGTGGCCTCACCCCTTAAAAAATGACACCCCACACGCCGGGGAAAGAAAAAAAAGATCTACTCCTTTTTCATGGATGAGACCCTCATGAAAAATAATTTCATTGAACTCTCAATTCAATATTTGGTTTTGGGTCAACATTCTAAACAAAATATTCAAATTTCAGACCTGTACCTAATTCCGTTTACGAGCTGGAGTAATGCTAAAAATTGAAGGCTTCAAACAAAATTTCACAGCGGTTGAGTGGATCGTTACCAAACGTTGCATGCAGGCTGAGAACAAACGAGACAACAATGCATCCAATTTTCATCGCCCTGTGGCATTTCATCAAGCACCCAAACATTCTCGGGCTGACAGCTAACTGTCAGTCCAAATTTTTTAACCTGAGAGACGGTTTTTTTCACCAGCGTGTTCGGTGCAACGTTTGGGAAAGGAGGCATTTACTTTCAAATGAAAATCTATGGCATGTTTGCAAAGTTGAGGACGTGGGTGGGTACCTCGACTACCGCATATTATGCGCTCCCGGAACAACTTTTTTTACGCCCGGCGTAGAGACAAGACCCGCCGAAAAGTTTGTAAGGATATTCGACGGAAACGATTTCTTCTGCACTTTCGATGCCGTCGGAGCCTGAGCTGAGTACGCGAACCACGCGATTCGGTGCATAAGCCTGAAGTTCATAGCGTTTGTGTGCTTTCGAAACGGGGAGGAGAGAATTCAAATTTCTTGTTACCCACATTTACAAGGCAAACGAAATGGGTGTGCGAACTGCATATGTAGCTATGAAAAGCAGGCGCCCGTGATACAGTATGAGGGGCGATTCAAAGAGCTTTTCTCCCAGTGACAGGGCGAAACCGCGATATTAAATTACTCGATGTTTATAACGCCGAGACTGGTGGCCACGGGTTTGGCGTGCGGCCCGGCGTTTTCTCGTGTCAAACAGCGTTGGCCAATACTCGGATAGGTGACCACTGGGCGAAACACCTGTCAGGACGCAAGTATCACGAAAATCACGAAAATTTACACTACCGGCGAAACATTTCCGGACAAAAATTCAAAAAAGTTCCGCAACGATTTTTTATGCCATTTGGCCGATAGTTGACATAAATGAATTTAATAAACGGCATTTTAAAGACGAGGAATTCACCTTCATTCCGTTTTTTTTTATTTTACAATTTTTTTTACGACTAGTGCCCTTTTTCGAAAACGACCATTTTTCGCCTTTTTGTTCGTTTTCTGGTGGACCCCGTTTAGAGACAATTTTTTTTTAAGGGGAGGGTAGGGGTTTGAGCGTGAAAAAAAAACACTTTTTCGCGAATTTTTTTCATTTATATCGATAGAGTGAATGTATTGGAACCTTTTGTACATTGTTAAGTGTCATTTCAAGAACATTCGGTGAAATTTGTACGCGAAAATATCTACAAACAAGCCGGTGACAAAGCTTTGCCAAGAACGCCTTTGGAAAAACACGATTTGCGGTGTTCACTGTATCTCAGCTAGAAATTATCTGAAATCAAGTACCATTAAAATTTAGTCAAAGTATCATCAAATCCTCCCGCCAAAGGTCTTTGATAATTTTTTTTTTTCATTTCTAAATTTTTGGTGGTCATGTAAAGTGAAAAGTGCTATTTTTCACGAAAAATTCCGCCATTGTGGGGGTGGAAAACCACCTCAATGTAAAAAAATCTCAAACTAACCGTTGGGGGGAGGTATTTTATATGTCGAAAGTATGTACCAAGTTTGAAATATATCGGTCATGTAGTTTTAACATAGCAGTGAACACGGACTTTGAAAAAGTGGTTTCGAGAAAAATACGTTTGAAGTTTAGAGAAGTCGCAGCCACAGTGTTAGAGGAGCGGAACTAAATAGTCAATAAATTCGAGGGTTTTGCTCTGATTGACTTGAAATTTTGGGATTATATTCTTGAAATGTTTAACTACAAAAAAAGACAAAAAAAATCGATTTTTCAAAGGTGCAAACCCCTACCCTCCCCTTAATGCATTTTTTTGACCGAAATCATAGAGGCTTTAATTTTTCAGCTCAAGCTTTAATTTTTTTTAAGCTTCGTACGATTTTTTTTCTAAAGATATTTAGGTTGAAAAAAAACAGACAATTTGAAAGAAAGAAAAAAAACGTGTAACGCGAAAACGACAAAGATTCAAGGAAAACCTGAAGATAGTCAGTTGAATCTGCGAGAATATTTTCAGATTTTTCTTTCGAAATTTTGTTTTCGCCATTTTTTGGTGAAAAATCAAATGATTCAATTACCATAACTTGAGAACCAAGGGGTTTGTTCTAAAATTTCAAGAGAGGAAAAAGTTGTATGTTTTCTGTTTTCGACGATAGAAAATGTTATAAACTATGCTCTGTCCGAATTTGAAGTGAATCGGACGAATACTTATTGACCTACAATTTAAACCTTTTTATAAATCATAGTTTGGAGAAAAAAGCAAAAAAGGATGAATCGCAGTAGCCGATCTGGCCCTCAGCAAAAATCGTCACAACTCCGTCAATTATTGAAATTTTTACAAAATCTTTGTTGCAAATTAAAATTAAGTAGGCTGCTCAGGGTCTTTGCGGGGCAGGCTTCAAGAGGAGAATGCATATACTTAAACACGGGCGCCTGTAACGGCTGGCAACCCCAAAAAATCAAATTATCGGTTACATAAAATGAATAAATTTCAGCTAATAAATATGTGGAATGCATATAACTGACTGTTTAGAAATGTTATTAATCTTTTTTGTTTATTTACATCGCTATTAATTTACATCGCTATTAATTTACATCGTTATTAATCAAGTTGAAATGTGGCAAACGCGCAACTTATTTCTCAGTAACTGGTATCACTGAGCTCAGATACGAACGCCACATCGCGCGCGCCTAGCTGTCAAACATCCTTCGCGAATTTGGTTTTTTTTTTGTTCGGCGAAAATGAAAAGATGGAAGGGAAAAATGCAAACCGAAAAACAGAACAATCGACGGTTGGAGCACGTACAACCTGGAAAGGGGCGGAAAAAAGTAGTCGTGCCGGATAAAGAATGCGCAGCCGAGGGGCGATGCGTAATTGATTTGAAGGTTATGTCGAAACACATGCACTGCAGCTTCTGTAAAGAATGATTGAAAATATTGAAATACTCTTTATGAAGCCGCGGTAAGAAATTTATAGCAAGGAAGCAATAGTTTGTGCGTTTCAAATTTTGGCGCCTGTTCAAAATGGCCGACTTGACAGCAGCGTTGCCACGTGCCGTAGGGCGCTTTATCGTTTTACGCGAATCAGCTGAAATTTCCTGTTTTATTTCGCGAATATCTCGATCACGAGACAGACAAAACGCTGCACTCTTCGTTGCAATTATTCATAAAAATCTCAAGAATGTTTTCCGCTTATTTCCATTCCATGCTTACGATTTTTATTATGTTGCGACAGTCGTATTAGAGTTCTCATGAAGCTTTTGCTATGTCGCCCGTGCCCGTGAAAAACGACGCAACCGACCCAACCTCGAGCCAGCGTCACGCCAATCACTATCTACCATTGGCCGATGAACGGCAGCACTACCGGTTTAGTGTTGCGCCACGGTAGGAGTGATCTCTTCGGCCCAACGCTGGGTTGTACGGTTGGCCAATGGTAGGCTTACCGGAAATCTTAACAGTTGGCCGGGTATTGGCCCAACATTGGGCTAAAGAGATCACGATCATTGGCTGACGGTTGGCGTGATCACCGGCCCATAGTAGGGCTAAGGTCGGCTTCATATTGTTGGCGCACTATTCGGGCTAGCGTTGGCCCAGTGTAGGGTTGTCAAAATAACCTCAATTTTTCTTTCAGAGACAATGCATCGGTCCTTATTCCCGCACATGGATTAGATTCAGAAGTTTCTGTGCTCGATGATTGCACATCGGGAGAGTTATTAGATTCACTAAACTCGTTATGCACAATCAATTCGTGGAATGTTTCCAAATTTGTTTCACTATTTATTACTTGTCCTTTTGTTTCGTTGCCTCTGATCCTAACCTGCTGTAAAGAGTCTTCTAATTTTTGTCGTCGTTTTAACACTCGGCGTTTCTTAATACTGTCATAATACCTCGGCATTTTTTTTAATACACCACAAAACTAGTATAAATCAATTTTATTTTTAATAAACTGAATTTCAGAAAAGAGTAATGAGTTTTTATTATCACACGTATAAAATTGCGTGCAGCGATAATAAAAAAATATATAATAACCCAACGAACACCCAACCTTGGGCCAAATATCGATTACCAACTGTCAGCCAACTATCGGGTCCCAGTGTTGGCCCCGAACATGGGCCAATCGTTTGACCGTGGTTTTGCCAATGCTTTTTTACGTATATACGTATATACGTTTATACGTAAAAAAATTCTTGTATAGTCCATACACACACACACACACACACACACGCACGCACACACACACACACACACGCACGCACGCACACACACACACACACACACACACACACACACACACACACACACACACACACACACACATTACGTATATACGTATACACGTAAAAAAGCATTCTTGTATATATGTATGGAATATACCGTTCAAAGCCAGTGTTGGGCCAGGATTGGCAATTCGTCAGTTTGCCATGCTAAAAATAAGCGTTGGCAAAACCACGGTCAAAGGATTGGTTCAGACTCAGGGCCTGCGCACGCCCCGACAATTGGCCGACGGTCATTAATTAGTGCTGGCCCAGCGTTGGCTCTTCGATGGTGTGCCGAGCTTCAATTCGAGACTGCCAAACCCACGATCAACCGATTGGCCCATGTTCGGGGCCAACACTGGGACCCGATAGTTGGCTGACAGTTGGTAATCGATATTTGGCCCAAGGCTGGGTGTTCGTTGGTTTGCCATGCTTCAAATGAGCACTGGCAGAATATGGCCAAACCATTGGCCCGTATAAAGGACCAACACTGGGTATTGGTGGTTGGTGCTGAATATCGTACCAAGCGTCGGCCGCATGTTAAGCGCCGGCAAATTTTTCACGGGTGTATAAGAGCCTAACTTCGATAACTAATTGCTCAACAATCACGCAGACGAAGTACTCGAAATTTTACACGAAGTCGTAGCACCTGTTCGCAAATATCCTCAATAAATTTCAGCAAATTCTTACTATTTCGCGATAGCTCAGCAACCACCTTAAGACCCTAGGCTATAAAAACTGTGCAATCAAAAATCATATTTTCGAAATTTCTAGCTTATGCACCCTGAGCCAAACTCCTGCAGGTAGGACAAACATTTTGGATCCCAACCTGCACACCGCGTCCCGAGGCCACGTGACTCCTTGTTCAAACTTTTCGAACAAACTCATACGGAACCGCAGCTGCATCGCGGATTAGTCCGAATTTAGAGCTAGATTATCGGACCGTGCCTTTGCGAAGTTTGTTCATGCAACATCTACGAAAGGTACAACGAGGCCAGAAGGGCTCAGGCTCCAATGCATCCCGAGTTACTTGTTAAGCCGCATATTCATAAATTTTCCATTTTTACTTGCCGCTGCAACTGCTTCTACTCGGCAAATGGAAACCAGTCGAATCAACATTCGCTCGCCGGGGGTAGCGCTAACTATACCCCGGCTGGTGGAATTATCGAAAACCTGTCGCCGACGAATCAACTTCAAAATTCACGCCCACCAGTGTCAGCCCTACCAATCAATCAAATGAAATACGCTTGAACGAGCATTTCCTGTTTACTTGCAAATTTTTTTTTTTTTTATAATGGCCCTAAGCTTTACGTTGAAATGGAGTGAATCTACCGGCTCTCTCTCTCTCTCTCTCCCTCTCTCTCCCTTTCTCTCTCTCTCCTTCTCTTTTGCATTTGATTACATTAACGCATTCTTGCTCCATTTTTCACACAGCAAATACCAGAATTAGCCTTCAAGGCTTAATTCAAGTATTGTTGTGTAGCAATTAAAAAAAAAATCGTTGTTTTGTGAATTGGATTTTATTATTCTACAGACCTTCCTGAATACGTCTGTGAAAACTCTTTAAGGGGTTATATACAGTTAAAATTTTCGAAACATTGATTTTTTTTCGTAATGTACATATATTTAAGTACACACGCAGAAAATGTTTTGTCAATCCGCCGAATATTCTCGAAGTTACACGCACATTTGTAGTGACGTGTCAGAGCGTTCGAAAGTGCTTTTGAAACTTCAAACGCGTTTTTCTCAAAACTGTGTTTTTAAAGTCGGTGGGCAAGGTTTTTCGGAAACGGCTGAACCGATCAGTCTCGAATTTGAACACAATCTTTTCAAGTATATTTTTTAGTAATCAATCGAAGGTTTTTTGGACCGATGAATATTTTCCATTTTATAAACAATTTAACACCTGAATTTTTGTCAAAAATAATTTTTGTTTAGAGGCCGCCATTTTGTCAAAAAATATTATTTTGCTTATTCCTTCGATAAATTAGAAGATAATTCATTATATTAACGAAATATTTTTGGTATTTTCATTTTAGATGATCCAGTCCAGAGATATCGTGCTCACTGCAAGACGCCTCTTTTTAGAGGTGCTCCCGGAGATCAGCTATAGCAGCGTTCAAAATAATTATTTTTACAAATGAAAAATGTTAAAATACAGTTAAAAGTTACCATAATATGTGTACAAATTTTTACGTTAATAGATCGTTACGTTACGTTTACGTCAATAGGTCTTATCAAAAAAGATTCTTGAATAATCGATATTTTTGGGCCTCCTGACTGTATATAACCCCTTAAGGAGTTTTGGGACAAATGAGGAAATATTACCATTTGCTTCAAATTTTAACAGTAAATTCTTGGTCATATGCTGACTGCACTTTCCACATTTTAAATCGATCGTCTACACCGTTTCTATAAAATTTACAATTGATAAAACACTTTACAACATAGGGAGATGCCTGTGCTCAAATAACATGCGGAGGACATTATGACACTGATAACAAAATTGTCGCAATGTACTGAGTGATTTGACGGTTTTGCTTAACATTTTAAACGTTTATTCGCACTTTTTCATGCGTAAAACTGACATTCAGCGATAAGTGTAGGCATCTCCCTACGTTGTTAAGTGTTTTTTCAATTATAAATTTGATAGAAACGGTGTAGACGGTCGTATTGAAATTTGGAGGGAACATTCAGTAAACGACAAAGAATTTACTGTATAAATTTTAATCAAATGGTAATATTTTGTCTATTGTCCCTAAACTCCTTAATGATACCTACTCATAAAATTAGCCGAATGATAGAAGTTACAAGGAGTGCGCTCGGGAAGCGCGATCGAGACGCAGCAACTTCAAGGGGGTTGGAACGGTCCAGTTGAGTCGAATGACGTTTTATGAATTTATTTTTCCATGAACCTCAAAGAAATGCATCGATTTATTCCGCAGATGCAAATTTTCAATAAAATATATAATTAAAGGGCAAAATAGTGCATTCTTATATTTTTATTACGTAAATGAGAAAAAATCTTGCGTTACTAGCAACTTGAAAAAGTATAACATTATCGATGATTATTTTGAAAAAACTACGTCAACGAATGTCATAAATCTTTAATCATAAAGTTTCCTTAAGTGGCTAGTCCACTTTGGAGCCACGCAAAAGACTATTTTCGCGATTTTTTTTTTATTTTATAAAAGATATGAATATAAAAGTTGTGGGGCTCGGTAAAAAAAGTCTTGAAGTACATTAATTTTTTTTTTTTTTTCATTTTTATTCATTTTTAAGTACAAAAACTATAGTTTAACGTAAGGCCTCAAAAATAGGTGGGCTAGGTAGCTCCGCCACAACTCGGCAACGGCTTGTCTGAAACAAAAAAAATCCAAATCCATTAGATTCAGTATCGCGCCAGCTACAAAATGACCCTCGGATATAAAGTTTTATCAAAAAATAAAAAAATGGCAGATGAAAAACGAAATAAGTTCTAAGAAGCGCGTTTTTTCGCAAACAAAAAGAGTAACAATCAAAATTTTTAAACCATCGAGGGTCATCTTGTTGCGAATCATGTTTACAATATGCGGTTCAAATTTCAAGAGAATCGGTTATTAGTTTTAGAGATACGCTGGAGCGAGATTTTGAGAACGTTGTTTCGAAAAAAACGCGATTGAAGTTTACACTATGAAAAACTCTTACCTAAACTCAATCGGCAATTCCTGCACTGTATGAAATCGGGGTAAATATTCGGAAGTGGGGCTCCTGCTAGAATCAGGCTAATTTGTGTATAAATAGTGTAATATGGTTAACAAACATCATCCTTATCATTATTGTAACGGCGCATGATGTTTCCGGAAAAAATAACCATATGCTCTTCGGTGGGTACTTTACCATATGCAGTAAAGTACCCACCCCAGTGTTCTAGGCACCCCACGATTCCACGCACCCATGGCATACGGTGGCGTAGAACACTGGGGTGGGTTTGTTGGGCACCTTGGATGGGTGCATGAAATCGTGGAGTGCGTAGAACACTGGTGTGGGCGGGGGGCACCTCGGATGGGTGCGTGGAATTGTGTGGGGCCACCCCAGTGTTCTACGCACCCCACGATTCCACGAACCCATGGAATAGGAAGCCATTCATTTTTAATGAGGCTTGCATCTGCGCTGCAATCGAGGATCCACGTCCAAGTTTTGAAATAATTTTTTTCAATAACAAAATGTCGTGCGCCGTCATAATATTACTTCGTATCATCTGCTATGATCATTAAAAGAAATGAGAAAAAAAATTAGCCTGATTCTAGCAGGAGCCCCGCGTCCGAATATTTACCGAAATCCTTTCTGATTGCTCATCATCGTCGATTTCTTCAAACCTTACTTGCTTTCGATTTTTTGAATTTTTCAAAGTGAACTGGCCCCTTCACCCTTACTTGCCACACTTCTGTAGAATACACATCATCAGTACATTTTCGCATATGAAAAAAAGTAGTGGGGTTGTTTCGAATCCCACAGTGGCAAGTAAAGGTGAACATTTAAGGTTAAAAAGATTTTTCTAGACATAATAAATAACCAAGAGTATGTTTAAAAAACAGGTCAAGGGAGTTATCATTTATAGAAATGGCATGAGAAAAACCAAACGCAGATGACTTTTATCTCAAAAACCGTGGAACTTTTACTAAACTGAAATAAATTTAAATATTAGTCGAAACTTGTCTGAACTCGGAAAAACTAGTTCTAACGAAGTGAATTCCTCAGAACTGTTTCCGAATGAAGTCAATGTTTGGGCTTGTTGAATTCTACAGACGAATTCTGATTTTCAGAACTAGTTTTTAGTAGGCAAAACGCGCTTAACCTGAAAACAGGTTTTAAATGTATTTGTGTGTGTGTATATATATATCTATATATATAAAATGTTTGTGGTAGCGGTAAAAGCTTTTTTCTTAAACCTTTGGTATGTGGAAATAAAGCTTCCGGAATTCCCGGCATTTTTTTCATCTCAATCCGTCAAGAATAGACCCTGAGAAAATGTAAGGACGGAGGCGCACGATATAATTTAATGCCTATAAGAAAGCTCAATTTATAATTTATAATCAAGCTATAAGGAAGCTCAAAGGAATACTCAATTGAAAACGGTTTCATAAGCTTAATCATTGTTTCAGTCAATTTTTTGGTTTCTTTTTCCGAGGAAACTTTGTAGGTGCGTAGAATTAAAAAAAAATTATACAGTAAATTGAATTATGCAGAAAAATATATTTTTTTCATCTTTTTCACTTATTTGCCAAAATTCGTTATGTAGAAAACTTTTTTTTATTATATAGAAATTGTAATTACATAGATAAAGTGTTTTTTTTTCAACCTATTTTAACCTTGAACGCAAAGCTCAACGATACGGCCCTAAAAATCATATATGACTGGTCTACTATACAATAAAATAAATTCGTCTCCGACGAGTCTTACATTGTTAATCTTGATGAATTTTGCCGCGGCATTACTCTCGGTGATAACATTGCGATATGTAAAATATGTCAAGCCCTCAACAGCCCTTTACGGAGCGTCGCTCGGTCTTCCAGAGACTGTTACTAATTCCGGCGAACGAGGTGGAAGGAAAATCAGCCGGTTGGAGCCACGTTTTCTCTCAGCGGGGATTCTCGCATTGTCGGCTTGTCTCTCAGCTTTCTTGCTGACGCACCAGTGAAAATTGTACCATTTTCCACACCGTTCATCGATTTATCGTGAAATTTTCCTTTCCGCGCTTCGTACGTAGGTGCACGTTCGGTTTCGAGCTTCTCCGCAGCGCAATTGAAAAATATTTACGATATCTTCCCCCTCGAATATTTCGCTACTTTCCACGAGAGAGGCGAACGAATCGATCTGTGGGTACAATGGACTGAAGGAAAACGATATAAAAGAATGCTTGATGACAGGTGTTGCAACAATGCAAGGACCCGTTTATGGCTATTGGAGATTTAGCATTTAAATTGCACAGCACAGCGACCACTTTCGTACCATTCTATCTTCATCATTTTTTCTTTCAATTAGCATATACGATTTTGCACATTTATTTCTCAATCAATATTGATTTTAAAGCTTACGGAACAACATTTTTTAAAAGGGTCTCCATGTTCCAATTGAATATTGTTTGGGTTGACAACAATTGAGGCAGGATACCACTGTGGGGGGAAAAAAAACGATCTTTTGGTATTTTTTCCAATTATACATATTCAAGACTAAGAGAAAAAAAAATTGGAGCTAAAATATTGAAAATTTACCAAGCTACAGACCATTCAGTGAGAGCAGGTAGCATAACAATTTACGTATACCAAATCGCGTTTTTCTCGAAACGACTCTTGTCGAGCGGACCGAAATCACAACTCTAGCTTTAATTGGCCGATTTTTAATTTGAAAAAAAAAAAACAAAAATTCCGCAATTCCAGGGACTATCGTTGTACGCAGTCTTGGTATTTGAAATGTAGTGTTTTTCAAGCCCTCGAATATAAGTAAATGGGTTGTCAATATCGTATTTTTTTAAATAAAAAATTACACAATATAAGTTCAGCGTGTTCAGCGTTTATAACATACCTTTTTGCCAAATGCCAAATAAATATCCTAGTCATCCAGTAGATGAAAAAGATCAGAAAACGACCTTTTATGGCCTGTGACAGTGTTGTCCGCCCTTCAAAGGGGAGAAATCCCTTTGAACGCCCGAAAAGGAGTAATTTTTCATGAATTTAAGATAAAATAATCGCATCATTAGAAAATGTTGACATTATTTTATTACAACTTTCAACAGTTAAACTTTTTTCTTTCTTTTTTAAACAAAACACAATGGCGACGATATAAGGTATTCCTTTAGGCGTCTTTTGAGAATCTGCTCATGTTGTAGCTCAAAAAGTTATTGATCGATCTGCTTGAAATTTTGTGAGGTGTCTCACTATAACATTATTGGAAGGATATGCCTACAAAAATATAAAAAAGTACACAATTAAAAATTAAGTAGGATAACCTTAAAACTTTAGGTATATCCTTCCAATAATGTTATAGTGAGAAATCTCCCAAAATTTCAGCCAGATCGATCAATAACTTTTCGAGCCATGACATGAACAGTTTTTCAGAAGACGTCCAAAGGAATACCTTACAACGCCGCCATTGTCTTTTGTTTAAAAAAGAAAAATCAATTAACACTTAAAAGTTGCGATAAGATAATGACAAAATTTTTTAATGTTTCGGTTGTTTTATTATGTTTAAAAAAAATCATGAAAAATAACTCAATTTCGGGCGTATAAATGGATTTCCCCCTTAATATTGTTTGGAAACAATTTGTCCTGTAAGAAAGTTGAGCAATCATTTTTTCAAAGAACAATTTTTATTGTTATTTCTTTTTTCAAACAATTAATATCGTTTGAAAAAATAAGGGATAATTGTAATTACTGATCTTGAGATTATTGTTTAAAAGATGATGTCTCAATAATAAATACAGATCGAAAGGAAGGCGACGTTCTTCGAAAGCATTGTCAGTTTTGTTATCTTAAGGAAAGTCGAGTGGTCCACGAATAAATGTTGAAGAATACTGCATTTTTTTCGGTGACGATATATAATAATAGTTTTTCTTCAAACTTCCCATATATCTCAATAGATCGTTTTCGACAAAAAGAATAAAGATCTCAGCAATTCAGCAGAGTTTCTGATAAAAGAACGTGAATTCAGCCGCAGTCAATATCTCTCGCAGACTCATTAACTGCGGTCATCGACGTTAAAATTCCACCGCAATTCACGAATTTCTATGAGAAGCCGAGCTAGATTGCTTGGATTTTAATATCTTTCTGTCTGGAGAACGTTATAGTGAGGAAACGCCGAAATTGAACTTTTATTGGCCATATCTGGGTTTAAGAAAAAATCACCATTCCTCAGCATTCATCGAATGAGCAACGGTAGAGCAATGCATCAAAAGTTTTCGGATCTTTCTTTTCTAAACGGTGGGTCTGAGTTATTTGAAGTATTCACAGTCGAGGTGCGACGATCAAAGAAAAGAAACATACATACCGGACTCGCGTTAAGGGGCTATACCAGCGTGAACGCTGAAAATTTCGGTGATTATCAGGAATTTTGTGGTAGAAAAATACTCAATTAAATGTTTCAGAAAATTAAGAATATATTTGCCTATATTTGACCTATATAACATAATTTTTTCATTGAAAAATATTGTGATCCAAGCGACTTATGCGCTTCGGAGGCACAAAAAAAAGTTCCTCCACTGCTGACATGATTCCGGCCGATTGAGTAGATGAAACCGAAAAAGGAAAAAATGTCGTTAAACTGGAAGGTATTCCCTGTACAATGACGTAGAATTTTCGAAAAATATCAAACTCTAAGAAAATGGCGTAGTTATGAAAAAAAAGTATGTTTTCTTGCCTATAAAATGGTCGTTTTTTTCAATGCCAAATCGTCAATTTTCCTCCAATCGAAAAAATCCTACGACATTGTAGAGTAAATCTATTCAAGAGTACTCAGTTCAAATTTCAAGTCAATCGGATAATTTCTCTTTGAGTTACAATGTCAGCAAATTTGAAAAATCTCATTTCAAGAAAAACGCGTTTGAAGATTTAAGTATCGATTTTTGCAAAATAAAATGATATAAATGATAATGATATTCTTGAAAGTATAAACTGTCGAAAAAGGCACAAAAATCGACTTTTTAAAAGTGTCACACTGGTATAGCCCCTTAAGAAAAATCCAGGTTAATCTGCCACGCGGAACCGTAATTGGAAAAGGGTAGGAAATGAACTTCCGGTTGAGTAGATCGCAAATCGAAGAGATACTTGACCTGGCCATGGTGGAAACACACATTTTGACGATAGATTCATTCGGATCGGTGAAAAATTAGCTGAGAAAAATGCGAAAAACCACCAAACCTGACAGGTCACCAACTTGGAATGTGTCATTTCCCTCCAAACCCAGGATCTCTGACTGACGTTATTTAAAATTTATTTTTGTGTTATTTCTAAATTCGTTTTCAGAGTAAATACGATTTTCTCAATGGAGAGATAACGATAGCACAATGCGAGGTGGTCGTTGTAGTATTTTCAGCACATGTAGTTTCTCACGTTCGCTCTATGGACACTTGATCCTTTAGCCTGGCTCGTATCGGAGCTGCGTGTCCAGCGTTCTCATGCAATGAATCAACTTGGCGTATGTAAATTTTTCACACCGGACCGATAACTTTTTGGTACTCGCTCGAAAACAATAAATGACACAGATTTGCACATGATTCGCCTCGACCTATAAATCAAATAAATCCAAATCTATTATTTTAAAAACATTCTATAGAATTTAAGGCGGGAGCCAGAACTAGAAGGTCCGAAAATTCGTTTTTTTATTGCTTAAATCGATAGACAAAGTATCCGAAAATTGATTTACAAAGTTACAGAAGCCAATTGTAAATATTTTTGAAGATACAAGGCCAAAAGCAGAGAATCAATTCATATTTAATATTGATATTTCCTCCTATTAAGGCCCTCAGGCCACAGTAACGCGTTTAAAATCATGTGCGAATTTAACAATTTTTTTCGTGTGAAAAAGTGATTCACTCATAAAATTAATTACACATCTATTTAGTATGAATATCAAGCTGTTAGAAAATATTTATATTTTTTTTCGATGTACAAAATGGACGACTACTTATATTTTATTTCGTTATCTTTTTTTAGGCGCTCCGCGGCGTGGCATTTAGCATCCGCAATTTTTTACCCAGAACAAAAAACAAAAATTCTCGTCAATCTACATTAGAATACCTAGAGAAGTACGTACGGAATTTAAAAAATATTGTTTCATTCAAAAGTTGTAGGTATTTGAACTTAAGAAATGAATTTTCAGTGAAAAATTTCGTTACAACTGCTCATAAAACGAAAAGTTTTCGATTAATCAGAAATTCCGCACGCACTTCTCTGCGGGATGCAATTAGGAACATAACTTTTAAATTAGAAGTAAATCGAGTGAAAATTGTTGAAGTCCTTTGTCACGCCAATTGAGAAAAGCTGTTTCGAGAAGTTCCGAATAGTCGGCCATTTTGGACATCGAAAAATATATATATATATTTTTTTCTAACAACTTGATATTCATACTAAATAGATGTGTAATTAATTTTATGAGTGAATCACTTTATCATACGAAAAAAAATTGTTAAATTCGCACATGATTTTATACCCGTTACTGTGGCCTAAGGCCTTAAAAACTTTGAAGCGATTTTTCTCCAGTTTTCAATTTTACGATTTTTACAAATTGGCGGGCGTGATAGCAAAAAAACTAAACGACCTTTTGAATCAACACCAAAGTTTATTTTCTTCAGTATGAAAATCTCTTCAAAGTGAATTAAAATAGTCGTTGAAAAAGTATTTTTAAATAATTTTTATAACACGTTAAAGTGTTTTTGAACACATTTTTTTAAACCTGAGAACAGTTATAATTTCCCGATTGTTTCAACTTTTTCTTAATTCACCCAGAAGAAAAATATGACAATTGGAAATTTTATTGGTTTATTTAGTTCAGTCAAGAATTACGAGCTGCATCTTTCCCGCCGATTGCAGACTGCAGTGGCAAGACGCACATGGAATATAAATCTGCAGCCATTTATTGTTTCATGTTGAAACATTTTTTTTATACATTTCAAATAAACATGGAAAGATCCCTCAATGTTTACTGGGCTCACTTGTTTTTTCCCTTCTAAAAAAATACCCGAAAAAACGCCTTTTTTGAACCTTCTAATTCAGACTTACACATCCATACGTTTCTTCTCAAACGCGATTATTGATGATTTTCGTGTCGAAATTATTATTTTCTAAAATAAAAATCTTCCGTGACGAAACATTTGAAAAAAAATCATAAAATACAATTCACAATAGGTAACAACTTCAAACCTATCATTTGAAGATTCGCCTTCCTTCCAACACATTTGTCAATAACTTTTTGACGTTATTCTTATGGAAAATCAATACTTTTAATGGCTCCGGAATTATTGACTTTTTTTCAATGCATAGCCGGCAGTAAAATTCCGACCGAACTTTTGCATGCCCACATGTACAAAAAGTTGTTGACGCTTATAGATTTACGAGGTACTCAGGGAGTACTCTCCGGGATATTCGTGGATAATCAAATTGAAGGGAGTTGGCGAAGTTGGTGGAAAAAAAAATTCAGCACAGCCACACAGTAGCCCGAGATCTCGACGTGACGTCGTTCACGGGCAAAAAGTTGTCCGTGTTAAATATTCACGTGCAACTTACAGGACACCCGACGATAATTAAGATAAATTCGAGAATTGACTGTAATCATCTAAGACTATGAAGAAAAAAAAGACTTTATGAGCAGAACGTGCCGGTTCGAAAAAAATATTCGTTTTGTCAAGAAGTCGCGATTTTTCAGAAATTATAGAATCCTTTTAGTTTTTTTTTAAAATTACCCTTTTGCCCTACTCGGGATGACCCACCTTGGGATGGCCCTCAATGTTTTTGGAAATTCAAAAAAAAACTATATTTGTTTTTTTTTAATTGTCAAATGTAATTTTTTTCGAAAAATTCAATCTTTTTGTTTCAAAGCACACCATTTTATTGATTTTCAACTTTTTTTTCTTCAAAATTGCCTTTTTTGCCCTACCTTGGGATGGGATCGAACAAACCTGCAAGGGATGTACGAAAAAAAAACATTAAGAGCAATTGTTTAAAGCGAGGTTTATATACAAAAAATTATATTTTTCTCGTTGATCAGTTCCCTTATTTTTCTCAAAACGCCATTACTTCCGGAAGTGCGGCCGGAAGAGAATTATTTTTCGCCCGTTCCAAATTTCATTTGCGTTTATCCACAACGTTTCGTGAGTCTGGAACCTTCTTGGGCAGCTCTGTGTAAACTGATTTTGAATAATTTCAAACCAATGTGAGTGATGTTTAAAAAAAGGTACGAGCGATTCCAACATTGTTTAACGTCGTCTACTTCGGCCATTGCGCGTTGTCGAGGGGCACATGATTTATTCGATAAAGAATTGCTTGTCAGGAGAAGATATCGACGATTTATTGTGAACTTTTGTTACTTCGGCAGGTAGTGCGCTACATTATGTACGAGGTGTTCCAAGAAAACATGACTTATTCGCAGGAAATGTGAAAACTTTTTCAGCTTGTCTTAGCTCCGATGGAACAGAGACACGTCTTGTGAAACTCAGTGTTTTCGAACCGAGACGAAGAATTTTTTAAACAATTTCTCGCATATTTATGTATCGAGTATCAAGAAAGTTCCGGCGAACTTTTCGCTTTGGTGAAACGCTTAAATTGTAAATTTAACATAGCGTATCGTGAATTCGAAGTAATAAAGTTCAAAGTCAAGTCCTCCCGATTCAAAGAACAAGAGCGGGTCGGAATTTAGTACATTGTCTCTCAACCGAGCGGGCATTTTAATTTTATAAGAAATAATGGAGATGCCAACAAGGTAATTTTTAGTTCATTAAGGGGTTACGTGACTTTGAACACTTCAAAAAATCCATTTTTTATATTTTATTATCTAATAGTACAATGTGTCTAGAATATTCTCCCAAAGTTTTAAGTCAATCGGAGTAAAATTCTAGGAAAGAGAGAGAGAGCCTTTGGAAATGATCGGCCGGGAGCGACGCAGGTATATTGCATTTTTCTCAAAACACTATTTTTAAAGTCGGTGGACACGATTTCTCAAAAACGAATGCAATCGTATTGAATCTTATTGAAATTTTTCACACTTCTTCGAAATAGCATTGACTAGTAATTGAACGAAGGTTTTTTTTCGATTACAACTAATTTTACAAGGCTATACGTAGTGTAAATTGTATCAAAAATAGAACTATTTTGCAAAAATCAAACAAAAATCAAATTTCAATTTTTTTTTAATTCTTCGTTCAATCACGAGCTATACTTATCTACTAACAGAAAAAAATTGTTTTCTTAATTTCCGATAAAGCTATCACGAGTTATCCTGACCACCACGCGGACCCATTTTTTGAGGTGTTTCCGGAAACCAGGTCCCACCGGCTGAATTTCCCAAATTTTTGGACGAAATTTTCGTCAATATTGTAGTAATGTTGTTCTTTTATGTGCTTAACATTTTGAACAAAATAATTCATATATTATTTTTCTTCTAATATAGAAAATATGCTCCTTTGGCTTCGTAACCCACGCAGCAAAAATTTGCTGATTTCCATGATTGTTTTTATAAGAAAAGGTTTCCTTGCTATTTTCAAAACGTAAGGTATGTTTCATTACTACCTTTGGCTGTTACATGGTAATTTTTTATTTATTAATCTTCAAAGATGGCGGTGGTTATGGCACGGTCTTCTAAACTGCATTTTCAAAACTGGCGTGACGTGTAGCTAAAAAACTAATCAACCGATTCTGATGACATTTGATATAAATCTTTCTAATCTTATTTTCTAACACACCGCCTTAAATAGTTTCGAAAATTAAAAAAAGTATTTTTTTATTGTTAAATGTAGTCATTTTGTCGGAAAAATTCAATCTTTTTGTTTCAAAGCGTACAATTTCATCGATTTTCAACATTTTTCACTTCTTCTTGGTTCATATTCTGCGTATGAGTACTAATAAAAAAACGATCTTGGATTGTTTTTTTTTCACGTTAATTTTGCCGACGTTACGTGTCACGCCATCTGGCAACATCCGCCGCAACCCGTTTAGAAGACCGTGCCATACCGCATCCATTTTTAAAGATTAATAAAAAAAAATTACCATGTAAAAGCCAAAAGTAGTAATAAAACACACCCTAAGTCTCAAAAATGGTGAAGAAATCTTGCCTTTAAAAAAAATCATGAAAATCAGCAATTTATTCCTCGCCTAATGGTGTCTCCCCCTTAATTTCTCGAAGCGAAAGTTTGTCAACTTTCATTTCCACGTTATCAATCCACAGTTTTAATTAAAATGCCAAGCTCTATAAATCATATTTTTCATAAACTTGTAATCGATAGCAAATCGGGACAACTTTGGACTCACATTGATTGATAGTCATACAAATTTAATACCTCAATGTACCCTGCAAAACTTATTGAAAAAGCTAATTAATAGAACTCTTTTGGTTGCCGGCTCGAAAGTGACTTTTGCCAATTTGGCGAGATTACATCGTCGCGTGCACATCTCAGTCGAGTTTGCCGCGTCACTGACCTTGATCGTCTGATTCCCAAGCGTGCACTTTAGCGGTTTTGGGACCATGCACGTGAATGCCCTATGTGATGGCATGCACGCGCGGTCGAGTTTGCGATGACGAGTCCTACCGCACCGTCCTGAATTATTTCGAAATTGCGACCTTTCAAAGTGAGGATATAACGCACCCACTATGATCAAAGCTCAGTACCGGATGCGCCTCTGCTCGGTAGGAGCGTTTCTGTCATATCCACAAAACGCAAATTGAACGTCATAATTTCGAGAAAAAAAAGTGTTAACCCTGGTATATATTTCTGAAAAAATAAGTTAAAAAATTCCGGGATTTAGAATCCACCTGAATATATATATATATATATAACTAATAGAAATTAATATATATTAAAGTATAATTATAAAAATTATTCATTATAACTATAATTACCAGAATTGTTAATTATATTTATCAAAATGTTTAATCATGATTATCAAACGATTAATGATTATTACCAACATTATTAATTATAATTATAAGAATAGTAATTATTGCATTGTATTGTATTGTATTCTTTTATTTCTCATTACACAACGCTTTGCGTGTTTTATATCCAGCTCACATATTTTTTTTTGTTTACGGTTGCTCTAAAATGCCAGTCCTTATATCTATTGCCTTAAGCCGCCATTCGTCTCGCAAATGACTGGTGGTTTAATTTTTAAAACTATTTTCCGCAGTCTATTGTCGGCCCCTTGCCAGCCAACCGAATTCCCTTGCATAGTAGCATATTTCCTTCAGTATTTCCCCTTTTAGGATAAATGATAATTATTAAAATTATGAATTATAAATATCAAAATTATCAGAACTGTTAATTATAATTATCAAAATGATTAATTACAATTATTAAAACGATTAATGATAATTATCGAAATTATTGATTCTAACTATCAAAATGATCAATGATTATTATCAAAATGATTTATTATTATTATAAATTATAATTGTAAATATAATTTATATTATATAATTATAAATAAATGATGATTACTATTATAAATCGCGGTATATTTTTGGAACCACTCCGTTTTTTCACCATGCACGTAAATACAAAAATACGCAAAAGAAATGCAGTAACCGGATACGCGTGTTGCGTTTCCGAAACGGTAGTTGCAAAAGACTCTCCGCAACCAAAATCTGTCCGATCGCAATCTCGCTTCTCCAATCGTTAACTCGATTTCCCGGGGTCCCTTTCAGAATGTTCGAATCATACGACACTTGATCAGCTACTGCTCATGCGGTTGGAATCACTGTTACGTTCGGCCGAACAGACATAACCGGCAGGTCGAACGGAATTATCAAGCTGGCCGAGGTGGATTATCGGGCGAGAATTGGAGGTACCACTCCGCAATATGCCTCTAATGACAAATATTTGGGTACACCATTGAGAAGCATTCAATGCGTCCGGCCGATCGGTTATCGCGAAGCAGAGCATAATTAATCATTACGGCAAGGTGACACGGGATCCGACGGTAAACAAATCCCGGAAAAGTTGGTCGTAATTTATTTGTAAAAACAAGTGCACTCAATCGACACAATGTTGAACGCAATGGAGCACGTGTCAGCCCTACAGCGTGTGCCAGTCGAAAGTTGATAAAAATTAGCAGCGTTTGCCGAAATTTGATGATTGAAATCCAATCGGAACAGTGTTGCTTTCCAGTACTCGCAAATGCTCCGAGCTCAATATCGATTTTCGCTTCACCAGTCTGCTGCCTCACGCCCCAGGGTGTGACACATACACACGCAATTGCAACCGCGTTGATTGTACTTTGTAGAATGTTCGAAAATGCCAATTCCGCGAGCTTATTCGTATAAGAATATAATTGATTCCCTGACAAATCGTGACACCTTAATTTTTCGGTGTTGAGTGCCACGTGTAGCGTGGCAAATTACAATTATAACACCGAAAAAAATTGGTGTCGACACTGTGAGAGTGACAAAACTAAGAGTTGCAACAAATATATATACACAGTCACGAATCATTTCGCAGAAATTTTATAAACGGTGAGCTTCATAAATGACGAAGGGCACATAACGAATGGAGTATTTGTTCAATTTCACGAAGATAATGGTTCATTGGGTGAAGCCACACACATTCGGGAATTGAGGACACATACAAGAGGATTCGTTCTCAAAAACGATATACCTAATAGCTCCGGCTATAATAATCAGATTGGATAACATTGAATACGATGTAAAAATAGCCAATACTTGGGAAACGGACTAGTTAATACCATCGATTTTATAAAATGTAAAACTTTATGTGCCATGAATTCATGTACGCGTATATTATAATCTTAATAAAATTATAAATACTGGTAACATAAAAGAGTAAAATGAAAAAAATCGGTAAATTGTACCGCTCTTCTAAACGTTCCAAGAACAATTTCAAATGTTATTCCTCTCATAATCGTTAAGCCTTTAAAAAACTCCCTCTTTTCATTAATTCATACCAATATCCTACAATGAGCTGAAAAATAAGTTGGGCATACATATGCTTGTATTCGTTGTATGTTGAAAGGAGTGTGCACTGTAATTTTTCAGAATTTCGATGTTGAAACTCACAAAAGCCAAATGGTCGTTTGACACCCATCGTTTGGGTGTTGCGAGGATCAGGGTTGTCAAACGGTAGAGAAATATTATTGAGGAAATTATTTTATGCTCGAGTCCTTCGAGGCAGGGCATTACCAAATTCGAAAAATGTTTTTTTTTTCTGTCGCGCGCTGAGTGAAAAATGAGGCGTCAGTGGAAATGTATCGGTAGGTATGGAGTCGGGCTCATTGGGCTATTGTTAACACGGTGAATCGTTATGTTCTCGAGACTATTGTGCGAACTCGCGTAGCTAAAACGAAAATCCTAAATAAACACACCCTGTCTGCGTTATTGTCCCCCGTTCGGGATGGTTCGTACTGCAGCAATTCAGCCCTACCGTACCTGCGGAAAGACAAAGCTAATCAACTATTGTTTAATCAATTTCGCAGTATTGATCGGTCGGGCGCTTTATTTGCCGGGATTAATTGCTATTTGCTTAATTGCACGAAATAACGCTCTTCGTTTTACAACTGTTTCGTTCTGCCAAAGAATACCAGTGGTAAAGATGAAAAATAATCGTCAGTAAATGTTATTCGTAATATTTTAATAAATACGGCAGGCAAATATTCGACATTAAATTGTAGACTAATTGATATACGATATTTATGCTTTTTTACAATCAGTGATCATTTGTTTGCCTATGTAAAAAAAATTGGACCGATGACGCAAAATTTAAGGCGGGACACCACTGTGACGGGTGAAAAAAAAACGATTTTTTTTTCATTTTCTGAACGTATACATATTCAAGAAAATGTGGAAAAAAATTGAAGTCTAAATATTGAAAGTCGACCAAGTTAAGAACTTTTCTGTTCTCAACTGTTCTTTCAATTTAAAAGAATCAAATTTTTCGCAATTGTAGTAGCTAACGTTGTACATAGTCATTTATTTATTTAGTATTTTTCAGCCCCCAAATATCAGTAAAAGTTTCGTCAAAAGTGCATGTTTTTTAACACCCCCTATTTTGTGATTTTTTTTCCGAAAAAGCAGATACGTGCAACAAGAACCACATTTTATAGATTTTAGAACCTTTTTATTTACATTTTGTCGATCCGGCTGTCGAACCACACTTTTTATACAGAGGCTCTATTTAGCCCAATAACGTTGTTAATTTTTTATTATCTTTCATAAAAATTTACACAAAATAAGTTCAATGTATGCTCAATAAATTACCTTTTTCCGTAACCCAAATAAATAATCTAGTAGACAAAACAAATGGGCAAAAACGACCTTTTTCGGCGCATCACAAGGATGCCCTTCCCTAAGTGACACAACGTTTACCATTTCTCTTTAATTCCAAATTTTTAATGAAGTTTTTCATCAATTATTTTCGAAATAAATACAAATGCTTTATAAAAATGCAATTTATCGACGATTTCAAAATTCTAAACCCATTTTTCTTCGAACGTCGAGGAAAAAAGAGCAAATCCACCGAAAACGAAGCTTCCCTTACGAGTGAGCAGAGATAAACGAGTAAAGAGTTAATGGTGCATGTATGTGAACGGTGCAAAAGATCCCGGAGGAACCCTTCAGCGCGTATTTAAATAGCTCGTAACTCATGTCAGCAAAGTTAATTAAAATTAATTAGAGTAATTTAAAGTTGACTGATATTTATATACTGTGTTCGGAAACATCGTTCGTTATTTCATTGCGAGGATGCTGGCATCCAGGATAGCGATCTCTCTTCCCTATATAATTTACAACCTACGTTCAAGCAGCAGAGGAAATCTGTCATGAAGTCTGCTCTCGACGCTAACGTCAAGCCACAATGACACACGATTCCACCGGAAAAGATGTCCATGAAAAAGTATTCGAAATTTGTCTCAAAAACAACATGACCGAATGCCAATATTCGTGCTTTTTATAAATTACAGATTTACCCGCTACGAAACCGTAATACAAAAAGGTTACAAAGGCCCATGCAGAAATTTTTTGGGGACTCCCCAGATCCTACCAGATCCCTATGGGGATTTGATAGGGACGCCCCAAGTAAGGAGTCCACACTGGAATCCAAATAGATTTGTTGGGGATTCCCCAGATCCTACCAGATCCTTATGGGGATTTGATAGGGACGGCCCAGGTAGGGAGTCCACATTGGAATCCAAATGTATTTGTTGGGGACTCCCCAGGTTCTACCAGATCCTTATGAGGATTTGATATGGACACCCCAGGTAGGGAGACCACATTGGAATCCAAATGGATCCTGGGCTGTTTCCAGATTAACGTGGTTTGAGAATTTTTTACTAGAAATTATATAAAATGGGATTTCGCGACGCTCTGTAAAAAATTATTCTTTGATGGTCCCGTGCACAGATTTGCTTGGGAGTTTCAAGATGCACCAACGTGTTTCTAGGAATTTGTTAGGATATCGAATACTACAATATATAATTATATTCTTCAGTAACTTCTTTACTTTAGTGTTTACCCATATTGCATATTTATAGTTTGTTATGGGCTAGTATTTTTTATACGAATAAAAAAACTCGTTATAAATTTTAATATGCACACTTTTTGAATTTTTAATACTTGTGCGCATAAAAATTTGTTTTGGACGTGACGGCAATCGGGTTACGATTGCGTCTGCGGTTTATCGCTGTGGGTGTGGAGTTTTGTTAAAGCGGCTTAAATGAGGTTTTAAAAGAAAATTAAATGTAAGTATGAAATCATATTTTTATAAACATGATATCTATTACACATTCGCTTAAGTTTATAGCCCGTAACAGCAATTTCTACCCGACCCGGTGGATTTTTCATCGGGATCCAATAGGGATTCCCCATCGGGATCTAACAGGGATTCCTTGTCGGAAGCCAATAGGAATTCCCTATCGGGATCCAATAAGGATTCAGAAAATCGCTTCCGACAAAAGAAAGACGTCGGGCGATAGAACATAAGCGGCGCAGGGTACATATATATTCGTGTCGTCGTTGCAAAGCGCGCGACGATCGAGTTACTGCGCAATCGCGATCGTAAAATTTATTTACTCCAAACACGCATTAATGTTTGTTGCATTCCAATGATGCAAGCATCAACCTTATTAAAGTGTTTAAATTTTATATAGTATGAAAAGTATTCAAAGAATATCCCGCCCATAACTGCACAAGTATTTTTGCTTAATAATAGTATAAAAAGTGTATAAAAACTACGTTACAGCATAGAAAGTATTTAAAGTATTTTTAAAAAGTTCATAAAGTATAAAAAGTACTCGAAGATATAGATATAAGATACAAGTATTCGAAGAATACTATACAAAGCACTATAAATATTCAGTATGGGTAAACAATTTAAAAAAAAACAAAATAAGTATATTGTGGTATTCGATATGTACTCCTTTGTAAACAATAAATTGATCTCTTTAGTGTATCGATGCTTCTATTTTTTGTAGCATTTTGGCCTTACAGAATTACAGAAATACAGATTCCGATGGAAATCCCTATTGGATCCTAATAGGGAATCCCTATGGAATCCCTATGGAATCCCGATAGGAATCCCTACTGGATCCCGATGGGAATCCCTTTTGGATCCCGATGGGAATCCCTTTTGGATCCCGATGGGGAGTCCCTCTTGGAATCCAATGTACGAGCGTGACGTTTCCTGATAGGGATCCAATGGGGTGTCCCGTTGGATCCCTATCAGGGAGTAGGGAGAAGTAGGGGAATCCTATAGGATTCCAAACACAATTTCTACCTGGGGGGCTCTTCTGGTCATGATAATCGCAAATCGGGAAGACACTTGACCCAGCCATTTTGGAAAGTGACATTTTGTGGACTTGAACCATCGCAATCGGTGAAAAAATAGCTGAGAAAAATTCCGAAAACTACCATCGTGTGGCTGATCTTTAATGATTGTATGAATCACATACACGCCGCGGTGGTGGCATCCAGCGGAAGGCATCAGCGTTTTTTCAATACAAACCGGCAGGTTGCCCCCTTTCAAAAGCGCCACGGCGTGAACACTGATCGTGTGTTATTTTGCCTTAAGGCCTTCTTTGCAGGTACATTTACAGAAGTCATGAAAAATAAGTGACGCATAGATTGTTATTTTTTTTCTACAATATTTATTTAGTCTCTTAACTGGCTAGCGAACAAAAAAACAATTACGGGAGTATTACAAATGGCAAAGTTATTGGCCAGTAAGTAAATGGTGAAAGTCCTCGGCGGTGATCTCAGTGTCCGAAAAAAATAGACATGTTAGTAAATAAATGTAAAAAATAGACTCTTTTTAACTCAATATTCTACTAATAGATTATTTATTTAAAAAAAGTTGGGTGATCATTTTTTTCGACGTTTACGCGATTGGTGTTGATAAAGAGAATATGATGTAAAAATTTGACAGCAATGGGCACCGCGGTTCGTGACTTTGAACTGGCACGAGGTAAAAAAAAGACTCGTGGGAAAACGGCTGTGAAGGTAGCGCTACGAATCGCCGCACGGTATCTAGTAGAAAATATGGGGTCGAAATCAGTGGGGTAAACTTCTTTTTTTATTACTTGGTGTCAAGACGCTGCCGCGTCTCTTGATTATATTACCTTGTCGAATAGCATTCTGCGCCCTATGTGGGACCTACCTCGGCAATCTAAAGGAAACATTGAAATTTGGCATAGCGCGCTCCAGTCATCTACTTCGAAGAAAATCAACATTTTGACGCTCCGAATGCTGTAGCTTCCACATTCAGTCGAAATGTTTAATTCGGTAAAGCTTAAAATATTCTTCAGAGTTAACATGATATAAAAAGGATATGGAAAGGAAAATATTTTTCTTCGCGTATATAAGGCCTTAAAGATGCCTGGTACCGTCAAAGACCCACTTTAACATCAAAATAAGATAGTAAATGAATATTGATATATTGGATTCCAGGTGCAACCGGTGTAAGGAACCTCGAGATGATAGTTCCAGCAATAGTGAAGTCCGGAGATACGGCGCGACTCTCCTGCCATTACATCCTTGAAGGTGCTCCTTTGTATACTGTCCAATGGTATTTTGGCGAGCAGGAGTTTTACCATTACCTACCGAAGAAATTGCCGCCCCAGGTCATCAACCTCGTGCCGGGCATCGACGTTGACGTGAGTTTACCAAAATTCCTTATTCAGACAATCATTTATTTTTGGCCCCAAATGTCCACTGCTCTGATTACCCCTTTTTGAAAATGTACATACTTAAACTATGCAGAGTTCAAGCCACGTATACAAACCTTTACAATTAATTTATTTTCGTGCCTCAAAGTAAACGTGCAGTAGTTGAATCTTCAATATGTATAAAATAGGGGTGAAAGTGATGATTGGAAAAGGCTAGTGTGATGTCGACTTTGTGATGTCATTAAACCTGTGATGTGTTTAGAAAGAACCACATCACTTGTGTTGTGATTCTTTCTAATCACATCACAGGTCTTATCACAACACAGGTCTAATCACAGCACAGGTCTAATCACACCACAGGTCTAATCACACCACAGGTCTAAACACACCACAGGTCTAATCACACCACAGATCTAATCATACTACAAGTCTTATCACACCACGGGTATAATCACACCACAGGTCTAATCATACCACAGGTCTAACACACCATAGGTATGATCACACCACAGGTCTAATGACATCACAAAGTTGATATCACACTGATGTGATTAGAAAGAATCACATATAAAAATGAACAGCCATCCCATTGTGGGGCGCAGAAAACAGCCAAGGCTACATTCCACAATAATCCGATCCCCAAGTGTCAAAAAATCTCGAGCTCCAGGACTGTATACAGTCTTGTAAAAAAAATCTGCATATGATGCAGACACTGCATCTTCTTTGGCGTTGACGTCGAGAAAAGCAAAGATCAGCAGTACGAGAATAATCACCCAACACTAGGATAGTTGCGAGGCAGCGTACGTGAACACGTTCCAATAGTGGGAATGGGAATTTACTAATTCATAATGAATCTTCATACGGACAGGTACTGCACTCGGATATGAACGATGTAACGCTCCGAAACGTGACCAGAGAAGCGGCCGGCACGTACAAGTGCGAAGTATCGGAAGATTCTCCGACCTATCACACAGTAGGAGAAAAACAGGACATGCACGTCGCAGGTAAATCAAATTGACGGCTGTCAGTATTTTTGCGCCGATGATAAGCTCTTGCAGTGCACACGTAATTTCCGGTTCAGACGTTTTCCAGTTCACAAAAATGTAATAAGTGCTATGTAATTTTTTTATTCACACAACATTTTTTTTCGGATTATTTGCAATAAATATAACGAGTAGGAAATCGTATTTGGAAAAAAATGATCCGTCTGTATGGTTGCGCGTTTTAGGCAGGAGGATACCTTTAGACAGCTAAAAAAAGTCAATTTTAATTATTCTTTTTGCAGAACGGTTTGTTTTACAGTTTTCAAACTTAGGGTGCTGTTTATTGTTACTTTTTACGATTACAACTTTTTTTTAATGAATTAATTAAAAATGGTGAAGTTATGGCACTATTTTCCGGGAAGGCTGTAACGTTTGTCGTAAAGTGGCGTGAGCTACACCTTCTGGAGTATTGATCTGAAACGAAAAGGTGCAATTTTCTTGTTATTATTAACATTTATACGGTGTGCGCGAACGTAAAATAGAAAAAAATGAAGCAAATGGCACGTTTTTTAGAAAGTTATTCGAATTTTACATAACATTTTTGAGTTAGTCGGCCATAAAAAAAAATTTCTTGGACAAATTTTTCACTACCTAAAGGTTCAAGTACAAAGTAATATTGTTATTGAAATGTGAGTAAAATTTGAACGAGAACAATCGATTATTTTTTGAGTTCTTGGTTACGCTAATTGCAATAAGCCAATGTTGAGGAAAGCGGGTTTTTAAGTTTTGATAAATAAAAACTCAATGATTTCAGTAACTTACCGACTGGTTTGAGATTCCAGGACCGTACAATAGAAGTTCATTTGAAACTTTTCGATCGTATCTTTAAGATGTTATAATAACATCTCATTAAATAAACGAAATTTTGTAAAATTTAAAGATATTTCACCCATTTAAAAGTATTTTTCCAAAAAAAATGTGTCAATGTCACGTTTTCTAAAAATTGCTTGAATTTTACATAAAGCTTTTGAGTTATTCGGCAATGAGAAAAATAATTTCTTGAAATGATTTTTCACACACTGCAAATTCAAATACAAAGTAATATGGTTATCAAAATGTGAGTAAAATCTGAATGGAGTCGTTTAATAATTTTTTGAGTTCGTGCTCGCAACAATTCCAATAATGAAGTTTTGAGAAAAACGCGTTAAAAATTTTGATAAATGAAAAATCAATTATTTCAGTAACTTACCGATTAGTCTGCAGTTCCAGGACCGTACAATAGTCCATACAATTTCATTTTGAAACTTTTCGATCGAATTTCAAGGGATGTTGTATTTAAGACCATTTTGTAAGGTTTCAAAGGTCTGAAATTAAAATTCAATTAAATTTAAATCAAGACTAATTTAGACTTAATTGAAATAAAATTCTAATTCTATTAATTTTAAATTAGCTAAAATTAAATTTGACTTTACATGTAACTGAAAATTAAAATTAAAAGAAAAGGTTTAAAACTAAAAGGGTTTAAATTTCCCCTATAAGAACTCGTGGACTACTCAATCGGTTTCGATGAATCTTTTACAAAAACACAGCTTGGAGTATGAAATATGATTAAGGCTATTGGCCATTACGCAGTGTAGTTCGTTATAATGACAATAAACAAGGTGACGAATAAACAAACAGATAAACGAATAAACGAAAGGTGCTTAAAAAATTTACGATCAATCAAGGGTTGTCGATAATTTTCGTGTTTTCTAAAATCGTCTGTGCAGCTAATTATTTTCAGAAAGGGAGGAAGGAAAAGAAAACAATGAGTGTTTTTGAGGTAGACATACATACTGAGGTAGTGCGAATCCTCAATCTTATGTAATTTTCCGAAAATCGCTCCAAAAATGAAAAAAAAAAGTAAAACACAGAGGACAGAATGCCATCGATGAAATTTAAACGCGGGCCAAACCCAGGGCACAACTAGCATATGAATCTGTGAATGAATAAGGAGATATAAATATCACCGAGTGTTCCAGTTCGCGGTTTGCCAGCTGCCTTGTAGCCGAAATTAGCGTCACGTGTGAATTTCGGTATCGACGGATCGTATGATCAGATGTTCCAGAAACGGGTCCCGTGATTGATATCGAGAAACAACGGTTACCAAGCGGCGACACACTGCGAGCGAATTGTACATCGGGCGCTTCCCATCCCGCCCCCAACGTAACGTGGACCATGAACGGAGAAATTGTAAGTTCTGTTTCGCCCAATACTCTTTTAGACCCTGCACTCCATTCCGCTTGACGAAAGTTACGCCATTCAATGATGCACCGCTCTACATGGTTTTTCCTTGATTACGAAATGTCTTTTCTTCTTCTTGATGGCCCTGAATGTCTTGTATCAGGTCCTGTTTCTGTCAAATAGATATACCCTCATCGCCCCATATATGATCTTTTTTTCTGTGCGTTTGATGGCATCAAGCAGTTTTGCTTTGCTATCAAAAGCCACAAGTCCGAAAAGGCAGTTCAAAATTCATCATTAGGAACTGGAACTTCATTCAGTACACTCAATGGAACAATTGCCACCATACCAAACGCACAAAATATTTTTTTGCACATCGACAGGCAGGCCCGAAACCTCCTTCTTAAAGGCAGTACTGGAAGCGAGTCGTTTCAGCCAAAGGGCTGTACCTACGTGTTTCTTTTACAGTTGAACGCAACGACGTTGCAGTTTAAAACGTGGACCCGAAAAAATGTGCACGGAAAACTGGAGGCCACCCAATCCAGCCTTGAACTACAGGTTTTCAGTCGAATGTTCCACGATGGCCGACTCCGACTGGGCTGTCGTGTCAACATCTCCGGAGTTTACGCGGCTAATGCCGAAATGGACATCAATGAGGACAGACCACTCATCGCGTCGATCACTGGTGACGCCTCTCCGCACAGTGACCGTACGTATATCCGAATCAGGACACATTGTTAATGGTATATCTACATTGTTATGTGAACATTCCGTTTCTCATTTTTCTAATGAGCTTCGTGAGGAGGTACTTGTGTGTGAGATCTTGAAGGAACATCAGGTTCTGTGAGGAACATTCTTTTTGCCTCTTTCAAGGCCTTCAATTCGGTGCTGCTTGTTTTTGCATTTGCTGAGCTCTTGTTTCGTATATTTTTAGTATATCATTTGCGGAAGGGGGGGGGGTTGGATTATAATTGAAAAGGGTTTATTCAATAAAGGATGGAGGATACCATTTTGTCGTGGGCTACAAAGTTGTACCACACTTACAACTTCACCTTATAAAGCGTGTCTACAAAATGGCCTGACATTTTTATTTATTAATGAAACGTATTATTTATTTATAAAGTACGAATATCTATTTTTATTTCAATATAAGGTACAAACGTGGAGGTCATGTGTGGAATATCCGATAAATGACCGCCTCGTCCCTATTTGCAAAAGTTCGCTCTTTTGACGAAATTTACAATAACAATTTGGCATTAGTGCGGAGTGATTTCATTAAGGGGTTAGGCCACAGTAACGGGTGTAACATCATGTGCGAATTTAACAATGTTTTTCCTATGAAAAAGTCATTCACTCATAACATTAATTACACATCTATTTAGTATGAATATCATGTTGGAAAATATGTTTTTTTTTTCGATGTACAAAATGGCCGACTACTCGAAACTTCTCGAAACAGCATTTTTCCAATTGGCGTGACAAATAACTTCAACAATTTTCACTCGATTCACTTCAAATTTAAAAGTTATGTTCCTAATTGCATTTCGCTGAGAAGTACGTACGGAATTTCTGATTAATCGAAAACTTTTCATTTTATGAGCAGTTTATGAGCAGTTGTAACGAAATGTTTCACTGAAATACATTTCTTAAGTTCAAATATTTACAACTTTTAATAAAACAATATTTTTTTAATTCCGTACGTACTTCTCTAGGTACAGTAGAACCTCGATTATTCGAACCAATTGGGACCGAGACTAGTTCGAATAATCAAAAGTTCGGATAATCGAAACGTGGGTTTTTTGGGACGAGATCATAAACAACACCTTTTTACATAAGAACAGTACATACATATATATTAAAATTTCACATACATATTAACGTTGAAATATATATATATATATATATATATATATATATTTTTTTTTTAAATACCTGAGAAAAGTCGAATGCCTTTTGAAAGTTTTTTTTTATAAAATCGTCTATTTTTATGGAGTAACAATGCAGCAAATAACAATTTCTATGCGTTGTTCGATTGTGTAATTCTCCCGGACTAATCCTCAATACTTTCTGATCTCAGTTGTCAAGGATTCCGGAGTAAAAATGAATATATATAAACAAATATATAAAATTCTATCGGTCCAATTTTTGTATACAATTGTATATGATCAATTAATATACAATTATATATGTTTAAATATATTCATTTTTACTCGGCTTTATATTTTATAATTCAACGTTTCAATGTAAAATACGTTGATATGTTTTGTCATGTAAAAAAAAAAATATTGTGACACATTATACCAATCGAAGAAATCGCTGACATTTCGTTAGTAAAATATGAAGAAAAAACTAATATTAATCAACTGATCAGAATTGGAAATTATCTCTGTAAGAAACTCAATAATTGTAATCAAATTTGGTAAATATATTGCATCAATACATAATTTGTTAACATTTAATAAACAATCTTTTGATTTACCTGCTTCCATATGCGAATAAAACCAAAGAAAACTTTTCCTATATCTAATCATATATGAAGCCATATAAAGATATATACAATAATCTGTATTTCAAAAGAAAATAAAAGTACTCATGTACAGTCATATACATGAGTACTTTATAACGTTACGTATATAACGTAAATAAAATTTTCACGTATATATATAATTATATACAACGCTATATTGAATTATATATAACTGTATATAATATTACATCTAATTATATAAGCTCCCTATAAAAATAGTATCTCCATATATCATTATATACAGAACTATGTATAATTTTATCAAATCAAATTTGATGCAAGTACATTTATATCGGATTATATATACGAATGTATAGAGTTATATACAATTATATATAAACCTATATATAAATATATATGATTGTATATCATTTTTACATAATTGTATCTAAGTATATACAATCATTTTTACTCGGGTTAGGACTCTATATTGGTCACAAAAACAAATGGCGCGCGATTCAAAATGTCAGGTCATTTTGAGACGCCCTTTAATTATTCCTAAACTTCCATCATTGCTTTGATGCCTTCAGCAATTCGGATATCATCCAATCAATATCTATTACAATGTTTTCCCTCTGCATGCGGTCTAGGAGGATCCTGCATAACTCAATGCGGACTACGAGCCCAACAACCTTTCAATATTTAAAAAACAATTCCGATGGCTTGCCTAATCATGAAGATTTGCGTCAATGGAACGAACATCTGCGCCTAACAACCTGTTTTTATTACTCGAATTGTGTTATTATACTCACATAAATCCAAACGGACCCAGGCAATAAAATGCGCGTTAGAAAATTTGTAAAAAATCTTTATTGGTCTGCCTAATCATAAAAATGTACGGCAACAAAAAACGCCCCTTTAAGTACGCCATTCTCTTTTTCTTCACACATTCGTCATTCTCACACACGTTCACTGATACACTAGGCGACTTCGATAACTGACAGCAGTGTCCGTTGAGTTATCAGATGACACCGAATTAACCGCTACACCTAGTTTAATTTCTTGCAAATATCGATTTTTGGTTTTCGGCGAATTCTCAAAATATAACATTTCAAAAATATTCTCTGAATATTTCAATACACCTAGGAGCCGGAAAAAAGGTGATTTTGGTGAATTTTTTCAAGGAAAACTATTTGAAATTTCGGATTGGGGTTTTAATTATCTAAAAGTTTATACATTTAAAAATATGTTTAATTTTCTTTGTTTAAAAATATCAAAAATATATAAGGATATTGTATGAAACTTGGAGCGTCGTAAAAAATCTGCGTATATGGTACCCACTGCCGTTTCTTCAAAAATCATCTGCAAAAAAACCTAAAAGATTATTAAGTTAGATACTGTAATCTAGTACTTGTCTTAGCCGATTTTGAAAATATCGATTTATGACAAAGTGGCGGACGTTTAGACATAAATAGTGATTTTTGGGCCAAAAATTAGTTATTATTTTGCTTATAAAATAAAAACTAAGTAACGGAAAAAAAATCCTATGACAAATACTAGATAATGGTGTATATAATAACCACGAAAAAACCTCAAGGCAATCGGTTCATTGATTTTCGAGAAATTTTGGGTACCGATTTGAAAAACGTGGTTTTGAGAAAAACGCGTTTGAAAATTTGGGAATGAATAAATCATGAAATTGGTCAACTTACATGGAATTATCGATACCAGGCCCATAGTGTAGGTCTTCTACGGTCGACGGAATGTTCATAGCTTCTAAATCCTCGACCTCGACCATCTGGATGTACATCTCTCCTTAAACCCTTCTTTTTTCGCATATCGACTTTTTCGAAATCGGTGATCACGAAATCTCAAAAAATTACTGCACCGATCAACTTCAAAATTGGCAAGCTTCTTTTATATATCAAAGAGCAGTACTTGAAGGAAGGAATTTTTTTCGATGCATAGTTTTTTTTTTATTAACGAAAGTAGAGCTTTTTTGCCGAAACTTGATACACTCACGTTGGACAGCGGCCATTTGTTCAAAAATCACTGTTTTAAGGAATTATTCGTTCAAGCACTAGATGCTTCCATGCAAAAACTAAATGTGTTCGATTTTTTTCTTTTCGGGTGAGTTTCCGAGCGGAAGTGGTCACGGTGAATGACGCTTTTCAAACAGCGCTTTGCACAAACAATTGTATCTACTACACTCATAAACATTTTTCAACTCAAAAATTGTAAAAGGTATGAAAAACCATAGTCTCCATGGTAAAAAAAAATTGGAAACCTGCACACGTTTTCTCAGAAAAAAAATTACCGAAATGTTGTCTTCTTTTCGGCCACGAGTTGAACGTATGCTTCACTTTACGATGTTGAAGTTTGCATCGTTGGAATGCAACGAAAATTCTTTTTAATTTGTTTTATTTCCTCAATTTTATTATCATCCAGAATCCTTTCTAAATCTTCACAACACCTAAATATGTAATATTTAAATATGTAATGATTCGGTAATATTAAATAGGTAATACATAAATAAATAAATAATACATAAATGTAAAAATATGATTTTCTTTAAATTCAATTTTTATTAAATTAATTAAAATTTAATTTTTTAGATTAAATTTTAGTTTAAAAATAATAATATAATAGGTAATCAATAGATAAATAAAATAAATATGCAATATTTCGGCTCAAGATTTCTAGTAAGGATTCTGAAAAACATTTGAGTGATTTTGGAGGGCTAAATATGCCAAAAAAGTTAGGCTACGAAACTTTTGTTGCGTTCCAACGATGCTGACTCCAATATCATCTCATTTCGCACTCTTCAACGTGACGTTTGCTATCGTCATTTCGTTACTCTCCTCATGGATATCATCGATAATATTTCATTCCTATCTGCGCGCAGGCTCCAGTGTCGGCGGACACGGAGGATTGTCATCGATCACAAGTTCCCAGGGACTAATCAGAGCGTTCATCATGAGCGGCAGCGCGATCATTTCGGTCGCGAATCTGAGGTAGCTCATCGGAAAATCTTCAGACTTGAACAGCGCTGATGTCTAATGAGAAGAACGATTGAGATACGTACGAGAAAAGGCCGAGTTCGCGAAAGGAAGTGAAGAACCACAGAACATCCGACTCACATCGTCCATGTAAACACCTAGTAGTCTAGGGCTTCCAGTTATATATGTTAACTATATATGACGTAGATAGACGACGAATAATTTTTAATGAAAACATTCGCGTCGATTACTAGTAATAACAATAATAATAATGATAATGAATTTGAAGAATCATGATAACGACGATAACGTACGATTACTGTAACGAAATGAAAAATGCGAAAGACAAAAAAAAACGTATGATAAACATACACACTGACGTCTAAATTAAAACATGTTATCTTTTGATGTAAATTGTTAATAAAACGAGCGGTTACGTATACAGTACTACAGTTATTGGGGAATAGAATTGTTGATCATATTGATCGCCATTAACGACGTTGAAAATCCAAGTGTTGGCCTGAGCCAATACTTGGATGGCTGACCTCTTAGCAGCGTGCTGATTCTCTGTTGCTGTAAACTACTTTGAGGGAAGGATCTGCCTTGTTGGGCCAAAAAATGTTCGATTTTTCACCAATTTTTTATGCGAAAAGTGTTAAATGTAGAATGTTGATATTTGGTATGTTGACTAAGCGGTCTTTATTGAACATCAAAATATTTTTTAAAGTTTGACAAAACACGGTGGTTGAAGTGGGAGGAGCGACGTATGTCGGTGCGTGGGCGATGACATTCTTCGCTTGCGGAAGTCCTAACTCCCGGACGTGTGATGTGAAGCAAAAAAATAAAACATATTTTTACTTTGTCCAATATTTTGTACAAGTTTACCTAGAATCAAGAAGAAAAATTGAAAAATAAAAAAATTGTGGGCAAAAAACTGCGAAACTTTTTGGGAGAAAAAAACAAACTTCCTTCCGATCGCTCACTATTTTTTATTTTTCAATTTTTCTTCTTGATTCTAGGTCAACTTATACACAATATTGTACAAAGTGAAAATATGTTTGATTTTGTTGCTTCAGATCACCTGTCCGGGACTTAGGACTTCCGCAAGCGAAGAATGTCATCGCCCGCGCACCGACATACGTGGCTCCTCCCACTCCTACCACCATGTTTTGTCAAACTTTCAAAAATATTTTAATGTTCAATAAAGACCGCTTAGTCAACATACAAAATATAAACATTCTATATTTAATGCTTTTCGCATAAAAAATTGGTGAAAAATCGAATATTTCTTTGGCCCTACAAGGCAGAACCTTCCCTTTAGGAATTATCACAGTGTGACCGCCCGAAAAATATCCGATTTTCGCGATTTTTTAAGGTGGATAGGATAAGCTGATTGGTCCAATTTTTTTTACAAATTGAAACACCGATAAAGAATATAAAATGATTTTTTAACCATATGTTTGTTTATTGCGTAACATGCTTTTATTTGCGGTAAATTGCGTGAAAAAAATGGTGTCCCATGGTGGCCAGGATTCCGGCCGCGAATTTTATCTGGAGCAAAAATTTCAAAATGGTCATTAATCTGTAAGAAAGCGCTATGTTCCTATGGAGGTTTTCTTTTCTAGTGAGGTTAGAACAAATGGCGGTGGTTTGAACAAAAAGTATCAAGTTTAGCCTTTTTATCGACAGTTTTTCGTAAAAAAAAAAAAATAGGCAGATTAAAAAAAAGCTTCCATAGCAACATAAGAAATGACGTGTAGAATGTTCTGTTGAAATTTGAAACGGATAGCTTGAAAACTCTTCCTTTGAGACTGGCCACCATTATGAGAAACACCATTTCGAGACAAGTGCATTTAAAGTTCTAAGAAAGGCTGTTAAGGAGGTTGGAGGGTTACCATAATCCAAGTTTAATAAAAAAAAAATACATGTTATTATTTACGCTATACTGGATCTTTACGAATTTTTTGAACTTTTTTCACCACCAAACACCAGAGATAAAGAATAGTGTTATGTATGTAATTTAACGTGCGGTTAGATGGGCAAGACTTTCACACTAAAGGTTATGTAATTTTTATTGTTATTTAGCACCAAGATAAACCATTTCTAACAACGGATTAACGCAAACTGAATCTTTGTGAACATTTAGAAAAAAAAATCTTCATCCTGCCCATCGTAAACCATGGGCCAATAATCTCGTGACGTAAATATGAATAGGCATAATTATGAATTACTCAAAATTTCATTGTGAATTGTATAAAACATTCGTTGTCGTAGTTTTTTCATAATAATAATCGATAATGTTATGCTTTTTCAAGTTGGTAGTAACACAAAAGTTGTTCTACTTTACGTAATAAAAATGTTAAAATGCATAATTTTGCTCTTTAATTATATATTTAAAAAAATTAGCATATATAGAATAAATCTGTACCTCGTATGCATTTTTTTGAGGTTCATTGCAAAAAAAAATGAATAAACCATCATTTGACTTAACTGAATCGCTCCAACCTCCTTAAGAAAGGCTTAACTTTTTCTAAGAAAGGCCGAAATAATTCGAATTTCGATATCAAAATTGAAAAGAACGTTTATAACCGTGAATAGGTATTATCGAATGAAGCAACAAAAAATTCGATTTTTTGAAAAGTTTACACTGATGATTCCTCAACAAGAAAACATCTCGACGTGTTTTCCTCCGATTTTGATTATTTTTGGCATGCTTGTAGAGTGGATCAAAATAGCCGATCCGTATTTTTTTATGTCTGCGGCACCTCATTTTTAAAGGATAAAATGCACTGTTGAAAATGGGGAAGTTTTTCGGTTTTTGGCGATAACTCCTTAACCGAACGACATACAAAGAAATTTCATATTGCAATAATGTTTTATTTTCCGAGTATTATACATTGGAAATGAGAACGGTGCAGATAACATGAAATTTCATATTTTTTGTTTCAAAAATGCAACATTTCAATGCGTATCTTCGAAACATTTCGCTGATTTGGATGTACATTTGCACATGTGTAGAGAATGGAAAAGTAGGGGATACGGATTTTTTGTTTTTCTGAAATTTCGCAATCAAGGGGTTGGAACCGCCCTTTGATTTTTTGCCAATAGTATAGTCAGCTAACTTTTTGCGATGCGCGAATAAATTCGTGCCAATACGAGCTCGTTCGATGACTCCATTAAATATTTATGTAAAATACACTCACTCCACCCCCACCCCCGAAAAAGAAACTGCTCAAGGGTCTCACCCTCCAGTATTGAAACAAGTTTGCAAAAATTTAAGTGATTCAAGATGAAACTACAATGAGCCAAAATATTCGATACGAATTTTCTTGATTCGGCGGAATGCCATTTTTGAGGAGTTGAACGCACCCTTAAAAATTTGTGTTTTTTTTTGTTTTTTGGCGATTACTTGTAAATGGGGCGAGATAAAAATAAAGTTGATGTGGAAAAATATATTATTCTTCTATTACTATTCATTCATGATGATAACGATAAATATATCGACAAATTGCAAATTGTTTATTGCAATAATTATTTTTTTGGCATGCGTACCTACGAAGATTGTCATCTCATTGGAATGTAACTTTGCACATGTGCAGAGAGTGGAATATATTGGGAGTACAACTTTGCAGTGACCGTTTTTTTCAAAAGTTTAAGGCTTTATTATAAAAAAGTGGCTACATATTTTTTAATCAAAGTACTGCCCGTCGCTAGCTACGACCTCGGCCCATCTTTCAGGTAGCATTCGAATCCCGCGTCGATAAAAGTCCTGGTCCTTGGAGGCAATCCAGGAATCGACCCAATTTTTGACTTCTTCGTAAGTACCGAAGTGCTGGTCAGCCAAATCGTGTGCCATTGACCGGAACAAGTGATAGTCGGAAGGGGCAATGTCTGGAGAGTATGGCGGGTGGGATAAAACCTCCCATTTCAGCGTTTCCAAGTACTTTTTCGCGACATTTGCAACATGGGGTCGGGCATTGTCATGCTGCAGTATCACCTTGTCATGTCTTTCATTGAATTGTGGCCGTTTCTCTTTGAGTGCCTTACTCAAGCGCATCAACTGACGTCAGTAGAGTTCCCCTGTGATGGTTTCGGATGGTTTGAGCAGCTCATAGTACACAATGCCCAGCTGGTCCCACCAGATACACAGCATCACTTTGGATCCGTGAATATTCGGTTTGGGCGTCGATGACGGAATATGACCAGGCAGTCCCCATGATTTTCGGCGTTTAGGATTATCGTAGTAAACCCACTTTTCATCTCCAGTCACAATCCGGTGAAAAAATCCCTTCCTTTGTTGTCTTTGGAGCAGTTCCCGCAAATGCTGAGAATTCGGCTCGTAGGTTGCCATGTTTGAGTGCCAATAACTTTATAATGCATACACGTATCCGTTAGCTTTTTCAAATTGTTTACATTGGCAGTGCCTCTAGTTTAAAATGCCACTTTTTTATTGAGCTAGGGCCACTACTTCGGCCGCAGTGGCTCTCTAAGCAAAACGGTCACTGCAAAGTTGTACTCCTAATAACAGAGACATGTCTTCTTTTATTTATTTAATCGACATCTCGCAATCAACGGATGAAAACCACCCCTTAATTTTTCGGTTATATGGGCGCAGAAATGGCTGATATAAAAAAAATCAAATTAAAGATGGGCTTTTGCATCACTCGGCTAAGTTTGTGGTCCTGAACACAGCTGGATTACAATCGTAGTGGCTCCGTGCGCGACCCTAGCACCACGTAGCGTTCGTATTTTTGTCGGCTCTGTCAAAGGCACTGGAATTGTTATAATATTGTGATAAATAATGAAAATTAAAATCGCGCCTCAATTGCATTTAATTTGTTTGCATGAAATCAATTTGTCTGGCCAAAAATGCCAAGAAGCATTTCTTTTCAGTAAAGTGATAAAAAGTAGGGAAATATTTCTTAAAAAGTATATTTTTGCTTACGTGTAATTTTGTTAAAGACGAGGAAAATGGAGCGATATAATTGCTGTTTTGAAATTTAACAAACATATATCGTCGCCGCACCACTTTATACTATAATAAATAAAATTTTGTTTTCGGACGAAAAAAGGTATAATTTTGAAGACCAACTTCGAGGGTGTCACTCACAATATCAATTTCGAACCTCAAAGTCAATCTGAGGGAAATCTGTTGCTATCTGCTAGATACGTCAGGGACGTAAAAGAGTTAATGACAAAACGTGACCCAAGTTTTGAGCTTGAATTTAAACTTGGGTCATATTTTGTGAATTATTCATTAGAATTATTGTGAAAAATTAATGATTTAACGTTATTCTGAATTATTAATAATTTAAGCTCCTGTCGTCATGCAAATCTCTATTTCTTAGACGCCCCAATAAATTTCTTTAAAGGTAAAACTGCGGCCATCCATTTGTTGCGTTGTTCTGACTTCCAAATTGCCACAGATAATCGATAAAATTTGCATTTACTTTCCTTTCCGGTATTTTTGCAATTTATAACACAGTAACTGTCGTGGCCTATTTTTTTATAAAACAAGATTTTAACTTTTATTGCAAAAATCTAAAAAATATCTAAAAAAAAGGTTTTTTGCAATTTTTGTCCATTGTGGGCGCTGCATTCGATTTCATTGCTCCCACCCTATACTGTACTATAATTTTAAAAAAACCCACCTCCCTCACCGTGTCACAGACTACCCTCGAAAATTATAGCATTTTCGTGTTTCTTTTATAGCTCGTGAAAGGAACGATGAAAAAAGTTGACACTGCCTAATTATTTGCTTTTACGGAAAAGATGCAATTGCGGTAACAATACTGAAGTAAAATAATGTCAATATTTTTTTTTACCACTTTGCTTCGAAGAGTAAGATGTTACCACCGGTATTTTTTAAAAAATCGACGATGCTAATCTTTGTTCATTTTTATTTAAAAATCGTGAACGAGGCAATACATAAAAACGTGTCAAGCAGTAAACATCCTTGGTTTCTACAAGCTGTGCAATAGTCAAGGAAAGTTTAAAAATAAAGATACGTTTCGTCAGTTTCTCAAGCGAGATACGTCTATAATATCCACCAACGCAAGCAACAGTTATCAAAAGAAATACATTAGCCGTGAGCGCGAAAAACGGCTACGTTAAGATTACCGTCACATAAGAGAAGAAAAAGATAACGTTGAGATAACCCCATATTATTGTGAATTGACGGTAGGTATTGAATAATAGCATGTGCCGTCATTTTTTTCTTGTAATACGAATATAAATGTGCTGTTAAAATTCGCATCCGGTCATATAAATTCGGCAATCTTAAGGGGTTACGTGAGTTTGAAAATTTCATAAAATAATACGTACACAAACAAAAGTGACGAATAAATGTAACAAAAAAGTACTTAAGGGAAGATATACACCTAGGAGCCGGAAAAAAGTCATTTTTGTGAATTTTTTCAAGGGAAACTATTTGAAATTTCGGATTGGGGTTTTAATTATCTAAAAGTATATACATTGAAAAATATGTTTAATTTTCTTTATTTAAAAATATTAAAAATATACAAAGATATTGTATGATCCTTTGAGCGTCGTAAAAAAATGCCAAATCGTTTTTTAACGGCTTGGCAAACAAGTCATTCGTGGTTTTTGAACGCCTTGTCGCCATGTTCGGAGATATCAATGTTCTGGCCGGAGGACATTACCTGAATGTATTTGGCCCATAATCCGCCAGGTGGCTACAAGCGAAGCGCTTCGCGTAAGCGAGGTCCCATCGTACGAGGATAAAAGCTCGTCCTGTGAGTTGTACTACGTATAGAAGTGCTATGCTCACAGCGTGCACGTACGCTTATGATCTTGCAATACTTGCGAAATGATCCTTTGCACTCTAGGCCATTTTCGCTCGGACAGTGATGCGTGTACATATTTATGTCTCTTTGCGTATCAGGAAATGCGAGCAAGCGTACGTATATACTCATATATTACCTTAGCAAGTAGATAACGAACAAACAATATGTTGTCGAAATACTAAATTGAATACACTCCCGATTTTACCTCCTCAAGGACTCCAAAAATGCTGAAACGTCATTTTTAATTGCCTCGTTTGTTCCTGGTTATTTCCCGATCTATTCCCTACTTTCCTGGTCATTTGCCTCCAGTTCTCCGGCCCGTTCCTGATCAGGTCCCCAGAAAGGGGACGGCGGTTCGGGACCTAGCCTTGACCCGTTACATTGCGAACCTATTCCAGGGTGGAAAGCCTGACCAGAGTCTGATATTATCTAGGGAAGGCAGATCAGGTGCAGTACGTTTTCCCGACGCAAATTTATACACGGGTTATGAGCCTACCTTCGATCAGCCCTACAAAGATACCTAAAGGCAAGTGAACAAGACTAGAAAAAAAAAAACTAATCGCCGAGCGAGAACAACAGGCACTTTATACGCTTGGAACAGCTGATAAGATTTTTTTTACTTCAAACGCGCTGATGAACTATTGGACATTTAAAAAAACGCATTCCTTGTTAAGGCGGGATATACATTTAGACGGGAAAAAATTAAGCAATTTTGAGGGATTTTCTAAACTAATAAATAATTATTCTTCATTTATCAAACTGTAGATATACCTTAATAGTATATTTTATTAAACAAAACATTTTTTTTTTAATTCATATATCAGCAAAACGGCGGACCTGTGGCAGAGAGTTACAACAAGGTTGCCGCGGAAGTTGAGAATCGGCGTACAGTCTAGCTTCGCGTAGAGTTCATTTTCGGAAAAAAGTTCAAAAATTTGTTAAGGAGTCTTCTCACTTTAGACGCTAAAAAAAAAGGTATTTTCATGATTTTTTTTCGATAGGTTTAGATTATAGATATTGTTGTAAAAGTTTTTGCACTTAATAAATATAATTACGAAATCCATTTTTAAAAAAAGTAGATTTAATTAGTAGTTAAAAAAATGTCCTGAAAAAAATGTAGGTCTGCGCTGTTGATGACATCTCGGAGATGGATAATCCGAAACAAAAAAATCAAACGGTTTTAGATACAGTATGCTAATGGCTCTAGCGCATATCCTACGATTTTTGATATATGCAAAAATAACAAAATGGCGGACATTTTCCGAAAAGAACAAAAAAAAATCATTTTTTTTCAACGTTCTTGCCAAAAAAAATAGTAAATATCCAAATTTCTGTAATATTTGGATTAAAAAAGTAGTTTTTTTTTCTAATTTTTCAAAAACAATTCTTGCCAAGTAGAAAGTAATAATATTATTAATATTTATACTAAGTTTCAACTCAGTCGGCTTAATAGTTTTTGAGTAATCCTGCGCGCCGATATAGAAAATGCAGTTTTGAGAAAAACGCGTTTGAGGTTTACGCCTGCTCCGAATCCGAGCGATGAGGTACAGCGTTGACAGGCTGTAACATTTGAAGTTTTTCGAATTTCGCTTTGAAACTTTGGGACAATATTCTACATATATATTTCTATCGTTCAAAGAGAAAAAAAAAGAAATCGATTTTTTGATTGTTGTAAATGTATGTTCCGTCTTAATATCACATGGGAATTTGCAGAAAAATGAATCCCGCAAAAGCTTTCTGTCTCCTACTCTTCTGGCATCTTGCGAGTGATTCGGAGAAAAGGGCTAAATACCAAGAGCAATGAATTCTAGAATAACAATAAAGATAGAATCAAATATTGAAGGATTCTTCAAAAAATAGACATAAAGAACAATTTCAACTTGAGCTCTATTTAAGAGGTAACACCACTGTAAACGTCTAAAATTAAGGGATTTTTTGTTGGATGGAAGGACAAGTAAGAGCATAATAATATTCAAGGATGTTATTAGCCATATCTTCAAGGGAACAAACAAAATGATATTTAACAAAATATACAAAATGGTAACGCTGGAGCCATTCTCGCGAAGCATGTTGAATTCGAGACGCTCTGCTGCACGCACAATGCACTGCACAACTGACGCAAATTTGAATGTGGAAAAAAATATTAAAAATTCTATTAATTGACACGAGTATAACTAGAGAAGTACTTCGCAGATTTTGAAAATATGAATTTCTGTGTAATCAGCAAGCATTTAAAGTAAAAACTCAATTCTCGACAGAAAAAAGGACAATCATTTGTTAATAAATAATGTTATAATGAACTCATGGAAAATCCCGTAAGTATTTCTTATCGGAATGTTATTTTAAAGATGTGCTCAAAATTTGGAGTGATTAAAATGATAATTGTTGGAGTTATGTTGCATGCCGCTTTGAAAAATTGTGTTCAGAGAAAACGGGCGACGTCTCGCACACAGGGCAGCCACTGCCACCGCAGACGAAAACGGGTCTGCGAGCCTTTTAAAAAAATTGGGAAAGGCTGAAATAAGGGAATAATAACGAAAAATTATGCAATATTTTTTTTCCTTTTCTTATACAAAGGCAACGAGCGTGGTCAATCGTCGTCATACCAATTCACGTTCCGTCACTTTCCAGACACGATCTCACAATTAGTTAGTAGATAACAAAATAAAAAATTGTGAAAATGGAAGGAACAAATTGAAAGTTCAAGAGCACCGGAAACATCGGACTCCCGATGACCGTGCCGGTTTAATGAAGTCCAATTTTTCGCAAAATCTTAAAGTTAAGGGGGGATTGTCTTTTTTTTCGCAAAATTTACCGCTTTTTGGGAATTTTTTTGTGAAGAAAGTATACAACGGAAAACTTGTGAAACTTGGCATATAGTTTTATTGATCTGTTTACTACATACAAAAAAAATTTTAAACAATTTCATCAAAAAATCCGCCTCCCACCCCCCTCGACGCGCGATGGTCCTTTTTTGATAGTGTGCACGATTTCTCAAAAACTATTCAACCGATTGCCTTCAAAGTTGGACAGAATGCTCAGCTGACATCCTCTTATCGTTTGATGAAGCAAAAAAGCAATACGTTTAATAGTTTTTTATTTATAACAAAAAATCGATCAATTTTTTTCGAAAAATCGATACTTCAAGTTCAAAACGTCACCAAATCGTCAATTTTTTTTCCCCCTTCATCGAACGATAGCTATTTGTGTCTAAAGTAAAATGCTTTTTGGGTTTTTGTTGCAGGATGAACGTGAAGGCTGTAATCGTGCACACCATCAAAAAAGGACCATCGCGCGTCGAGGGGGGTGGGAGGCGGATTTTATGATGAAATTGTTTAAAATTTTGTTTGTATGTAGTAAACAGATCAATAAAACTATATGCCAAGTTTCACAAGTTTTCCGTTGTATACTTTCTTCACAAAAAAATTCCCAAAAAGCGGTAAATTTTGCGAAAAAAAAGACAATCCCCCCTTAATTATAGGTCAAAAAACGAATGATGAAACTTTCAGTGTGGGACATTCTGTACATTTATTTGTATTTCAATAGCAACATCGATGCATGCAACGTGTTAAACCGAATGCAACGTTTCTAAGCGCAGCATTTTTGCACGTGCGAACGATCTACCAGCGGTGACTTTCGCCATACGTGTCACTGTATAATCGACATCGTACGATTCAAATGTATCGTCGAATGTTTTATGGTAAACTAAACCGACACTTAGCGGAGCTCTATTTTCTTTAATCAGTCTTTTTTGGCAGTCCTCCGAGTCAGAACGATCACCCATATTGTAACGTAAGTAGCGGAAGATTTCACAATTTTGTAAACCACCAAAGACGATGCGCAAATCACGTTTTTTCGGAGCTTTCTGTACGGCTAAATCCTAAAAAATCTGTCATACCTAAATTCACTTATTGGTAATTTGGCTACAATTATCTATTCATTTGACAATCAATTATTTATGCTGACGTATGTTGTTCGTGGTCCTGTCGAAAATACACATTCATGTGGTCTACATGTCAACTGTCCCATGGCTCAATGGATCTGTAAGAATCGATAGATTCTTGGGAATTAATGTCATAGTGATAATCGGCGAAACAAATTTTTTAATTTCGAAAAAAAGTGTATTATATTTTTTTATGAAAATCTGATCCCTAATTGGGAAAGCCAATTAGGGATCGCCAAGTAGCCGCTCCCCCGCCCCCCGATCGAGCTGGAATTTTGCAAAAACCTTCCTTTTAATATTTCAAGACAACCCCTAAAGGAATTTGTGGCAACGCGCATAATGCTATAGTCGGTTTTTTCAGGTTTAACTCGAAAAATATTGATGGTAGAGAAAAAACTGTAGTGACCAAAGTTGTAAAGCACTCGATTTCCTACAAGTTTAGTCATTACCATTTTTACTAAAAAAATGTAAATCGCCGAGTTATTCGACAAAAACAATTTTCCATTAAATTTAAGACGATATTAACTGAACGCAAGCCCAGCCCAGAATGAAACTTACACATGTTGTTTTACACTAATAAAAGAAAATGCAGTGACAATTTCAGCAGCATCAATTTAGTTACTGGGGTTAAAAAATTTAAAAAATTAAAGATTTGTCTTTTTTTTAGTGTTATACTACTTGGAAAATTTCGATTTTTTTTCTTCAAAATAGTTCGTAGAAAAACGCATCTTTTTTTTAGAGGACATTTTTTCGTACGACGGGAAGATCACTACGATACGATCATTTGAAATTTGATCACGTGCCAAATCTTATCTCCGAGTTCGTCGATTTGCGAGCCGATCGAAATCTGAAAAAAAAGCCACGTACTCAAAATATATGATTCAAAAATATCACCAACTTTGAAAAAGATTGAAGAAGGTCAGGTTTTTAGGCCGTTCGAAAACACTTGGAATACCTCATATATAGGTATAAACGAAAGCGTAGCAGATATAGACATAGGGGGCGCGCGTTAAAAAAAAAACTTTAAAATTCAATATGTCATTCAATATGTCACTATTGCCAGTCGCCAAAAAATCCTTTAGGGGTTGTCTTAGAATATTAAAAGGAAGGTTTGTGGAAAATGTCAACTCGATTAAGGGAGGGGGGAAGCTTATCCGCCAAATTTTGCATGCAGGCATACTAAATGATAATGCAGACAATTCGTATTACTATTCCCATTTCTCTAACAATAAGGCTTTCTATACATCCTTGAACAAATATTTTATTTCTTTCCTGTCAAATTTCGCGCTTCAAATGTCAATAAATAAAGTTCCAAATAAAAATGAAAGGACATAGCACGACAGACTACGCTGAATGAATTTGCGAATTGAAAAAAAAAACCTGTATCAAAAAGTGTTCCAAACTAGTCTCGTTGTCGTGGAGATCATTTCTTAACCAGGTTATCTAATATTTAAAAAATCAAACAAATCTCGTTAGTATATTAGTTTATCCTATGATTAATCGAAGGAATTTTCCGAAATATCAAATTTAAAAAAATGCGCCTGTTCAAAGTGATTCTCGATTTTTGCGAAAATAAATGTGCATTTTTCGTTCATCAAATCAAAAGCATACATCGGCAAAAAAATCTTCCATCAAATACTCTATTTTTATGTCAACAAAGGTTCTAAAAATTTCAAACGATTGGTTCAGTAGTTTTTGAGTCATATTGCCTGCTGACTTTTAAAACGCAGTGTCGAGAAAGAAGCGTTTTAAGTTTCGAACGATGCTCCGAGCTTTCCAACGGGCGTCAACATAACAGCCGATAAATCTGTCAATTCTGATCCGATCACCGTGAAATTTTGAGGGAACATTTATTAGATGACATACTGTAACCCTTAATAATTAATAACCCCTTAATCACCCCGAGGACACGTTGGATACACTTTTCTCATTTCAGCCTCATTTCTACATGTTATTTGGACAAATTAGAATCGAGTGATACGAACAGGAGGCGCGATCGATCGATAAACCAACAAAGGACGCACTCGAAACTCGTTCAGAGCTCATTGAAAAAGGCAGAAAAATGTTAAACCTCATAGACGTTCTTTGCATCCTACTAGTTGCTACGGTAAGTGGGCATTGTATGGGAAACTCATATGCAACTGACTCGAGTGATGCCGATTACAGAAGTGCTCAGAAAAATAAATACTCAAATAATAATAATAACAGAAGCAATGACTAAAGAATTATTTTATTAATGTTACGATACTGAAGCATTTCGTTTTAACTTCTATTCAATTGTGCGATTATCATAAAAATAAAGAATTTCCATTTTAGCTCCATTTAATGCCCTTATATTATTATTGAGATTATTCAAGCAAGTACATACTAGCAACAACTGATGAAACAATTCTTTTCATTCGTAGGAGGCAACAAAGGCGTTCGATGAGGACCTTACTAATCCCACCCAACAAGACTTCAATAAAGCAGCATCGGTGTCACTAATGCGTGTGAAAATATCCTATCTTAAAAACCTAGTTTGCATACGAACGGAGAAATTGAATCTGCGATTAAAAGTAAATAATTTAGTGCCTGCACTATTGGACTCAAGCCGACTGGAATTCTTTATCGGCAGCAGTCAAGTAAGTGTCACAAAATAATCGTGGAGATGAACAAAATAAACTAATGACGATGTGAGGAAAGCAAAATAAAAATATCTATATAACCAACGATCACTGCCTGATTATGTATGTAAATTCGTAAAATATTCGTTGCACAGGGCTCCTTTTTTAAGAAGGATCCAGACTTTTCTGCAGGCAACGTGACGGTCAAACCGCAGGGGATCAAGGACCTGAAAAACTATATGGAATTCATCGACCAAACACACAGCGCGTTGGAGAGGGAATTTATCATTCAGCGTAAATTTATTAAGTTCGAGCAGGTTTCGGCCAGTGCCTGCGCCTTCGGGGACTCTGACGATTCAGATAACAGTGTACACGCTGTCGCGTGTTTAAATACGGTGTGTATTATACCGCTATCATGGCAATCCATTGAAACAAAGTCTTTGAGTAAGCTGAAAACAAATTCCAAACAATTCAAATAAACAACAGTCATAAAAAGGAATTAAAATTCATGTATCGGAAATTGCAATGGTTAAAAATTATTCTTTTCCATTTCACTGGATTTTCAATGTAACGTTGAACTTGAAGGTTTTAAAGGAAACTTGAGAAACGAGCATTGGATGGAATAAAAATCCATACAAATCTTTCGATTTAATTGAACACCGTTTTTTCTTTATTGCCGCCAGCTTGAAGACATTCTGACAACCATGCTAAAGGACGCCGATTCAATGTTTTCGCAACTATGCGGGGTGGCGGAAAGGATGGCGAAAAGTGCGTTCATGAATCTAAAACTTGGCATATCCACTCAGTAATTTAAGTAGCAAAAGTGGAAGTAATTCGAGTTATTTTTAGCCTCACGTATACAATTTCTTTCGAATTAAGGGACAAGGCCGTCTTTTTCAGCCGTTGCAATGTTCAGCGACGTTTAAAAAAATTTACTTCCGCATGAATTGTTTGTTTAGCTGGAGAGCTACTCTTCTAGTTCAAAGCTTCAGACCTAAAGAAAAATGTATTGATCGTATACTCGAATAAATTTGCTATGTAATCACCACTAAAACTACGAAAACTGGTATAGAATGAACCCAAAGAAACCCAAATGAACTGATACAAGAATAACTTAAGGCGGGATATACATTTACAACGATCAAAAAATCGATTTCTTTTTTTTTTTCTTTGAATGATAGAACTATATATGATGCATTCCAAGTCAGTGCAGCCAGTAAAAAAAATCCACAAATAATTTTGAAAAATCGAGTTACTTTATTGACAAATATTCACCGAGTGTCGAAATTTTTTTTAAAATTTTGACGTTTTTTCTCGTTGATTACCATTCTTCAACATTTTTCCATTCAAATGGCTGTATCTTTGGTACGATTTGACGTATTTACATTCGTGAAAAACGAAAATGTGCGTCTTTTTATAGCCTTCCAGAAAAAAATTAATTTAGATTTTATTGAGTAAGTCGGACGTCTGTTTCAGGGCAAAATATGCAAAAATATTTTTTTCTCAAGGAAAGACACTTGTTATTTAATTTTTTTAATTTCCCCGAATTGTGAATAAGAAAAACGGATTTTTGGTATATTTTATATTATGGGATTCCTAAACACCGTGAAGTAACAGCAATTTTTTTTTTTTTTTATTTTTTAAAAATTAATATTCGATTCAAGAGTGTGGTGCACTCCAAGGCTCCAATACATATGACATATATGTCATATGTATTTTAAAAACCTGGTAAACATACAGCGAGTGCTCCACAGTCTTCAATCAAATATTAATAAAAACATTTTTTTAAATAAAAACAGCTGTTACTTCACAGTGTTTAGGAATCCCATAATATAAAAAATACCAAAAATCCGTTTTTCGTCTTCACAATTCGGGGAAATTCTTAAAAATAAAATAACGAGTGTCTTTCCTTGAGAGAAAAAAATATTTTTGCATATTTTGCCCTGAAACGGACGTTTGACTTCCTCAATAAAATCTAAATTAATTTTTCTGGAAGGCTAGAAAAAAACGCACATTTTCGTTTTTTGACGAATGTAAATACGTTAAAGCCTGCCAAAGATACAGCTATTTGAATGGAAAAATATTAAAAAATAGTGATCAACGAGAAAAAACGTCAAATTTTAAAAAAAAATGTCGACACTCGGTGAATATTTTTCAATAAAGTAACTCGACTTTTCAAGATTATTTTTGAATTTTTATACCGGCTGAAGTGACGTGGAATGCCTTGTATGTAGAATTATTTTCCTAAAGTTTCAAAGCGAAATTCGAAAAACTTCAAACGTTACAGCCCGTCACCGCTGTGCCTCACCGCTTGGATTCGGAGCGGGAGTGAACTTCAAACGCGTTTTTCTCAAAACTGCATTATCGAAATTGGCGTGCAGGATTACTTAAAAACTATTAAGCCGATTGAGTTGAAACGTGCTAGAAATATTGATAATATTAGTACCTTCGAGTTGACGAGAATTGTTTTCGAAAAGTGGAAAAAAAAACTACGTTTTTCATTCACATTTTACAGAAATGTTGCGTGAAATGTCGATTTTTCTTGTAAATGCGTGCCATGTTCTCAAATTTGCATTTTCTTCATTTTAATAACCGTCACATAGAAACTATACATGTTCTAACTGAAAAAATGTTTGAACTTTTTTGCAAATCAAAGTCTACGGGAAGCTAGACTGCACGCCAATTCGCAAATCCCGCGGTGACCTTGTTGTAACACTCTGCCACAGCTCCGTCATTTTGAAGATGAACCAAATGAAAAAAATTGTGTTGTATACTTAAATATACTATTAAAGTATACCTAAAGTTTGATAATTGTAGAATAATTATTTCTTAGTTTAAAAAATCCCTCAATATTGCTTATTTTTTCCTGTCTAAATGTATATCCCGCCTTAACCCTAGGACCCTACACTATCTGTACGAAACAAATAACCTATACTGGGGTTACCCACACCCCATCACTTCGAATCAACGCTGCTAACTGTTAGTCGTAGAGAATTTTTTTTATCAAACGCTCCAGAACTGACGAATGGAATAGGCTTTGCGAGAAAAACCTAATATAAATTTATCACCGCAAAAAATGCGATCGAATAGAGCAAGAAAAATTATGTTAGCATTTCTGACTAAAAATGTGGAGTTTGCGATACCCATGTGTAGGGTCCTAGAGTTAAACAACCTCGAACAATAGCGAAAATTTAGACGTTCCGTGGCATTCAATGCTCAATTGAAAAGAAATTGGTACAGGTAAGGAGGAATTCAAAAACATTCAACCGAAAGTGACTTCTTCGAAGGCTGAAGGTCAGAATCTCGGACATATTTACTTTTTCTAACTTTGCATCGTTGTAACGGAACGGAAATAATTTTTCTTTTTAATCGCTGATATTGTTTTCGACCGATTTAGGTTACTTCGACCGATTTAAGTCACTCAATTGTTTTTGAGATCGTTATTAGGGATCTACGACCTAAATCTGCAGAAGATATTTAGTACAACAATAAAACCGAAGGAAAACAAATTTATTTTCGTTGCATCCCAACGATGCAAATTTGAACACCATAGTACCGAACTCTCGTTCAAAGTCGAAAATTTGAATTTGTGTGTATTTTTTGAATATATGTGTATGATCGCTGAGTGTCGAGTGTCCGTTGTGTCAAAAGAGGCATTGAATTTCTACCCGCCGATTCGCAAGTACGTTCGAGTTTCCTGGGAAACACACGATGGAGTTTTGTTAGTGACCGCACTCCATACAGCTCTTGAGGAGGGCCCTCTCGTTGCCGTGTAACTCGATTGACCTTCATTGATCCTCGTAACGGCTTTAGTTTCGTCCTAACGCAAACATCGGCATTCGTTCACAACGTGTGCTTGGCTCGTCTTATTTTCTTCCCATTTTCGCGACGTGATCAATTGTAACGAAGCGATAACTTAAGAAATTTGTCTATGCTATTTTGTCACCGTTTGTAATGGCTCGAGTGGCACATATGCGTTTTCACCATGGTAAGGTCTACTTGCCAACCCTTTGCAACGTAACGAATATCCGGGAGGCTCAGGTCCTTGCATTGGTAAGCACGCCTCAGCTGTGCAATCGTCATTCGATCCAGTTTGGTGTTTTGAAAAAAATGTTCTGGACACTTTTCACAGATTTCTCTAGTCGCGAGTAATTTTGTCTCATATCGCCTCCACCCCAACACACGTTCCGGTAAAATTAACTGCGAATTTGGTAATTGTGGCGGCCGCGCAGAATTCATCAACTGAGCTTCAGCCGGTGGGCAGGCGCTTGCTTCATTCATTGGACCGATATCACACGATGCACGGCAAAAACAAATGTGTTGTTTTTGCACACTTTAAGTGTGTAAATGGCTGTACACACTTTTTACACGTTTTAACGTGTGTGAAAAATAGCGGTGTTTAAATAACACGGATAGATGCGTTCAAACAACACACTTGTGTGCTATTTACTTACGAAACGTTAAAATGTATAAAAAGTCTCTACACACTGGGAGAAAAGTGTATAGTATTTACAAAAAAACGCGCATAGTAAAAGAGAGTATAGCCGAATTCCCTATAGTTTGTTGTCACCGCAATCATAATATGGTTGAGGTAATCCTATCGCTTCACACTAGTCATACCACTGGTCATACTTGAGATTTGTAAACCATGTGTAAACTGTTGTTATTCCAACGATTCGCGCAGTATTTCTACACTGAGAAAAAAAAATCACTGATCCAATATCATTGGTGTTATTGAATGAAATTTCGTCGATTGAATTGTAAAATTGTTGGTGTAAATAATCGGATTTATTAGTCCAAACAAAACGCTATTGACTTCAATGACATGATAAAACTGAATTTTTTTATTCAAAAGATATATTGTTAGCCGAGAACAATATATTATTGAAACTATCTAAAAAATTATCGCGAACTAATTACATAATTTTGAATGCAATTTCTGTAACGAACGAAAAAAGCGTTTCAATTCATAACATGAATATTGTTGATTCGAGTACACAAGAAAAATTTAATTTCGCTGGTTTGATTCAAATAAAATTTCTATTGAGTAAATATGTTATTTCATTGTTTTCACCATATCCGATATTTATTTTGTGTACATTATTCGTTAAAATATTAATATTTCATTTTGATTCCAAAATATTAAGCAAACGTCTGAATTGATTAAAAAACTATGCGAAAGTAAAATTTGTTTCTTGCACATTTGGTTGAAAAAATTCAACCTAATCATGGCCGAGCACCACCAAAATTATAGGTGTGCGGAAACCTTCCGAGCCGAAATTTTCGAGCCGTGTTCAACCAACAAAATGAAGGCTTCCGTCCCCGAGCAGAAATCGGGGAGAACGGATTATTGGGTATCTAAAGGAGGGTACAATGTTTGCAAATACCATGCGTTAGGGCCTCCGATGAACCTCCGGCATGGCAGAAAGTAGACTTTTTGACTCAAAGGAGGTTAGTGAGGACCACAGCTGAACCTACGGAACCTCAGGTGGGCCAACGTCACCCCCCCCCCTTTCGGCCTACTGTATACTATTAAACAAAAAAATTAATTTATATAGGATCTATTTAAATATAATAAGTTTTTTTCCTTGCCTCACAGCCTACTACGATCATATTTGTTTCAAAGATATTTATATATGTTAATAAAGATGAGATTCAAATGAATCTTTATTTGCTTACAATGTACACTATAAAGCTAAGTGCTAATGCATAAAATATTTCATAAGTCGAAAATAAAATGAATTCCTTAATTGAGAGAGCTTTACCACAAGGATTTTTCATCGTAATTCGTCATTGCCTGGCCTCTAGAAATGATTTGTTTCGAAGAAAATATTTGGCCTATATGCGAATCGAACCTAGTACCTTCTTACTCATAGCTACGCACGCTGCCCCTATGCTACCGAGTGCTTGTAACATTTTGGTCCCTGATATGACATAAGAGACCAAATGAATACCTATAACCATTTCTTGTATAACATGAGCTATATTAATTAGTTAATATCATTGTAATTATTAGAGACTTTTATCGAATAACATGCGATAGATTTTTCAAACAAACTCATATATATATAGGGGCCGTCCATAAATTACGTCATTTTAAAATAGGGGGGGGGGGGGGTTCGTCTGCGGATGACGGTAAATGATGGATGGGGGGGGGGGTCAATTTCGAAATTGACGTCATTCTTGTGATACCAGTTACTTCAAAATGTACAATAGTATATTGTACAACTAGAGTGGTTTCCCCGCATGAGTGATGAAAAATATTTTGCAAGTACCTAATGGTATTAATTATTGAACTCATTATTTATTTATTTATTACATAAGGTTTGTCTACATTATATTCGAGAACTTCAAATAACAGCGTACCTATGAAAATAGTTCGATCGAGCCAAAATGAATATGGGGAGGATACGGAGATATTACCCGTGATCCAGGATTTGCAAGAATGGGTGAAAACTCCGTGGGAGCTATCCAAAGAAAACTAAAGAATAGAGAAGAATAATATTATTATATTAATGAAAATTGCCAAAGTACAAAATAATAAAAGATGATTCTATAACAAAATGTGGGAGCTATCTAAAGAAAACTAAAGAATAGGGAAGAATAATATTATTATATTAATAAACTTTGCCAAAGTACAAAATAATAAAAGATGATTCTATAACAAAATGTTTTAATGTTACCCAATTTTTCTCAAATCCGCAAATGTTTTAATTTTGCCAAACTGGTAATGATGTCAATTTTGCGAGAGGGGGGGGTCATTAGGAAATGACGATAGGATGATTGTAGGGGGGGGGGGTCGAAAATCAGCAAAAATCGATGACGTAATATATGGACGGCCCCATATATATACAGGGTGTCCCAGAACTCAACGTTAAGCCGACACGGGGTGACAGGATTGATTGTAACCATCATGAGAAAAATCAGAAAAAAAATAAATCAGAAATAAAATAAAGCAGGGCCTTTCAAAGTAGACAAATTTTGAAAATTTTAAATTCATAGTTTAACAAATAGTCTTAATTCTAGGAAAGTTGGGATTGTTTGGGTTTGTTTGGTTTTGTTTCACAATAACCGAAAAATGGTTACAGTTTGACCAAATTTCTAGGTTTTTCTTAAATGCCCATAATTTTCAAACTGCATGGGATAGATTTTTTTTCTGATTTTTCTCATGATGGTTACAATCAATCCTGTCACCCCGTGTCGGCTTAACGTTGAGTTCTGGGACACCCTGTATATATATATATATATATATATATATATATATATATATATATATATATATATATATATAATTCCTCTCTCTCCACCTTCCCTCCCCCACGCCCCTTTGATATGAGTGTTGCAATAAAGATGGACCAGTAGTTCAATCAAATAGAAAAATGGTTAACTCTACGAAAATTCTATTTAAGGTAAATTAAAAAAAATAACTAGATCCATTCAGTGAACTTGACTAAATTGTTTTTTTCGAACAGATGAAAATGTTGAACTGATGAAACCGAATCACAGATTTATTAGGATCGAATAAAATATTTAGTTATTAGACGATATTAAATAGATTGATTTGAATAAATAAACATATTTGAAATCAATAATATTAATAATGGAATGCAATAGGAAAAATTTGGTTCTATGAAAAATCTAGTTAACTCAAATAAAAAAGAATCAAATAGACACGGTTAGTTAACATAATAATATTTAGCGGAAAGAAATAAAAATAAGCTTCATACATGAACGTGGAAATATTTTTTTTTATTTTAGACGTACTAAAAATGAAAACAAAGAAAAATCAAACATTTTATTTTAAGTTGACGGTAATCGGCCATCGCCATTTATCGACTCATTATTGAATGAACAAAAAAAAAAGAACAAAACCAACAGGAAAAAAATAAACAAAAAATCGAATGAGGTTGAATTCCAAACCGACAATTTCAATCTTTTAGAACATGAAATAGACTATAATTAACACCCTAACATTTCATATAGATATCAACATTATATGTTAGTTAGATCTACACTGCCAGCCAAAAGTTTTCGGACACTCCACATAATCGCAAAACTTTTGAGCGCTCGATAATTGCCAAATAATGTTAGAGTAATATAATTTATTTCATTTATTATTTTACGAAGATACTATAAAGGTCTATATAATTAATCATTTATACAGAGCTTTATAGCATCTTCGTAAAATAATAATTATTCTACTATAAGTTTGCAATTATCTAAAGTGTCCGAATACTTTTGACTGGTAGTGTATATTCGAATATATCAACGCAACCAAATATGTCGAGTATAATATAAATATATATTATTATATATTATATACCATCGCTTAAATGTTTGGATACACCAGTCGATATTTCTTGCTGCACTAAAAGTTACATAGCTTCGTAAAAAAAAGATAACCAAATTTACCGAACGGCGTTTTGAAGGGAACAAATGCAGCTTTATTTTGCTTTTTTGAAATATTTTTTTATGATTTTTTTTCGACCTGGTACACACTTTTGTACGTGACTATTTTTCGGCTTTTTTTCAACCATCGAGAATCGGACGCATGACATATGCAAAAAAAATTGTCACGTTTATCCATGATAATCTTGAACGGGGTAGCAGGAGCTCCATTTTCGTTTTTTATAAAGTTTCGTACAATTTTTTTTCGCAATGTTATTTCATTTTTGGCAAAAAAGACTAATTCTAGATAATGCAATGTAACTCAAGAACTAGAGGGTTTAAGAACCCTCTAGTTCTAGTAGGACCCTCTAGTAGGATGTAAGAAGTCGCGTAAGCTTATACTGGATAGCCTGGCATTTTTTTTTACATTTTTCTGTGAAATTTTTTCTCACCGGAAAATTCGGGACGCCCATTAATCCGATAAAATTGGAGTAAGGCTGTATATACGAGCATTATTTTATGTATCCCCTATAAAATAATAATAAATCGATATTGAGCAAATTTGACTGTTTTCGCATATTAATAGTGCACTAATAATTCGATAAGGCGACGATGTATTTTTATTAATTGTGTAGTATTTATTCATCATCTGATAATGCATATTTACCTGTACCGCTCTTCGGGTGATAATCAGGGAAATCGTATTATTTTGGAGTAATGGTGTATGGAGTGATGATGGAGGAGATATCGAATTTGAGCCGAAAGCAGGTTAGGTGGGGTCGTGGCAACGGTTTGAGATTGAAAGCAGGTTAGGGAGGTCTGTGTTCTGCACGTTTCATTGAAACTGGGGGTCGAAAGAAGGTTTGGGAGGTTTAACAAAGGCTACACTGGACCAAGAGGAGGTCTTTTCATAGCACTGAACTCGACAAATGAAGTTTCCTCGGTTCAACGGAGGCTGGCGGCTTATGTATTACAAAAGAAATGGGTCCTGCGAGGGTTTAGAGGAGGCTAAACATTTTGACTCGGGTTCTCACGCGTTGCTTCTTACTGGGCTATTTCGTGAACTTGGGCGCACTCGGACATTCTGCAATGCTTGATCGATATCCTCTCACATGCACCTTAGGTCTCGGAAATATTTAACTCTTTTTTATGTTTCCCACTCATTGTACGGAGCACTCGAAACATTCAGCCGTTTTACATTCACCGCATACATGACGAATCGTCGGGAATATGGCGGCTGATTATAGTGAGCACAAATCCCTTAAGCCTTAAGGCCTTAAGGCCTTAGGTAAGGCCACTGTAGCGGGGGAAAAAATAAGTATATGTTGGGATTTTTTTTAGCGGGACAATGGGGTAAATCAAAATTCTGAAAAAGGCCCTGTATTGTACATATCATAGACTGTATGAACTATTTTTTTCAAAGTAATATAAAACAAAATGGCAGCTGCACAGCTTTTCTTCGACGAAGACTTTTTTCATAGGCGCGCGGCCGGATCAACGGCACCTGCAATTTTTAATTTACAGTGAATGAAATTTTTTTTTTTCGTTCATACATATGAATAGCTACAGAAGTACGTAGGATTTTTTTATATATCGATTTTTGCAAAAACAGCGCGTTTTTTAAATAAAAGTTCAAAATTCTCAAAAAAACATCGTTCGAAATTTTTTTATAAAAAAAAACTATGTAATATATCGAAAAATCCTACGTACTTCTATGCAGAATGTGATTGTGAATATGCAGTCAAAATTTCAAGTCAATCGGTCAAGATTTGTTCGAGTTATGAGTCCGGCCGACTTGGAAAATGTAGTTTCGAGAAAAACGCGTTTAAAATTTTCGGTACGGATTGCATCGGACTGAGAAGGGCTGCGCCAAAATTCAAAATAGAAGTATTTAGACATTTTTCCCAACTTAATCCTTTGAGTATGTCATTTTTAAGATGTTAAGGCGTCTTTAAAGAAAAAAAATCGATTTTTTGAAATTTCTACAGTGGACTTGATAAGTCTTTAGAAAAAACGAATTGCCCAGCAAGAACAACAGACACTGTATGTTCCTGGAACAGCTAAGAGGATTTTTTTGGATTTCGAACGCGCTACTGATCTATCGAGAAGGAAAAAAAAACCGCGACCCTTGTCAATACCACATGGAGATTTACAGAAAAATGTTGTTTCTCATAAAAGTTTTGTACCTCATACTCGTCGCCACGGAAAATGCGTATCTCGCAAGTGATGAAAAAAAAGCCCAAAGACTAAGAGAAATAAATACTAAAATAATCATTCAAAAAAGAAGGAAATATCGAAGAATTCTTTTTAAAAATCGATTAATAGCGAATTATTTCAATTTAAGCTCCATGTGAATAAATCATCACCATCATTGATGTTCTAATAATAAACTATTTTCATCTTAGCGTCATTTTATTGTGCAGAAACAATTATTATGATAATTTTACTATTGATATCACAGTCATAGCTATCTATCGAGTAAAGAAATAATAACGAAAAATGATTAAACATCAACGAGCTGGAGAAGGTTTTGATTTTTCGCGAAATCTCAAAATTAATTATCGGATCGAAAAAACGGACGACGAAACTTCCAGTGTAGAACATTCTGTACATTTATTTGCATTTTAATAAGAATATCGAAGCTTGTCACGTGTTGAACCGATTGCAACGTTTCTAAGCGCAGCATTTTTGCACGAGCGGACCATTTACCAGAGGTGACTTTGGCCAAACGTGCCGCTGAATAATCGACATCGTCCGATTCAAATGTTTCGTCGAACGTCATACGATAAATTGAGTTTACAATTAGCAGAGCTCGATTTTGAAAATCTCTCTTCGTTTGGCAGGCCAACCAGTTTGTGCGATCCCCCAGCAACGGATCATCGTAATGTAAGTAGAGGAACGTTTGACAATTTTTTAACCCACCAACGACAATGCGCCTTTTATGTCTGGTGACGAGGTTGCAGGACATTTAGCGAGCTATAAACGTACTCTATTCAGGCGGGCCGAAAATCGGGATTTTTTGATATTTTTATACGGCTAAAGCCTAAAAAATCAATCATAAATTATTCTTTGGCAATTTGGCTTAATGTATTTTTAAATTCTATTCATTTAACAACAAATGATTTATGCTGACCGAGAACCGAGATATTCTTGTGAAGTAATGTCATAGTGATAATCGAGTGAACCCGGTTTACAAATTTTGAAAGAACAGTGTATCATATTTTTTAAATAAGATACGCAATTTAAATGTGCCCCAATTCTTCGATGGGCTAGTTGCTCGATCCCAAATTTTGCATACAGGCATACTAAATAATAGGGCAGCCAATTCGTATTCCCATTTCCATTTCTCTAACAATAAGACTTCTATGCATCCTTGAACAAATATTTTATTTCTTTCGTGTCAGATTTCGCGCTTCAAATGTCAACAAATGAAGTTTAATATTTTCCATTCTAATGTTTCCCCGTCATATCTGGTGCGAGTAACAGAATAGCTTGTGAGTACGCGAGCAAAATTACTGCAATTTAAATGCGTCATAATTCTTGTATAGATGAGTCGCTCGAACCCAAATTTTGCATACAGGCTTAAGACAATCTAAATAATAATACAGCCAATTTGTATTCTCATGGCAGCATTTCTTTAAGACTTCTAGACATCTTTAAACGAACATTTCATTTGGTCATAAAAGGTGCTTTTTATTAGAAAAATGTATATTTCACTCTTTGTTCAACTCTGATAACCTCAGTCATTCTGTTGACCAATATCTTTGCATTTGATGTTTCTGCACAAAATCTCAGTGAAGAAAATTACTTTTATTGATTCTTGTTAAAAAAATGTCTTTTGTGTGGTGATATTAAAAATAAAGTCTTCGTAAAAATGTACATAAAACATTGGTTTTCTATCATTGATATAAATAAAATCAACATCTCCCAACCACGACGTCATACAGGCCGGGAAAATAATGCCACGCATACGTATTGTACGTTCGATTGTTAATTCATTTTGTGGCATTTCGTGGCATTTTTACTGATGACGCAAGTCGCCCCGAGGATCCGTTGGATAATTTTTTCTCATTTCAGCCCCTTTCCTACATATTGTTCGGACGCATTAGAATCGAGTGGCGTGAACAGGAGGCGCGATCGATTTATAAAACAACAAACTACGTACTCGACGGTCGTTCAAACCTCATTGAGTTGGACAAAAATGATGATCCTCACAAAAGTTCTTTCCCTACTACTAGCCGTTACGGTAAGTGCACATTGTATGGGAAATTGTCGTACAACCGAATCGAGTGATTCCGACTATAAAAATTCTCAGATAAATAAATACTCGATTAAAAATAAGAACAGAAGCGATTGCTAAAGAATTCTTTCATTAATGTTACGGTAATAAAGAATTTTCTGTTAAGTTTCATTCAATTGTGCGATAACGATTAGTATCATTAACATTATTATCGGTACTATAATAATAATTTCCCGTTCAGCTCCGTTCAATTGCCTAATATTATTATTGTCATTATTTAAGGGGTCTTCGCACTTTAGATGTTAAAAAACAGCTTTTACATGATTTTTTTATCTGTTTATATTTTAGATATTGATATAAAAGTTGTTACACTTAATAAATACACTTTCTCAAAATATTTTTTTTAAGTCATTTATTTAAGTCACTCGTTATAGACGAAAATGGAAGTTAAGGAAATGTCCGAAAAAAATTGTAGGCCTGCGCTGTTGATGAAATCTCGGAGATGGATCATCCAAAACGAAAAAATCAAACGGTTTTAGATTCAGTATGTTAATGGCTATAGCGCCTATCATACGATTTTTCATATATGCAAAAATAACAAAATGGTGGACGTTTTTCGACACAGCGAAAAAAACGTGTATTTTCACCAATTTTGGCGAAAAAAAAATAGTAAATATGAAAATTAAAAAAGTCCTTCATATGCGATATAGCTATAGTTGTGAAGAGTGTGCGATTCAAATTTCACAAGGATCGGTTCTGTAGTTTGAAAGATTTCATTAACAAGCCGTCGAAAAACGTTGTTTCGAAAAAAACGCGTTTAAAGCTTGTCTGGGTTACATAAATACATTAAAAAAATAAAAATTTTATATATTTCGACAGTGTATTTATTAAGTGTAACAACTTTATTATCAATATCTATAATATAAACCTATCAAAAAAATGCATAAAAATAGTATTTTTTTAGTATGCAAGTGCATACCAGCAGCAATGATAAAATGATTATTTTCATCCACTAAAGGCAGCAAGTATGTCGCAACTGCCTCCTGACCATCCACTCCAAAAAGACGTTGATAAAGCAATAAAGGTGTCACTAATGAGGATAAAAATGTCCTACGTTGGAAACCTGAATTGCGTGAAAATGGAAAAACTGAATCTGCGATTGAAAGTCAATGATTTAGTGCCTGGGTTATTGGACTCGAGCCAAGCGGGTTTCTTCAGCGGCGACAGTCAAGTGAGTAGCGCAAAACAATCGTGACGACAAACAAAAAAACTGACGGCGATCGGAGGAAAGCAAAGACAAAGTTCGATGTAACCAGCGATCACGTGAGTGAGCGGATCAGTGTCTCATTGTGTATGTAAATTCGTGAATTATGTGTTGCGTAGGGCTCCTTTATTGAAGATGACCCAGATTTATACACAGGCAACGTGAAGGTCGAACCGCAGGGGATCGAGAACCTGAAAGACAGTATCGAATTAATCGACGAAATTGTCAACGAGTTGGAGGCAGACTTTCACACGCACCGTAATCTTGTTAAGGAGGGCAGTGAGCAAGCTGTCTCAAGTTTAAATGCGGTATGTATTATATCGCTATCATGGCAATCCATTGAAATAAAGTCTCAGAGAAAGCTCAAAATAAATTCCAACCAATACAAATAAATAATAATAAAGAAAGGGATTAAAATTAATTGTGTCAAAAATTGCAATTGTTAACAATATTTGCTCTCCATTTCACTGAATTTTCAATGTAACATTGTACTCGAAGGTTTAAAATGAAATTTGAGAATCGATAATTGGATGGAATGAAAAGTCTTCGTTTTTTTACCGGAAAGAAAAATAAAATTACGAACGATCGCGGAGATCAATACCGCGAAGATCAATACTGGCGAAAGACTTTAATCCAGCTCCCAATTCTCCGAAAATACGTACAAATCTTTCGAGTTAATCGAACACCGTTTTTTTCTTTATCGCCACCAGCTTGAAGAAGTTTTGGCAGCCATGGTAGAGGACGCTAAGTTGGATTTTTCGACACGGTGCAACCAGGTGAAATTGCTTGCAGAACTTGCGGTCGAGAATCTGGAACTTCACATATCCACTCCGTAATTTTACTAGTGAGAGTAAAAATGATTTAAGTTATGGTCACCCTTATGTATACAATTTATTTCGAGTCAAAGGATAACACGGCCTTTCTCAGCTGTCCCAATGTGCAGCCGCGTTTTTTTTTCCATTCCGCATGAATTGTTCGTTTAACTGGAGAGCTACTCTTACAGTTCGAAGCTCCAAACCCAAAGATAAATGTATAAACTGTATACTCGAATAAAGTTACTACGTAACCACCACTGAAACTATGAGAAATCGATATTGCATAAACCCAAAGAATCGCAAATGAACTGGTACCGGAAGAACTCGACAAACGCAAACAATATAGTCTTTAGGCGTTCCGTGGCATTCAATGGTCAATTGCAAAGAAATTGGTACAGGACGAATCCTGTCCAATTTGCCAATCCAAAAAACCAATTAACTCAAAAAAATATATTGGTTGAGTCAAATAAATGTCTGATCGCGGAGTGCCACCGATATATTGGATTGTAACAATACTATAAAATATTTGAAAATGTGATTGATTCAAATAACACATTATTTTATTTGAAAATCTCTTCTGTTCTCTAAATATCTACATTATCCTTCAAATAAAATCATATTCTTTTGAAATCATTCTATATACAATCCGTAGATGTATGGATGAAATAATTAAGCGGTTGCTACAACATTTTTTATTTCGTGCAAAAATATAATCAATAGAATGAATTATTTCTTTACTACATCGAAACGAATATGCCATGAGACGTGAGTTTTTCAATTTGATTTAAATCTTAAATAAATAGTGAGCATTAGAATAATCATCCACGACAATAGTGGAGAGAATATCAGATAACCAATGGAATATCCATGAAGAGAATATCAGATATTGAACTGATAAGAACAGATACTACACTTTGATCTTAGCCACAGGCCAAGAAACGATAGTTTTTAGAGTTTCTCCGGCGTTTAAGTAGATTTTCGGTTCGCACTACGCTTACGAGAAACGAGCGCGCGTGCGGCTTCTAGCGGTTACTACGAGAACTACGGTTTTCCTCACACCTATAATTTCGGTGAATGATTTAGTTGAATTTTTTCAACCAGATGCACAAGAAAGAAATTTCATCTTCGCAATTTTTTTACCAATTCAGGCATTTGCTTAATATTTTTCAATGAAAATAAAATATTAATATTTTAACGAATAACGTACTTGAAAATCAATATGGTGAAAAAAATAAAATAACATATTTACTCAATAGAAACTTTATCTGAATCAAACGATCGAAATTCAATGTTTCTCGTGTACTCGAATCAGCAATATTCATATTATGAATTGAAATGCTTTTTTCGTTCGTTGCAGAAAATGCATTCAAAACTATATAATTTGTTCACGATAATTTTTCAGATAGTTTCAATAATATATTGTTCTCGGCTAACAATATATCTTTTGAATGAAAAAAAAAACTTTTAGTTATATCATGTTATTAAAGTCAATAGCATTTTGTTTGGACTAATAAATCGGATTATTTACACCAGCAATTTTACAATTGAATCAACGAAATTTCATTCAATAACGCCAATGATATTGGATCAATCATTTTTTTTCTCAGTGTACGTGGCTACTAAAGGTCATAAGGCAACTGGTACAGGAAGAACCCAAAGAAACCAAGACACGAGAGTTGGACAGAATCTCGAACATATTTACGATTTCGGTGTTTGCATCGACAACGGAAATACTTTTTTTTACCAATCACTCAAATTGTTTTCGACGGATTTAGGCTACGAAAGTCACTCAATTGTTTTCGGGGTCGTTATTAAAGATCAAACCCGTTATTTAAGTACAGAATATATTTAGTACAACAATAAAACTAAAGGAATACAAATTTATTTTCTTTGCATACCATCGAAGCAATTTTCAACACCATACTACCGAACTCTCGTTGAAATTCGAAAATTTGAATTTGTGTGTATTTTTTGAATATATGTGTATTATCGCTGAATGCCGAGTATCCGTTGTGTCAAAAGAGACATTGAATTTCTACCCGCCTATTCGAAAGTACGTTCGAGTTTCCTGGGTAATACACATTGCAGTTTTGATAGTGACCGCACTCCATACAGCACTTGAGGAGGGCCTTCTCCTTGCGGTGTAACTCGATTGACCTTCGTGGATACTCGTTACGGCTTCAGTTTATTCGGGTTTGTTTGATAATCCAAACAAGGGTTAGGTCTCTGCGGCTCGTCATTTCCGTCATCAAACAAACCCAAGTGTAATAGTGCGTGTGAGTTTGTTTAACTTGGTTTGATAACGGAAATGACGAGCCACAGAGATCGAATCTTTGATTGCGGTTGTTTGGCTTGTCGGACAAACCCAAACGAACCCAAACAAGACGTTACATCCTCGTGAGACATTCTGGATTACGCGGAAATGGTAAAAAATGTTGCTCTAACCTAAAAATTATGAAGGTGATAGAAAAAAAGTCCTACAAAAGTTGTTAGTTTTGGCCTGACAAATTTTTTGGTGGAGAAAAAAATCATGTTCCCATTTGAAAAAACATGTCGGTCATCTCAACGTCGCCATTTTAAATTTTGGGCCAAAAAGGATTTTTTGAACGTCCCCTTTGAACCCTAAAAGTTTTATTATAATAAATTATATTATATAAAAAAGTGAGATTAAAATGGGGCACCCGGTATATACACACATATATTAGTTACATTATTTATATACACTCAGGAAAACGTTTGGTACCGTCAAAAAAAAATGGTTTGAATCAACCAATTCCTGCAGTTATGGGTGGCGAACGATATGACCGATTCAATTGACTGCGAGATTTGGTTGAATTACAAATATATATTTATTTCCGGCAACCAAACTTTTTCTTGGTTCAAAAACGCACAGAGTACTTTCAATTCTAATTCCGGTGTCCTGAAAACAAACTTTATTTTAACATACTGAACGGTTGGGTCGGTAATCTCTCCCTTAAAAGCATTTTCAAAATATATAGTTCAACGAAAAACATATACAGTACAATGAAAGATATCTGCATTGAATGAATTGCAGAGCATATTTCAGTCAATACATAATATTTTTGATAAAATATTTTTGATATATTTTAAAAGAAAACCCCCCAACGCTGCTCTAGTCGATCCAACTATATGTTGGTTTGTCCTGAATGACGGCGTAGGTTCTGACAACTGATATTATAACATAGTTGAAGCTGTGTACAGTAAGTTCAATCAAAATTGGTTTTACACCAATCGAATAAATGGCAGATAGAGCATCACAATCAGAAAAAAGTTTGGTGCCGTCAAAAAAAAATGGTTTGAATTAACCAAATCCTGCAGGTGCGGGTAGCGAACGATATGAACGATTCAATTGACTGCGAGATTTGGTTGAATTACAAATATATATTTATTTCCGGCAACCAAACTTCTTCTTGATCCAAAAACGCACAGAGTACTTTCAATTCTAATTCCGGTGTCCGGAAACCAAACGTTATTTGAACATACTGAACAGTTGGGTCGGTAATATCTCCGTTAAAAGCATTTTCAAAATATATAGTTCAACGAAAAATATATACAGTTGAATGACACATGTGTGCATTTAATGAATTACAGAGCATATTTCAGTCAATACATAATATTTTTGATAAGAGTTCATGTATAGTCCGTACCACTGCTAAATCTAAAACCGTTTGATTTTTTGTTCCAGATGATCCATCTCCGAGATTTCATCAACAGCGCAGACCTACATTTTTTTAGGACTTCTTTTAACTACTTTTAAATAGTGGCTTAAATAAATTTGAAATAAAAATTCTGTATTACAAAAGTGTATTTATTAAGCATAACAACTTTTATACCAATATCTATAATAAAAAACTATCAATAAAATTCGTGAAAATAGTCTCTTTTAGCATCTAAAGTGAGAAGACGCCTTAATATTTCCATCGGTGCATGCAACGTGTTAAACCAAATGCAACGGTTCTAAGGGCAGCATTTTTGCATAAGCGGCCCATCTACCAAAGGTGACTTTAACGGGAGACATACACCTAGACGGTTGAGGTCGAGGATTAGGAAGCTATGAACATTCCGTCGACCGTAGAAGACCTACACTATGGGCCTAGTATCGATGATTCCATGAAAGTTGACAAATTTCATGATTTATTCATTCCTAAATTTTCAAACGCGTTTTTCTCAAAACCACGTTTTTCAAATCGGTACCCAAAATTTCTCGAAGACCAACGAACCGATTGCCTTGAGGTTTTTTGTGGTTATTCTATACACCATTATCTAGTATCTGTCATAGGATTTCTTTTCCGTTACTTAGTTTTTGTTTTATAGGCAAAATAATAACTAATTTTTTACCCAAATATCACTATTTATGTTCAAACGTTCGCCATTTTGTCATAAATCGATATTTACAAAGTCGGCTATGACAAGTACTAGATTATAGTATCTAATTGAATAATCTTTTTAGTTTTTTTTTAGATAATTTTTGAAGAAACGCCAGTGGGTACCGTATACGCAGATTTTTTTACGACGCTCCAAGGATCATACAATATCCTTGTATATTTTTGATATTTTTAAATAAAGAAAATTAAACATATTTTTGAATGTATATACTTTTAGATAATTATAACCCCAATCCGAAATTTCAAATAGTTTTCCTTGAAAAAATTCACAAAAATGACCTTTTTCTGGCTCCTAGGTGTATATCTCCCCTTAACCAAACGTGTCGCTGCATAATCGACCTCGTACGATTCAAATGTTTCGTCGAACGTTTTATGATAAACGGAGTTCACACTTAGCAGAGCTCGATTGAAAACATCTGTCTTCATTTGGCAGGCCAACGAGTTAGTACGATGACTTAGCAACGGACCATCGTAATTAAAGTAGAGGAACATTTTACAATTTTGTAACATCAAAGACATTGCGCATTTTATGGCCGGCGAAGAGATTGCAGGACGTTCAGGGAGCTACGTACCGTATTCATTTTTTCTATTCTTTTTTACTAATTATTTAAATAAATTATTTATGCTGACGATCGTTCATGGGTCTGGCAAAAATATATATTCTTGTAGTCTGGATGTTAAGAGGCCGCACCTACCTACAGGCCCGAAAAATATGGCCAAATTCCGAATTTTTTATCTGGAAAACGGTATGTTTAGATTTGGGTTAATCTCGGAATTCTGGTTGGAAGTGAACGAGTGGGAAATGGTTTGAGTTATTCGTGAGAATAGAGGAACGCGCCGGAAAATGACTGGTTGAATGCACACGGGTTTAATATAAAGAATAGGTTTATTTTACACTCTAGGTTTTAACTATTTTAACTATTGTACTAATAAATGACTTGAAGAGTCCCGAGTTGACCGTTGCCGCGGGAGCTAACGCGGGCGTAAATCGCGTTAGTCCGTTGGCGTTAAGAAGGGGGGAAGAGACCGAAGATGAACCTTTTATCGAAGAGACTTGTGACGAAGATGCTAACGAAGTGTTTGAAAAGAAGGGCCAAAGCGATAATATAACGTTGAAAATAAGGGGGGGAAAACCCTACGCCCGGACACTGGACGCGTCAAGCGCGCGACCGACCGAGAGACGCGGGGTCTCCCGAAATTAGGGAGTCGTAGATGGAGTTTCCGAAACATTCTCCCCGCCTTCGGCGACAGTCGTCGACGAAGAGTCCACTGGAAGTACGGCCAACTTGGCAGTCGGTCGCTTGAAGGTGGAAGTGGCCGTGCGAAGTGTCACCACCCTGGTTAGACCATCCGACCCGGGGTGAAGTTCGACCACTCGTGCTAGTGGCCATCGTGAAGGTGGAAGTCGTTCGTCCGTGATTAGCACGAGTGAGCAGATTTTGATTTCGTGTGAAGGGTGTCGCCATTTGGAAATCGACAAGCTTCGCTGAAGGTAATCCGAGGACCATCTCTGCCAGAAGTGCTGTAATTTTGCCTGAAGGAATTGCCACCGTGAAAGTCGAGGTTCTGGAATTGAAGTGAGAGACGGATCTGGCACTGTGGTGAGTGCCTCGCCGATGGTGAAGTGACCCGGTGTGAGGGGAGAAATGTCCTCGGGGTCGTCCGATAAAGGACAAAGTGGCCTGGAATTTAAGACAGCCTCCACTTGCGCAAGAAGAGTCGTAAATTCTTCGTACGTAAGTGAGGCTTCTCCGATTACCCGACGAAGGTGATATTTCGCGGATTTTACCGCAGCCTCCCATTTTCCACCCATGTGAGGTGCGGCCGGAGGGTTGAAGGACCAGTTCGTCCCAAGGTTGGTCAGCGATATGATCGTAGAATTCATTTCTTCATTTCATTCGCGAGTTTTTCGTGTTTTCGGTTTGGACGCTTCGCGCTAATTTAAAGCGATTTCGTGTGTCAACTCCTCGACAATGGCGAGCAACAACGCCAAGATGGAACGCCGCATAGCCGGCCTCATCAGCACTTTTCAGTGCATCTCGAGCTTGGCTGAAAAGAGGAGAAATGCGACTCCTCAAAACACCACCAAGATGCTCGCCACCACGTCCTTGTTGGAAACCAACTGGGAACGCTTCCAAACCGAACAATATCGCGCTGCTCGAGATGAATTGCAAAAACCTCTCGGAAGCGCCATATTTCAAGGATGCCGTAGAATCTCGCTGTCAGCAATCCTACGAAGAAGCCAAGGTAAGCCTGCTCACGGTCAAGGAGCATTACGAGCAGGTCGAACCCACAGGAGCGAATCTGACGGACGTTTCAGCATTCCCGGGCACCTCAAACATCAGAAGCGCGCTCCCAAAATTAAGGGTTCCCGACTTCGACGGAGAGTTTCAATCGTGGAGACCTTTCCGCGATCTCTTCGTTTCGTTGGTCGGCCAGAACCAAGATATCACCGCGGTGGAAAAAATGCACTACCTTCGGCTTTCGGTAAAGGGCGATGCAGCCAAACTCATTGCCAACTTGCCGCTCTCTTCGGATTCTTTCATCTCGGCATGGGATCTCCTCGTAGCCCGGTATGAAAATAAAAGATTACTGGTCACCTCTCATCTGGATCGCTTCTTCAGCATGCCGACGATCGTTTCAAGGTCGTACAAATCATTGAATACGCTCATCAGTACCACGAGCGAGATCCTGAATGCGCTGAGGTCCTTGGAGATGCCAGTCGATGAGTGGAGCGTCATCTTGGCACATTTCATCGTGTCTCGCCTCGATCCCAACCTTCGGGAGCAATGGGACCTCAAATTGGGCAATTCGACCACACCGGCTACACTTCCTCAACTCCGCGAGTTTTTAACCACTTGAGCTCGCGCACTTGAGAGCATCGACGTTGGACGGTCCACTTCAACGTTCAATCGGTCCACTTCTTCGGCTACCTCGAACTCCTCACGATCGCCACGGACTGCGCCTTCCGCTAGGGCAATGCCAGCACGCGGATCTCCTCCCCCGTATCTCAAGGTCCAGGGTGGAGAGTGGACGGCTGATACGGCAGCTGCGGTTGCCGCTACTGTTCCCCTCCAACCAGCCGGCAGCGCGACACAGTGCTGTCATTACTGCCTCGGATCTCACTTCATATCGAAGTGCGACCTCTTCAAAAGAAAGCCCCCGAAGGAGCGACGTGTCATCGCAGAGCAGCGACGCTTGTGTTTTAACTGCCTCGGTCCGCACTCGGCGAACAATTGTCGTATCATTGGGCGGTGTCTCGAGAGTAACGGCAAACATCACACGCTCATCCACCTACCTTCGAGCTCCTCAATGGCCGCTTCAACATCCAGACCGTCGACTTCTCGGGCCTCGTCGCAGAGTCAAACGCCCAAGGGCAAGCCCCTGGCCACTTCGTCGCCAAGCGAAGCTCAGGGTTGACTCGGCGACAGTCAAAAGGGCGACGCCACGGCTGGCTCGCAACCACCCCCGGTTCACCTCTTCACTTCGGTCTCTTCCCCCCTTCTTAAGATCGTCGACGTCGCGCCATTTTCTTTCGCGGATTTTACCGCAGCCTCCCATTTTCCACCCATGTGAGGTGCGGCCGGAGGGTTGAAGGACCAGTTCGTCCCAAGGTTGGTCAGTGATATGATCGTAGAATTCATTTCGGCTGATCCAGCCTTCAAGAGAGCACAAAGTGCAGTATCTGCTCCGATGAAGTTGGTCCCGCAGTCACTATAAATAGTGTGACTGATTCCTCGTCGTCCGGAAAACCGCCGATAGGCGGCAACGAAGGCCTCTGAAGTATAATCCATGACGAGTTCGAGGTGGACCGCGGAAGTAGTGAAGCAAACAAAAACGTCAAGATAAGCCTTATACGTTTTTGTTCCTCGTCCACGCCAGGTCTTGAAAGTGAATGGTCCCGCGTAGTCAATGCCGGTGTGGAGGAAGGCTCGTGAAGGTGTGACTCGCGCAGTCGGAAGTTGACCCATGAGTTGTTGCGCGTGAAGTCCTCGAAATCTGGCACACGTGGTGCACCGAAGGATGTACGATCGAATTGGAGCCCGGCCACCCGGAATCCAGTACGTTCGACGGAGAAAATTTAACGTGGATTGGGTACCACCGTGAAGCGTTCGAAAGTGCGAATCAGCGATGATCAATGAAGTGAGCGGAGAGGTCCGGGGCAATATTGGCGGATGTTTTGCCTCGGGCTGTAGAAGGGCGTTCGTCAGCCGGCCGCCAACTCGAAGGGTCCCTAGTTGGTCGACAAAGGGGTTGAGGGCGGCAAGGGAGTGGCCCCGATTGAGGGTCGCTCCGCTCGAAATCATCTGAAGTTCAGCCGAGAAGTGTGTGCGTTGAACGAGGCGTATCCAGAAGAACCTTGCCTCTTCCAAATCTCCCGTGTTCAGCGGGTAGGTTATTGAGGCGTGCGGGAGCCGTTTGAAGCGGGCCACCACCATCTGACACACTGCCGTGATCCGAAGAAGGCGAGTGAGCGAGGAGTACCGTTGTAGAAGGTCCCAAGTTTTAGGACGATTCTCGGAGGTGGTGGTGAAGGCGAGACCTGATCGTTGTCCGAGGTCGCCATCCGGTGGAAGTTCGGCTGAAGAGACTGGCCATGAAGATGGCGGTCGCGCGAGCCACTCAGGCCCGTGCCACCAAAGATGGTGCTTGGACAGTTGTCGGGGAGTCTGCCCTCGCGACGCACAGTCGGCCGGGTTCTCCTTACCCGCAATGAACCGCCATGTTGCGTGGGAAGGGAAATTTTGGATCGAGGTGACCCGATTTCGGATGAAATCTTTCCATCGGGCCGGATTTGAAGTAATCCATGTCAACGCAACTGAAGAGTCCGTCCGGAGAGAGACTGGGACTTGCGTTAAGTCTAGGGTTCTCTGAACGTGAGAGGCCAGCCTTGAAACAAGTAGAGCCGCCGATAACTCGAGCCGCGGAATTGTGAGTCGTTTGAGGGGGGCTACCTTCGTGTTCGAGCAGACGAGGGTGACCGTTGTGACCCCATCGACTGAAGTTGTTCGGAGGTAGATCACGGCTGACATGGCGAGTTGGGAGGCGTCCGAGAATCCATGAAGCTCGACAGTCGAAGAAGGCGAAAGGTGAAGCCACCGCGGGAGAGAAATGAGCAACAAGTCGCTCAGACTCTCTCGGAAGCGTAGCCATTTTTCCTGAAGTCGAATTGGGAGTCCGTCGTCCCAGTGAAGTTTTGCCAGCCACAGTTCTTGGAGGAAGACCTTCGCGATGACAATGACTGGCGAGATGAAACCCAAAGGATCAAACAAGGATGCCGTTTCCGATAGAACGGTCCTTTTCGTGATATCCCGGTTGAAGGAGAGCTGAAGAAGGAATCTGAAATTGTCCTCGTTGGGATTCCAGACGAGGCCCAAAAGTTTGATGTTGGGATCTTCCGATTGAATCACAACCGGATGCGACTGGGACTCCGAGGTAACATTCCGAAGGGCTTCCGTTGGGTTAGCTGACCATTTTTGAATTGGAAAGCATCCGCGCTGACAGATTCCTTGAAGTTGTTGTGCCGTTGCCTGAAGTTCGTGAATCGTCAAAGGTGAAATCGCCAGTGGGAAGTCGTGCCCCTCATCCTCGACCAGTTGAAGCATGACCCGGATGGCGAGAAAGGGAGCACAAGTGAGGCCGTACGTGACTGTAGTTAGTTGATATGGGACGACTCGATCCTCCTGGTCCACCCATAGGATTTGCTGGAGGTCCCAGTCGTCCGGATGGACTGCGATCTGCCGGAACATTTTCGCAACATCGGTGGCGAAAATGAACCGATGGCGTCTGATCCAGAGCAGAACGTCCGACGTATCTTGTTGAAGTTTGGCCCCGGTGTGAAGGATGTCGTTGATCGATACACCGTTCGATGTTTTGAAGGAACCGTTGAAGACGACACGAAGTTTGGTAGTGGCGCTATGGAGCCGAAAGACACCGTGATGTGGGAGAAAAAACCGTGGTCTCGAAGACGTTGCCGTTGGAGCACGAGCCATGTGAGACGGGTTCTCGTATTCTTGGAGGAAGGCGTTGTAGAGACCGCGATACGACTCATTTCTCGAGAGTCGCCGTAGGAGTTGAAGAAGGCAGCGTTTCGCACCCGAATACGAATCTCCGAGTAGCGATGGAGGATTCTTGAAGGGGAGCCGTACGATATATCGGCCCGTGTGGTCCCTCGTATGAGTGTCCTTGAAGTGTTGTTCGCAAGCGGATTCGTCCGGGTCGGTTGTAGGGGCTGAGTCCGGAGGAATTTCCTCTTGTTCCCAAAACTTCTCTAGTAAAGAAGTGACCTCGTCTTCGATGGAGGCATGTTGAATGCGAACCGAATTTGAGGTGGAACCGTTGACGGGACCGAGTACAATCCATCCGAGAAGCGTGCGCTGAGCGATGGGATCGATGGCCCGACCCTTGACGACGTCTGACTCAACCAGAAGACCGTACGCGTCAGCTCCGATGATGACGTCGATTGGTCCCGGTTTCAGAAAGTCGGGGTCTGCCAGAAGAAGTCCTTGAAGATGGTCCCATTGCCCCGAAGTAGCGAACGAGGGAAACGTCGACGTTAATGCGTTTAGAATAAACGCCGTCACTCGGAAATTTGAGGTTGAATCATGGATTGAAGATACTGTGACGGTGGTAGCTCCCCGCGTCCGTCCCGCTGGCTGGCCTCCGATTCCGTGGATGTTGATGGACGCGGCCATCCTTTGTGTTCGAAGGAGTTGGACCGTGCGTTCAGAAATGAACGAAAGTTCCGCGCCCGGGTCGATGAGGAGTCTCGCCCGCTGCGAGATTCCCGATGAGGAGGTCAAAATAGCTTGACTCGTAGCTAGCAGAACGGAGGGTCGAATGGCCAGAGCGTTTGAAGAGTCCTTTGTATAATGCGGAGGGGTACTCGGGTTTTCGAAGAAGTCTGAAGCGACCGAAGAGAAGAGGTGAACTGGGGGTGGTTGCGAGCCAGCCGTGGCGTCGCCCTGTTGACTGTCGCCGAGTCAACCCTGAGCTTCGCTTGGCGACGAAGTGGCCAGGGGCTTGCTCTTGGGCGTTTGACTCTGCGACGAGGCCCGAGAAGTCGACGGTCTGGGTGTTGAAGCGGCCGTTGAGGAGCTCGAAGGTAGGTGGATGAGCGTGTGATGTTTGCCGTTACACTCGAGACACCGCCCAGTGATACGACAATTGTTCGCCGAGTGCGGACCGAGGCAGTTAAAACACAAGCGTTGCTGCTCTGCGATGACGCGTCGCTCCTTCGGGGGCTTTCTTTTGAAGAGGTCGCACTTCAATATAAAGTGAGATCCGAGGCAGTAATGACAGCACTGTGTCGCGCTGCCGGCTGGTTGGAGGGGAACAGTAGCGGCAACCGCAGCTGCCGTATCAGCCGTCCACTCTCCACCCTGGACCTTGAGATACGGGGGAGGAGATCCGCGTGCTGGCATTGCCCTAGCGGAAGGCGCAGTCCGTGCCGATCGTGAGGAGTTCGAGGTAGTCGAAGAAGTGGACCGATTGAACGTTGAAGTGGGCCGTCCAACGTCGATGCTCTCAAGTGCGCGAGCTCGAGTGGTTAAAAACTCGCGGAGTTGAGGAAGTGTAGCCGGTGTGGTCGAATTGCCCAATTTGAGTTCCCATTGCTCCCGAAGGTTGGGATCGAGGCAAGACACGATGAAATGTGCCAAGATGACGCTCCACTCATCGACTGGCATCTCCAAGGACCTCAGCGCATTCAGGATCTCGCTCGTGGTACTGATGAGCGTATTCAATGATTTGTACGACCTTGAAACGATCGTCGGCATGCTGAAGAAGCGATCCAGATGAGAGGTGACCAGTAATCTTTTATTTTCATACCGGGCTACGAGGAGATCCCATGCCGAGATGAAAGAATCCGAAGAGAGCGGCAAGTTGGCAATGAGTTTGGCTGCATCGCCCTTTACCGAAAGCCGAAGGTAGTGCATTTTTTCTACCGCGGTGATATCTTGGTTCTGGCCGACCAACGAAACGAAGAGATCGCGGAAAGGTCTCCACGATTGAAACTCCCCGTCGAAGTCGGGAACCCTTAATTTTGGAAGCGCACTTCTGATGTTTGAGGTGGCCGGGAATGCTGAAACGTCCGCCAGATTCGCTCCTGTGGGTTCGACCTGCTCGTAATGCTCCTTGACCGTGAGCAGGCTTACCTTGGCTTCTTCGTAGGATTGCTGACAGCGAGATTCCACGGCATCCTTGAAATATGGCGCTTCCGAGAGGTTTTCGCAATTCATCTCGAGCAGCGCGATATGTTCGGTTTGGAAGCGTTCCCAGTTGGTTTCCAACAAGGACAAACGCGTGGTGGCGAGCATCTTGGTGGTGTTTTGAGGAGTCGCATTTCTCGTCTTTTCAGCCAAGCTCGAGATGCACTGAAAAGTGCTGATGAGGCCGGCTATGAGGCGTTCCATCTTGGCGTTGTTGCTCGCCATTGTCGAGGAGTTGACACACGAAATCGCTTTAAATTAGCGCGAAGCGTCCAAACCGAAAACACGAAAAACTAGCGAACGAAAATGGCGCGATGTGTCGACGAGCGTTGCACGCGCGAGAAATGGCGCGAAGCGTCCAAAACGGAAACATGAAAAACTCGCGAAAGAAAATGGCGCGACGTCGACGATCTTAGCACGCGCGAGAAAAAAATGGCGCGAAGCGTCCAAACCGAAAACGACAACTCGCGAACGAAAATGGCGCGATGTGTCGACGAGCGTTGCACGCGCGAGGCGTCCGAAATCGACGAGAAAGAAAAACTCGCGAGATTGTGGCACGAAGCGTCCAAAACCGAACACGAAAAACTCGCGAGAGAATATATGTCGCGACGTCGATGAGCGTTGCACACGCGAGAAATGGCGCGAAGCGTCCAAATCGAATATACGACAACTCGCGAACGAAAATGGCGCGATGTGTCGACGAGCGTTGCACGTGCGAGAAATGGCGCAAAACGTCCAACCCGGAAACACGAAAAAACTCGCGACGGAAACTGGCGCGACGTCGACGATCTTAGCACGCGCGAGAAAAAATGGCGCGAAGCGTCCAAACCGGAAACACGAAAAACTCGCGAACGAAAATGACGCGATGCGTCGACGAGCGAGATGCGCGAGGCGTCCGAAATCGACGAGAAAGAAAAACTCGCGAGATCGTGGCACGAAGCGTCCAAAACCGAACACGAAAAACTCGCGAAAGAATATGTCACGACGTCGACGAGCGTTGCACACGCGAGAAATGGCGCGAAGCGTCCAAACCGAATACACGACAACTCGCGAACGAAAATGGCACGATGCGTCGACGAGCGAGATGCGCGAGGCGTCCGAAATCGACGAGAAAGAAAAACTCGCGAGATCGTGGCGTGAAGCGTCCCAAACCGAACACGAAAAACTCGCGAAAGAATATGCCGCGACGTCGACGAGCGTTGCACACGCGAGAAATGGCGCGAGCGTCCAAACCGAATAGGCCTCCGAAGTAACTCTTGTGGCGCACCCTTGCGGCGAGTTTTGGCAAAACTTGGATTGGTTTTCGTCTGCTAGTGCAGTATGCCGGTCGCCATTTAAATCAGGTGTCCAATCAATGATGCTTGCTCAAGCCTAGCTCTTTCGTGTTTGTGCCGTTTTTACTTAACCGCCATGCGCCAATCCAAGTTTTGCCACCGGCAGCCGTTACGGGGCGCCATCACGAAAGTTACTTCGGAGGCCTATACACGACAACTCGCGAACGAAAATGGCACGATGCGTCGACGAGCGAGATGCGCGAGGCGTCCGAAATCGACGATAAAGAAAAACTCGCGGGATCGTGGCACGAAGCGTCCAAAACCGAACACGAAAAAACTCGCGAAAGAAAGGATGCGCGACGTCGACGAGCGTAGCACACACGATCGAAAAACCGAGAAGCGTTCACACGAATCACGAAAGCGTGAAAATGTCCGACGAAGATGCGCGAGGCGTTGAAATCGATGGAAAAGAAAACTCGCGAGATCGCGGCACGAAGCGTCCAACACGAAAGGAAAGAATTCCCGAATGCCCAAGCTCTCGTGTTGTCGATCGACACGCACGTAGTCTTGGTTACGCGTGGCGTGAAGCGTCCGAAAAACGAGGCGAAAACTTGTGAAGACGGTCTCTTGCACGAGAGCGCACGATGTCGCGAGAACGTGGTCGGAAGAAGAGACGAGATCGCTCGATCGACCGGCACGTTGAGCGTCCGGTAGACCAGCCACAGGCCGAAGCGCGCATGCGCGCGTGTATGGAGTCCGATGCCTGGCTCGCCCGAGAGCGAGAGAGCGCGATGTATCGGGCGCGGTGCGCGTGCGAGAGAGAGAGAGCGATGCTTCGCTCGAGCTCGTCTTGCGAGAAGGACGATTAGAATTCGCGGCCGGCGTGTGGTCACGTGACCGCGATGAAAATTACCCGTTTTTCTCGCGCACCGGATAGAAAGACTGCTTCCTTTGCCTTTTTTCAGCGAATAACTCACTTTTTACCACTTCGTTCACTTGAATCCGGCTCGAAGGACCATGTTTAGATTTGGGTTAATCTCGGAATTCTGGTTGGAAGTGAACGAGTGGGAAATGGTTTGAGTTATTCGTGAGAATAGAGGAACGCGCCGGAAAATGACTGGTTGAATGCACACGGGTTTAATATAAAGAATATATTCATTTTACACTCTAGGTTTTAACTATTTTAAGTATTGTACTAATAAATGACTTGAAGAGTCCCGAGTTGACCGTTGCCGCGAAAGCTAACGCGGGCGTAAATCGCGTTAGTCCGTTGGCGTTAAGAAGGGGGGAAGAGACCGAAGCTGAACCTTTTATCGAAGAGACTTGTGACGAAGATGCTAACGAAGTGTTTGAAAAGAAGGGCCAAAGCGATAATATAACGTTGAAAATAAGGGGGGGGAAACCCTACGCCCGGACACTGGACGAGTCAAGCGCGCGACCGACCGAGAGACGTCGACCTCTAGCGGGGTCTCCCGAAATTAGGGAGTCGTAGATGGAGTTTCCGAAACACGGTACATGAAAAAGAAACGCATTTTTTAAACACAAAGGTACATATATTGAAAGACTTTAAAGAATTTTAAAAAGTCTTAAATATTTCGAAATGATCGATGCAGTAGTCTTTGAGATACTTTACTCACCGACTTTGAAAACGTACTTCCGAGAAAAGAACGTTTAAAGTTTTCGGGCGTCAACATAACAGCCTCTAAATCTGTCAATTTTGATCCGATTACTGTGAAATTTTCAGGGAACATTTATAAGATATATACTGTCCAAATGCATTGGTTTGAAAGAAAGTGATTTTTCGACTTCTACAACTAGGCATAACCCGTTAATAATTCATTTGTCGTGTCTTGTTCATTTTTACTGATGACGTAAGTCGCCCCGAGGACACGTTGGTAAAATTTTCCTCATTTCACCCTCTTTTTGAAGTGTTTTTTTGGACACTCGTTCAGACCTCATTGAGCAAGACAGAAAAATGTTGAATCTCACGAAAGTTCTTTGCCTCCTACTAGTCGCTACGATAAGTGCGCATTGTATGGAAAATTTCTACGCACCTGAATCGAGTGATTCCGATTACAGAAGTGCTAAGAAAATAAATACATAATAAGAACAAAAGCCATGAATAAAGAAATATTTATTAATGTCACGATAATAAAGGATTACGTTTTGAGTTATATTCAATTGTGCGATAACCATTAGTATCATTAACGTCATTATTGATATTATAATAATGAAGAATTTCCAGTTCAGCTCCATCCAATTGCCTAATATTATTATTGAAATTATTCAAGCAAGTGCATACGAGCAACAAATGATAAAATAATTATTTTCATTCAATGAAGGCAACAAGCGCGACGCCAACGCCTCCTGGTGAACCAATCCAACGCGTCTTGGATAAAGCAATAAATATATCGCTAATAAAAGTAAAGACGTTCTATGTTGAAAAATTAGAATGCATAGCATGGGAAAAATTAAATCTGCGATATAAAGTGAAAGCCTTAGTGCCTGTGCTGATGAATTCGAATCAACTGGAATTCTTCGATCGCATGAGTCAAGTAAATGTTGCAAAAGAATCGTGGAGATGAACAAAGCAAACTAATGGCAATCGGAGGAAAGCAAAATGAAAAGATGTACATATACAGGGTGGTCCATTTAACTTGACCACCCCAAATATCTCCGTAGCCTTTAGAGTGACGAAAAAAATGTCAGAGGTAATTTGATTGATTTCAAAGTGAAAAATTAATTTTTGTCAAAGTCGTAGTTTTTGCGTTCTCAAGGTCATCAATGGTTTTTCGTTATCCGTCATTTCGTTATTCCATAATTCGAAATAAATTGTATACGTGAGGCTAAAAATAACTCAAATTACTTCCAGTCTCACTACTTAAATTACTGGGTGGATGTCCCAATTTTAGATTCTCAAACGCATCGTGCGCCATTATTTTCGCCATCTCGCACAGTTTCGAAAAATTTGACTTTGCGTTCTCTGCAATGGGTTCCAGAAACTCCTCAAGCTGGTAAGGAAATAAAGAAAACACGGTGTTCAATTAACTCGAAAGATTTGTATAAATTTTTATTCCACCCATTGGTCGTCTCTCAAATGTCATTTGGAACCTTCGAATACAACGTTACATTGAAAATACAGTGAAAAGGAAAAAAAAATCATTTTTGACAATTTTAATTTTTGATACAATTAATTTCAATCCCTTTTTATGATTGCTGTTTGTTTTGATTGTTTGGAATTTATTTTGGGCTTTCTCAGAGACTTTGTTTCAATGGATTGTCATGATAGGGGTATGATACACACCTCCTTTAGACACAAGGCAGCTTCCTTACTGTGGTGCGAATTGCCATGGTGCGAGGATGCGCAGACACCGGCCGAAACCTGCTTCGACTTAATCATTTCATGGTGTATGTGAAAGTCCCTCTCTAACGCGTTTTGTAATTCGTCGATGAGTTCTACATTGTTTTTCAATTCCTTGATCTCCTGCGGTTCGACCTTCAGGCGGTTGCGTGTGTGTAAGCGTGGATCGTCCACACGAAGGAGCTCTGTGCAACGAATAATTCACGAGCTGACATACATCATCAGGCACTGATTCGCTCACCATCGTGATCACTGGTTATACAGGGTGGACCATTTAACGTGACAACTCCAAATATCTCCGTTGCCTTTAGAGTGACGAGCAAAATGCCTGGAGGTAATTTGATTGATTTACTGAAGGGCTGATACAGTGGTGAAAAATTCATGTTTGTCAAGGTCATATTTTTGACGTTCTCAAGGTCATCGATGGTTTTTCAAATGGGAACATGTTTTTTTTTAATTAGATATTGTAACTGATATTCAGACGAATCCAATGTCCTATGATATCATGACCTTGAAATGATTTTTCACCAAAATACACGTGTAAAAACGGGAAATCGTGATGGTATTGACAATAAGCATATCCGAATAATGTAATTGAATTTTTTGTGCAGAAAAATTATTGTAACAAATGCTCGAAGTGATGGCCATTAACATCAACACATTTTTGAAGACGTCGGATGAATGATTCTCTTGACTTTCGAATAGTTTCTGGTGTGATAGCGGCGCAGGCTCTTGTAATTCGTTCTCGCATGTTCGCCGGCGTCGTCGGAACATCATGGTAAACACGATCCTTTATAACTCCCCATAGGAAGAAATCAAGTGGCGTTAAATCCGGCGAACGAGCAGGCCAAAGGATTACTGCACCTCTCCCAATCATGTTGATACCACATTCGGCATCGCTGTGCTAACGGGACATTTTGTAGTGATTCCCCCAAAGTGTTGTTCAACAAATCGATGTATTTCCGAGCATTCAAATTGCCGTCTATGAAAAATGGTCCGTATTTTGTTGATCAGTATTTTGGTAAAAAATCATTTCAAGGTCATGATATCATACGTCTACAACGTCTTAATAAAAATAAAACATGTCCCCATTTGAAAAACCATTGATGACCTTGAGAATGCAAAAACTATGACCTTGACAAAAATGAATTTTTCACCACTGTATCAGCCCTTCGAAATCAATCAAATTACCTCTGACATCTTTTTCGTCACTCTAAAGGGAACGGAGATATTTGGGGTGGTCACGTTAAATGGTCCACCCAGTATATGTAGATCATTTTATTTTGCTTTCCTCCGATTGCCATCAATTTGCTTTGTTCATCTCTACGATTCTTTTGCAACACTTACTTGACTCATGCGATCGAAGAATTCCGGTCGACTCGAGTTCAACAGCGCAGGCACTAAGGCTTTGACTTTATATCGCAGATTTAATTTTTTCCATGCTACGCATTCTAAGTTTTCAACATAGAACGTCTTTACTTTCATTAGCGATATCTTTATTGTTTTATCCAAGACGCGTTGGATTGGTTCACCAGGAGGCGTTGGCGTCGCGCTTGTTGCCTTCATTGAATGAAAATAATTATTTCGTCATTTATTGTTAGTATGCACTTGCTTGAATAATATCAATAATAATATTAGGGAATTGAATGGAGCTGAATTGGAAATTCTTCATTATTATAATATCAATAATAATGTTAATGATACTAATGATTATCACACAATTGAATAGAGCTCAAAATGAAATCCTTTATTATCGTGAAATTAATAAATATTTCTTTACTCGTCGCTTTTGTTCGTTTATGCGAGTATTTATTTTTCTGAGCACTTCTGTAATCGGAATCACTCGATTCAGTTGCATGACAATTTCCATACAATGCGCACTTATCGTAGCGACTAGTAGGAGGCAAAGAACTTTCGCGAGATTCAATATTTTTCTGTCTAGCTCAATGAGGTCTGAACGAGTGTCGAGTACGTCCTTTGTTGGTTTATAGATCGATCGCGCCTTCTTTTCGTGCCACAGGATTCTAATTTGTCCAAAAAACACGTCGAAAAGAGGGTGAAATGAGGAAAATTTTACCAACCTGTCCTCGGGGCAACTTGCGTCATCAGCAAAAATGAACATGACACCACAAATCAATCATTAAGGAGTTATGCCTAGTTGTAAAAGTCGAAAAATCCCTTTCTTCAAAACCAATATATTTGGACAGTATATAGGGTGTCCGAGAAGTAACGTACGCCCTTCTAGCATCTGGTAGGAAAAAAAATTCTGAGACGAAAAGTCCTTAGTGATTTTTTGACCTGCATCGATCTGCATGGATCTTTTCGAAATTTTTAAGGCTTTTTCTAGATATAAAAATATACTACTTGATCGAAGGACTTTTTCCGATTTCTTTCATTGAATAAATCGACGATCGTCAACGACTCGTATTTATTGTTGACTTAAATATCCCGTTCGCTTTTCAAATTTCAGATGAACTGTTTAAGCTGGAAGATGTGCAACGCCAAACGTCGCGAAGAAATGTATCATTTGCTGGCGCCATGTTGTTGTTTTTGTCTATTTTTGGGGACTTTTTTTCAAGGCTTTCAATATATGTACCTTTGTGTTTAAAAAATGCGTTTCTTTGTCACCAACCGTTTCCCAGATAGAAAATCCCGAATTTGGCCATGTTTTTCGGGCCCGTAAGTAGATGCAGCTCCTTAAAATGCAGACTGCAAGAATGTGTATTTTTGCCAGACTCATGAACAATCGTCAGCATAAATAATTTTTCAAAAAATTTGGTTAAAAAAAATCCCGATTTTCGGCCCTGCAACCTCGTCGCCAGATATAAAATGCGCATTGTCTTAGGTGGGTTACGAAATTGTAAAATGTTCATCTACTTACATTACGACTGTCCGTTGCTGGGTGATCGTACTAACTCGTTGGCCTGCCAAATGAAGACTGACTTTCAAGATCGGGCTCCGCTAAGTGTGAACTCCACTTATCATAAAACGCTCGACGAAACATTTGAGTCGTACGAGGTCGATTATGCAGCGACACGTTTGGCTAAAGCCGCCTCTGGTAGATGGTCCACACGTTCAAGCTTCTCCAAAGAGAATCTCATTTTTCTCTTAAAAAACAGCATGCTGAAGTCATTGTTATTGACACATGATTTATCCAATTAAAAATGCGGTCGTGAACCGAAAATGACTAGGGTAAGCTGGTATAGGAGTACGCAGGCGATAAGAGTACGCAGTTAAGCTAATGACGAAACGATTTGCTAATCGAAGCTAACTTCTGTTGTGTTTAGACCGCCTCACAGGGTAAGGTTTCTGACCAAAAAAAAAATCCAAAGTGAAATAAAACGAAGAGGCTCGGTAGATTTGAAGTTTTGGTGGAAAATTCTTATTTATTTTTGACATTTTCAAAGCATTACAAGTACGATATACAATTTACTTTCTTCGAAAACAACTGTTAATTTCGTACACCGGTTTACTAAGGTTATTGTTAAAATGAAGGGAATTTCGCATCTCATCAATAAATGGCAGTAACAGTCATGTTTGTTTAAAATGTGCAGGTGGTAAAGAGTACGCAGTGCTTGGGTGTGTAGGAGTACGCACGTACTCTTATAGGACTGTTGTTCATTTTTTTTTTTACAAGTATACAAAGTATACAAAAAGTATACATTCTCATATATATATATATATATATATTATTGTATTTTATATATATAGTATATATTTTATATATATGGGACATACCACGCCATTTCACCTAGCCCGTAACCCCGATTATTTTTGGTTTTTCTGATTTTTTTTGTAAGATTGTACCCCATGAAAGGAATATCCATACCAATTTTTCGGTTTTTATCTCTTCACTTTTAGGAGTTATAATTTTCCAAAAATGTCGATATCTTTCTGAATTTTTTTTTTGTTTAGAAGACGTTTATCATTTTAATCTCCAATAATTCTTAATTTAATGATTTTGTGATTTCCAATTTGGCTCCGCCCGGCTTGAACCGGTTTATTTTTAGTTTGTGAGGAATTTTACGAAAATAATTATTTTGAATAAGAAAATATGTTTTTTTTCGTTAAATTCAGCACAAATAAAACATAAACTGTTTCAGGCCTGACGAAGCAGAATTGCAAATCATAAAATCATTAATAGCATTATTGGAGATTAAAAAGATAAAAGTCTTCTGAAAAAAATATGATTAATTCGAAAAAAAAATAGAAGGGAAAATGGACCCGCGATGAGACTAGTCTTAAAAATCATAAAATTGGTGGCTCCATTTTAAAGAATTGAAAAAAAGGTAATCATTAAAAAAAATAGTTTTCACTTTAGAAGCAAAAAAAACGTTGACATTGATAATTGATAATTTTTTTCATATATTCTAACGAAAGTGTGCTTCAAAATAAATAAAAAAAAATGGCATAGTGACATTGGTCGATATCTCAATTGGTTCAGGAGATATCAGCGTTTAAACATTTCCAAAACTTCCGAAATCGACATTTTTTGGAGAATTATAACTCCTAAAAGAGGAGAAATAACAATCTAAAAATTGGTGTGGATATTTCTTTCATGGGATACAATTTTACAAAAACAATCAGGAAAACCAAAAATGGTTGGGGCCACGGTCTAGGTGAAATGGCGTGGAATGCCCCATATTATATATAAACATAACATATAAAATATGTTCTAGATATAGTATATATAGTATTTTGTATATATATATAGTATATATTTTTTTACGCGTATACAAAGTATACAAAGGAATATACGAAGAACCAATTTGAGAGGAATGGATCGAGTGCTTGAAGTGTAAAGCTTGGTGGCATGAGAAATTCACCGCTCATACAAATGTGGGCACCTTTAAGGAGGTACGGTGATGACCACGCTAGTAAACTAAGAGTCTATTTTTCGCCATAATACCGCTACGTTTTAGACATATGTGTGTGGCCTATATTTCGAGAAATATTTTTTAAGTATTGAATTTCAAGCTACTTATTATTTTTATAATATGAAAACAAACGTAATAATCTACTACTCGACTTCAGTAGTACGCCATATCGTCGACGTTTAGCATCGTTGCATTTTCGATAGCTGTCATCGGTCCCACACGCTCGGCTTATTATTTTTGGTAGCCGGTAAACATGGAGAATGAAAATAAGTACTGTAGAAGTTTATCAAGAGAGTAACAGGATTGTACCTGAAGTCCAGTTTAGAGACAAAGGTAGATTCTGTCGGACAAGAATTAGGGAGTGAAAAGATGATATTGCGAATGCAAATGAAAAACGTCGCGTTGACGTTAACCTCAATATCCAATGTCCAATCTGTCCGAAGTCAAAACATATTTCATCGATTGTTATGTTATTTTTCCCTTTCCTAATTTTCAAAATATTTGCAGATATAAAAACAAACATTCATTTTATATGACGGTTTTTCCATGCTGAATTTACATATAAATGCGTTGTATGCATGTCGCCAGAAAGGTTGAGATGCCTTAGCTATATATAAAAGAACTTTGAGTAAATATCGACGAAAGGCCTTTTATAATCGATTAAAAAACGTACGGCTTCACACAACCATATTTTTAATTCGCGTTGAAAATATCCGATAGAAGAATCAAATTTGCGCGGGTATCCGGCGTTGCCACACTTCGAGCAAGATGGCTGCGGTTACGTCACGAGACGTCTCTCTCGCCGAATACTTCGGTTTTTCGCGACTTTATTTCTAAATTTATTGCTTATTTCTGCGGTGAGCTTTCCAATTCAAGTTGCCTTATTGATCACAACGAACCAACGAACGCAACCGTCAGTTTTTTTTACGCGTGTCTTGGCTCCAAGTAGCACAAAAAAATCGATATATGAGAGGACAGGCACATTTTGTCGTCTACGTGTGACTAATTGACCAACTTTAACAATTAATAACTGGAAAACTGTACGGTAAATCTCGTGGAAACTCCGCATACGCATGGACGAAGCACTCGACAATGTTATTTAAAAAAATCGGGCTTTTATCTTGGACTCGCTCCAATCACCGTACCTCCTTAATTGCGAGTTACACGTCGATTGATGCTTGCGTATTCTTAAACGCCCGTATGTCTAAAAGTTCGCAAATCCCGTTTCGTAGTTTTTAGTTTTTTACTTTTAAAAACATTGAGATTCCTCATTGTCGCTCATAATTTAAATAGAATAATAGATATTCTGTCAATTAAAACAAAAACCGATTCATAAAATGTATTTGTTTGTTTTTTTCACCGCTTTGAAGCTTAGGTGCGTACTCCTATACCAGCTCACCCTACTGTTTGAACACCAACTGTGCAACTTCAAGTCAATAGTGTAAAAGTTACGCAAGATATCAATTCCGCCGTGTCAAGATATGTTGTTTCGATATAATTGCGTTCAAACCCAACGGATCGCGGTAAACCTGACGCACACTGTTCCACTAAAAGAGATGTAACTTCGTTAATTTTTAGAATTTCAGTGTCCGGTTGGTCTTAAAATATTCTCGAAAGGTCACACTATAACAATATGCAAAAAACGATTTTTTTTAAAGTTTTCAGAGAGGTAACCCCCTTAACGGAGACTTTGTCCTTGAAATTTAGCGGGAGATGTTAACGGCTCAACATGAGCAGCTAGAAGAAGAGGAGGGATGCCTCTATGGACCAGGCATTGCCGATTAGCGGTAATTATAAACACATTTGCGTAAACACATTAGAAAACTTTAAACGCGTTTTTCTCGAAAACACGTTTTTAAAAATGGCTGACATTCTCCTGACCGCTGTAATTAACATATCGACCTGAAATTTGGAGAGCATACTCAGAAAATATGTCTTCACGAAATGACGGATGGTTTTTTTCGATAGATACATTTTTGCATTTATTATTTATCTTTTTATGCGAAAAAAACGCAAAATTCGATTTTATTTTAAATTGCCGCCATTTTCCGAAATTTGTACTAAACGAAAAACCCATCCGTCATTCCATGACGAAAGGGTCACAGATTGATAATATGCTTTGAATTTGTGTTTCAGATCAACAAAGAGGGGGCAGTGATGTCAGCCGTTTACCTCCCGCGATTTGAGGACCTGTTTTCGCGGAGCTGCAACGACTGCCATTTTGGTTTTTTTTCAAAACAATTTTTTTTTGACGTTCTGTGTATCATGAATAAACGCAAGAAAAAAAACCGCACTCAAAAAGCTTTACTCGTTTCCTTTAAAAAAAATAAAATGTAAACACCTGAAATATGGCACTCCAAAGACAAAGTCTCCCTTAAAATGAAAATAAATGTACATAATGTCCCACACTAGAAATTTCGTCATTCGTTTTTTCCAACCTATACTTAACTATGAGATTTTGCGAAAAATTGAAACCTTCTCCGCCTCGAATTTGCAAAGCTACCAAACCTGTCCAAAGTCAAGATCATCTCGAGTAGTGGCCAAGGATGCTAATCCTCCTGCTGAAAATTCGAAATCTTATTGTGGGGTACACGTACTTACCACGTACAACCATCTACCTTCAGTGAAAAATTCATATTCTACGCTAGAAACTGCTGGGTTTTCGTCTCTTTTACTGGACTACTATCACAACCCCTCAAGAGGAATGCAAAAGAACGTTTCCATGGATGTATGGTGTACGAGTGCCGAAACTCACAGAAAATATGTTCATCATTTCGCCGCTGTATACATGGCATCCTAAAACTACTGGTACATACTGAAATATAAGTAATTAGACGAGACGAAATGAAGCGAGCATGGGCACAAAAGGACTGTTACATGTGCATTTTCGTTACCACACCCCCGCACATAGGTATATCTATGTGTACAGAAATACAAGGTGTCCCGAAAGGAGTGCCGCAATATTGAAGGGTAGATGGATTGTAGTCTCAATAAAAAGTCTTCTTCCGGTTTTCTCTTCGATCGATCATTCATCAGATATTAATTCATTTGTGGCATCGAGGGTGGATACGCTTGCGTAATACGAAACTATCAGGTGTAAAAATTATCTTATGAGATTCTGAGTCATCTAATGAAGTTCTAATTTATCTCATGTACTTTTATTTGCTCTGCTGAAATACTGATCGTAGGAGACCCAATCAATCGTTTCAAGTTCTGTTGGCCTCGGATATAATTTATCTGCTGAAGGTCCGATCGCCAGAGATCTGACAGACTCAATTTATTTAATAATGTTCCGATCTTCACGGAACTGATTGACTTGATTGATCTGACAACGTTGTGATTTGGGGGTGTACACACATTACGTAACGCCAAATTTCCCAATTTTTGACATCGATATCTTTGTGAAAGTTTATCTGTAAATAAATGTCAACAATTTATCGATATCTATACAAATGTAGCTATCGTTATGCATAGCCGTTTTTTTATTTGGGTTTTTTTTTTACAAAATGCCGACGGTCTGGACATTTTTTTCTATTTTCAAGGCAGTTTTTTAATTCAAGCAGTCTTAAAAAATAGTAATCATCAAAATTGTACAAATAGGCTAAGTATAACCTTAGCCACTACGATTACAAAAACGTTTAAAAGATAAAAACGAATGACGAAACTTCCAGTGTGCGACATTCTGTACATTTATTTGCATTTCAATACAAATATCCATCCATGCAATGTTTCCAAGCGCAGCATTTTTGCACGCGGAAACCATCTACCAGAGGTGACTTTGGCCAAACGTGTAGCGGAATAATCGACATCGTACGAATGCAATGTTTCGTCGAGCGTTTTATGACGAACTAAACTCACACGTATTGTAAAATAGAAAATCAAACGCCGCATTGATCGCCAGTATCTTCGTCGTTTGTTATCAACATATGACTGTTTCATAATCGAAGCCTATGTAGGATAAGGTTCCGAGCCCCCACCACCGTTCGAGCTGAAATTTTGCACGACCCTTCCTTTTAATATTTTCAGATAACCCATAAAGGAATTTTCAGCGACTCACAATAATTTTCGAGATGTTGAATTTTAAAGTTGTTTAAAGTTGTTTGTACGGTGTGAAGGGGGCCATCAAATGCGACCATTTTTTTTTATTTCGGTGGAGGCGGTGAGCACATTAAAGGTCACCTCCACTTTTTAAAGTGGAATGGTACATTTTTTTCCAACCATCTTGTGTAGCACCTCAAGCCACATAAAAAATATTAGGGAGTCAAAGTCGTTCAAGGTCATTCAAGGTCAGTGTCGATAATACAAATCTAAATGTCGCGGATGACTACCGAATATTTGATAGTAATCCGAGATATTTAGATTTGTATTTCATTTTAATAGGTTTCCATTCAGTTTTAGCAGTTCATAATAAATCACACCCCCACTGATTGTCGTAATGGATCCATTTTTCATCGCCAGTGACAATTCGATGCAAAAAACCGGGAGGCAAAACTCCCCGCAAAACACTTTATTCGGCACAAATGTTGACGTATTTAATAAATTATAAAATGTTGTTATTTACGATTCAAAAAGGGGTTATGTACAGCAAATGACATTCAATGATAGTTGTTTCACGATGAATACATTACTGTCGGTAACAACGAAATACTGTATTACCTACGCCATCTCTTGTAAAACGCTACGAATTAATTCCCATACCTAAAATATATCTGCGACGTCTCCGTTCATACCTATATATGTTAACGCGCTCTGTTTTGTCCAAACAAAAATACCCAAACAAACAAACAAACCCAAAAACTATTGCGAGCCGCCAAAAATCTTTTTAAGAGTTGTCTTAAAATATTAAAAGGAAGGTTTGCGCAAAATTTCAGCTCGATCGGAGGGGGGGGTTCGGAATCTTACCCGTCTATGCACTTTCATAATAGCTAATGTGTGGACTAACTTGAGCCGTTATCGTTTTGCAGTTCTATATTTCGATACGAACGGCATGTATTTGTTATGTAGAGCTGAAGCATGGATTGGAAGTCTTGACATTCGGGAGTTCAAAACGATAAATCACACCGATGAATTCTGTCGTTCGCTACTGTCAAACTGGAACGTTTGTCGCACAGTGGCTGGGTTGCTGAAACTCCGAACTCGGTGGTTTATCTTACCAAAACATTCGTTCCGTGCTTACTGCGCAACATTTCAAGGCCGAATGCTACCCTATTGCTCCATTAGGTGAATCCACGAAGAGTTTTCGGAATTTTTCTCGAAAACGGCTGGACCGTACGACTTGAGAAATTGTGACAATCCACGTCGACTAACAAGAGCAGGCTCTACAACTCTCGGTTCTTTGTGTTTGAAAGGAAAAATTATGGATCAATTTGCCACACGGAACTGCAATTGGGAGAACTTAACTGGCTGCATCTACCTAGGTGGGTCAAAAAATCGCATTTTCTCATAATTTATGAGAACACACGATGATCTCATAATTTTTCGAGCCGCTTTTGCGAATAAATCGATCTTTTTCCACGATTATCGTTATTTTTCTTACTCTGATATGGGCCCTCTTCAAATGTCTAAATAAATACCTTTTTGAAACGCTTTTTTTCGTAAACTATCATATTTCAAGAGTATCAGCCGAAATTGTTTTATTGAAAATTGCAAGAGTTATGATTTTTTAAGTGAAAATGTCTTTTTTCACGCATTGATCCGTTCCTGATTTTTTTCTGCCATTTTAAATGTCGATTACAATATTATACTAGAAATGCCACATTCTAGAAGGTTCAAGCTAACACCCTGCATTTTTATAAGCCATTCGAAACAATAGAATCAACGTGGCAATCGTTTAAACATGGCTGGAGTCACGCAGACCCAATGGGACCATGGGGGTCACAGGCCGAGGGCGTGACCCCGAAGGGAGTGTCCACCGCCAAACGTCGCGAAAACTATTTTTCATCAGTTGCCGGTGGCCACGGTTTTGTTGCTTTTCTGTATTCTTTTGTGATTTTTTCAAAGGCTCACTATATGTACCATTATGTTAAAAAAAAAGATGTTTCTTTTTCATCAACCGTTTCCCAGAGAAAAAATCGGAATTTGGCCATCTTTTTCGGGCCTTTAGGTAGATATAGACCCTTAAAGTTGAGCTTCCGGCTCAGGTAATCGCGAATCGGAAATATACTCGACCTACCCGAGTAGAAATTGTTCTAGCCTGTCTGAGTTACGACCTAGTAACTGGCTCGCCCAATAGATATAGCGAGCCAACCATTGGCCAGTTCGTATGAGCTAGTAATATTGTGAATGTTTTGTTATCCAGCCCTTGTCTAGTCACTGCCCGTCTGATCTTGGTCACAAATGACAAAGTGAGGTTATGCGACTACGTATAGTTCCATCGAGCGAATGGCTCATGGCTGACTAGCTAACATGAGTTTTAGATGGCTTTAGAGAAAAAAATTCTCAAGTGGGCACGACGCCATAACCTAGCCAACACTAGCTAATTGTGGCTATGCACCCCTTGGCTAGTCACTGCCCAGCTGAGATTGGTCACGAAAGATAAAATGTGGTTATGTGACTATGTGTAGTTCTATCGAGCGATTGGCTCATGGCTGGCTAAGCAACTTGAGTTATAGATGGCGTTGCGAATGGCGTTTCGAAGCATTCTCATGGCGAGATACCTACTTGCAAGTAGGTATCTCGCCATGACTCAGCCAGCTATACGGCCGTGCACCCCTTGGCTAGTCACTGCCCAGCCGATCTTGGTCACAAATGACAAAGTGTGGTTATGTCAATACGTGTAGTTCCATCGAGCGACTGGCTCATGGTTGGTTAAGCACTTTGAGTTACAGATGACGTTGCAAATGAATAAAATCCTCAAGTCGGTATATCGCGATGACCTAGCCAACACTTCCCAACTGCGGCCGCACTAGCCGGAATAAATGATCGGACAAATACAATTTAAGGTTATGGATTTCTATGCGATTATCGCTCTCAATGCGAACACAGTTCAGTCATTGATCCGATAATGTTATTTACATTTGTTAATCCACCCATTTTTCAATAATCTGACATTGTGTAGTGTAACGTATGTAGACGATAAGAAAATTCAGAAATTAAACAAGTAAAATTGGCTCAGTGGACAATGTCACAACTCATCACCCAGAGGTCCCGGGATCGAAACCACGTTACGGCACAAGCGTTTGTCTGAGATAATTTAAAATTGAACCATTAATATATTTACAGCGCAAATATCATAACCCTAATTAATGAACAACGAAGAATATCGTAAAAGGGTCCAATGATGTAAATAATGTGCAAAAAAAATCATGAAAATATAAATATATAGCCGCAAATATTTTTTATCTAATCGCCACCTAATTTTTTGTTCCCAGTCGCTAGCTGAAAAAAATAGTTCATGGCTAGGTCAGAAATATAATACAGCCGTGGGATATTTGTTTCTATCTAGTCACCATCTAATTTTCTGTATTCAGTCACTAGAGGGCTAAAGCGTTACAAGGCTGGGCAGTCAATGGCTAAGACTGCTAGCTAATGGCGATTCGAAACATTACTTTACTAGCTAGTGGCTAGGCGGTGATGAGTTACGTTTTCCACTCGGGTAGGGTGTCTCTTTCCAAGCAAAACGCTTTTTTAATGTTGTGCGACAAAAATTGGCCGAGATATTAATGAGTAAAGTCCAACGGTGTGTGAACAATGACACAGTAGTTTCGACGTCCAAACGAGCGCGGGCGCAGATTCGAATCCACATTCGGGCAAGTGGATTTGAACTTCCAATTTTGATCTTTGACATTGGAGTTTTTAACTTTGTCCGGTCGTTCAAATAAGGTATTTAATAATAAACAAAAAATGTTAAACAATGTTATGCATTGTTTACTCGAAATTTTTTTAGATCTTTAGATCTTTTCGGTAAACAATGAACAATATGGTCTAAGACTTTTTATTTATTATTTAATACTTTATTTGGGCAACCGAATAAGGTTCAAAATTCAAATTTCAACATACGAAATTAAAAGTTTGAACTTTCAATTTCAATTTGAACTTAACAAAAAATCAATGGCTTTGAATCCACTTGCACGAACATGGATTCAAACCCGCGTCCGCTACCGCTCGGACGCCGAAACTACTGTGCCATTTACACACCGTTGGACTTTGCTCGTGAATATCTCGGCCAATTTTTGTCGCACGACATTTAAAAAAAAACGTTTTGCAAACGGACTGTTACATGTGCAACTTCATTTCTATTACCACACACCCCGCATATATATATATATATGTATGTATGTATGTATGTATGTATGTATTGGGGTAGCTCAATTTTTAGCTTTATTTTTTCCCTTTTTCTCACCATCCAATTATCTTCGTTAAAGAAAAAAACAATTGTCGCGGAAGCTGCCGGCGGTCACCAAATATTTAGAGGCCGCTCAAGCTTCCCGAAAATTCAAATTTTCATTAATAAATAGATTCTTTTCGGCCACTTCTCACCCATCAATTTTATGCTTTTTAATTTTCAAATTAACTTCGCGAAAGCTCTAGCCGGCCAATGAATTTCGAGTAGTCGCTCAAGAGCGTCGAAATTTCCAACTTTCGCCAATTTTTTTTATATTCTTCTCACTTATAACTTTGACGCTTTGTAAAATTTTCAAAACAAATCCTTTTTCCTTTCGAGACAGACTTTTCAAATTTACCGCACACTTCTAACCCAAAAATTATCATCTTTGTTCTCATAAAATAATTCTTTACGCTCTTGTCCGTAAACAAAATTATATATCGCTTTATTCGTGAAACTGAAATAACAGCTGTTTTCTGCGCATCATAATGGGACTCTGTGTCCATAATACAATAATACATAATAATACATGTTAACACATATCGTCTAATAGGTGTTTGTTACAAATTATCTCTGAAATTCGAAATTCTGAATTTCGAAAACATTAAGCGACCAGTAAACATTTATTGGCCCGCTGGAGCTTTCGCGAGGTTAATTTAAAAATGATAAAGCTCCAAATTCATGAGTGAGTAGTGGACAAAAAAATCGATTTTTTAATGAAAATTTGTAATTTTGGGAGGCTTGAGCGACCTCTAAATATTTGTTGACCGCTTGCAGCTTTCGCGACATTTTTTTTTTAAAGAACATAATTGGTTGTCGAGACAAGAGAAAAAAAAATTGAGCTCAAAATTGTGCCACCCTAATGTGAGCAGATGAAGGCTAGATTGTAGTCGCAAAAAAATCTTCTTCCGGTTTTCTCTTCGATCGATCATTCATTAGTGGCGGTTCGATCTATTGGTTCATTTGTGGCAGCGAGGGCAGATACACCCGCGCAATAGGAAACTATTAGGTATAAAAATTATCCGATGAAATGCTGAATCGTCAAAGTTCTAATTAATCTGAAGTCGGTTTTGTTTAATCCAGATTGCCAGAGAACCGAACGACTCAATCGATCTGATAAAGTTCCTATCTTCGCGGAACTGATTGACTTGATTGATCTGACAATGTTGTGATTGCCAGAAAAAAAATTGCAGAACCACGTGTAGGCCCAAGTCCTATAAGATTACTATCTTTGGAAGTATGAGCATCCTTGGCCACTTTTCGATATAATCTTAGCAAGCCACTTTGGTGATTTTCGTAGCTCAGATTTCCGAGTACGCGTAAAACATTAATAACATGAATGTTAGCTTATCGTATATCTTCGATAGGCTTGCAAATTTGAGCCGGTAAGTTAATTATAGGTAGAAAAAGAACGAATGAAGAAACCCCCAGTGTGGGACATTATATATATTCATTTGCATTTCAATAGAAATATCCATGCATGCAACGTTTCCAAGCACAGCATTTTTGCACGCGCAAACCATCTACCAGAGGTGACTTTGGCCAAACGTGTCGCGGAATAATCGACGTCGTACGATTCCAATGTTCCGTCGAGCGTTTTATGACGAACTAAGCTCACACTTATTGTAAAATGGAAAATCAAACGCCGCATGGATCGCCAGAATCTTCGTCGTTTGTTATCAACATATGACTGTTTCATAATCGAAGCCTATGCAGGATAAGGTCCCCCACCGTTCGATCTGAGATTCCGAACCCCCCCGCCGATCGAGCTGACATTTTGCACAAACCTACCTTTTAATATTTTAAGACAACCCATAACGCAATTTTCAGCAACTCGCAATAATTTTCGAGATATTGAATTTTAAATGTTTTTGAACGCGTGCCGACTACTACTGTGTCCAAAAAATAAGGTGACATTGTATTTATTACGAAAATTCTTTATTTATTTTTCCAAATCAATTTCATCCCCTTCAAAGTAATCCCCTCCCGCTGCAATGCACTTATGCCAACGGATTTTCCAATCTTCGAAACACTGATTGTAGTCACTTTCCGGGATGGCCTTCAGTTCCGTATTCGCTGCGGCTTGAATCTCCTCTATCGTATCAAAACGGTGTCCCCGGAGCAATCTTTTGAGCTTGCTGAACAGCCAGAAGTCGCACGGCGCCAGATCAGGTGAATACGGTGGTTGCGGAACGATATGGGTCGAGTTTTTGGCGAAATAATCACGAATTACGAGTGCAGTATGGGATGGTGCATTATCGTGGTGTAAAAACCAAGAATTGTCTTTCCACAATTCCGGCCTTTTTAGGCGGATAGCGTTACGCAAACGACGCATAACATTCAAATAATATTCCTTGTTGACTGTTTGGCCCGGCGGAAGGAATTCATAATGCACAACACCACGATAATCGAAGAAAACAGTCAACATGACCTTGATTTTTGAGCGACTTCGGCGCGATTTTTTTGGTTTCGGCTCTCCTTTGGCACGATATTCGCTCGATCGACCGGTTGTTTCGGAGTCGTAAGCATAAATTCAAGTCTCGTCTCCAGTGATCATGCGTTCCATCTTGTCCTGATAGTCAGAAAGCATCGTTTCACACACTTCAACGCGACGCCTTTTTTCCAAAAAAATTCAATGTTTTCGGTACCAGTCGAGATTTGACGCGCTTGAGGCCCAAAACATCCTTTAAAATGGTATTGATCGAGTCTTTCGATATGCCAACCTCATCAGCAAGGTATCTAATCGTTAATCGACGGTTTTTCAATACCAAATCTTTGATTTGTTGGACGTGAGATTCGTCGGTTGAGGTTGATGGTCGCCCAGGACGCTCTTCGTCTTCGACACGTTCACGGCCGGCTTGGAACTCACTATACCACTTGTAAACATTTTTTTTAGACATAGCCTCATCACCAAAGGCTTTCTGCACCATCCTAAACGTATCCGCAGCAGAAAATTGATTCCACAAACAAAATTTAATGCAAATTCTTTGCTCAACAAATTTCGACATCGCAAAAAACGAAAAACTCACTTTTAACAGCTCACAAAACGACGCGTATCTCAAACACTAATGAATATTTTGATATGTAAATTTGACATAGTCACTGACAGTACTACCAACCTAAAAAAAAAATTCTCCAAATCTCCAAAGGCCGTCATACTGGACCATCCAATTTTTTTATCGGTGGAGGCGCTGAAGCTAGGTCAAGGCCAACTTCACTTTTTTTTAATGGTACCATGTATTTTTTTCGATCACATTATTACCAATTTTAAGACGAATTCACCGACCTACTACACAAGGTCATTCTAGTCACGGAAAGTCTGAAAATAGTCGAAAAATCGAAAAATATCGGAATAATCACTTTCAAAGGACCCACTAACCTTGGTTTGGGTCTACCTACAGAAGATGCTCGAAGTGATGACCCTCGACTTGTAAGCACTTGTTAATTCGCTGATGAAAAGACGGTCTAACTTTAGCCAACATTTGTGGTGTAATTTCGGTACATGCTCGGCGTATTCTTTCTTTCATGTCGTCAGGCGTGGTAGGTGCTACTACCATTACGCGTTCTTTGTCAAAACCTTATAAAAAGTAATCTGGTGATGTTAGATCTGGCGAACGAGGTGACCAAGCTACAGGGCCGCCTCGTCCTATTCACTTTTCACAAAAAATCTCATTCATCACTTGTCTTTAACACAGAGCACAATGGGGTAGTGCACCGTCGCGTTGCATCCACATGTTCATGCGAACATGCAAGGGCACGTCTTCCAGTAACTGAGGCATTACGTTTTGCAGACAGTTTGCGTAAATTTGCCCAGTCAAGCGACCTTCAAAAAAATATGGACCAATGACACACCCAGAAAAAGATTTATTAAGGACAAAGAAGTTTGTCTCCCAGGCGAATAAGTTTTCTTATTCGTATATCGGCGTACTACGATTTTATTAACAGCTAAGCAAATTTTTTATTCAAGTTTATGTTTAAGTTTTACTGAGAATTTTTCTTAACATCTAATAGGATATATAAGTTAGAAGGAATAGGTATTTCATATCCGACAAATAGATTTTTTCTTAACATCTAATAGGATTCTTCATAATCCCCCAGCTGGTTTTTTTCGAGGAATACTGTCATTTCGTCCGCCATTATTTTCTCACTTGTACGTTTTTTCTCACTTTATATTCTTACTTACCCTTAAATCATTCCTCACTTTTGAGTTTCTCACTTCCGAAACGCAACACTGACACTTGTGCCAAAAGCATTGGCATAGGAAGAAGCTACATGGTACGCGTATGCGTGAGCTACATCTGACGAGCGGCCTGTTGTCGGGCCCGTCGCGTTGACGGGCAAAGTGCGCGTGCGCGCATTAGTATCATAGTCGCGAAATAAGAGGTTTTTGCGATTGGGAAGTAGTATTCATTTGATTTGAGGAAATAATTATTCAAATTTTCTATTTCAAATATGGCTTTTAATTAATGTGAAAAATCGGCACGTAAAAAAACATATTTAGTGACGCCGAATAAATGCTGTAGTTACAATCACATAAAAACTTTCTCCATACGAGTAAACATTGATTAATTTATAATAAATTATGTTTCAATGTGCCAATTTATTATAATATAATAAATCTTTTTTCTGAGTGCATGATCGCCGACAATGCCGCACCAATAATCAACGGACCACGGATGTTTGAATGGTACAGTTCTCATCCATCGAGGATTCTCATTTGCGCAATAATGCATGTTATGCCTATTCACATTTCCCGTATTTGTGAAGTTAGATTCGTCAGAAAAAAAAGCACACGGCTCAAAAATAAGATCTGTACGCATTTTTCTACGAATCCAGTTACAGAAATTGACGCGATTTAGGAAATCATTGCCGTACAAATCCGGATGTAATGTCATACGATACGGATGAAACTTGTGTTGATGTAAGATTCTTCATACAGATCGCTGTCTAATTCCACTCTCTCTTTCCATTTGTCTGCTGCTCGCATGTGGATTTAGTGCAGCAAAAGCTGAGATAGCAGCCGCATTATTTTCATTAACAATCGGTCGACGTTCAACTAGTGTTTGTTTCACTGTACCGAAGCGACAGAAACGGTCAGCTAATCGCTTAAAAGCTATGTGCGATTTTGGTTGCCTATCCGGATAACGAGCCGCATACAAATCTTGGGCGTTTCTGTAATGTTTACGGCATTCCCCCAGCACCATCAACATATCAAAAGATTATTGAAAATCGTTCATTTTCGCGATCCAATGTACTCACATTAGAGGGTAATGCGTGACTATCTGACATGGCAACAGAAAATGCGTACTTGCTGCCAATAAGAAACATTGGTATCGTAAGAAATGAAAACAGCGATCAAACAAGTGTTTACAAGTCGAGGGTCATCACTTCGACCATCTTCTGTAGGTAGACCCAAACCAAGGTTAGTGAGTCCTTTGAAAGTGATTATTCCGATATTTTTCGATTTTTCGACTATTTTCATACTTCGCGTGACTAGAATGACCTTGTGTTGTAGGTCGGTGAATTCGTCTTACAATCGGTAATAATGTCATCGAAAAAAATACATCGCTCCATTTAAAAGAGTGATGTTGACCTTGACGTAGCTTCAGCGCCTCGACCGATAAAAAAATTGGGTCGTCCAGTATGACGGCCTTTTCCAACACTGAAACTTTTGTCTGAAACATTTTTGGATATGATCAATAGTTTGAGGGCTATTGCTCTGTAACACTTTATGTGCCCTGTATGTGTTATCGCGCTCTGTTTTGTCCGAACAAACGAATCCAAGCGAATCCAAACAAATCCAAACAAACCCATAAACTATTGTGCGAAACTATTGTGCAAAAACTAATCATAACTAAAAGTTATGATTTTTTAAGTGAACATGTATTTTTTCACGCATTCATCCGTTCTCGATTTTTTCCGCCATTTTAAATGTCGATTACAATATTATACTGGAAATGCCACATTCTAGAAGGTTCAAGCTAACACCCTGCATTTTTATAAGCCATTCGAAACAATAGAATCAACGTGGCAATCGTGTAAAAATGGCTGGAGTCACGCAGACCCCATGGGGCCATGGGGGTCACAGCCCGAGGGTGTGACCTCGAAGGGAGTGTCCACCGCCAAACGTCGCAAAAAATGTTTCATCAGCTGCCGGCGGCCACGTTTTTGTTGTTTTTCTGTATTTTTTCTGATTTTTCAAAGGCTCACTATTTGTACCATTGTGTTAAAAAAAAGATGCGTTTCTTTTTCATCAACAGTTTCCCAGAGAAAAAATCGGCATTTGGCTATCTTTTTCGGGTCTCTAGGTAAATGTAGCCCCTTAAAATTGAGCTTCCGGCTCAGGTAATCGCGAATTGAAAAGATACTCGACCTAGCTGCGGTAGAAATACCCATTTTAACAGTCGACCGTCGCAATCCATAGAAGAATAGCTCAGGAAAATTCCGAAAGCTATCGTGTAGGTTATTGTTAATTATGGAAAAAATACGTGTGGTGTCGCTCGCTCACACAGCATACGTAATATACATATATAATTGTGGGAACGCGCCCTAAGACTTTAGACGCGACTACCATGCCTGGAAACATTCACGCTAGGGATATTGTGCCGAGCGGGTGGTACCCGTGATCCAAAAAAGAAATAAAGAGACGCGTCATACGGCCACTCAAAATTGTCCCGGTTTCGACAACGAATACATCGTTTTAACTTACCTCTTTGGTCGTGTTCGTTGGGTCTCATCATTTTGGTACGAACAAGTGAGCATGTGCATAATGATGCGCAACGAAACGTGCGCATCATTATGCGCATGCGCAATAAAAATGATGAGACCCAACGAACACCTTTTTATTTAATTAATAGATTATTCTTGTTGAAATATAGAGTGTGGTCCACCTAACCCAGGGGGCTGGCATCTCGTATCCCTTACCGGATATAAAAATGCTACGCTCTTTGACCGCTTTATTTAGTTCTACCTCTCCCCGTGGCGCGAATAGGTCACTGACAATATTCTTATTGCGCAGGCGCGAACTGACAATATTCTTATGGCGCAGGCGCGAGGCTCGCACGGCGTACTTAACCACCCCAACGCCGAATACGACTATTTTGACGTTTGAAGTTTAAGCCGCCGTGCAGAAGTGATGAAAGTACCGAAGTTACTTATACTCGTACGCTAATGCCGTGTGTTATGCACGGTTGTACCTCAGGGTACACGCGTAATCGTGAAAAGGTGTATTTTTCACCGTACTAGCCGATCCTCGCATTCGAAGCTATGGAAAGACTTCGAATTATATGTGAGCGTGTGTGTATATATCACGGTCGTATATACAAGTCTGGGCACTTCGTTTAAAAATGCGTGTCTCTAAGTGACGCCTCTCTTTGCGCATTCCACTGCGGCGCTAGTGAAGGGGAGGCACTTTTGTTTATACCGCGTTTACGGGGCATGGCATGCGCGTAGTTGTGACAATGAATTCAGACGTTACATAGAAAAACAGTTCTGATGGGCGGCCTGAAGACAAGTATTCTGCGACCCAAACTGCCGCGTGGCAAATGCGTGCCATTTTCTCAAATTTGCACTTTCCCCATTTTAATTACCGTCACATAGAAACTATACATGTTCTAGCCGAAAAATGTTTGAACTTTTTTGCAAATCAAAGTCTACGGGAAGCTAGAATGCACGTCGATTCACAACTCCCGCGGCGACCACTCCCGAGGCTGTAACGCTCTGCCACAGCTGCGCCATTTTGATGATGAATTAATTTTTAAAAATTGTTTCGTATACTTAAATAAACTATTAAAGTATACCTAAAGTTTGAAAATTCCAGATTAATTATTTCTTAGTTTACAAAATCCCTCAATACTGCTTATTTTTTTCCTGTCTAAATGCATATGTTGGGAGACTTTGTCCTTGGAGTGCCATATTTCAGGTGTTTACATTTTATTTTTTTTAAAGGAAACGAGTAAAGCTTTTTGAGTGCGGTTTTTTCTTGCTTTTATTCATGATATACAGAACGTTAAAAAAAAATTATTTTGAAAAAAACCAAAATGGCGGCCGTTGCAGCTCCGCGAAAACAGGTCCTCAAATCGCGGGAGGTAAACGGCTGACATCACTGCCCCCTCTTTGTTGATCTGAAACACAAATTCAAAGCATATTATCAATCTGTGACCCTTTGGTCATGGAATGACGGATGGGTTTTTCGTTTGGTACAAATTTCGGAAAATGGCGGCAATTTAAAAAAAATCGAATTTTTGCGTTTTTTTCGCATAAAAAGATAAATAATAAATGCATCTATCGAAAAAACGATCCGTCATTCCGTGAAGACATATTTTCTGAATATGCTCTCCAAATTTTAGGTCGATATGTTAATTACAGCGGTCAGGAGAATGTCAGCCATTTTTAAAAACGTATTTTCGAGAAAAACGCGTTTAAAGTTTTGTAATGTGTTTACACTAATGTGTTTATAATTACCGCTAATCGGCAATGCCTGGTCCATAGAGGCATCCCTCCTCTTCTTCTAGCTGCTCATGTTGAGCCGCTTGAATTTTTTGAAAATTTCAAGGACAAAGTCTCCCTTGATCAAATTATGATGTCAAAAATCTTAGGCGTATGAAAAATAGACTAAGAACTGCACGTGTTCCGAACGAGAAGGGTACTCTGAGGTGTAACCGGATACAGTACTCTGGGTGGGCATTACAGAATGCGTTATCCCACCACACCGTTAGCACTTTTAGTTATACAAAGACGGTCAAAACCAAATATTAACCTCCAAATACTCGAAATGTCAAAATTCGCAAAGTGTGCCATGCGCTTGCGTTTGTCGCACCGGCGCAGAAGAATATTGTTAGGTGACAAATAGCGCCACATACAGGTCAGAGGTAGAGTTAAGAAATCCGAACAAAGCGCACAGCGTTTTAATGCATGGGAGTAGTGCGGCTTGTCGCCGCTGTGGATCGGTGTAACACTTCGCCTTAATAGCTAAACACACGCGGAAGAGTGCGCCACTTTACGATCGATATCCCCAAATACAAGTATTTCGAAGAGTCTCAGAAGAAAATAATTTTACTGTAGATAAATATCACCTCTACGATCTCTAGGACACATTGTCCGTAATTTTTTCAAGACCTTTCAACATACACGGACCGCATAAAGTTTAAAAAATAACTGGGACTCCGAATGCCTGTGAACTTTCAATCCGCCAATGATGTACGGAACTTGGATTCATTTTTTTCACGTTACGCATAACGGAGGTCCTTTTTTGTGTTGACACAGCATGGTATCTTCATGTTTTTCAATAACATCACGAAATAATACTATTTTATTTCAATACTCTTCTTCGTCGTAATCATACGCGTAGCCGTCGTCTTCGGAGTATTGACCGAGCATTTGACCCACCGTCATCTCGTTTGGGTTGAGCTCGACTTCTTCATCGGCAATCTCTTCAGTCTCGGTGGCTAGAACATTAATTGTATTGCATATTAAATTCGTGAAAAACATTTTTTCTCACTCTGATATGTTAGCTTGTATTTCAATGGAACGTATTCCCCGCAATATTTTGTTTATTGCCAGGGTATATCCTTCAAGGGTATTTACACATAGCCCCACCCCCCTTCACATTCTCTTCTCTTTTAAATTTGTTCTTACGAATTATATATATGTATTTCCGTTTTCGTAACGTTTCTTGTTCCATTTTCATTGTTATACCCCTCTCAACATTTTGCTCTATTCTTGCCACATTCTCACTTCGTGTTGACTGCCATATTCCTCCTTATCACATGGATATGGCAAGGTCCTCTCTGTTTTCTAGAATATTTCATTTGTATGCTTTGTCAATTAAAAATTTAGTTATTTTGAACATCATAGCTTCGGATATTTTATTTAAAACCTCATCATTCTCGAGTTACCGCGCATTTTCGAAAAATCGCACTATTTTACGAAAAGTTGGGATGAAAACAGAATTTTTTTTTCAAAGGCAAATTGAAGGAAAATCTCCCTTTCGAGACTCTCTACAAATAAACTCGTATTACCGCTTCCCAGAAAATCACGCACACATTTACGAGGCTGGAGACGTGAAAGATAAATGTTCAAGCTCACCAAGTGAGTAAAAAAGTAGAAGAGTAAGAACAATAGCACACTGAGACTTTATTTATTTTACGAATACTAAATCGCACGTTATTTTGCCTTTTTTGCCAACATCTGCAACTTTTCGTCCCGATCGAAAATTCGACAAATGTATTCGTCCCTCTAGCAGTGTTATACCCATACGGAATGACGAGAAAAAAAAACGGTTCGTTATTTCGATTCTTACCTACGTCCGGCGTTCCATCGACGAAGGAAGTTTGCTCCGCTTTCGCCGAGACCGACGTGGTTTCCTCTACTTTCGGGGCGTCCTCGATATTCTGTGTTTTCTTAGCACGTTTGCTTTCTTTTTCAGCTTTCGAGGACACCGACACGGAACTGTAGGAGAACAAAGTATAAAATTTTGTTTCCAGGAATCAAAGAAATTGCCAGATGGGAATTTCTTCCTGTACAAATCGTATGCACTGGTTAGGTGGGTGTTGATTACCGCGCTTTGACTGGTGTGAAGCTTTCGGAGCCTGAGTCCACGTGGGGATTGTCCTCGTTGCCCGGTGCCGCGTTACTGGCTGGCGGGACGTTCAAACTTCTCAAAACTTCGTAATTTATTTTGGACGAGATGCGCTTTTCCTGCAGCATCTTCTCGATGGCTTCGCCTGTTTCAAATGTGAATAGGACGATGAATCGATGAATAATTCGTATACTTGTAAATAATTCTCTACAAGAGCGGCTATTATGCTCCTGCTCCTTTTAGTGGCAAACGAACATGCGCAGCCGATTTTTTTTTGAAACATTCTGAAAATTTTTGACGCGATATTCAGTAAAAAAAAAAGTTAAACGATTTATAGACAGCGCTATCCTTTACCTGCTGTACTGGCGGCACTCTGGTTCTTGTTCTTTTTATTAACAACGCGTCGCTTTTTCTTTTCCGGTTTGCCTTCCTCTTTTGCCTTTTGGCGTTTTTCTTCTTTCTCTGAAATTCGTAAATTGTAGAAAACTCACAAACGTCACGGTAATCGCTCGAGAGTTTGCGAAATAATAACACCGCGTTAGTTGTTGCACGGGAATACGAAAATGCACCTTTTTGTTTCTCAAGATAGGTGGCGTTGACCTTGTTCCAGAAATTATGTTTCGAATTTGCTTCTTTTTCCGACATAATGTAGCTGTCCAGTTCATCATCGTCGAGATCAGTCATGTCTATTTCACCTGTTTCCTGTAATAACGGACAGTTAATTTCCTCGCTCGGAGTACAGGCTTTCGAAATGGAGGCGGCTATTTTGAAGGCTCACGTTCTTAAATGCGGCCGAGATCTGTTCCCCGCAATTGTTGTCCCTGTCTTTTTGCGTCGCGTTCAATCCCATCGATGCAATATCAGGACCTGGGCGCGGTGAGACCAAGTAGGCAGATGACGCATTATTATTCAGTTAGCGTCGTTTAAAGGGTCTTCTCACTTTAAACGCTACGAAAGGCTATTTTCATGAATTTTTTGATAGCTTTATATTATAGATATTGATACAAAAATTGTTACACTTAAAAAATATATTTTTTAAAATGTATTTATTCATTCACTATTTCTAGACGAAAATGATAGTTAAAAAAATGTTCTGAAAAAAATGTAGGTCTGCGCGGTTGATAAAATCTCGGAGATGGATCATCCAAAACAAAAAAAATCAACCGATTTTAGATTCAGTATGTCAATGGCTATAGCGCATATCATACGATTTTTGATATATGCAAAAATAACAAAATGACGGACATTTTTCGAAAAAAAAACGTGTTTTTCACCGTTTTTGGCAAAAAAATAGTAAATATCAAAAAAATTTTAAATCCTTGATATGCGCTATAGCTATAGTTGTAAAGAATATGTGGTTAAGGGGCTATACCAATGTGACACTTTCAAAAAATCTTTTTTTGCCTTTTCCGACAGTTTATACTTTCAAGAATATCACTACCATTTCTATATTGTATTGTATTCTTTATTCCTCATTATATAACGCTTTGCGTTTTTTTATATCCCGCTTACATGTTTTCTTGTTTACAGTTGCTCTTACATGCTAGTCCTTATATCTAATGCCTTAAGCTGCCATTCGTCTCGCCAATGACTGGTAGTTTAACTTTTAAAACTATTTGCCGCAGTGTATTGCTCTCCCCTTGCTAGCCTACCGAATTCCCTTGCGTAGTAGCATATTTCCTTCAGTATTTCCCCTTTTAGCGTTCCGACCCACCAGTTCCTTAAATTTTCTCCTTCTCTTTCCTCTCTCCATCTGTCCACCGCGTTCACCCAGTTCTTGTTAATTTTCTCTCTTGCTTTCTCACATTTCCAAATGTGTTCCAGTGTTTCTTCTTCCTTTCCACATACTCCACACATCCAGTTCCCATACCCCTTTTTCCCCGCTTTTCCTATGTTACCACACCTGAGCCTTGCCCATTCTTCCTTCACAGTTCCTGCCGTCCCCTCCTCCTCCCAGTATTTTTCCCTTCCCGGCTTCTCTTTTATCTCCTTGTAGTCCTTACTGAACGTGGACCTGTCTATACCTTCCCAATCTTGTTGGATGTCTTGATCCCTCTTCTTTTCCACACCTTCTTCTAAGATCTTCCTGATTTCTCTTATACTTCCTCCATCTCTCATCAGTTTTAGAATCCTCCCTTCCCCTACCTCCTGCATCGCATCCCGCAGTTCTCCTCCCCATTTCGACTCGTTCCCATTTAATATATTCCTGATTTCCTCTCTTAGGCAAATCTTTGGCCATCTTTCATTTCCCATGTCCATTACCTGTAGCAGGTAGTCGCTAGCTCTTCGCCTTGCCTCTACCTGCATGCTCCTCTTATCTGCTTCCATCTTCCATAAATAGTTTGGCGTATTTCGTGCCACCCCTATCGCCATCTTGACATATCTACCTTGCAGCTTCTCTACTTCTTCTCTCCTTTTCCACCCCCAAATTTCCACCCCGTATAAAACTCCCGCCTTCACCAGCGAGTCCATGAGCTGCAACCTATATTTGAGTCCGTCTATTTTAGCCCTTTTCAGCACCCCCCACACTGCGTTCGCTGCTTTTTTCGCCTTTGCCACCACCATATTCAGATGTTTTGTCATGGAGTTTCTCGATGAGAACCAAAATCCTAAATATTTAAACTCCTTTACTACCTCTAATTTCTTCCCTTTGTATTTCCATTCTTCCGTTTTTTTTCGTTTCCGCCCCCTTTTAAACACCATGATCTTTGTTTTTTCTACATTGACTTCCATTTTTGTTTCTTTCTCAAACCTTTCTAGACCCCTTAGCATCCTCTCCAATCCCTCTTCCTCCTCCGCCACCAGAGCTATGTCGTCGGCATACTTCAGTGCGTAAAACTTTTTTCCTCCCATAACTGTCCCTCCCACACATTTTTCCTCCCATTCCTTATCGATGTCATCCAGTGTCAGGCCAAACAGAGTCGGGCTTAGTGGACATCCTTGTCTTACCCCTTTACTCGTTACAAATTGTTCCGATATTCCCTCTTTTGTTATTACCTCATTTGTCGTCGCCTCGTATATCCCCCTTATCATTTTGTGCATTTTTCCTTTGATCCCCTTTTCCCAAAGTTTCCTGAGCATTATTCGTCTGTTGATCTTGTCGAACGCCGCCTTGAAGTCGACAAAAGCAACATACAGCTTCCCCCCCTTTCCCCTTAGTTTATTATTGATAAGGGCATTCAGGACGAATATGTGGTCTCTCGTTCCCCTGTTTGCCCTAAATCCTGCCTGACTCTCCCTCACAATGTTTTCTCTCTCCACCCATCTGTTAATTCTTTTGACCATTATTCCCGCCAAGATTTTGTATCCTATGTTTAATAATGATACCCCCCTGTAGTTCCTTACGTCCTCCGCATCCCCCGACTTGTGTAATGGGAAGATTCTCGCCGTCTCCCACTTTACCGGCATCTTCCCTTCCCTCCAGATACCGTTCAATATCTTCCATATTTCCTCTTTCGCTTTAATCGACAGATTTTTTACGAATTCCGCTGTTATCCCGTCCTCCCCCGCCGCCTTTCTGTATTTCAACCTCCTTAGCGCCTTCCATACCTCTTCCTTATCAATCTCTCTGTTCCACTCCGAACTTGTCTCCCTATAGTCGTCCTCTTCGTCCTCCCAGGGTTCCCTTTCCCTCTCCTCTCCATTTATTTCTTGTACCTGCCCGTCTTCTGTTTCTCCCTCTTCTCCCATTAGTTTCTTAAAGTGCACCACCCACTCCTTTTTCCTAATGTTAGCCCCCTCTTCTCTCCTCCTAACCCTAAACTTTCTTATTGCCTTCCACCACTCCGTCATGTTTTTACTCTCCCTGACCTCCCTCCATCTTCCCTCCATCCACTCCTTTTTCTCCCGTTCTCTTAGCTCCCTCCACTTTTTCCTTTCCTCCCTCAATTTTTTCTTGGATCCTGTGTCCCTTTTTTTTACAAATTGCTTTAATGCTCTCCATAGATGTTTCCTTTGTTCCCTTCCCTCTCTGCTCAGCCAATTAGAACCCTTTAAATGTACCTTAACTTTCTTTACCATTCCTGTGGCCGCCGCTCCCTTCCATATTGCTCTCTTTAATTTTTCCCATCTCTCGTTCGTTGTGCCCCCTTCTTTTTCATTCTCCCTCGCTTTCTCCGTTTCCTCCTCGTACGCTTTGTTTTCTTCTTCCTTCCATCTAAGTCTTACCTCGCTCCTCTGTACCCTTCCCTTCTTCCGCCCTTTGCTGCTTCTTTCACCCCCCCCATGCTTTCAGAGAGAAGATCACTGGTAGGTGGTCTGATTCTATCCTCGGAGTTACTTTGATCATGCTCACTAACCCTTCCTCCTCATCCTCCAACCATAATATTAAGTCCAATACCGATCCCTTCCCCTCCCCTCCATTTCCCACGAACGTGACTCTGCCCTCTTCGTCCCCTCTCACCCTCCCATTCATAACCGTTAACCCCATGTTTCCACAGAAACTCAATAATTTTTTGCCTTCCATGTTGACCACCTCGTCCTCCGATCTCCTTTCCCATGCCACCCCTCCTGTCTTCTCGCATTCTGTGATTGCAGCACATGTTCCGATTCTCGCATTCAGGTCTCCCGCCACTACGATCCCTACTCCCTCTTCCACTCCTCTCTCTATGCACTCCCTCAAGGGGCTCTCGAGCTCCTTCATTCCGACACTGTTGTACACCTCTATAATCCATATGCTCTTTCCCAGTTTGTTCCTTTTTATTTTTATCACCATCCCGTACTTCCAATCCTCCACCTTACAGTTTCCACTTATTTCTTTTTTTATTCCAATTAGGTGTCCCCCGCTCGCCCTCCCTCTTCTTTTTTCCCGCACTGCTTCCTTTACCCACCAATTGTACCCTTTTCCTACTCTACTTAACGCACTTTCTTCCCATTTTCTTTCCATCCACGTCTCTTGTAACAATATCACATCATATCTTTCCAGAAAGTCGCTCGCCTCTATCGCATTCTTCATACCCGCCACATTCCACGATACAACTTTATAATCTCCTTTCCTCTCATTATCCTCGAAAAAAAACTCTCTCATTCACCAATTGCCCCTCTCGTTCCACCCAGTACCACCATTCTCGGTTCACCAACATTTTGCCGTACCCTGCCCTTGTTGTTTGCCCCTCTCTTCTTCTCCGATCCACTTCTCTCACAATCCATCTCTTCACTTCTCGTTCCCTGTATGTCAGGTCGTCCTCGATCGAAATTCCTGATCCCTGCAGTTTTCCAACCTGTTTCATTACCCGTATTTTTTCGCCCATCGTTTCGAATGTTACCACTGGCCCCCCGCCTTCCTTTATTACCTTACCTATTTTAACCTCTACACCCAGCCTCATCCTTATCATTCGACTCACATTCTGTGAAATTTTCCACTCGCTCCCGATCGCACTCACGCCCCGCACTTTTACATTCTTCTTCCGCCGTCTTCTTTCTTGGCATTCCGCTCTCCATTCTCCTTCACTCATCGGACCTGGACATCGTGGCCCGCTTCCTTGCCAGCGAATCTCTCTCCCCCCGTCTTCCTTCGGTGTCTCTCTCAGTCGGTGAGATACCGGAGATGCCGAATTGCTGCTTCCATTATCGTTTGCTTCTACTCCCCCCTGCCTTCCTCGCCTGCCTTCTCCTCCTCTCTTCCTGTTCCTCGCCTTCTCCCATTTCTCTTCTCCGCTTGGTGTCGATATCTCTTCCCTTCGTTCTGCTCTTTCCGTGTTCTCTTGCTGAGTCTCGTGCACCTCTTCTTCTCTCCATTTCTGTCTCCCGCGCTCTTCGAATCTGCGATTCTCTTCCGGTTCCGACTCACTTCGGATCTCTGGGACTCGTTTTCCTCTCCCGCCCGCCGTCTCGTTATTGTTATTCTCGTCGAATTGTTGTTCCCGATCTTGCCAGCTATCCCTGTTTCTTTCTTGGTTTTCCCCTCTCTTTATTACTTCTTCCAATTCCATTGCCCTCTTTTTCCATCCGTACAGGGCCTTCGTTAATTCCTCCTTTTCCTCATTCCATTGTACTGCGTCTCTGTATGCCTTCAACTTCCATTGCTCCGCCTCTCCCAGCAACTCTTTAATTATTCTGTTCATTTCCTCACATCTGCACGGAAGCGGCGCAATCTCCTTCTTCAGTTCCTCTTTTATTTTCCAAAGACCGACACTTAGTATTTCCCTAAGTCGTTCCTCCAAATTTCTCGTCCCTTCCTCCGGGCTGTCACCGTTCTTTCCTTTCTCCGTACTCACGTGTCCCCGTTCCTTTTCTTCGTGGTGTTGTCTTGGTTGCTCGCCCGTTGCGTTCGCTTCGTCCTTCTTCGCTGCTATTTTTAAAGTGTCTCCCTTTTCCCCGATTATCTTTTTCATTCCTTCCATCTCTTCTGGGTCGTCCTCCTTTTCCTCGTCCATTTCCATACTTTTGCATGGCGAGTGCATTAGTTTGTTCCTCGTCTCAAACGCAACATTCTCGTCTCCTCTCTTGATAAAGAACCGGTCTATAATACCGACCGGTTCCGTGCGTTCGCCGCTAGCTACTTTCCTAGGCCTTCCTCGCCCCTTCTTTCCTGCTTCTTTTCTCCCTAGCCCCACGCTGGTGCCCTCTCCGCCGCTTTCCTGTACCTCCGCTAGCTCCTCACTGCCTTGTCCGGCGGTGGCGCTGCCTTCCCTCTCCTGCTCTCTCCCTTGCCGTGTCCCTTCTTTCCCGCTCATTTCCTATGCCTCGTGCATAACCTCTTCACTCCACGCTCGGTATTTCTCACACGGGTTTTCCACAAAAAACTTTGTCCCCTACTTTGCCTTCACTCCCACACCGTCACGGTTCGCCACTCTGTCCCCTCACCTCACTCTTTCCTCCCACTTCGCCCTCAATTCTACTTTTTTGTTTATTCCGTTCGAACTCACTGCAGCTCCGATCTGCCTGCTACGCGTTCCCAACCGGAAGTCCCACTACCATTTCTATAATTTATATCAATATCATTTTATCTTGCAAAAATCGATAGTTAAATATTTAAACGCGTTTTTCTTAAAATGAGATTTTTCAAATTTGCTGACATTGTAACTCAAAGAGCAATTATCCGATTAACTTGAAATTTGAACTGAGTACACTCTTGAATATATTTATTGGTTTTTTCCTTAGGTACACGCTTTTCGCGTTTGTTACCTATTCTTCCCCACATTATGACCGTTCTTTCATCTACTGTTTTACTCCTTTTTCTCCATCTTTCTCTCTGTTCCCCCCTCTTGCGGCCGCAGCCGACTTCCCCCACCGTATTATATTCATCATGACATTTTCTGTCATGGGTATAGGGAAACTGCGGAAAACCTATACCAATACAGCCGGTCATCGAATTCGCCCCCCGGTCGTGGAACTAGTCTTATTTCGGCGCGAAATGCCGAAGAAAAACATTTCACGACGAAATGTACGCGACCGGGATTCGAACCCGGGACCTCCCGGTCCGCTGGTTTAGTGGCGAGCACGCTAACCACTAGACCATCGCACCGGTTCAACTCTTGAATATATTTACTCTACAATGACGTAGTATATTTTTGATTGGATGAAAATTGACCTTTTGGCATTGAAAAAAACGACCGTTTTATAGGCAAGAAAACAGACTTTTTTTCACAACTACGCAATTTTGTTAGATTTTTATATTTTTCGAAAATTCTACGTCATTGTACAGGGAATACCTTTCAATTTAACGACATTTTTTTCCTTTTTCGGTTTCAGTTACTCAATCGGCCGGAATCATGTCAGCAGTTGAGGAACTTTTTTTGGCGCCTCCGAAGGAAGCGCATAAGTCGCTTGGATGTCAATATTGTTCTTTGAAAAAATTATGTAATATCAGGTCAAACATAGTCAAAAATATATTCTCAATTTTCCGAAACCTTTTTATTGAGTTCCGAAACCTTTTTATTTTTCCAAAAAATTCCCGAATATCACCCAAATTTTCAGCGTTCACGCTGGTATAGCCCATTACAATTTCATAAGGATCGGTTCAGTAGTTTCAAAGATTTTATCAACAAGCCGTCGGAAAACGTTGTTTCGAGAAAAACGCGTTTAAGGTTTCTTTGAGTTACATAAATACATAATTTAAAAAAAAAGTATTTCGAAAGTGTATTTATTAAATGTAACAACTTTTATATCATATTTTTAATATAAAACTATCAAAAAAATTCATGAAAATAACCTTTTCAGCGTCTAAAGTGAGAAGACCCTTTAAGCCCTGCGGTAAAAATTCGGGACACGCGAGACTAATCATTCCTTCACTGTTAAGGAGGTTGGAGCGGTCCAGTCGAATCAAATGACGGTTTAGGATTTTTTTTTTCAATGAACCTCAAAAAAATGCATACGACGTATAGATTTATTCTGTAGATGCTAATTTTTCATAAAATATATAATTAAAGGGCAAAATGATGCATTTTGACATTTTTATTACGTGATTAAAAAAAATGTGTGTTACTGCCACACTTGAACAAGTAAAACATTATCGATAATTATTATGAAAAAACTGCGTTAGTAAATGTTTTATAAGACTCAGAATGAAATTTGGAGCCATTTATCATTATGCACATTTATACTTTTCACGAGATTATTAATCATTAGCATTAATTAATATCAAGCGTTGCTGATATACGGCAACTTCGCTGACATTGACGTTGGCAGCAATGCTCTTCATTCGTCAGCCAAGATTTGTAATCTTTTATCAAACCTTGATGGTTCAATATTTAATATACAGGGTGAGGCACTAACTGTTGCCACCTCGAATATCTCTGAATTTCCGACGTCACAAAAAAATGTTTGAAACAAAAGTTGTACCGTATGAAAGGGGTCATCAAATGCGACCGTTTTTTTTACCTCTACCGTGCGACCGCTGTCGCACAGTAAAGGTCACCTCCACTTTTTCAAATTGGACGGTACATTCTTTTTCAACTATCTTGTAGAGCACCGAAAACTGCATAAAAAACATTTAGGGGTCAAAGTCGTTCAAGGTCATTTAAGATAAAAAAGTGACATGAACTTTATTTTTATGTGAAATTACCTTTATTCACAGTAGATGTTCAAAGTGATTGCCATTGGAATCAATGCAGTATTGCAATCTCCTCATCACGGATTGTGTAGAATTTCTTATTATTTCGGCACTTATCGAATCACAGACTGGAAGAATTCTCTCACGCATATCATCCGGCGTAGTTGGACGTTCTTTATAAACAAGATCTTTCAAGTATCCCCACAAGATAAAATCCAGAGGCGTCAAGTCTGGCGAGCGAGCCGGCCACGATACAGCTCCTCCGCGTCCAATCCAACGATTTGGAAATCTCTTTTGCAATTCATTTCTAACTATCAGCGAAAAATGTGCCGGGCACCCATCGTGGTGATACCACATTCTGTTTGTTGTTTCTAAAGGTATTTCTTCCAATAACGGACCTAATGTTTCTTGAAGGAATTCGGTGTACTTTCTACCATTAAGATTTCCTTCGATGAAATAAGGGCCTATGATTCCATCCCCAATAATCCCACACCATACATTAACCGACCACGGTCTTTGGTGTGCAACTTGCCGCAGCCAATGTGGATTTTCAGTTGACCACAAATGCATGTTATGCAAATTAATATTTCCATGATTCGTAAATGTTGCCTGATCAGTAAATAAAATCCGATTAATAAATGAGTCATCTCTCTGAATCTGGCGTTGAGCCCATCGGCAGAATTCAGTGCGATTCATGAAATCCGTACCAGTTAATTTCTGGTAGAGACTGATGTGGTGAGGATGATATTTATGACGATGTAGAACACGTAGAATACTTCTTTGGCTTACGCCAGATTCCCTCGCAATTTGACGAGCACTCGCACAAGGGTCTCGATGAACGGCGGCAAGAACACCAATTTCCGTTTCTTCGTTAGTAACTCGCTTTCGTCGGTTACTTTCCCGACGGGTTAAGGATCCAGTTGTCCTCAGATTAGTGTACAAAATTTGAAATGTACGGCGTGTAGGATGAGAACACGTTCAGGAAATCTTTCAGCGTATAAGTCTCTAGCTCTCACTGCATTTTTCTGACATTCTCCGTAAATTGGAAGCATATCAGTTTGCTCTTCAAAAAAATACATCATTTACATTCGCTTGATTCGTTAATACTAGTCTCACCATTATTACTATCGTTATCTTGGGTTTGTTTGGGCGAAACATTGTACAATGTTCCGTGTACATTGTAGGTTTGGTGCCGTTTTTTACATACAAGACAATGGCAAGACTTCGGCGATAAGTGCCGAAGTGATAAGAAATTCGTGACGAGAAGATTGCAATACCGCATTGATTCCAATGGCAATCACTTTGAACATCTGTGAATAAAGGTAATTTCACATAAAAATAAAGTTCATGTCACTTTTTGATCTTAAGTGACCTTGACCGACTTTGATCCGTAAATGTTTTTATGCAATTTTCCCTGTCCCATTTAAAAAAGCAAAAGTTTTTATGCAAAATGTACTGTCCCATTTAAAAAAGTGGAAGTGACCTTTACTGTGCGACAGCGCCTCCACTGAGATAAAAAGAATGGTCGCATTTGATGATCCCTTTCGTACAGTACAACTTTTGTTTCAAACGTTTTTTTGTGACGTCGATAATTACAGAGATATTCAAGGTGGCAACAGTTAGTGCCTCATCCTGTATATAGTTTACAATGGGCAAGATGGGTGTTTTTTCTCCCAAATGTTTACAATAACACACATTTTACACAATAACACACATATATATGCTTTTTAATCTTGGATTAAAGAAAAATCTTGGTTTTAGAGAAAAATTCCAAAAACATTCAAGAGGTTTCTTCGGTATCGGAATCACGTGTGCATCTAGGAGAGAGCTTACCAAGGCCTGTCATCAAGGGATGATGATCGATAGCCGGATGTCGCAACGTTGGAAACTCAGCGGGGTCGTCAGGATCGCTATCGACGCACTGTTCAATTATACTGAGATTGCTTTCTTCAATGAATTTTCTCGCATCCGCGTCTTCTTTTTTCGACTCTGCAAGGTACATACCATCAACCATATCGCACAACATGTGGGAGCGTCGTTCATCGCTGCAAAATTGGTATTCGAGACTGGCGCAATTCAAAGTTTGCTACCTTCGAATATGCATTGGAAATTTGTGCCACGATTCGGATGATCAGCTGAGTCAATTATTACCGTCTATCTTGCGATGCGCTCTGGTGGGCTTTTGATCTTCCAGCTGCTTTTCGATTTCTGCCTGAAGTTCATTCAGTTCCGTCTCTATGTTCTCCAACTGAAACACGCAGGAATGACCCAACAATCATCGGATTGAAAACGAAAGTTTGGGGAGCACTCGAACGTTTCTCGAGTATTTTCTATGACGAAAATATTGGAACGTTGAATAAGTTCTCGCTGTTTTCCAACAGGTGGCGTTACCAGAACTGCGTGCGTGCAATTTAAGGGGAAATATACACCTAGATGGTCGAAAAAATCGATTTAGAAGCTATGAAAATTCCGTCGACCGTAGAAGACTTACAGTATGAGCCTGGTATCGATGATTCCATGTAAGTTGACAAATTTCATAATTTATTTATTCCCAAATTTTCAAACGCGTTTTTCTCAAAACCACGTTTTTCAAATCGGTACCCAAAATTTCTCGAAAACCAATGAACCGATTGCCTCGAGGTTTTTCGTGGTTATTCTATACACCATTATCTAGTAATTGTCATAGGATTTTTTTTCCGTTACTTAGTTTTTGCTTCATAGGCAAAATGATAACTAATTTTTGGCCCAAAAATCACTATTTATGTTCAAACGTCCGCCATTTTGTCATAAATCGATATTTTCAAAGTCGGCTATGACAAGTACTAGATTGTAGTATCTAATTTAATAATCTTTTTGGTTTTTTTTTTTTTCAGATGATTTTTGAAGAAACGCCAGTGGTTACCGTATACGCAGATTTTTTTACGACGCTCAAAGGATCATGCAATATCCTTGTAATAGTAATAGTAATTTATTTCGAGGTATACCCTTTCAGGGTGTTTACACTTACATCCTCCCACTACATATTCTTCCCTTACAATATCCTTGTATATTTTTGATATTTTTAAATAAAGAAAATTAAACATATTTTTGAATGTATATACTTTTAAATAATTAAAACCCCAATCCGAAATTTCAAATAGTTTTCCTTGAAAAAATTCACAAATGTGAATTTCTCCTAGGTGTGAAACTCCTAGGTGTATATCTCCCCTTAAGATGATAACGCATCCATAGGGTGTCTCAAAATGACCTCATATTTCAATTTATTGATAAAACGTATTATTTATTTGAAAAGTACAAATATATATTTTTTTTTAGAAGGGGCTATACCAGTGTGACACTCGCAAAAAGTCGATTTTTTTTTGTTGCCTTTTTTGACAGTTGATACTTGCAAGAATATCCTATGCAAATTTCAAGGCCATATCTCTTATCATTTTATCTTGCAAAAATCGATAGTTAAATCTTTAAACGCGTTTTTCTCGAAATGAGATTTTTCAAATTTGCTGACATTGTAACTCAGAGAGCAATTATCCAATTAACTTGAAATTTTAACTGAGTACTCTTGAATATATTTACTCTGCAATGACGTAGGATATTTTTGATTGGATGAAAATTGACGATTTGGCATTGAAAAAAACGACCATTTTATAGGCAAGAAAACAGACTTTATTCCATAACTACGCCATTTTGTTAGATTTTGATATTTTTTGAAAATCCTATGCCATCATTCAGGAAATACCTTCCAGTTTAACGACATTTTGTGCTTTTTCGGTTACAGCTACTTCTTCGGCCGGAATCATGTCAGCAGTGGAGGAACTTTGTTTGGCGTCTCCGAAAGCAGCGCATAAGTCGCTTGGATCTCAATATTTTTCTATGAAAAAATTATGTCATATAGGTCAAATTTCCGAAACATTTAATTGAGTACTTTTGTTCCAAAAAAATCCCGAACATCACCCAAATTTTCAGCGTTCACAGTGGTATAGCTCCTTAATATTCGGGACAAATATGGAGGTTATGTGTGGAACAGAATATCCGATAAATGGCCGCCTCGTCTCTGTTTGGAAACGTTCACTCTTTTGAGGAAATTTTCAATAACATTTTGGCATAATTGCGTACTAATTTCATTAATGGTGCTTCCAATTACTTCCTTGAGCTCCGAAGTGGTCTGTAGATCATTGGCATACACATTTCTTTAAAAAAAAAAAACGGAGCCGGGTTGAAATTCCGAACATTGAATGCTCCGACGGTTTAGAATTCCGAATTTTAATGTTCCAAAATTCAACATGGGGCCGGGTTGAAAATCCTAACTTTGAATGGTCAGAACGCTCAAAACTCCGAAAGAATAGTACCCCGAAAGATCAAAACTCCGAAAGAATTTTACACGAAAGACCAAAACTCCGAAAATCTTAACACCGTCAAAATAATTCGGTTATGGAAGTTTTAAAAGTTTCAAAATTTTCAATAAATCGACGAGTTATTTCATGATTTTTTTTTACCAAGAAGTCATTTTGCGTCAATTTTGAAATTTGTCTAGACAATGTTATACGTTCTACATAATTTACAGTCAACTGTGTAGACTTTCGCTGGCATGATCTTGACATGAGGGCCGGGTTGAAATTCCGAACTTTGAATGCGCGGACGGTTTAAAATTCCTAATCTTAATGTTCCGAAATCACAAGGTTCGTCAAGATTATTCCAGCGAAAGTTTACACAGTTGACTGTAGATAATGTAGAACGTATTGTCTAGACAAATTTCAAAATTGACGTAAAATCACTTCTTAATGAAAGAAATTCTTGAAATAATTCGTCGATTTATTGAAAATTTTGAAACTTTTAAAACTTCCATAGCCGAATTATTTCAACAGTGTTCAGATTTTCGAAGTTTTGGTCTTTCGTGTAAAATTCTTTCGGAGTTTTGATCTTTCGGGGCAGTATATTCTCGGATTTTTGAGCGTTCTGATCATTCAAAGTTCGGAATTTCAATCCAGTCCCCAGAAAACCCCAAAGAAAGAAGTACAATGGCGTCAAATCGCACGATCTTGGTGGCCAATTGACATCGCCGCGGCGTGAAATAACACAACGATTAAACTTCGTCTGCAATAACTATGCAGTAACGATGCAGCGAATAACAATTTCTATGCGTTGCTTGATCGTGTAATTCTCCATGACTAAACCTCAATACTCCCTGATGCCAGTTGTCAAAGATCAGCACTTTATGTTCGCCACAAAAAATGGCGCGCAATTTTAAATATCAGGTGATTTCGAGACACCCTTCATAAAGAAGTACTATAAGAGGCTTGAAATTCAGTCCGTCATTTCGCCGAAGTGGAAACAACTTTTTTTCATAGCGTTGAACGTGTCAAATTTCATGGCAGAAAAAGATTATTTGCGGGGGATTTTACTGCACTACTTTATTTTTAAAAATCAACAGCTGAAGCACACAGAATTCTTGTTGAGACTTACGGCGACCATGCTCTGTCGGAAATAACATGCAGAGATTGGTTTAGACGCTTCAAAAATAATGATTTCGATGTGGTGAACTTGCAGACACATTAGGAGGTTAGGCGTGATGTTTTCAAGAGCATTACTTTTCACGAAAAAAAAAAACAGCGAAAACTTATTCAACACCTCAATCGAAGTATTACGAATGGGGAGAAAACGGCTTCTGGTGGGTACCTTTTGAAGACGTTCTCGATCTTTTTTCCGCGCAGCTTTAAAAGCTGGTGGATCTTGTTCCTCCTCGAGATCAACGGTCATAAATTCTTCCAACGTTAATGCACTGGAAGGGGTATCGCCGAATTCAATTAACCTGGAAAAAAAAGAAAGTAATCGCGTCTTAGCATTGCTGTAGAGTGATTTTGCACGTGAAGCTCTCGCTGGTCAATCGATATGGCCGACCAAGTTACTTTGGAGTAACTTCTACGCATGGGTTTCCACATCAAAGCCCACGCTCGTAACGTTCCAGTTTTATGTGGCAAAAGCTCAAAAAATGACCTTCCGGTTTAGTTAAGGCGGGATATACATTTAGACAGGAAAAGAATAAGCAATATTGAGGGATTTTCTAAACTACGAAGTAATTATTCTACAATTATCAAACTTTTGGTATACTTTAATAGTATATTTAAATATACAAAACAATTTTTTATTAAATTAATTAATCATCAAAATGGCGGAGCTGTGGCGGGGTGTTACAGCAAGATCGCCGAGGGAGTTGCGAATCGGCGTTCAGTCTAGCTTCCCTTCGACTTTGATTTGCAAAAAAGTTCAAACATTTTTTTCAGTTAGAGCATGTATAGTTTGTACGTCACGGTAATTAAAATGAAGAAAATGCAAATTTGAGAAAATGGCACGTATTTACAAAAAAAAATTCACATTTCACGCAACATTTCTGTAAAATGTGGATTAAAAAAGGTTTTTTTCCAATTTTTCAAAAACAATTTTCGTCAAGTAGAAAGTACCAATATTATCAATATTTCTACGAAATTTCAACTCAATCGGCTTGATAGTTTTTGAGTAATCCTGCACGCTAAAATCGATAATGCAGTTTTGAGAAAAACGCGTTTGAAGTTCACGCCCGCTCCGAATCCGAGCGGTGAGGCACAGCGTTGACGGGCTGTAACGTTTGAAGTTTTTCGAATTTCGCTTTCAAACTTTGGGAAAATATTCTACATATATAGTTTTATCGTTTAAAAAAAATCGATTTTTTATCGTTGTAAATGTATATCCCGCCTTAAGGCCTTATATAATTTTGAAAAAAACGTACGTTTTTTTTTCTTTTGGCTTAAATGATGTGTAAATATCTCAAGAAAGGTAGGATCGTTATGTATAAACATCCCAAGAATGATTCGGTCCGGAGAAAAATACTTTTGAAACTTTAAACGCGCTTTTTTTTACACCACGTTGTCGAAATCGGGCGGACTCGTAGCTCCTACAATTTTCAACCGACTGACTTCAACTGTCAACTGTAGCTTCTCAGATATATTTTCTAACAAAGTACACACGATTTTTACGATCGATCAACAATTACAGTTTTTATAAACAAATTAAGGCCGATTTTAGCCAAAAATGCGATTTTTTTTTTTTTTTTTTTTTTTTTTTTTTTTTTTTTTTTTTTTTTTTTTTTTTTTTTTCCAGGACCAAATTTGCAAAACCCAATATTTCGTAATAATCGTGTGTACTTTTTACACACGATTATTACGGGTTACGGGTTTAGCAAAACCCGTGTAGGTAATGAAAAAAAAATTAATTTCTTCTAGGTGCTCATTAGGGCCGTCATTTTGTATCTTTTTGGAAAATGAAACATTCATTTCAATGCCCACAGATATGTGAAGTAAACCCTCCAAACCTCAATTTGATTTTTTTACTAGGATTTTCAGAAAAAAAAATTCAAAAGCGAGCCTCGTTTTCCGACCATCTAGTATATGAGACCTTAAACGGAAATCGAGGGGATACTCGACCGAAGCGTTACGTTACCTTTTTCGCAACGTTGACTCGTGGACTTTGACAATTTTCAGTACGTCTGTCGGTGATCGACTGAATTCGTGCAACCGAGCCGCCATCAATAAAGCTGAAATTGTACAAAGTAAACCATAGACTTGTGCTACAGTAATAAAAATAATATATTATTACTGATATATTATTTTTTTTAATACACTACAATTTTCAATTTTTCTTTAGTTTCTTGTTTAAAAAATTGAATTTTTTTCCATTATAGAAGTATATATCCAAAGATTAATTATCACATAAATTATTTTAATATCTATACATATAAAAGAACATGTCCTGACCGACTCATCAACGCCGAGCTAAAACCACTGAAGCTAATTACATGAAATTTGGAAAGTACGTTGCTTTCAAGACGTAAGCACCCACTTAGAAGGGATTTATTTTAAATTCAACCCTTAAGGGGAGAAAATGGGTGGCAAAATTTGTATGGAAATTTTTTAAAATCGGGTCCGATTTTTTTGAAATTTGATATTCGTGCTTTTTAACACAATTAATGAAACACATATTTCAGCATTTTTTAAAATTCAACCCCAAGGGGAGAAAGAGGGTGGCAAAGTTTGTATGTAAAATGAAAAAAATCTGGTCAGAAGATTCACTTGAAACTTAGTATTAAAGCTCTTCAACACAATTAACAAAATACGTGTTCTCGCGTTTTTCGACATTCAACCCCTAAACGAAAGGGGGTGGCAAATTGGAATACAATAAAAAAAAACGGATCAAATTTACTTGAAACTTTGTATTATTGCTCCTAGGCTCAATAAATGAAAATTTCAGCGTTTTTGAAAATGTAATCCTTAAGGGGAAAAGGTAGTAGCAACGTTTGTATGGTAAAAGAAATATCTGTTCAGATTTACTTGAAACTTAGTATCAATGCTTTTCAACACAATTCTACGTGTTCCTTAATGAAACATTTCAGGAGCACTTATTTGATTAAGGAACATTCAACACAAGTCTACACGAGCGAAGCCGCGGGCGGAAAGCTAGTTTAAGGGGAGGGTAGGTATTTCAGCGGGAAAAAAAACACTTCTTTGCGAATTTGTTTCATCTATACGGATAGAGTAAATTTATTGAAACCTTTTGTACATTGTTAAGTGTCATTTCAAGAACATTCCGTGAAATTTGTACGCGAAAATATCCACAAACAATTGATTTCAGATAATTTCTAGCTGAATACAGTGAACACCGCAAATCGTGTTTTTCCAAAGGCGTTCTTGGAAAAACTTTGTCACCGCCTTGTTTGTGGATATTTTTGCGTACAAATTTCACGGAATGTTCTTGAAATGACACTTAACAATGTATAAAATGTTTCAATAAATTTACTCTATCTATATAGATTAAAAAATTCTCAAAAAAGTGTTTTTTTTTTACGCTGAAATCCCTACTCTTTCCTTAAGGCGGGATAGGGGCCGTCCGTATATTACGTCATCGATTTTTGCTGATTTTCGACCCCCCCCCCTACAATCATCCTATCGTCATTTCCTAATGACCCCCCCCCCCTCTCGCAAAACTGACGTCATTAACAGTTTGGCAAAATTAAAACATTTGCGGATTTGAGAAAAATTGGGTAACACTAAAACATTTTGTTATAGAATCATCTTTTATTATTTTGTACTTTGGCAATGTTTATTAATATAATAATATTATTCTTCCCTATTCTTTAGTTTTCTTTGGATAGCTCCCACGGAGTTTTCACCCATTCTTGCAAATCCTGGATCACGGGTAATATCTCCATATCCTCCCCATATTCATTTTGGCTCGATCGAACTATTTTCATAGGTACGCTGTTATTTGAAGTTCTCGAATATAATGTAGACAAACCTTATGTAATAAATAAATAAATAATGAGAATAATTAATACCATTAGGTACTTGCAAAATATTTTTCATCACTCATGCGGGGAAACCACTCTAGTTGTACAATATACTATTGTACATTTTGAATTAATTGGTATCACAAGAATGACGTCAATTTCGAAACGCCCCCCCCCCCTCATCCATCATTTACCGTCATCCGCAGACGAACCCCCCCCCCCCCCAAATTTAGAATGACGTAATATATGGACGGCCCCATATACATTTAGACAGGAAAAAAATAAGCAGTATTGAGGGATTTTTTCAACTAAGAAATAATTATTCTACAATTGTCAAACTTTAGGAAACAATTTTTTTTAATTAATTCATCATCAAAATGGCGAAGCTGTGGCAGAGTGTTGCAGCAAGATCGCCGCGGGAGTTACGAGTCGGCGTGCAGTCTAGCTTCCCGTAGACTTTGATTTGCAAAAAAGTTGAAACATTTTTTCAGTTAGAACATGTATAGTTCCTATGTGATGGTAATTAAAATGAAGAAAATGCAAATTTGAGAAAATGGCACGCATTTACACACAAAAACCTACACTTCACGCAACATTTCTGTAAAATGTGTATTGAAAAAGTAGTTTTTTTCCAATTTTTCAAAAATAATTTTCGTCAAGTAGAAGGTACCAATATTATGAATATTTCTACCAAGTTTCAACTTAATCGGCTTAATAGTTTTTGAGTAATCTTGCACGCCAATTTCGATAATGCAGTGTTGAGAAAAACTTTGGAAAAAATTCCTACATGTATAGTTCTATCGTTTAAAGAAGAAAAAAAATCGTTTTTTTTTATCGTTGTAAATGCATACCCGCTTTAATTATAAAAACAATCAAGATGCATCATCATGAATGATCGTACCTGCTCCACACAATCCCGATGGTCGACGGCCGCTGTGAATACTGTCGCGCTTCATTCTTTGCACCAATCGCAGTGCCGTCATCGATACTTCGTGGGTCTTTTCGCCGAAGTCAAGTTTACTGGCAAATCTCATGATGTACAAGCAGGGATCTGAAACGTACGGATCGCAAAGTGCCTTAGTTAAAAAAAAATTACTTCCAAGCCGATTTATGCAATCGGTTTTCTTTTCCACAGCAACTAAACTGCGGCTTCGTTGCTTTGAAACGTTTCTCCACCTCGCAGACCACGAACAGTTTTATTTGCACAACTTTTTAAACAAGTTGTTTACAAAATGCTATTTTTTCTCTTGCATCTACCTTAACTTGTTTTCCACCGGGCACACTCTTTCCTTTGTCACTATCTAACATTTCCCTCTTTAGTTTAATACTCCCCTCCATCTCTTTCTCTCCCCCCTTCCTCCTTACACAGCTTTTGCACACTTCCTCTATTCGCTAAAATACTCGCCTATCCCTTTTAGTATCATCCCTCCCAACATATTTATAATTTCCACCTTTATCGCCAAATTATCCATTCCGTGCCCCTACTCCTCTGCTTTCTTTCTTGCTTTCTCCGTTAGTAACTCCCAGCCTTTTTCGCATATCAACAGGTACTCCAGCGTCTCATTCTCTTTACAAATCCTGCACCTCCAATCCTATTCTCCCATCTTTCCTGCCCTTCCTATGTTTCCGCATCTTAATCTCACGCACATTTCCTTATCCCCACTCTCGCCGAATATCCGTAAGTACGAAAATCCATAAGTAGAATATCCATAAGTACGAATATCCATAAGTGGAATATCCATAAGTGAGTAGAGAGTAGAAATGAGCGCCAGAAATGGCGGAAAAGCGAAAAGACGCAGAAAGATGAGCACTTTAAGAAATTTTAAATAAAGAGAATGCTCAGTAGAAGTTCAGGTTTGTTTGGGTTGTATACTATACTCACTATGGATATTCGTACTTACGGATATTGGCACTTACGGATATTCGTACTTATGGATATTCGGTTATGGAAATTCGACTTATGGATATTCGGTTATGGAAATTCGACTTATGGATATTCTACCCCAATCCCATATCCCTTTCCTTTACTCCCTCTTCCCACCAGTATTTCCATGATCTTTTTTCGTTTTCCACAATATATTTGTATATTTTCCATTATACGTTGATTTGCTTATTTTTTCCTCATCCTTCCTTCGAATTTCTTTTTTTAACGAGAGATATACACCTAGATGGTCGAGGTCAAGGATTAAAAAGCTATGAACATTCCGGCGACTGTAGAAGACCTACACTATGGGCCTGGTATCGATGATTCCATGTAAGTTGACAAATTTCATGATTTATTCATTCCCAAATTTTCAAACGCGGTTTTCTCAAAACCACGTTTTTCAAATCGGTACCCAAAATTTCTCGAAAACCAATAAACCGATTGCCTTGACGTTTTCTGTGACTATTCTATACACCATTATCTAGTACTTGTCATAGGATTTTTTTTCCGTTACTTAGTTTTTGTTTTATAGGCAAAATGATAACTAATTTTTTGCCCAAAAATCACTATTTATGTTCAAACGTCCGCCATTTTGTCATAAATCAATATTTTCAAAGTCGGCTATGACAAGTACTAGATTGTAGTATCTAATTTAATAATCTTTTTGGTTTTTTTTTTCAGATGATTTTTGAAGAAACGCCAGTGGGTACCGTATACGCAGATTTTTTTACGACGCTCCAAGGATCATACAATATCCTTGTATATTTTTGATATTTTTGAATGTATATACTTTTAGATAATTAAAACCCCAATCCGAAATTTCAAATAGTTTTCCTTGAAAAAATTCACAAAAAGGACCCTTTTTCCGGCTCCTAGGTGTATATCTCCCCTTAAGTTTTCTATTCCTTCTTCTATCCTTTAGTCTATTCTTTCCACTTCTCTTCTTTTCCTTATCATTGTTATTATCTCTTCTATTTCCATATCCCTTAAAACTTTCTCTAAATATTTTCCCCACTTTGACGGGATTCCGTTTATAATTACTCTTATTTCCTCAAATCGGCAGATTTTCGGCCATATTGACTCCTCCATCCTAAGCACCTCTCTTATGCACCTTAACGCTCTTTCCCTTATCATATATCCCATGGTAAGCACCCCCAGCTCTCTTCTCCGAACATAGTCTGGAGTTGTTTTGCCAGACGCGATTATAATTTGTTTCGAGCTTCGTTCGTGAAATACAAGTTTCTTCGATCCCCAACTTCAGCGAGACGCTTCATTCCATTGTAACAAGTGTAATACGCGGAATGTCAAGTACGCTGAAGAAAAGTCTATCAGGAAGTTTCTTGAGAGCAAAATAAATGGGCTGGCGCGCTGTGTAAACGTCCACTGATCGATTCTATGGATTCGAATAAAATCGTTAGTAGGAAACAAAAGACGCAGCCGGGGAGAGCGCGAAGACAATTACTTCGTGACGTACACAACACCGACGAAGAAAAATAATGAACTTCTCGTTCCGGAAGCCAAAAGCCTCTGGATGACAATTTTCCAACAGGCCTTGTCTTTTTACGCGGGGAAAAGACACACGTCGATGAACCGCTCATCCAGAGTGTCTATTACGCGTTATAATCGTGACGAGCAAAAAAAATAATCGCTCGGGCGAACGAGAGAGGAAATTGGATGTCGAGGAAATTTCTTTTGCACGAAAATCGGCCGAATTCTCATCGTCGGGAAGATTCATTGTGAACAATAGTCGGAAAAAATGGGACATTTTTTTTATTGCATATTCTTTAAGTATAATATCTCAAGAATATTCTCACCAAATTTCATAAAGATCGGAGCATTAAATTCGCAGTTGTAGGTATTTCAACGTGTTACGCTTGCCGAGCAGCAAGCGCAAGCAGCCACAAGAGAAGGAAGAATTGCTCGCAGGCAGTATCAAATCAATGTTTTAGAGGCTGCAGATGATGCAGAAGAATTACTGTATGGCCCTGGAATCGACGATTCCATGATAGTATGAATAAATTAACTTTAAATGTAAAAGAAACGCACTTGAATCTTAAACGCGATTATCTCAGAATCGTCTTTTTTGAGAAATACCTTCGCGGTGGACACGATTACTAAAAAACTACTTATCCCATCCATACCAAATTTATACCACTTATTTATTATGATAATAGCTAAGACCTGGAAGAAGAATTTTCAATTTTGTTGAAAAAAGAAATTTGTAACAAAGAAAACGAAAATTTGAAACTTCAAAAAATAATTTTATTGTTAATATTATCGTCATTTTTTTTAAATCGAAATTTTTACAAATTCGTCCAGGCTCAATGCCAAGGCAATATACTAATGAAATATTTTTCAAATTCTGATTTCAGATGAAGCGTTCTCAAGTTATCATATTTTGGAAGATTTTTGAAGTGAATACTTCTAATGCGACTGTATTAGGCCCCGCCCTCAGCCGCGTTGTAGCACCGGACAAGAGAATGAAGGAATAGAAGAAGAGAGGAGAGATAGAGAATGATGCATGAGCCGTGTGAGTGCGAGTGAGAGCGAGCGAGTCAATGCAGTGAGGGGGTAGGATCGCGTGCACGCATGCGCGCCGTTCTATTCGTAGCGGTTGCCCGTGTACGTGTGAGCCCACAGCTGGCACAGCTCTGTGTGTGTGTGCGAGTTCGTACTGTGTCGTCGTGCCTCGTGGCAAATTTTGTGCTATCCGTTAAACAGTGCGAATTTTTAAAGTGAATTATATTATTGTTATTTGTTGGTGCTGTTTTTGATAGTTCTTTGCGGTAGTGTATTATTTTAATGCGGGAATAAATGACAATTCCAAAAAATGGATCCCGCAGTGGATAAATCGTCGACAAACCCCCCAGCGAACGAAAGTATTTAATATATTTGAACGTTTTAAATAACGTTTTAAGAAACAAAAATATTCGAGCCATTCGAAGCGAGGTTATGTACGAGTAGCATGGCTCGTACATAACCTCGCATGATACACGTGCCCCGGAATGCCTCTCTATATACATTCAGTTTCAGCCTCTCTGTTGTGTCTCCAGACACACACAGATATATAAAATTTCGCAAATTAATACTCAAAAATGCATAAAAATTGAATAAAAATTGAAAAAATAATATACATAAAATAATAAAATATTTAAACAATATTCAAGGGGTTCGAGGCGAGGTTACGTACGAGTCAGCATGGCTCGTAAATAACTTGCACAATACAAAAACTTTTATATAATCTCCGCTGCCCCTTTACAAGTTTCTATTGCTGACTCCACTGACTCTCTATTCCTTCTCCACTGAGTTCACTGACTCTATATTGCTGACTCCGCTGATTCCACTGACTCTCTATTCCTTCTCCGCTGAGTTCGCTGACTCTATATTGCTGACTCCGATGACTCCACTGACTCTCTATTCCTTCTCCACTGAGTTCGCTGATTCTATATTGCTGACTCCGCTGACTCCACTGACTCTCTATTCCTTCTCCGCTGAGTTCACTGACTCTATATTGCTGACTCCGCTGACTCCACTGACTCTCTATTCCTTCTCCGCTGAGTTCACTGACTCTAGATTGCTGACTCCGCTGACTCTCTATTGCTTTTCCGCTAACTCTCTGCTGGCTCTCTGCAAGCCTTTCCTCAGCCTCTCCGTTGTGTCTCCAGAGGCACACACAGAGATGGCAAAAATTGAAAATAAAAAATAATTTTTTTTTCAGTTCCATCTCAATCGGGGTCAACACACCGAAGACTAAAGGATGACGACACCATTGCCGAAATATTTCATTTCATACATATTTCATTTCATATTGATAAATAAAATAAAAAAAAGTCAAATATAAACATTCAGGCTACTTTTGATTTCCTTGCCAATTCATAATTCGATCACTTACTTTTCCTCACCTCTCCTCTCCTCCCCTTCTCTCTCTCTCTCTCTCTCTCTCTCTCTGTCTCTCTCTCTCTGCATACGTATTCACTTCTTTTGCGTGTCGAACCCACACGCACCCTTTTTTTAATAAAAAAATTGTACAAGTACATGAAAATATGTACTAATCGATGTTGTTTACAGTTTTTCAATAAACATTTATAGTCCCGTCGAAAAAAAAAGAAAATCACATCCCTTCACCCTGTGCCTGAAATACCTTTATGGATTAAGGTTTAAGATAATCGATTGAACTTGATCGATAGATTGCGAACTTTATCGAAAATAATGTCAATTTCGAAAATGTTTGCCGATTTCATGGTCCGCAAACAATATTCCTCATCATTTGCGATTCGCTCATAACTTTCGCAATAAATCAATACATTTTAAAGTAATTTAGCGTGAAATTATGATTTTTTGCCAAATTATACGAGCATTTTAATTTTTGACTTTTTCATAAAATATTCAAAAATTCGGTAACTACAACATGTGAAAATAATTTATGCAACATTAAAAAACAAAAATCTCGTGGTATTTGGTAAAAAGTAAAAATTCCACGTCAAATTACTTCAAAATGTATTGCTAGAATCATTTATACCAAAAGTTATTAGCGAATCGCAAATGATTGAAAATGGTATTTGGAGTGCATGGAGTCCTCGAACATTTTATAAATTGACATTATTTTGAATCAATTTCTCAGATAGGGACACATTCAGATCCCTCGGCTCGACCGCGTATCATTGAACTCTGAACCAACTTCCTGTGACAGCCGACCATTCGGAAGTTGCAGCTGTGACGTCAGCAGACTAGCACTTCCTATAGCACTGTCGTGCCTGACTTAGCTCGTTTGTTCCACTGATTAAATTCCGATTTATCCACTTTAAATCGTATGTTTGATAATTTTTTTCTCCATGACGGGGAGCACAAATAAAGTTTTTCGGGAGTGTTCCGTATTCCGAATTTTATAAACTTCATTCTCCTGCACTCGAAATGGATTTTTTATTCTTTTCCAGAATACGCTATTTTCTCTGGCAAATGCTATTCATGACAAAAATACGATATATTTTTTTCAAAGAAAGCGTGAAAAACCATTAAAAATCATATTTTTTTCAGTCGCAAAATCACCGCGCGAGACCCTTAAAGAAACCTGTCCACCTTATAAAAGTCACCCTGTATATAAGGCCTTAAGGGGCTATACAAGTGTCACACTTTGAAAAAATTGATGTTTTTTTTGCCTTTTTCGACCGTTTATACTTTTAAGAATATCCTGTAAAAATTTCAAGGCCGCATCTCTAATGATTTTATCTTGCAGAAATCGATAGGTCAATCTTTGAACGCGTTTTTCTCGAAATGAGATTTTTCAAATTTGCTGACATTGTAACTCAAAGAGCAATTGTCCGATTGACTTGAAAATTGAACTGAGTACTTTTGAATATATTTACTCTACAATGACGTAGGATATTTTTGATTGGATGAAAATGGACGATTTGGCATTGAAAAAAACGACCATTTTATAGGCAAGAAAACAGACTTTTTTCATAACTACGCGATTTTGTTAAATTTTGATATTTTTCGAAAATCCTACGTCATTGTACAGAAAATACCTTCCAGTTTAACGACATTTTTTCCTTTTTCGGTTTCAGCTACTCAATCGGCCGGAATCATGTCAGCAGTGGAGGAACTTTTTGTTTTGGCGCCTCCGAAGGCAGCGCATAAGTCGCTTGGATCTCAATATTTTTCTATGAAAAAATTATGTGGTATACGAGGGTGGGGTGAAAAGTTACAGGCCTGACCAAGAAAAACGATGTTTAAAAATTTTTTTTTGCTTTATTTTTCAACATAATCTCCATCAACACTGATACATTTCTCATAACAGTGTTCTAATTTAGTTATACCAGTTTTAAACATAGATTCATCAAGCTCCTCAAAATACTGATTTACAGCTTCGATAACTTCTTCGTTGCTCTTAAATCTTTTTCCGCCAAGCCATTTTTTGAGGTTAGGAAACAGGTAATATTCGCTGGGGGCTAAGTCTAGAGAGTAGGGAGGATGCGGCATCAATTCAAACTTCAATTCGTGGATTTTGGACATGGCAACAATCGACGAATGCGCTGGTGCGTTATCGTGATGAAACAAAACTTTTTTCTTCGCCAAATGAGGTCGTTTAATTTGCACCTCGTGCTTCAAACGTTGCAATAACTCTGCGTAGTATTGACCAGTGATAGTCTTACCCTTTTCAAGGTAATCAATGTATATAATTCCTCTCGCATCCCAAAAAACAGTAGCCATAACCTTGTTTGCCGATAAAATTGTTTTTGCCTTCTTTGGGGTTGGTTCCCCTTTTCCAACCCACTGTTTTGACTGTTCTTTATTTTCAGGCGTGTAGTGGTGGACCCATGTCTCATCAACAGTTATGAATCGACGCAAAAATTCGTTTGGATTACGCCTATACAGCGCCAAATTGTCGGTAGAAATGGTTTTTCGAAGCAGTTTTAGGTCGAGCGTTAGCAAACGCGGCACCCACCTTCCACACAGCTTTTCCATGTTCAAATGGTTGTGCAAAATATTTCGCACACGTTCAGCTGACATCCTACAGGTCTCAGCTATCTCATGCACTTTCAACCTGCGGTCTTCCAACGCTATTTTATGGATTTTTTCAATCATCTCTGAAGTTGTGACTTCAACGGGCCGTCCTGAGCGAGGCTCGTCAGAGGTGCTCACACGACCCATTTTAAATTCAGAAACCCACTGCTTAATAGTTGAATATGATGGGGAGGAGTCTCCTAGTGCTGAATCCATCTCTTCTTTTATTTGTTTTGGTGTAAAACCTTTCAAATGGAAGTATTTGATGACAGCACGTTTTTCCAATTTTTCCATTTTTACGAAAACAACGGAAGCGTCTCGCGCAATGTGCTCTCAAACGCAAAATAACGTAGCGATTGGGCTGAAACTGTACATACAAGTTCGGTAGGAATGGTACTGTAGGACGCCGCTCCAAAACTAGACCTAGTTGCACCATCTCTTGGTCAGGCCGGAAACTTTTCACCCCACCCTCGTAGGTCAAATATAGCCAAATATCTTCTTAATTTTCCGAAACAATTAATCGAGTACTTTTCTTCCAAAAAATTCCCGAAAACCACCCAAATTTTCAACGTTCACACTGGTATAGCCCCTTAAGTCGTGACACTTCCGGTAGATTGAACTATAAAGGCAGTTTCCAGGCGGATAAAAAATACCGAGTTCCCATTCAAGTTCGCGCAGCCAATGGTTCTAGCATAGCGAATGACCCCTTAATCCCCCAAAAAAATGTGTCGCTCCATGCGCCAAACACCCTGTATTTGTATTTAAAAACATATGTATAGAACCAAGAAAAATGTCCATCGGTTGTCCATTGTATCCATACAGAGTATGACGGAGGAAATAAAAACGAACAACTACCAATGGATCGCAAGCGGATGTTGGAGATCCTTCGAACAATGAGCGAAAACGGCGCGCATGCGCGTCGTTCAGCGCCTTGGCCGCTTTTATCGAGCGCCAGATATATACGTATAGTGGACATACAACCGGGAGACTCCGTGCGATTACCGAAAATGCTATCGAGCTATCAAAAATATTTGTAGTGTCGTCGATCGGAAGAGTCCCCCCAATGATACCCGAGTGAGCGCGCGGTCCCGACGATTGTTCAACCAAGCCGCGACTCCCAGTTCGAAACAAAATAATATGGCGATGTCAAATGTATACTCGAAAATGTCGACGAAGCCAGTGAAACGCTTTCAAGACAACAACCTCCTGGAAACCCAGACGAATGCGTGGGTCAACGGTAAGGATAGCCCGGCAAATTCATTGCGCAGTTATACTTCCGCCTAAACGAACAGTGTTTTCGAATCGTCAATTTTCAATTACTGCGTGTGTTCGATCGCGGAATTGTGATGCAGTGAATGGTTGAAGGAAACGGAGCGCTGCAATTTGTTGTCTTTTGTTGTATGAGAGCTCAGGTAGCCTTATGGTCGTCCAAAGTGTAACTTTGAAGGTCCGGGTAATGTTTACCTTTCAAGTATGATGGTGGATTTGTTAACGTATGTTTGTTTCTTTATTTACATATGATCGTAAATTTACTTACGTTGATTTATCGTTGTATACTCGTCCATTTATTTACATATTTTTGTAGATTTATTTACGTACGTTTATCAATTTTTGTGCATATTCTTGTAAATTTATTTACGTATGCTCGTAAATGTATTTACACGGGCTTGAATGTTTATCGATATATGATTGTAGATTGATTTACGTATCGTTGTGGATTTATTTACGTGTAATTGTACATTTATTTCTATATAATTGTAGATTTATTTGCATTTGATCGTAAATTCACTCAAGGATTATTGTTGATTTATCGACGTATACTCGTACATTTTTTTGCATATTTTTGTAGATTTATTTACATATGTTTGTCAATTTATTCGCGAATTCGTGTAAATTTATTTACATATTTTTGTTAAAAGGAGGTACCTGAGTAAACGGCGAGAAAAACAGGTAAACTTCGGGAATTTTGATCTCAAAAACTAATGTTTCGATTGGATCCGGATTTTTTTATTGGAAAATATGTACATTGAGGTATGTTTAGGAATTTTTTTAAATAAATTCGTTGACTGGAAGTGATTCAAACGCGGTTATCTCGAAACATAGTTTTCAAAGTCGGTGCCGGATGTATCTCGAAAACGGCTTGTCCGATTTTGTCCAAATTTGGATACAATATTCTTCGATAGTTTTTCTCGTACACCACGTAGGATTTTTCTGAAATTTTCATTTTTGACGGAATTGCGACCGTTTTAATTTAACATTCGTTTTTCGTTCGCAATTTCCGACGATTTTGGATTGCATACACATTGCATAAAAAAGCAATGGTTCAATCAAATGAAAAACCCCTACGTGGCGAACGAGAAAAACTATCGAAGATTATTGTATACAAATGTGGACAAAATCGGACAAGCCGTTTTCGAGATACATCTGGCACCGACTTTGAAAACTATGTTTCGAGATAACCGCGTTTGAATCGCTTACAGTCAACGAATTTATTTTAAAAAATTCCTAAACATACCTCAATGTACATATTTTCTAATTTAAAAAAACCCGCATCCAAACGGAACATTAGTTTTTGAGATAAAAATTCCCGAAGTTTACCTGTTTTTCTCGCCGCTTACTCAGGTACCTCCCATTAATTTATTTACATATGCTCCTAAATGTATTTACACAAGCTTAACAATTTATCGATATATGATTGTAAGTTGATTTACGTGTAATTGTAATTTTTTTTGCATATTTTTGTACATTTATTTACACATGTTTGTTGATTTATTTGCATACTTTTTCAAATGTATTTACATATGATTGTAGATTTGTTGACGTATACGCGTAATTTTATTTACATAATTTTGTAGATTTATTTACATATATTTGCCAATTTATTTACGTATGCTTGTAAATGTACTCACGTATGCTTGCAAACATATTCACTTGTGACTGTGAATTTATTTGCATATACTTATGAATTTATTTACGTATGATTGTAAATCTGATATAAAAAGCGGGTCCGTGGATTTGGATCGAATGGAGTGAATTCGCTGTTTTCGCAGAGCTGCCAAAAAGCGATTGAGCCAGATCTCGACGTTGAGAAAACTCACTCCAGAGATTAAATACCCAGATTTACTGCGAATTTGAAGCAAAGCTACGCGGAGAGTGAAAAAATCATCAATTTTTTTTCGTAAGACAAACAAACAATAGATCGATGCGATTTTTATTAGCCGGGCATCGCTTGGTCTTTCAGGTGCTTCGATTTGACAACGCGAACGAAAATGATATCTCCAAAAAAATTAAGCACGCTATTTTTCTGGACCTCGTCAATCGAATGAAAAAAATGTATTTTGCGGATTTTTTAAATCGGTAGGATCTTTCAAATATCAAAACTCTATGTTAATATAGATAATGTATTTCGATAGAAGTCGCCAGAAAAATCGCGAGCTACGCAAATACTTTTTTTTTTACTAAGGTAAATGTCCCAATTATTGAACAGCTAAGGATCTGGTGGATTGAATTCGGTGAGAAAAAAATATAAAATCAAGAAAAAACCATCGCTTTCATGTTCAAATGATACTTTGATATTTTTACTTTCGAAAAATCACCCTTTAAATTATTTTTCAATGATTTCAAATGAAAAAAAAAAGAATAACAATGTGAAGCATCCAAATGTCCCAATTACTGAACACTGGAAGTGCCTAATATTGAACAGGCATGTCCGAGTTATTGAAGACTCTCGAGTATTCTTTTTCCGTTCTGAAAATATTATTTTTGGTACAATATTAAGAAATAAAAGCAAAATCAAACACTTAAATAATCTTTCATCAATCATGTAAAAATACAAAAATATATATTTAGTCTTTTTTGACAGGTTTTTGGTTCATTCGATTTGGTTTATTTTTGCTTTTTAACTCGAACTTTATTTTATTTTTATTCTCAGCTTCCTCGTTTTTATGTTCTGTTTTTGTTTGATTTTGTCGCAGCTTGGCTCCCTGAAATATCAGAGAGCACAAAATATTAAACATTGCATTCGTATTTTTAGGTTACATTTAGGTTATATACTCTTTTTACTTTTATTTTTACGTTTATTGCACGAAAATACAAATAAAAAATATATTTGACGATCTTAGAGTTATTATTAAACGAATAAAGGTAAGTTTATTCAGGAACTTACAGTTTTTGTTTGAATAAATCCGATTCACACGATCTGTCACACGGTAACTGTCTCGATGTTTTGATGGGTTTAATGACGCCATCTTGGAGAATTCGAGTGTTCAATAATTGGGACACACTGCATTTTCTATGTCCCAATGATCGGACACCGTATTTTTTAACAAATAATTCATTAAAATTTTTTTTAATTTGTTATTTGTAAGAAATTTTCTGAGGAACCTGAAACGCCTTTACTTTTTGAGATGCGACAGTTTTTGAACTTTTTATGCCTTTACGCCCGAAGCGGCGCGTCTTAGCAAAAACGATAAGCAGTTACTACGAGACGTCAAATCGGGTCACCGTTTCTGATCAAATAATTTTGTTCTCTATCAATTAAAGCTTTTTTGCACAAGTAAGGTAACATTTCGATAGCTAAAAGTTCCATACATCTAATGAAATTTTTATAAATAAGTAAATGCATGCAGGTGAATGAGAAATAATCAAAATACAAGATAGTGTTCAATAATTGGGACCTGTTCAATATTTGGGACATTTACCTGTGCGAAACAATTGCGAGAGTGCTGACAGTTTTTTTTTTTCGTTTTATTGTAGCAAATACTAAATGTATGTCGAGATCGTTGATTTTTGTTTGTTTTGTCGCTACTTTTCATCGTTCTCATTATTGAGTTCAATTATTACAAGTATTGATTATTTAATCCCATTAATATTAGTGTCTGTTGTTTAGCGTGTTGTTTATTTTTATTGGTATCGGCATTTGCGATTTAGATATCACTGGAATCTTCGCGACGATATCGTGCGCAGATAAGATTTCAGTGACGGTCACGTCGCACGCGAAACGTATCTGCATCAACCAAGATGTCATTTCCTGGATAGAGTTGCGCGGACAACTAACTCGTTACCAATGTGTAAGTCAAAGACTGCGTAGTTTTTTTTCTCAGTTTAGGGCCGCAAGAAGATTGTTTTGTTTTTTCACGTGTACAGACACTTGTCACGGCTACGTGAAGTTCTGTGTAGTATATGGTCGATGAAAGAACAACGTAGTTTCGTGATCGGAGCTGAAGATGATCGACGATCGGTTGATAAAAGAACTTAAAGTACTAATCAAACATGTATGACGGATATCAACCGAGTTTTTTTCCATTTGCTCTGAAAACAAATTGAATAGCCCATTTTTCCTTTAAATATTAAGGGCTTACACTTAGTTGACATTTTTCAAAATATCGAATTTTTTGTTTTTGACGGATCCTTCAAATATAGGGTATCTCCAAATGACCCGACATTTTAATTCATTAACAAAACGTAGTATTTATTTGAAAAGTACGAATATTTATATTTCAATATAAGGTACAAACACGGAAGTTATGTGTGGAACACAATATCTGATTAATGGCCGCCTCGACACTGTTTGCAAACGTTCAATTTTTTCACGAAATTTTCAATAATATTGTGTCACAACTGCGGACTAATTTCATTAAGGGGTCTTGTTACTTTCGACGCTAGAAAAAACGGCTATTTTTACGAACTTTTTGGATAGGTTTATATTATAGATATTGATATAAAAGTTTTTACACTTAATAAATACACTTTTGAAATGCATACAAAAAAATATTTATTTATTTATGTCACTATTTATAGACGAAAATGGGAGTTAAAAAAATGTCCTAAAAAAATGGTAGGTCTGCACTGTTTTTTCATATATGCAAAAATAACAAAATAGCGAACATTTTTTGCAAAAACAAAAAAAACCTGTTTTTTCACCGTTTTGGCAAAAAAATAGTAAATATAAAAAAAAATGTAAACCTTGATTTGCGCTATAGCTATATTTATAAAGAGTATGGGGTGAAAATTTCATATGGATCGGTTCAGTAGTTTCGAAGATTTTATCAACAAGCCGGGGAAAAACGTTGTTTCGAGAAAAACTAATTCAAAGTTTGTTTGGGTTACATAAATACATAAAAAACAATTTTTTAAATGTATTTCGAAAGTGTATTTATTGAGTGTAACAACTTTTATATAAATATCTATAAGATAAACCTATAAAAAAAATCATGAAAACAGGCTTCTTTAGCGTCTCAAGTGAGAAGACCCCTTAATGGTGCGGCCAGTTACTTCCTTGGGCTGCGAAATGGTCTGTGGATCATTGGCATACACTTTTCCTTTCAGAAAACCCCAAAGAAAAGAGTCCAATAGCATCAAATCGCCGGTGGCGCGAGATAACACAACCATGAAACTTCGTCTGCAATAACTGTTCAGTAACAATGCAGCAAATAACCGTTTCTATGCATTTCTCCATGACTAAACCTCAATACTTCCTGATGCCAGTTTTTAAAGATTAGTACTCTATGTTAGCCACGACAAAACATGGCCGGAATTTAAAATATCAGGTCATTTTGAAACACCCTTAATAAAGATTAAACAATATTGAGTGGATCCGTTAAAAATTGCGAGCATTATGGGCACTTTTCAAATTACATTTTATTCACGTATAAACCCGAGCTAAAACTTTTAACGCGTTCTTCTTCAGTTGGTAAACGAACAACGTAGTTTCGTGATCGGAACTCAAAACGATCGACGACTCGTTGATTTTTATAAAACGATCGACGATTGGTTGATTTTTATAAAACGATCGACGATCGGTTGATTTTTATAAAACGATCGACGATCGGTTGATATTTGTAAAACGATCGACGATCGGTTGATTTTTATAAAACGATCGACGATCGGTTGATTTTTATAAAACGATCGACGATCGGTTGATTTTTATAAAACGATCGACAATCGGTTGATATTTGTAAAACGATCGACGATCGGTTGATTTTTGTAAAACGATCGACGATCGGTTGATATTTGTAAAACGATCGACGATCGGTTGACTTTTATAAAACGATCGACGATCGGTTGATTTTTATAAAACGGTCGACGATCGGTTGATTTTGATCAACCGAACATCTTATCCACGTAAAAACACGAGCTAAAACTTTAAACGCATTTTTACTCAGTTGGTAAAAGAACAACGTACTTTCGTGATCTGAAATGAAGATGATCGATGATCGGTAGGTCAAAGAACAACGTAGTTTCCTGATCTGAGCTCAAGAAGATCGAGCAATTAACGTCTCCATCATCCGCCATTTCATTTCATACTGGAAACTACACCTTCGAGTAGATCACTCTCTAAAAGCTTCCTTTCTCCTGGACAGTCTTCGAAAATAAACTACCCTTGATTTTCGACCACCCGAGAAAACATTGAAAATAGTTGCTACTGACAATGAGTGTACCGAAAATCCGTTGCAGCCTTCCAAATTGAAGAGTTTCGATATCCCATAAAAAAGAACGCGATCGCCCCAATTCGAGTGAATTCAAAGACATATTGATAATAGATAAATCTGAAAAAAGGGAGTATCTTTGAGGCGACAATGGTAGACGCTTGGATCAAGCCAGAGGGCGCGTGTGTCCAGCGCGCATGGCCGCGAACCAATGCGCGTCGAATCAAGTGCGTCTTTGGCTCGAAATATTTTACCCAAAATAATTCATTAATCGAGCTTATTTCCCACTCATACTCATCGTCAGAAACATCCAATATACCGTGCTTTGCGGGATACCTCGTCGAATTTTAGCGTGCACAGCACTAAAATTGTCAAAATTTCCTAAACGATATCGAACGACCAGCGAGCTGCGCCCTCGCGCCGCGTCTATTGACAGAACCGGAAGCGTATGCCTCCGATGTCCGGAATCCGCGATTTTCACGTCCTAGAGGTGGCGCAGCGATATTTCAATATGGCCGTTCAAAGTACAGCCTCAGACGTAAACAATTACTCCGTTCTTCATTTCCTGCGCGTTGGCTATTGGATTTACCTCCATGGAAGATTGCAAAGATGCTACTGCAGTGAAAAATTCATTTTCCGCTCTTTTTTAGCTTCGTCAGTTCTGTATTTAGATTTTTAAGGTTATGAGACTCACTCACAGATTTCGAGAAGTGATTCTAGTCTTCAGAGCATACGTTTCACAAGGGACGTCTGAAATTATATTTTTTTAATTGAAAATAACAAAAATAGCTTTTAAGGAATTATCCCAATGTTATGGGTCGAAAAAACTGATTTTCGCGGTTTTTTTTTTCGATGGTTAAAATAGACCTCCGAAGTAACTTTCGTGGTGGCGCCGCGCAACGGCTGCCGGCGGCAAAACTTAGATTGGCGCATAGCGGTTAAGTCAAACCGGCACAAACACGAAAGAAGCTGGGCTTGAGCAAGCATAATCGATTGTAGATCTCACATTGTGAATGGAATGTGCTTGTAAATAAAATAAAATAGTATGATGGAACGAATAACCATTTCTCCCCATTATTATCGCTATTAAAAAAAAGTTTCATAAAGTCAAATGGACAAATTTATAGGTTATATTACAAGTAATTAAGAATAGTGCAAAACAAAAAGCAATCGAAATATATGGTCTGCTAAAATCGAACCCACATGTTACATATTTACTTCGTAAATAATATAACATACGTTCGATCTACGGGGTTTATCCACAATTCCTTACGGTGCATTTCCCAACGTCGATTCGGAAAACCATAAAAATGAAGTTCCGGATTCGTCGCTTCCGTGTGGAGACAACCCTCAACACAACATTTGCGATTAGCGCCTACAATCGATCGATTGCCCATCACGTTTATTAATTTATGATACTTGTTTACGCTGTTTTTCTGTCATTCACGTAATACTGTCATTCACGTAAACACCTGATTTAAATGGCGATCGGCATACTGCACTAGCAGACGAAAACCAATCTAAGTTTAGCCAAAAGTTGCCGCAAGGGCTGCGCCACTAGAGTTACTTCGGAGGCCTATACGCTGATCAGTCTAATTTTTTTACGTCCAATCAAAGCACTCATGAAGAACAGAAAATAATTTTTTAAACGTTTATTTATTTTTTTACATTTTTTTAACGCTTGAAAATGTCTGCGAAATAAAGAAGTCCGCACGGTTGTGGTCGGAAATATTATTTGAAAGAAAATTTGTACAAAGATTATTGATCAGTATGAAAGCCACTATCTTACTATGGAGGTTTTTTCATCACACTTGACAAAATGGCAGCGGATTGAAAACGAGTATCGAATTTAGCCTATTTCTTCGACAGTTTTTCGTTTAAGGCGTTAGGCCACAGTAACGGGTATAAAATCATGAGCGAATTTAACCATTTTTTTCGTATGAAAAAGTGATTCACTCATAAAATTAATTACACATCTATTTAGTATGAATATCAAGCTGTTAGAAAAAATATATATTTTTTTTTCGATGTACAAAATGGCTGACTACTAATTTTTTCTTCTGTTATCTTTTTTTAAGCGCTCCTAGAACCAAAAACAAACATTCTCGTCAATCTACATTAGAATACCTAGAGAAGTACGTACGGAATTGAAAAAATATTGTTTTATTCAAAAGTTGTAGGTATTTCAAATGAAGAAATGAATTTTCAGTGAAAAATTTCGTTATAACTGCTCATAAAATGAAGTTTTCGATTAATCAGAAATTTCGTACGTACATCTCTGCGAAATACAATTAGGAACATAACTTTTAAATTTGAAGTAAATCGAGTGAAAATTGTTGTAGTTATTTGTCAAGCCAATTGGAAAAAAGCTGTTTCGAGAAGTTTCGAGTAATCGGCCATTTTGTACATCGAATAAAAAAACTAACAGCTTGATATTTATACTAAATAGATGTGTAATTAATTTGATGAGTGAATCACTTTTTCATACGAAAAAAAATTGTTAAATTCGCACATGATTTTATACCCGTTACTGTGGCCTAACGCCTTAACAAAATAGGAAGATCTCAAACAAACAAAAAAGCTTCCATAGCAAGATAAAGAATGGCGTGAAGAATGTTGTGTCAAAATTTGAGATGGATAGCTCGAAAACTCTTCGTTTGAGAGTCCACATCATTTTGATAAATGACATTTCGAGAAAAACCGCGTTCAATGTTTCGAGTTGCGGAATTTTCATATAAACTGTCTACTTACGATCAATCGGCGATGCTACGTCCATGTTTATAACCGTCTATACCATCGGATAATGCAAAAAAAATCGATTTTTTGAGAATTTTACACTGTGATGAAATGATTCCAGCAATGATGAGCAATATAATGATTTCTTTATATTGCTCGATTTGTTATTCACAAAGAAACAAACTTGAAAAAAAAATCTTGTGGAATGACTACAAACGCGCCTAGTTGGTCTAAAGAGAGTCATTTTTCAGAGCCAATAACCCCTTTTTTCAAAAGACTTTATCTTTAAGTGGCTCATGAAACGACAATTTACTTTTATTATCCGTCTTACACCCTGCAACACAGCAAGGTCTCGAGTAATTTTTCGCTTTTTTTAAATGTCCATTGTTATCAATGTATTTCGACAAAGTTGACTATACTAGTAGAGCTTCCGCCTCAGGCCGCGAGAGGCGCCAAGACTTTTGGGGATCGCGAATATCAGCTGTTCGAGATAAATCGAGTCCCTCTCGCACACACGTTGGTCGATGGGGCAGGATAAATAACCGCGGTCAAATAGCAGTCAGTGCGAGATACATAACCGCAATTACGCGCATATCTATATCTTCGCGAATGCGAACGAATCTAGACAGTATGGACGCGCGTATTTTCTCAGGACCCTTCGAAAATAAATACAAGCACGATTTACCGGTGAATCGACATCGGTGAATCGACGTGCGCCTGAAAATCGTGCAATTGTGCGAAAGGCGACGAGATTATCGATTGTTCTGTGACGAGAAGGGTAATGCGGTGCGTTCGTATGCGGAGTGGGCATGCAGAAGCGTATAACACTGTACGCGGAATTCGTTGAAGGCTCGCGAGTTCATCGGCTTACTTCGGGTTCGATAATCGTGTTCCGTTGCGGTATAGTGCGCGTCGAAGAATCTTCTCGCTCGCAACGGAGCACGACGCGTTGAAAACGGTTTTTTCTTCGTTTCTTCTTTTTTTACAAACTGCGAAATATCTACGTGTGTTCCAATGGACGACAGGGAAGTTTCGTGGCGAAACTCGGTGCAGCTTCTCGCTCGTTTGGACCTCGCGTCCGAAATGTAGCGAGAGAATCGAAAGGAAGGGGAAAAAGAACGTAGCGTTTCACCGGAAACCGCCGCAGCTAATTGACTGCCGTTCATCGAAACATGTTTACCGACGGTAAAACACGACGGATTAATTCGTACGAAACATTAGTCGCCCTTGCGAGCACTTCGGAGCGAATCGTGCGAACATAACCTCAAAGCTGGTCGAATACGCCAAAGCTCCGTTTTGCTAGGCTCAATGAAATTTTGGTAGTATTCCCGTGCTTTGTGGCGTTTTTGTGCCATTTTTATCGACCCGATGCCGTTCGTCATTGTCGAGGTCGAGCGGTCACCCATCCGAGTACTGGCCCATGCCAATGAAGCTTGACTCGGAAGATCGTGAGCAATGAGCTACGGTCGTCCGTTGTTCGCAAAAATTCTGCTAGTGGACGACGCTCCGCTGTAATTCGCTTCTGTACTACTATTTCAACGGGACTAACGTTATCGGAACGATATTTGCAAACCAACAAGGCCGCTGAACCACCGAAATGGCAGATGGTCGCCAAAGATATATATCCGTGATTTCCAGTTTCAATGTTTCGACAGTTCTAATATCATGTGTCGGTGCGAAATTTAGGATACGAAAGTTACTTGAGCATTTTTTACAACCTTGTTGAGGATCCGTAGGGATCTGCGGCAGTCGTTCCACTCGGGTACTCGATTCACTCGACAGGTTACGTTTTCGCATTAGTATCAGGTACCCGAAGTTGGTCATCCGGTACTCTCACATTTTGGGTATTCGTAAACGTCGAGTACTCTTAAAGTTTGGGTATTCGTAAACTTCGAATATTCCTAAACGACTCAGAGATCCTTATCTATTATTTATATGCATATCTATTTTTTATCTAGGCGTATCGATCAAATAATGGGAGAAAACGAAAACTCGAAGAAGGCCATAAAACGAATAAATGATAATACTGTAAAAATCTTTTTTCTTCTCACTTTTCTATTCTGTGTGTGTGTGTGTGTACATACATGAGTGTGTGCGTCTGTTAGGGCAGAGTGAAAAACGGTCAATTTTAGCGGATTGTATCGCAATAGCACGGGAAAGTTGCGTTTTGGCATCACTGAAAAGTGTGCGAAAGGAAATAATTTACGATAAATATCTTCTGTTCGGCAAACGCCTTAAAGTTTTGAATTCTTTAACGTGGCTTTTAAATAGAGAAAAAATCCAAAAAGACCAAGATTCAACGCCCTGCGTTGAAATTGAAAATGTCTCGATTAGTTTCAGAGATATAAGCGTTTGAAGAACAAGTTTTTTCTGGGAAAATTTTTTAAAATGACAAATTAAATTAAGAAGAATGAATCGCCGAAATTACCAGTTAGCGCTAGAAAGAATTAATGAAAATTCGATGAAGAATCTTGATTTTATTCAGTTTTTCGACATTCAAATATCTCGATATTTCCTGAAGTGCTAATGTCTTAAAAGAAGCTTGCTGAAAAAAATTGTAAATATACACATAACAAAAATACTAAAATTATTAAATCGATTATTCGTATTTCTTATGAACTCCAATCTATCTGCGAAGGGTAGAGAACATAAAGCTGGAGTCTATTTCGTCCGTTTTGGTATGTTTTCGTGGCGCTATCTACTATGAAACAAAATTTGAAATTTTGTTCTGGCAACACGGTTTATCGAGTACCCGATGTGAAACGAGTACTCGCTAAAGTTCGAGTATACGCGTCCGATCACGAGTACCCGAATAATTCGGGTACTTGAGCCGAATCATAGTCTAATTACCCGACACTACCTAACCCGACCAATTACGACCGACTACCTAACCACCCCAAGAGATCTGCAATCTAAATGTTCAAACGACTATTTATTTTGAGTAGCAACGAAAATAATGCCCGAGTACAATCAACTCACCCAAACATACCCAAACAAAGTATATTCTGGGTACCAATGCGGCCATTTCGGTACCATAATCACCAAAGCGGCCATTTGCGTACCATAATCGCCAAACGTGATCAAAGTAACCGTATCAAACAATATTTTAGGTGGCAATAGGAATAATCGCAAAACGTAGGGGAAGTAAGCCAAACAAACGATATTTTGAGTAGCAATAAAGATAATCCCCAAACGAAATCAAAGTAACCCAAACGAAAGATGATTTCATGATGTTGAGGTTTGCACCATTGGAATACAACGAAAATCGATCTTTATTTTTTCATTTCTTCATTTTTATTACTATCTCAACTCTACTTTTGCATTTTTAGGTTATGGATCACTTATAAGAATCTTTAAAAATATTTATGCGCTATTTCTAGCCTAAATGTGGCAAAAAAATTTGAGCAATGAGAAAAAAATAATATCGCTGCGCTCAGACAATGCATAATACCATATATTTTGGGTAGTGAGAAGAATCCCCAAACGTAATCAAAGTAAGCCAAACAAACGATATTTCGGATATCAACGAAAATAATGCATTGACAAATGTGCAAAACTATCTGACTTCCATCCCATGATGCATGATGTTAGTTTGCTGTGTTGAAATGCAACGTTTTTTTTTTTTTTTTTTTCATTTTCCATTCATTTATTCTTATGCTCATCCAAAGCTTTCTTTCGGTGGAAATTTGCGTTGCAAATCTCTAATAAGAATACGTTAAAGCGTTTGAGTGATTTTATGGCTAAAAAGAACCGAACATCAAAAAGTTTTTCGTTGCATTCCAATGATGCTACCTTTGCAATTGCCTTTTTGTACCACTGATACAATTCTCCATCTAACACCACTAGTCCATAAAGCAGAGGCGTCGATAAACATCAGTTGGAATTGCTTTAATGAGCAACAGTGAACATCCCAACATTTACGATGTTCAAGTTTGCACAGTTGAAACGTAACGAATTTTTTTTTAATCTCGTTTTCTTCATTATCCAAAATCTTATCCAGCCAATTTGGGCTCCTAATTTCGTGTAAGGATGCTAAAAAACATTTGAACTTTTTTCGCAGTCTACATTTGCAAAAAAACAAATATCGGGTTACTGAACTTCCGTTGCGTTCCAACTATGTAACCTTTAATGTCATCGATAATTTCAAATTCTTTCGGGTCAAGTTTAATTTCATTGGGTGTCAGTGTCTTGAACCTTTCTCACGAGCAACAAAATGCACCAGTGAATTTCAGTCGCCTGACCATTTTGCTACCGCAAATGAGAACCGTCACCCTGGCGCTAAATTGTTCATAGTGAAAATGATGTTTCAGCGGAGTCGCCGAGCAACAATGTCTCCGGTTCTCCACCCCCACTTGCGCCGTTCGTGCCGCAGATGATACTGCAACGCGAGGACGTCATAAATCAGCCTCAAAGCGCTCCCGTTTCCCCGCTCTCGTCGCTGTCCTCGCCGATCTCACAACTCAGCCTACCAACCTTCGAGGATTGTACACAGGATCCAAATTGGCAAGCTACAAAGTCAACTGTGCGGGAACGAAATGCTGCCATGTTCAATAACCACCTGATGGCTGATATACAATTCATTGTTGGTAGCCCAGGTAAATTTCGCATTGCCGAGAGAACACCCATGCGGTAGAACTTAAGGGGACACTTGTGTCGTGCACGCACACTTTTGTCGGACAAGTCGATTTTGCGACGATCCAAAAGTAAAACCTCGCGATGGCATGATATTGAAGATTGCATCGTTGGAACGCAACGAAAGTTCAGTAGCACGAACTTTTTTTTGGGTCAAAAATAAAATTTGGGCTACGAAAAACACTCGAAGGTTTTTTTAGGTTCTTCGCAAGAAAAAGCTGAGGCCCAAATTTGCTGGATAAGATTTTCGATGATGACGAAAATGATAAAATAAAATGTTTTTGTTCATATTTTTGTTGCACTTCAACGATGCAAACTTTAACATCGTGCGATAGCCTGCGCTTGAATTTATCTGTAGAAGCGCTGTCGCGCAACAATTCCACACACGATAGTTTTTGGAATTTTTCGAAGCCAATTTTTGACGAAATCGACGGTTTCGGTATCAAAACGCGGATTTCTAGCCTGGCTAGGTCAAGTATCTCTTCGATTTGTGATTAACTCAAGCGGAAGTTCATTTTCGTAGCTTTTTCAATAACAGTTTCGGAAGAATTCGGAAAACGCTCCGCCGATTTCTTTGACGATGGAAGAGCTTGTCATTTCGCGGCAGTAGAGATCGAAATTATCATGTTTGTTAACGACGTTAAAGTTTGCATAGTCGGAATGGCAATGAAAATTACTTTCCTTGCCAATTTTACAAATTTCCTCTGGCAAATTTAGGCTACGAAAATCACGTAAACATTCTTAAAGATTTTCATCTAGCGATCTACAACCAATTTGCGAAGCATGATTTTGGATAATAATGAAAATAAGAAATTGAAAAGAACTTTCGTTGCATCGCGACGATACAAACTTCAACCCCATGATTACGCATTATCGACGCAGAAATTCCCCGAATTTTCCAAGTTTTCCTTACAAGTTTTGAAAATATTCAAACGAGATTGGACTCAAATGAAGAACATATTTTTTTAAGATCAAACATGCAAATGTTGAATATTAAGATCAAATAAAAAAAACTGAACTTCGAAAAATAATTTAAACACTGTAAAGTAAAAAAAAGTACATTAAAAGCAAATAGGGAACCCGTTCTTTATTTTAAACGGAAATTTTTATGTCGGTGCCAATAAATAAAAAGGAAATATAAACACTTATCTACAATAATAATTGTGTGGTTGTGTATCGACAAATCAAATGCATAGAGCTTTAAAGTCAGTTTTGAGTTTTTTAAATTTTCAGTGTTTGGCACTGACATATTTTTTATTGCATATAATGAAGTTATTAAATAATGCATATAATATAAATATTGAATATAATATTATATTTTAATAAATATAATATAAATATTAAAAATATACGAAAATATGTATTCTCATACTTTTCAATTTTTCTTTCTCAAGTGGGTTTTATTTTTCGTAATCCTTGCGAAAAGCAAATTCTGGAAAAAATTCCAGAGAATTTTGAAAATTCTCTGATTTTTTCCTGATTATTCCAGGAGGAAAGGAATTCCATGAGTTTTCCCTGTTTGTCATATGCGTAACAGCCATTCATATTTACACCCAATGAAAGTTCAACTTTGAAGCTTCCACAAGTTGCACTGTTTTTAAGAAAAAGAAGGCAAAACAGAACATCGCAACCCGCCCTAGAATTTCAATATCAATCACCGCGCGAGCAATTAACCGTGGCGAAATTCGAAACTTTTTCCAAAAAAACTGTTCCAAATTACCTGGACTCTAATATTGTAATAAGCAATTCACGAGATCTCGTAAAACCCACGAAATTGAAACCAAAAAATCCGTATTCTTTTTCACTTACGCTTGACTCCTTACAAAATTTTGTAGTCGAAGTGTATTAAAGTTTCGATCACTTTCGTCCAGATACAAGCTCCGTGCCTTCACTCTCAACATAATCGCTTCAAAGTTAATAAAAAGCTTAAGGTCCCTCCAGATGAGAGGATAGAAAATGATGTTACAAAATTGGCGAACTAAAGCCTTTGGTGTTGGCTTTCGTACAGAACCTTAACAGAATATGTTTAATTGCAGGTCACACGCGGTCTATACCGGCGCACAAGTACGTATTGGCCACCGGTAGTTCTGTATTTTACGCCATGTTTTACGGTGGCTTAGCGGAAAACAAAAAAGACATAGAAGTGCCCGACGTGGAGCCAGCTGCGTTTCTCGCGCTTTTAAAGTGAGTTGACATTCGACTATGCTGCAAATCATGTGCGAATTTAACCATTTTTTTCGTATGAAAAAGTGAATCACTCATAAAATTAATTACACATCTATTTAATATGAATATCAAGCTGGTAGAAAATATATATATATTTTTTTTCGATGTACAAAATGGCTGACTACTAATATTTTCTTTTGTTATCTTTTTTTAGACGCTCCGCGGCGTGACATTTAGCATCCACAACTTTTTGCCTAGAACAAAAAACAAAATTCTCGTCAATCTACATTATACTACTTTTTCATACGAAAAAAGATTGTTAAATTCGCACATGATTTTATACCCGTTACTGTGGCCTAAGGCCTTAAATGTGGGTGTTAATTTGGAAGACTATTCCGGGATTGGGCCTAGTTGCAAAGCGTTACAGAGTCAATCTCCCCGGACCTTTTCATCTCCATTCTTTTGAATGATAATTTGCAGCCTTCCTTATCGTCTCAGATTGCCCACAATTTCCACCCCTGCAACTGATAACAGTACCTACAACGAATACCTCGTTCCAGGTACATGTATTGCGACGAGGTACACTTGGAAGCGGACACAGTTTTGGCTACGCTGTACGTGGCGAAAAAGTACATCGTGCCACATTTGGCACGCGCGTGCGTCAGCTACTTAGAAACAAGTCTGACAGCGAAAAACGCGTGTCTCCTACTGAGCCAGTCTCGCCTATTCGAAGAGCCTGATCTCATGCAACGCTGCTGGGAAGTCATTGATGCCCAAGTAAGTTGAAAGTAGCGGCTTCTCCTGATTGGCAATGCCCTACGGGAGTTAACGATAGGTAGAAATTGCACCGCTGCGAGGAATCTTTATGACGTAGATCCTGCTGCAGCTTCCCGCTTCGCGATTCTTCCACTCTGTTTCAATTCTCATAGACTAACGATGTATAGGGAAACAAAGGGAAAACGCATGTGCAACTTAGCGATTAGTAACGAATGACCGAGAGCCACCTGTTTGCGCGCTTTCGGCATTTGAGGATGGGATGTTTTGCGATTCGAAGATCTTCGCGACATTGATGTACGATAGGATAGTGCGGGCCCGCGAGATTTTAAACCACTTTGCGTCTGGTCTTGGGGATTCATTGCAATCAGACCCTGGCAGAGTCGTCGAATGACGCCTCCACGACTCCGATGAATATCGCGAGACTTAAGGCCTTAGGCCACAGTAACGGGTGTAAAATCACGTGCGAATTTAACAATTTTTTTCGTATGAAAAAGTGATTCTCTCATAAAATTAATTACATATCAATTTAGTATGAATATAAAGTTGTTAGAAAATATATATATACATTTTTTCGATGTACAAAATGGCCGACTACTAATATTTTCTTTTATCTTTTTTTAGGCGCTCCGCGGTGTGACATTTAGCATCGACAATTTTTTACCTAGAACAAAAAACAAAAATTCTCGTCAATCTACATTAGAATACCTAGAGAAGTACGTAGGGAATTTAAAAAATATTGTTTTATTCAAAAGTTGTAGGTATTTGAACTTAAGAAATGAATTTTCAGTGAAATATTTCGTTATAACTGCTCATAAACTGCTCATAAAATGAAAAGTTTTCGATTAATCAGAAATTCCGTACGTACTTCTCTGCGAAATGCAATTAGGAACGTAACTTTTACATTTGAAGTAAATCGAGTGAAAATTGAAGTTATTTGTCACGCCAATTGGAAAAAAGCTGTTTCGAGAAGTTTCGAGTAGTCGGCCATTTTGTACATCGAAAAAAATATACATATTTTTTCTAACAGCTTGATATTAATTCTAAATGGATGTGTTTTATGAATGAATCACTTTTTCGTAGGAAAAAAATTGTTAAATTCGCACATGATTTTATACCCGTTACTGTGGTCTAAGGCCTTTATTGAGTAGCTTACCGGTATCTATCGGCTAGGTACATATGTACGAAAGTGGAGACGTCAATTGGAACAGAAAAAAAACACGGTTAGGGGTGATAATTTGAGCGAAATGACACACAGCGACAAAATTTGACGCGGTAACTGTCCCAAGTACTCGATGACGTTGAAGTTTGCATCGTTGTAATGCAACGATTCATTTCTCCATTTTTATCATTATTCGAAAGCTTTTTTTGCAACTTGAGATCGTAAATCTGTAATAAAAATACGTAAAAACGTTCGAACGATTTTCATAGCCTCAATCGGCCAAAAGGAACGTTCAACAAAAAAAAGAGTCCATTTTCGTTGCGTTTCAACGATGCAACGTCGGAATAATGTTTATTGGGTGTGACCAAAGGATCCACATTTTGCCACAATTATCAACGATTAGCCACGCGATAGTTTTCGGAATTTTTCTCAGCTGTTCTCTTGCAGATTGCAATTGTTCGACTTTCAAAATGTGCGTTACTGACATGACTGACTGACTCTTTTTCATTTATTTTCCCGAGACAAACTAACAAAATGACCACTATCCGGAGGATAAAGGTCATTTAGTAATCCCACGTCTACTGGGAAAATTTCAAGTCATGGTTCCGCCATTTTTTGAGAAAAAATCCGAAAAGTTTTTACGAATTTGTGTACAGCTGAAATCGTGTGTCAATTCGTCTCGATTATAATTGCCGCGTCGATGCAGAATACTCGCCCTAATGAGAAAAGTGATGTGAAAGTTACAAGTGTCGAACGCACCACGCATCGTCCCGCGTATTATTTTTTAACGCCGAAAAAATCCTGTGTATCCGGCTTGAAGCTGAACCGAAGGATCTCGTATCCATAAATTTGCCAAATTGAACGCACTCGTTGATAAGGTTAATTTTTTGTTGTAAGTAAGGATTCTTCGTCTCATGGGGCACAACTTTGTACGAAGTATTTACATGACTTTTTCGATACGAGTAATACTCAAGCTGTAATACAACGGTTAGCCAGGGACCTGTGAAGCGGCGAGATGAATTCGTATTCATCGAAACGTTGCACCTTTTTTGCTCTCTAACGAAGCCTCCGCTATTAGCTCGCATAAAAAAAAAGGCTCCAGCGCACTGAACCCCGGTTGAGAAGTACCGCCTTTATCCGCCATAAAATAGATTTCAGTACTGCCATTCCTACCGGGCGCCACGTGAGCATGTTGCAAGTTACGAACCCTGGGATTCACCTGAACTTCAACGATACCTGGTGGAAACTTGGTGGAAAAAATGCCCCACCGTGAAAGTAACGTATATCGATAGTCGAACAAATATTTATCCTGGCTACGAGTAGAGCCAGCTGTGGAAAGTTACATTCATCATGAAGTGCAATTATCAGCCTTTTCGATGGCCCATCACTGCCTTTGTGCGATGCTGAGCGTTCGCGTTATTCGAACGCGACAAAAATTCATCCCCAATTTCGTTATCATCAACATTGTCCACGATCTTTTTGTTGCGGATACAAATTTGTAAAACTCAGAATTTGCGAAATAAGTTCAGCTGATTTTCCCGGCACAAATGTCTGAAAGAAAAATTTGGACGATTGCTAAAAAAAAAACAACGAAATTTCGTTGCATTCGCAGGATGTCCAACGTCGTGCCTTTCTCTCAACGTTTTTAAAACCAGCGTACGATATTATTTCTCGCGAAAAAAAGGAGTATTCGATAACCTCGAGTATCGAACAGGATTTGGTTGAAGAACGTTCGATGTTAATTACGAACCGTACAATTATGAATTTCAATTGTGTAATTCGAGAAGCTAGCTTGTACAGAGCGACCAATGGGAGTATGTTGAAAATAAATGGTTATTATTACGCAACGAATGGGCCGAACTGAATAAACGAATCGCCATTTTGCAGCGTAAACTTGTCGACTTTATTCCCACGAGTATGAAATTAAATTAAATATCGGGCTCGAGCAATTGGACCAAGCCAGAATTCACTTGAACGCATCGAGTAAACACACGCGTCTTCAAAGTCCAGCGGAATTCGGCGCGAAACTGCGAGCACTTTGGAAAACCTTAAGGCTTCATGGAATTGCAATTACTGCAATTCCTATTGGCGTTTGTCGGCTGTTCGAATTTTGGAGCACAGCGTAACTTTCGTCCGTGAGGCAGCCCGAAGGCGCGAAAAGGAAACGGATTCGACTCGAGTAAGGATTGAATTCCAGACCCCCGTGAACGAAACATACCGGCCCGATCATCACCGCATCTTGGCCAAAATGGACAATCTTGGAATTACTCGACAGTAGCGGACGTTTGACCTTGGGCGAATCGCGGATGAACTTGTCTCTAGATTACTATTAACTATTGTAACCGACGAATTATTGTCATGCTGTACAACGGCGAGAAGAAGGTAATGCGAAAATGTGGACGAAGCTGACGGTGTCGAAGTTCGCATCGTTCGAATGCAACGAAGTTAATTTTATTTTCCTCATTTTCTCCATCATCGAAAATCTTATCCAGCAAATTTGGGCTTCAGATTCCTCACGAGGATCATAAAAAACATTTGAGTTTTTTTCTTTCTAGCCTACATTTGCCAAACGGAAAGATCGGCTTGGTGAACTTTCGTTGCGTTCCAACGACGCAAACGTCAATGTCATTGAAGCTGACTGGATCTTTCCACGAAATAGCGGAGTGTTTCCTGCATTGCCATGTGATCGAACCGGCAACTGCTCCGGCCTGAATCCTATCGAATTGAGACCCCCCAATGATTAGCTCTCCGTGCTTATAGCTAGAACGTGTTTGATCGAAGTGTTAACGATCGATTGAAACATTTGTCAACAGGCTGAGGTGGCGCTGAAATCCGACGGTTTTCTAGACATTGACATACACACCCTAGAATCGGTTTTGTCCAGGGAAACGCTGAACTGCAAGGAGATACATTTGTGGGAGGCAGCCCTCAGATGGGCACCGGCGGAGTGCGTTAGACAAGAATTGGAGCCTACGCCGGTGAACCAAAGGCGGCTTCTAGGTGGGCTCGGAATGTTTTCTCTTCTTCATCGTTCTGTCAACCACGCCATTCGTCGCATACCTATGATTTTATGAAGGTATTTTTTGCAGGTTCCGCTTTAAATTTGATACGAATACCGGCGATGAGCGTCGAGGAATTTGCGAACAGCGTCGCGCAAACTGGCATACTCTCGCAGCAAGAAACGATTGACCTTTTTCTCCACTTCACCGCAAGCACAAAGCCGCACTTGCGTTACCCCGTCAAGCCCCGTCAAGGATTGAAAACGCAGGTGAGCTCTCGAATTCGGCCCCTAGACAGTTGCCCTAAATTCACTTCCCCTAAATACAGTTGCCCTAAATCGTTTCCCCTAAATAAAAAAGACCGAGACAAGTGATTAAAGGGTTAGGCCGCTCTAGAGGCCGAAAAATAGGCCTTTTGGGGATTTATTTTCCTCGGAAAAACTACAAAATAAATCGACATTACAAAAACGGGTGTTTATCATACATATCAGTGACTGTATACAATAATTTTTTTGAAACGATTAATTTCAAAATGGCGGCTGTGCAGCGTTTATCTCGAAACTGCATTTTTTAAGTCGACCGGAAACATAACTCAGACAATTTTCAACCGATTCAATGACCGAAAAAATGACAGACCAAGAAATACAGTGGAACTGGGAGAAAATTGAGAGGTCAGGATACTGTGGACAGTACAAGGATAGAAAAAAAAATACGTGGGGATGGAGGAGTACTGGAGGAAAGGAACTATACGGGGAGAAGTCAGGGAAATATGCGCGAGGATGAGGTACGGGAGCGTGGGGAACGAAAGAGAGAAGGGTTTTCGAAACCCGAGATGCAGAGTCTGCAATACAGCAGAAGAAACACTGGGGCATATATGGGTATGCGAGAAGGCAAGGGCACAGATGGAGGATGAAGCAAGCGAAAAGTACGAGCGATGGGCAAGTCAGCAGGAGGGCGGGACAGAGACGGCATGTAGCAGGGCTGTGGAAGGGAAGGAAATCGTAGAAGAGATGTGTGAGATAGCGAGACAATTTGAAAAAATAGCAAGAAAAAGCGAAGAGAGGGAGGGAAAACTTTAAAGAAGAAATAGGAAGTCGGAATCGGGGGTTGAGAAGCGGGGTAAACGAAAAGATGTAAATAATAAAGGTGTGATCGCTAGGAGGATAATGTGATAATTTAATATCGTAATGTAAATGTAAAAAAGGAGGAACAGACGGAAGGTAAAAAAACTCGCAAGGGGTATACAAGTGAAATAAATCTTATCTATCTACATTGTCTATGGAAGTACGTAGGATTTTTTTTTATATTGCATAGTTCATTTGTTATTAACAATTATCCGACGAAATTTTTCACTTTCCAAAAATTTACCTAAAAAATCGGCAGATAACTGTTAATAACAAATGAACTATGCAATATAAAAAAAGATCCTCCGTACTTCCCTCGACAATGTATTTTTCAAGATATAATGAACATTTCAAACGAATCGGTTGAAAATTATCCGAGTTATGTTTCCGATCAACTTAAAAAATGCAGTTTTGAGATAAACGCTGCAAAGCCGCCATTTTGAAATTAATCGCTTCAAAAAAATTATTGTATACAGTGACTGATATGTATGATAAACACCCTTTTTGTAATCTCGATTTATTTTGTAGTTTTTCTGGAAAAAAATCCCCATAAGGCCTATTTTTTCGGCCTCTAGAGTGGCCTGAGGCTTTAATTGAGTTTGTTTGGGTTTGTTTGTAACGTCATGCAGTTATTCACTCAATAAAAATCTCTTTAAAATCCCCTATTTTGTCTTGTCCTCTTTTTATTTAGAACAAATTACATACGGGAATAGATTTAGGGGAAATGATTTGGGGAACTGCACTGAAAAAAAAAAATTCGTTCGTCCGTCCAAAATTCAGTTAGTTTAACAAAATGTATCTTCAAATACGTTCAACTTGATTTTTGATTGGCATAAAACACGTTTTGTCAATCTAACTGATAGTTTTCGTGGTGTGAACTGTAGTTTATTTAGCATGTCTGAGCAACTGTTAAAACAACAAAATTTCGAGACAACAAAATGCATTTTGCACATTCGACGATGTTCTTTTCTGAGTGTGTATTTAGTGGAATTGTATTCAGACGATGTGATTTATGGGAAATGAGGGGGAGCCTTCGAATTCACGTGTCCGATACTTCGCGTGATCGCAATTGGCATTTCGTGAAATCGACGCAATGGTTTTCATTAACGTCCACAGGTTTGTCATCGTTTTCTATCCTGCGCTTACCGATCGAATCAGTGGCGTTACAGGGGAAGATGCGACTCGATACAGTTCAGCGTTGACAAGCGAATATTCGTAATTGGCTTTGGATTGTACGGGAGCTCATCGGGGGCCGCGGATTACAACGTCAGAATCGAATTGAAGAGGCTCGGTCGGGTACTGTCCGAGAATCACACGAAATTCTTTTCCGACGGCTCGAGCAACACGTTCCACGTGTACTTCGAGAGTCCTATACGCATAGAGCCGGAGAGCTTTTACACGGCGAGTGCTATACTGGACGGTGGAGAGTTGAGCTATTTCGGACAGGAGGGCATGTCCGAGGCCACTGTCGGTAGTGTAAATTTTCAATTTCAGTGCAGTTCGGAGAGTACAAACGGCACGGGGGTGCAGGGAGGACAAATTCCCGAGCTGATATTTTATGGTCCTTCGGTCGATGACTGATCGGCAAGCCCGAGTTTCATCGACGCGAAAAAGCTTCAGCTCAGCCGGCTCGTAGAAGCCCCGACGCGATTCCAATAATCGTCAAACGTCAATTGTAACGTTATCAATGGATTTTCTAAAAATAAAACTTCGCGCGCCAGGTTGTTCGATACTTTGCGACCAAGAGTTTTTGCTATTGAACCCCGTGCTGTGGACGCAATTTTTGATTTGGTAAGCTGCGAACGAAAATTCCAAGCTTTCCGATATCACGTGCCGAGGGATGAATAACCAAAGACCGCGACCTTTTATCCTTATTCGATCGTGTCAAGTTTACGGGCAAAACTAAGGGCGAATGACACGCGATCCGGTCGGCAAAAGAAATCCGGGAGATGATTTTGGAATTTTTCTCGAAAATAACGGGACCGAATGGCTTGAAATTTGGACAGTCTGTGTCTGGCTACCGAATAAAGGACCTGTGACTCGCGAATATTCGTGTTTTGGAAAAAGAAAAAGAATACGGTATTACACCCTTTTTTGAAAGTGTCTCAATTTGATCCTTTGGTGGTAGTAAACTACTGGATTTTTATTTCTATTTTGTGAAATCGATGAGTGACATAAAAATGCATTTAAATTTTACATTTTAAATTTCCGCGCGAAAACTCTAGCCACTTGCCTCTTGTCACTTGCATAGTAAACATCGACGTTGCGCCAATTGTGAATATGTAATTTTTTTGGATAAAAGTGAGTTGCAATCCTATCATTGGTGCGTTGTTCCCAAATGTAAGAATACTAGTGTAAAAACACCGGGAAAGTTGTGGATTAAAATGCCAATTGACATAAATATGAGGAAGACTTGCAAGGGACATCCCTCAGGTGACACCCTTCGATTTTGTTGAAATTTGGATATGTTATAAAGCACCGAAAAGTAAGCGATACGTATTTTTTTTATCGACGGAAAAACGGTTTTTAGGGCTATAACGCACTCTCAAAAATGGGGATGTTTTTCGTTTTTCGTCGGTAGCGTTTTAAAGGTACGAGATATTTAAAAAATTAAAATTGCAACAATGTTTATTTTTTTGTGCACTATATTTGGAGATGAGAACGATAACGTTATCGACGAAAAACGGAAAACGCCCCTATTTTCGAGGATTCGTTTCACCCCTTAAAACCGTTTTTCCGCTGACAAAAAAAATACGTATCGCTTACTTTTCGGTGCTTCATAACATATCCAAATTTCAACAAAATCGAAGAGTGTCACCTGAGGGATGTTCCTTGTTGGTTGCCAGAAGAGATCCAAAGTCATAGTCCGAAAAAAATCTCGTTTGTTCCTTTTTTAAGTACATTTAATCATTTGAAAATTTGCGATTAACTATCACAAACGAGAATATATAGTTGACGCTTTCTTTCACAGGTTAGGGAGTAATACGTCTAACGCTTTCTTCGTTTACTATGTCAATGACGTTGGGTTGGAATCCATTATGGCGACTACCGTTTCGCATGTTTGTTGAACAGATGGAAAAAGTTGTTTTTTTCTTTCAAATGAATTTTAAAATTTATCTTGTGTTTTTATAAATTAAAACCAACATTATTCGATTGCTTATTGCGAAAACTACCTTATATATACATTCTTGGTATTTTTCTTACGTAGAGTAAAAATACCCTATTGCCGATCTGTTTGCCACGGGGAAAGTGCGGTTGAAAGATGACAGAGAATGATCTTCCGGTTGACTTAAGGTAGTCCTATCGCCAGGCTTCAATCCATAGAATTTTCATAATTTTTTTTTTGAGCTTCGCTAAACATATTAATATTCGTCTCTGTAAAATTTCAGGGTCGTTTATCGACCTAATTACAGAGAAAAGAAATATTAAAATTGCATATTATTGTGAAGGAATTCCGAGACGACATACAAAACCCAATTTCCGGTCGCTACAAAAGTGTATATAATAGTGGGAATCGGTCAGATTCTTAAAAATAATCAGATTTACATACTTAACACCTGTAGTAATCCAGTGCTCTCAGAAGAAATTACGCTTATTGACCTAATTTTTATGCAATATCAAATTTAATTTGAACTTCCGGTATTGGATTTATTACCACTTGCTACGATAAAGAGACGTGACAGCGAGGCAACAGCTGACTGTAGTCCTAACCTCATCTCACTCGTTCGAATTTCCACACATATTTCATTTTTAACCGACATATTTCGCCGACACAAACTTTTCCACGCTTTTTACCAGTCGTGGCCCGAATACAATGCTTTATATTTCCCCCACCTGACATTGTTTTGACAGATCGACGTTGAAAAGCATGGAGGTTAAATTCGCCTGGTTGAGTAAAAAGAGACGGAGATAGAACCAATGTTGCCAAATATCAAACCTAAAAATACTGCGCGAATCGTTGGAGTAACTGTTTTTTTTTTCATTTTTCTAATTAAAGGTGAACATTCATTAAACTTTTTACACATGCAAAATTTAGTTATTGCGCATTTTTTTTGCATATGTTGAAAATACAAATTGCACAAATCTCAAGTATGATCAGTGGTATGACTAGTGTGAAGCGATAGGATTACCTTAATGGCAGATCGAAGAGAATCTCGACCTAGCCATTTTGATACTCGAACCATTGCAATGCGTGAAAAAAACGACTGAGAAAAATTCCAAAAACTATCGTGGAATCGTTGAGGATTGTGGAGACTCGGGGCTTCAGCCATCTCACTTTTCGAGTAAGTCGGATAATCGCATAAATTGGTAGCGCTAAAGGAATTACTGGTTTGCAATGTCCACTTGTACGACTCGCGTCTTCCGTTCTCGATAAACGTTCGTGACGCGCTTTGCAACGCTCCTACGTCGATAATCCAAATCCGATAGCAACTCGCAAAAGATCGCAATTATCTAATCGGTATCTTTTTGCTGTTGAAATCCATCTTTCCACAATAATAATAATAACAAAACAGTTTTATGTTTTGCATGCGTATGAATCCTTAAAAATAGGTCGAAAGAAAACGCGGCTCGTGTTAAGGGGTTATACCTATTTGTAAAAGTCGAAAAATCACCTTTTTCAAAATGAACATACTTCGACGGTATATCGCCTTATGGATGTTCCCGGAAAATTTCAAGGTTGTCGGATCAAAATTGACAGTTTATGGGCTGTTATGTTGACAGCCGTGGGAAGGCTAGGAGCGTCGTTCGAAACTAAACGATTTTTTTTTCTCGAAAGTACGTTTTCATAGTCGGTGAGCAAAATATATCAGAAACTATTGCATCGAACTTTCTGAAATGTTTAGGCCTTCTCCTAGATGTAAAAATATAGTATTTGATCGAAAGATTTTTTCGGATAAATACTTTCGATTTGACGAACGAAAAATGCCCATTTTTCGCACTAATCAAGACTCACTTCGCGCCATTTCTTTTTAAAATTTTATATTCCGGAAATTCCGTCGATCGATCATAGGATGAACTAATATACTAACGAAATTTGTTTGATTTTTTAATCTTATATAACCTGGTTCGTAAGGGCATTGCTCACCGCAAAATAAGTTTTCGAAAAGTGCATCCCGGGCAACGGCTGTAAATCGATGATAATTAAATATTTTTCCACAAAAAACCACAGAGTGTTCTTCGGATGATACTTTTTCGAATACCTAATTTTTGGAGAAATACATCATTACGATTTTGTGAAAAAAAAATCTCAAAACTGAGCTGTTTTCGACGTTTACAACAATGCATAACCCCTTAAGATGGCGTCCGTATTCTGTATAATTAGGAGAATATTGTTGAGTTACGATGAAAAAAAATAGCGTCGATATTATTCACATAGTTGTAGAAAACAATCTGAAAAACTTACCCATCGAAGGTATGTTGATGCACAGAGCCTGTGTGAATCGCAAGTATGTGCGCCCCAGTTCGTGGACGCAGATCTGCAGAACATCGCTAATATCGATTAACATATCTGTGCGATAGAATAAGGGCCAATATACGTATTTTCGTTGCGCTTGACACTATTATTCTTTTATTTCCAATTTTCCTTGGTATGCCTTTGGGGGTCTACGAACCCCTCCCTCTCGCTTTTTTACTCCCCACAGTGTTGCCCACAAAGGCCATGCCATCGACATGCCAACATTTTCCGACCTTATTGTGTAGGAAAAAAAGGATACGAGCTGTTCCTTCCGTGCGGCAAGTAATGTAAACGCAAGCCGCGTGATTGAGGGCCTGTTTTCTGCCTCGCGTCAAGTGTCGACTCACTGCCATTTTGTAGAAATTGACCGACGTATCGATGCAATGCTGATTTAAGCTAGACCAAGTGCCAAAACGGAAATGAAAAAATCGGGAAACATTTATCTTCAACAAAAGTTCCTATTTACCTCGCGAAACCGGAGCAAATTCAATTTACCCCAAGTAATGTCATCTTCCCGATTGGGCCTGAACTGGGCCATGTCATGGGCGGGACAAAAAAATTCCGTAAAACGAATTTGTGAAATTTCCCATTTGTAAAAGTCGTAACTTTTGAGTCACACCGTTCCAAAATGGGCCTCATGAACGCAGATTGGGTCTTATGCCCGTAAAAGGGGCCTTATGGGCCCAATCGCGGGCTCGTGAACCCAAACTGGATCTTCTAAGCGTACAATATCGCAAGAGCAAATGGGTGTTGAGGTAAAATGGGCCTTATGCATCGAAACGAGGTCTGGCGAGCCTAACATGACCCTGATGTACCAAAAATGGGCCTTATGCGTGCAAACGAGGCCTCGCGAGCCCACAATAGCACCGATCGAGCCAACGTGGGCCTCATGGATCCACTATGGGTCGTATACATCCAAGCTGGGCCTAAGACCCGAAACTCAAAAAAATCATCTTATAACTGCTTCCCAAGCGAACGACACTGGTATTCGTATAATTCGAAAACTCCATTCCTCCGAGGTACTTGGACGTTCCACTCCTATCTTTTTTTTTCGTTACACCCTGTAGAAGTTGCGGAGAAACATAGATGTACCAAACAGAAGCAAACTCACCGTAATTGCATGCACAAGTGGGTGATGCCCTTCTTCGCGTTTTGAATTGTGATTTCTCTGGATTCCTTGCCGTTTACGTGATACCCTGAAATCGTGTGTAAAAGTGAGAGGTTCAGTGGTAAACTTTTCAATTGAAGCACATTTTCCGTAAATTATATTTTTTCCACAATTTTTCAAATAAAATGGGCAGCAAAAACATCAGGAAGAAAAATAGAACTGCATAGCTTTTGTGATATTTGCAGCATGAAAATAGCTCGGCCCCAATTTGACCTCATGTGCACTTTAGGGGGTCGTCTAGTGTGTCCGATCAAAAGAAGAGAAAACGGCCTTGCATAACTTCTTTGAAGAAGAGGAAGGTGTACTCTATGGTCCAGGCATAGCGGATTGATGGTGAGACCATGTTTTTTTATTGTGAATTATATACAACAACTTTCAAACGCGTTTTTCTCTAAACACGATTTTTTCAAACTGCTGCCATGATATCTCAAAAACTATTTGATTGATTCTGCTCAAATTTATACAGCATCTTTAGTACATATATAACTACAAGTTGAACTAAAATAATTAAGATTGCTTCGTTAGTTTTCTTTTTATCAGCTATATAGACCCCAAAAAATACGAAAAATTGATTTTTTATTCTAAAGCGTAAGAAAAATATTTTTTGGAATTCTAACTTTATTTTAGTTCCGTGTAGAGCCTCATGTCTCACGATTCAAATTGCGTTGGGTTTTTTTTTTATTTCAGATAAGCAGAACGGCCGGAATCATGGCAGCAGTGGAGCACCTCTTTTTATATATTTGTTCCTGTTGGGCGGTGTATCTCCGGTTATATTCTATGTAATGACTTCAAAAAATTCACAAAGTTTGTTTAAATGTCAATAAAAATGATATAAAATTTATAAATTATTTTATTTTAACGGTTTGTCAAAATAAAATTCCCAAAAAAGCATTAAAAAACGGCCTTCACACTAGACGACCCCGTTTAGCACTAGAGTTACGGGGGCCCATAAATTTGAGAGCGCCCACGCTTCATGCAAAAATTATGGAAACCACTGGTTTTTTATCTCAGCAGGTTATACTGAAAATTGTTATCAATTCCGTGGCAATTCCTGCGATAAGATCGTTCTACTTAGTAACATTCGAATTAAGGGCGTATACCCAGGTGAAATTTTGGAAAATATTGATTTTTGAGTTTCTACGGATTCTCAAAATACATTTCAAAAATATTCTTTGCAAATTTCAAGTCAATCCGTTCAAAATTAAGGGTGTTTATGAGTAGGTCCCGCGAGCCAATGAACTTTAAACGCATTTTTCTCAAAATGACTTTTTCAAAATCGGTGACCACGATATCTCACAGATCACTGTACCAATTAATTATAAAATTTTCAAGCTTCTTTTACATATCAAAAAGAAGTGCTACAACGGAGAATTTTAATTCGATGCATAGTTATTTTTTTATCATCGAACATTGGTTTTTTCTTTCACAGAAACTCGATACTTTCACTTTGGACTGAGGCCATTTTTTCAAAGATAATTATTTCATTGAATCCTTCGTCCAAGCACTAGATAATTTCATGCGAAATTAAATGCGTTTGATTTTTATATTTCGGATGATCTGCTTCCGAGCAGCAGTGGTCACTGCGAAGGACGTTTCTCACACAACAGTCTGCACGAACCAATTTTCAATCAAAAAATTGTAAAAGATAAAACCGTACGCTTTGAGTCATTCCTATTACAAAACCGAATATTCCAAAACTGACTTATTTTCGTCTATAATCAAGTAAAAATACATCTCAGTATACTGGTAACATTTCAAGCCAAGTTACAGAACGTTTAAAGAAAAATTAAAACTGTAAAATCGCCTCATTTATACGCATTTATATTGGGTTGGTACAAAAATCTTGCAACACACAAGACGAGTAAAAAAGAAAAATATTTTATTTTAACAATAAACGATTATTCAGTAATGTAGGCTCCCTCCGCATCTACAACTCTTGCCCAACGCGGACTTTGCACGCCCGCAGACCAGAATTCTTTTGATCGTGAATTAAGAAAGTCGTCCAATGTATTTTTGAGATCTGACAGATCATCAAATTTTTTATCCCGTAAATAGTTCTTCAAAGCTCGAAGCAGGTGATAGTCGGTAGGTGCTAAATCTGGTGAATACGGTGGGTGTGGTAGAACTTCCCATCCTAGCTGCGAAATAGTTTCTTGTGTCATCTTAGCGACGTGGGGTCGAGCATTGTCATGAAGAAGCCGAACGTGAAGACGTTTACGCCTTTTCTGTTTCATATTTTTAGCCACCTTTTGCAGTTGTGCAGAATAAATCTCTGCCTGTATTGTGGTGTTGGTTGGCAGAAATTCGTAATAGAGCATGCCCTCAGAATCCCACCAACAACAGAGTAAAACTTTCTTCATTTCACGGGGCTGTTTAGGGGTGGGTTCTGGTTTTTCCCCTTTCGATAGCCACTGACGCTTGCGCGTGTGATTAACATACAACACCCAGCTTACATCCCCAGTGACTATTTCTTGAAAAAAATCCTTTCTTTGCGGACGATGCAGGAGTGAAAGACAGATGGACATGCGTGTTGCTTTGTTTGATTCGCTGAGATTGTGCGGTAGCCAAGAAGAATCAACTTTCCTATATCCCATCTCTTGTAAATGTCGAAGGATAGTAGGATGACTGCAGTTGAGTTTGTTAGCTAATTGTCGTGACGACATATTAGGTTTTGCCTTTATAAGTGCTCGCAGTTCTTCATCGTCCACAATCGATTCCCTGCCGGACCTAGGTTTGTCTTCAAAAGATGTATCGCCGGAATGAAAACGCTGATACCATCGGGAGACCGTTGAATAATTAACTACATTAGTCTTGAACGTACTGCACATATTACGGGCTGCAGCTCTTACAGAATGCCCTTGCAAGAATTCGTAATATGCGATTGCTCGAAGTGCACGTTGATCCATCTTTGCTCATACTGACTCCGCGGAACATCCGACTCGCTTATATATCCTGCGGCATGGAAGGTTCTAGACCATTCTTGTATTTCCTATTCTCGAATGTTCTCGAACTTCATTATTAGGAAAAATATTTTAATTGAAAAAAAAAGTGTTGCAAGATTTTTGTACCAACCCAATACAACGCCATTAATTTATATGCTAAATAACTCTAGATGCCTGATATAAACTGCTCACGTATGTACAAAATCTAGAGATTCCGTAACAACAATAAAAACAGGGGGTCACCGAACGTTTGATGAAAATATTAAGGAGAGGTTAAGGGTTTCACCGTGAAAAAAAAACACTTTTTTGCGATTTTTTTCATCTATATGGATAGAGTAAATTTATTGAAACCTTTTGTACATTGTTAATTGTCATTTCAAGAACATTCGGTGAAATTTGTACGCGAAAATATCCACAAACAAGCCGGCGCCGCGTTTTTCTCGAAACCACTTTTTCAAAGTCCGTGTTCACTGCCATTTGAAAACTACATGACCGATTTATTTCAAACTTGGTACACACTTTCGACATATAAAATACCTCCCCCCAACGGTTAGTTTGGGGATTCTTTTTGCATTGAGGGGGTTTTGCACCCCCAAAATGGCGGAATTTTTCGTGAAAAATAGCACTTTTCACTTTACATGACCGCCAAAAATTTAGAAATGAAAAACAAAAATTATCGAAGACCGTTGGGGGGAGGATTTGATGATACTTTGACTAAATTATGATGGCACTTGACTTCAGATAATTTCTAGCTGAGATACAGTGAACAACGCAAATCGTGTTTTTCCAAAGGCGTTCTTGGAAAAGCTTTGTCACCGGCTTATTTCTGGATATTTTTGCGTACAAATTTCACGGAATGTTCTTGAAATGACACTTAACAATGTACAAGAGGTTTCAATAAATTTACTCTATCCATATAGATGAAAAAAATACGCAAAAAAGTGTTTTTTTTTCACGCTGAAACCCCTACCATTCCCTTAATGATGAAACTTAGGAAAATGTGACTAGCAAAAGAATTTTCGTGGTCGCCACTTTTCAGATAAAATCTAAAGATGCGTAAATTTACTAAATTCGCGCGAAATTTTTCATTCCAGTTTATCTTTGGGTATAATGATTGATCGTGACTCATTTTTATCAAGCGCCACTGTAATCTCCAATGATAGAGAAGGGCCCTCCTTACACCCCCATAAAATACGGCCCTCCGCAAAGGAAATACTTTAATGTAAAGAAAAAAAACCAAAAATTGTCGCGCGGTTTCTCAGGAAGAATTCCCAAAAATTCTACGATCTAGAAGTTTGCATCGTTGGAACGCACGGAAGGTAACTCTTTTTCGTTGATAACATTTCTTAGCCGATTTAGATTATGAAAATCATTTAAACGTTTTTAACGTATTTTTATTACAGATTTACCATCTCAAGCCGCAAAAAAAATCTTAAATAATAATAAAAATGAAGAAATAAAAAAAATCTTTCCAACTATGCAAACTTCAACCTCATAAAATTCCTCTTTTACCCGGGCTAGGTGTAACCCGTTAAGGCCTTAGGCCACAGTAACGGGTATAAAATTATGTGCGAATTTAACAATTTTTTTTGGTATGAAAAAGTGATTCACTCATACAATTAATTATACATCTATTTAGTATGAATATCAAGCTGTGAGAAAAGATTTTGTTTTTTTCGATGTACGAAATGGCCGACTACTCGAAACAGCTTTTTTCCAATTGATGTGACAAATAACTTCAACAATTTTCACTCGATTTACTTCAAATTCAAAAGTTATGTTCCTAATTGCATTTCGCAGAGAAGTACGTACGGAATTGCTGATTAATCGAAAACTTTTCATTTTATGAGCAGTTATAACGAAATTTTTCACTGAAAATTCATTTCTTAAGATGTGTCCAAAATTGAAAATGGTAATAAAACTTTAAAAATTGTATAGGTCATTATGTAAAACATTTGAAAGGTTGTGTAAAAATTTCACAACGATAAGGAAGCTAGCTACTTAGAAATTAGACATCACAAATTACATGCAGCCTTATGGAAACTAAAGTAACTTTGCAATTATTGTGAATGAAGTAACTTTGCAAATATTTATGAATGATCGTTTTTTTAATTTCAAAGGTATCCAAAACAAAGGTGGTTTTATGGTGCAAGAAACGACGTCATTCGTGAACGAAAATGAGTATTTGAAGTAAATGAAAGTAGTGGGAAATGCAAATACTCATTTTCGTTCACGGACAATGTCGTTTATTGCACTGTAAAGCCACCTTTGTTTTGGATATATTTGAAATAAAAAAAACAGTCATGCATAAATAGTTGCAAATTTACTTCATTCGTGATAATTGCAAAGTTGCTTCAGTTTCCATAATCCTGCGTGTAATTTGTGAATTCTAATTTCTCAGTAGCCAGCTTCCTAATCGTGAAATGTTTACACAACCTTTCAAATGTATTACATAATGACCTATCAAATTTTTAAAATTTGATTACCATTTTCAATCTAGGACACAACATCCTTAAGTTCAAATACCCAAAACTTTTGACTAAAACAATATTTTTTAAATTCCGTAAGTACTTTTCTAGGTATTCTAATGTAGATTGACGAGAATTTTTGTTTTTTGTTCTAGGTAAAAAATTGTGGATGCTAAACGTCACACCACGCCAAAAAAAAATATAAAAGAAAATATTAGTAGTCAGCCAGTCAGTTGTACATAGAAGAAAAAAAATATATATTCTAACAGCTTGATATTCATAATAAATAGATCTGTGAGTAGTTTTATGAGTGAATCACTTTTTCATAAGAAAAAAATTGTTAAATTCGCACATGATTTTATACCTGTAACTGTGGTCTAAGGCCTTAAGTTGATCGTCTTTATACGAGGCTTATCTTCATAGTCAATTAGCCGTGCGTTCTTTCGTGAACTTGCGGTAAAATGTGCCAGGAGGTGTCTCCCGGAAGGTTTGAGAAATAGCGAACCTGTGCCGAAGCCAGTAGCGCCACCCGTACTGTCGCTGGCCACGAATTGGCCCAGCACCATCATGTTGCCCGAAGGAGTCTCCTCGAAAGTGGTTTCGCTGACGATGAGCTGATCCTCCAGAACGAAGCCGCATTCCGTGCAGACGGCGTCTCCTCGCGCCGGATCGGTCTCTATGTCCGTGGAACCGCAGTTCCGGCACTTGCTCCCCGACATCTGTTTTGAGAAATATTAGTCCCATGAGCGTCCACCTAGTTTGCTGAAGTTCAACATCGCCGGGGTCAATTCAGCCAATCAATCAACCAACTGTTTGAGCTTGTTGTCCAAAGATTCAAATTCAAACAAGGCTCAAAATTCGCTTGAAACAATCGCAAACGGGATTCATCAATTGGATCTCGCGACTGCGGAGAAAGTTTCGCGCCCTCGAACGCAAATGATCTTTTCTTCGAGATGATTTTTGGCACATGGACGGAAACTTCGATCGAACGATTCTGCGTCGATAGCATGGCATCGGCAAATATATCGGAAAAAAATAAGCACCATATAAATCGTCGACACGCTAACGTACCTTGAAAGATTCTTTACTGTGTTTTCGTTGGGAAAAAGAACTGTTCTCGAAACGTTGAAAAACGTTTACGACGTCAAAGAATAATCAAACTGTTGTTCGATACGAACTGTCACGGCGGAACGTGAACTTTCATAATATCAGCTGTTCGCACTTCCTCGTTTACGACCTAACGTAGCATAACCGCTATCTCGCTACGTTATCACACCTCCGCGTCAACTACACTACGCGGATCGTAGAAACACCATCGCGCCGTAATAACGCGTACCGCGATTCTCATAAATCAACGGTAAAAGTGACAACAGTGGTGGACAGTGGTTGCGACTTTGGAACACAATTTGCGGTAAGCGTTGGATAGATTTAACGGAAGTAAATATCGCGGTCTGCCGCATTCGAACTGTATGGGGAGGAGAATTCCGATGCGGTTTCACTTGCACCCACAGAAGCCGGTAAGCCACGAAAGCCTAGGGAGACCGGGAGAGTAGAGTGGACTAGAGTACACAGTGCAGGGTTGCCGGATTGCTTTCGCGGGCTCCCCTGAGGGTGGCGCCATTTCCAGCATCGTGAGGGGTTGGAGGTACAGGACCATGGAGACTGGATACTGAAGTCGAAACTCGGCATTTCAACTCGTTCGCAAAATTGCGAATATCTAGGGTGGCGCTGCGGCCTTTCGAAGGTATAATGCTATATATATTGCGTATGTATGCAAAATATCCTCTCCAATACGGTCTTACACGACGGTAATGGGTGAAGGTTTACTCGCACCCGTATTCATAGATGTACCTTTAGGAATCCTTATTCCTTGTTCTTTGTTTAGAACAGAGAACAAGGGGGCCTTATTTCTTAAGGAACGACTATGAATACGGGTGTTCGCGTCCAGTTTCTGCTTCAATTTTTGGCCGCTTGGTGCGTATAGGAAAGGGGGTGTGGTGTGCGTAGAAGACAGCATCATATGTCTCCGTCTTGCATACAGCGCATGCAATTTAGACTGTAATGTCTCGGTATACGGGTTCTTGCTTCTTTTTTTAAAGAAATATCCATTACACGAAAAGTAAACGCAAAAAGTAAGCATTTGCATGCTAAAATGAACAAATGAGTACATACACGAATTAAAATAATTCTGTACTTTTCGTCAAATCGTAGGAATGGGTTGAAATCTAAGTATGGCGTAGATGTGAACTTGATGGACTGATGCCCAAAAATTCAATTCGCTTCACCGTTTAGTTCATGAGATAATTGCAATTGAATATGGGTATTTTGTACGCGATCCCTATACCTAACACGATAACCGATAGGAGTTTGCTCGCATTTCTTGATATAGGTTCTAAACGGATCTTGGGATTTCAAAATAAAAACACTCGTGTACGCAGTACTATTGTGGGGTTGATTAAAAAAAAAGACAAACTTTGACCGTTTAGTTTCGGAGATATCGACTTATGAAAAGTGGTAATTTTATTCCACACCGAACACGGACCCAACCATCTGTAACGGAATGGCAACAGTGTACGCTGCAGCAAGCTGATCGGCGCGTGGTCTGGGAACTCGAAGCGTGTTTTGTTCACCCGCTTTCTAGTAATTCTGAGACGGATGTGAAATAAATTTATTCTGCAAACAAATTTAATTTGTTCAATTTATGCATGTATTTATGCATGTATTTGTCTTTGTTACAGCGAATACAATTTAAACTGTCGGCAAGATGTTGCAAATCCACGATCCGACGTCCTTCGACGGCGAATTTTTGTTGCTGATCGTTGAGGTCATGGTTACTCTCATCGCGTCTAGCCGCATTTGCTTGACACATGGCTGCCACAGCTTTCAGTCTTTTAGCAAGCGCCTTTTTTCTTGTTAACTTTCCTTTGTATCGCATTTGGGTTGACATTTTCACGCTTTTTTATTTATATAAAATATTTCGCGAAAGACGGATCGTAGGAAGCCCAACGCTATGACTGCAGAAAAAACGCGCTGTTGCCACGATTACAGCTCCGCTCTTTATACGAGTATGAGACGTATCTATGCATGAGGTGCAAATGTGTGGGACATATAGAGGGTACAAGCTCTGTCAAAAAGTTACACCAACAGCATCGTATACGCATTGGATGTTACTATACGCTTCGACCGAAATTTTTGGCTCATGCGTGTACCTACAGAACTACCTTAATACATAAACCACTAAAAAAAACGCTGGAGTTTCCAGACCTGTAAGAGCGTGGCTGCGAGGATACGTGATCTAAATTCATCAGCGCAATTTTGCCGCGCGCAAGAAGGGACGAAGGCACTTTCTACGTTCTATTATACGTGTCCCTTCACTTTTATCCTAGTCGGGTGCGATCTCTGCGACCCTCGAGGCAAAATTGCAAAGCTTCCGGTTCGGAAGTTTGGCGCCCGTCGTGTCTTTTCCTACCCCGTCGTCATTTGGGGGAGCGATATTTCGGGGAGTTTCGAGGAAAAACCGCAATTGTCTAGGCGATCTGGCAACACTGTCCTGACATCCCATAATTCCATGTTTCTGCAGTGTTGTTTGGTGCTCGGTGTTAGGCGTTTGCTTTCGCGGTTATCGGGTGGTCTCGTAGTAGTACGGGCGATTCAATATCATCGAGTCCATACCGCCTTATGTGTGTAATCCATGAATATCGACATTACATTTCCGTTGAAGCGGGGAACTCGAAGCAAGGATAGTTCCGCCGACAGTTTCATAAATAACAAACAAAACGGCTTCTCAAAAAAAACCGTCGAAGAACATGGCGGAGACAGATGAGTTAGAGGTGAGTTGGTGATTTTTTTTTTTTTCCTAATCAAGTGCGAGAGACTCGATAGTGATTTCGTTGTGGCAGCGGGGACGGGGACAAGTGCGCCTCGCACTGTGTTAACGCTTTTTTTCCAAATATTTACGATTGACAGTGCCAAATGTCCTCTCGAGTCTTTCCAATGGCCGCTTAGGCCCACCGTGCCGCTCTCGGGCTCTGAGCGTCCGCGTACATACGAGAAACACTCCGCCTATACAGCCAACGAAACGCTCCGTTTCTCGTCGCTTCCGTACGTGTGCCTGCGACGAGCCAGAAAAAAAAAACATTTAACTGACGACACTGCGCCTGCAGGTACACGCGAATTATAATTTTCGTGCCAATTGCGATGCGAATCAATGCTAACCAAAAAATTTAGGCAGGGAGTCGCGGAGACCGCGTGGCACTTTTGAGCCACTGATATGGAGCAACATATACACATGTATATGTCAAAAAGAGAATTCGCAGGGAGGAATGTCAAGCTTTGCTGCATTTTTTTTTACGAACCGCGTGCCTCGTTGCTGTGATGCGAAAAATGCGCGTGCGAGAGAGAGAGGAAAGATAGTGCCGCTGACGGCGAAGGGAGAGAGACGGAGTATGTGTTTCGCGTCACGTTAATCTCGACAAATGCATACGTACTCGAGTCTCCGATAGATGCAATGTTTACAAGATTCACTCGCAAACAAAGTCGATTGTTGACAGCGCTTTGAATTTACTTCGCGCGAAAGACAAACATAACCTCACTCATTTTTCGAACTCGTTGTTCTCGTAGATGATTGAGACTTCCGATTAGAACGGAGCGTTAGTCCCTTCCTCGGTACTTTTTACGGTACCTAATACTCTTACCTTGCATCAAATATCAAGCGCTTTTGAGAAATTCGCGTCCGAAAATGTCGGCTATCACGCACGCACGTGCACGTGACGCGGTACATAACCTCGATGGTGATAAAGCGGAAAATGCTGTGACTAGAGATGTCAATGCTTTTTATTCGGAGTCGGTAGAGCCCGACCACTTTCTGGGTGGGCCGAGCCGAGTGCCCAACGATGGCATCATTTCAGGGAAATCAGGCACTCGGGCGTTGTAGCGGTTGGACCCTCTAACAAGTTTTCCAAATCGGATAAGATGAGAGTGTGTACCTGTCACAGATGGTTGAGTTCTTTCCGATACATATTAAGGCCCTGAGTTGACGGATGCGTCATGGTGACAAAAATGGCATGCATCGTTACTGACTTGCTGTGAGCGTGTGTAGGAATATTAGAATCGATTCGGTTATTCCTTCATCAATTATGAGATTTCTAATTTGCGGTAGTTCTGCATACCACGGGACGGTGATTCACTCTCGGGCGCGGTGAAAAAAAGGACAATGAACAAATGGTAGCAAATGCTTTGGATTTTTCGTGTGGCTCGTTTGTGTACGGAAGAAACTTTGTAAAAGATTTCACAATCATGTGCTACATCATCGGAGTATAAGTAATTGTGGCGTACTGAAACTCCGCTAAATAACGTGCCGAATAATCTCGTTCGGCTCACTCGAAAAAATCCAAGCCATACAGCAATGCTGTAAACAATTGAGCCAGCGAAAAAGTGCAGCAGTCGTGCAGCGCCGCATACTCGTTCATTGCTTTGCCATACTGAAGTTCAATATTAGCAGGTACAAGCAAAACGATCAATGAAAAAAAAAAACACTTCTGACTGGAAGTGGGAGGCTTGGTCCTAACTACGCAACTAACAGCTGATTTTCATTCAACATTCACAACGACCATTTATATTCATCCCCAACACTCCTGTGGGGAACTTGCCGAATTTGGTATTTTAACATGCGATCGTTCATTGTTTGTTTTACAGAATATGGTCTTGAGTTTTCGAGTGTCCGAGCTTCAGATGCTTCTAGGATTTGCCGGCAGAAACAAGTCTGGTAGAAAAAACGAACTTCAAACTCGCGCACTCGAACTGTTACGTCTTCGCTCTCATCCAGTTCAATTGAAGATACGCGAACTTTATAAAACTATACAGTAGGTATTTCAACCGTGCGAATGCTAAATTGAGATGAATTCGAATGGGCGATGGCTGATGAGGTTGAAGTTTGCAAAGAAACTTGATATTTCCGTATTCCTATAATTTATTTTGGCAGATTTTACATACAAAAGTCCTTCAAGATAATTATTTAGCGATCTACAATATAAAGCTTTAAAAATAAAAGTATGGAAACGAAAACGTAAGAAAGAACTTTTGTTGCGTTCTAACGATGCAAACTTCAACACCGTCGATGTCTGGCAATGTAGCGGGAAGTGATTTGATTTGTCCGCCACTTACGCGCGATCGAAATGCATTAAGACCGTCTTGAGAAATAACTGAGAAAAATTCCGAAATTATCGTGTAAATAACGGTGATGGAATATCTTCGACATACATAGCGAGTCTGAGCAGACAATGAAGCTACGAATTGTCATGTTCACAGAGCAGATCAATTGGTAGCGCATCAAATGTACGGACAAGGAGCCGGCACAGGAGAGCCACAAATGGATCAAAATCTGCATCAGCGAAGCGAAGACTCAAGGTGAGCATCTGTATTTTACGAGCAGATGTATAAAAACGAAGTTTCATGAAGAATTTACAAAAATAAACGAGCGCAATAGCGTACAATAAAATATAGCATAGATGGCAGATAACGAGCATGATAAGGTAGGTTGAAGTAACATCCGCCACAACTGTTGCTTGATTTATAGGCAGGGTCATGCGCAATCCTGGGTCAGGGTTATGCGAAATATGCGTCAGACCCCGTCCGGACAATCAACAGTTTCGCCTGGAAAGGACCTGCCGCCCGCGCATCAAGCATCCCTGCCGCAGTCACAGGTTGCTCGATCAAATCCCGTCTATCAACCACCTGGGTACACGAGCGTGGCACCGCAGGTAAAACACATATTCTTCAGACCCTTTCTTTTTGTCGGTGATGGCGCACGAGATCTGCCAAGTGGTGGTAGTCAAGTGACCATCTTGAAGGAAAATGATCTCGATCCCTCACCCGTAATTATGTTGCATTCCTTCAACTAATATATACATCATCATCAATATAGACATCAACTTGATCAACCTTTAGGCGTGGAAAAAATTGCTGATTTTCATGATTTTTTGTAAACCACATATTTATTCACCATTTTTTCGACTTGGGCAGGGTTGTTACTCATGTGGGAAACCAGGAAAACTCAGGGAATTCATTCCCTCCTGGAATAATCGGGGAAAAGTCAAGGAATTTTGGAAATTCTTTGGACCTTTCGCAGAACTTACTTTTTGCATGAATTACGAAAAATGAAACCGACTTGACAAAAAAACTGAACAGTCTAAAAATAAATATTTTTGTTTATTTGTAATATTTATATTATTCTTTATTATATACGAAAAAAAAATATGTCAGTGCCAAACGTTGAAGATTTAAAAAACTGAATACTAATTTACTGTGAAGCTCTATACTATACACAACCACAACATTATTATCGTTGATAAGTGTTTATATTCTTTTTTTATCTGTTGTCATCGGTATAAATATTTCTGTTGATAATAAAGAACAGGTTCTGTATTTGCCTTTAATGTATTTTTTACTTTACAATGTTTAAATTATTTTTCGATATATTTCAGTATCATATATATTTCGGTTTATATATATTTCGAAGTATATATTTCGGGAAAAATTATTTCAATTTTCAACATTTCGATATATGTGATAAAAAAATTATTAGATTAATAAAAAAAATACCATGTAACATCCAAAAGTAGTGATAAAACATAAACTAAGTCTCAAAAATAGTGGAGAAATCTTTTTTTTTGGCGCTTTAAAAAGTTGCACTCCCATATTCCAGCCTCCATAGTCCGCAACGGTATGAGGAAAAGCAAATATCTTTTCATATTTATTCAGGATGACATAAGATTGGATTTGTTTGTCAACAGCGAGGCGCAAGTGCCGTGTACCCACCATACCCGTATCCCTCGAAAGTATTGGCTCCGCCTATGCAGATCCAGCAGCCCGCTCAGTATCCGGTTCACCCGGACGTACGGTTGAAGAAGTTGCCCTTTTTCGACTTGCTCGCCGAGTTGTTGAAACCCTCTAGTCTAATGCCCCACGGATCTATAAGGCTCCAGGAGAGCTCATTCGTGTTTCATCTGACGCCACAACAGTCGACCGACATTGCTAGTTCGCGAGACTGTCGATCCGGCAGTAAAATGGACTACACTGTACAGGTGACTTTGTCATTCGACTTGAGTTTCGACACACGAGAGAGACTAAAGTTTACGTGTCTGATCTCCAGGTACAAATGCGCTTTTGTTTGCAAGAAACCTCGTGCGAGCAAGAGGATTACTTTCCTCCGAGCGTCGGCGTCAAAGTCAACGGAAAACTGTGTCCATTGCCAGTGAGTAACGGTTTCTTCAACATTGCAGTCTAACATCGGTATTCATAGATCGTCCTTCACTCTTGAAAGTCGTCGTTCCATAGAACGATCTTGAATCTTCCTTTCAGAAGGGAGACACACTTTGGATTTTTGAGGTAGTCCTATCGCCAGGCTTTCCATAGGATTTTCATAATTTTTGTTGAGCTTCACTAAATATATTAATAGTCGTCTCTGTAAAATTTCAGCGTGGTTCATCGACCTAATTACAGAGAAAAAAATATTCAAATTGCGTATTTTTGTGAAGGAATTCCGAGACGACATACAAAAACCCAATTTCCGGTCGCTACAAAAGTGTATATAATAGTGGGAATCCGTCAGATTCTTAAAAATAATCAGATTTACATACTTAACACTTGTAGCATACCAGTGCTCTCCGAAAAAATTACGCTTATTGACCTAATTTTTATGCAATATCAAATTTAATTTGAACTTCCGGTATTGGATTTATTACCACTTGCTACGATAAAGAGACGTGACAGCGAGGCAACAGCTGACTGTAGTCCTCACCTCATCTCACTCGTTCGAATTTCCACACATGTTTCATTTTTAACCGACATATTTCGCCGATACAAACTTTTCCACGCTTTTTACCAGTCGTGGCCCGAATACAATGCTTTATATGTGCACCTGACATTGTTTTGACAAATCGACGTTGAAAAGCATGGAGGTTAAACTCGCCTGGTTGAGTAAAAAAAAGACGGAGATAGAACCAATATTGCCAAATATCAAACCTAGAAATACTAGAATAACTATTGTTTCATTTTTCCAATTAAATGTAAACATTGAACCGTTTACACATGGGAAATTTAGTTATTACAAATTTTTTTTGCAAATGTTAAAAATATAAATTGTACAAGTCTCAAGTATGATCAGTGATATAACTAGTGTGAAGCGATAGTACTACTTTAGAGGGTGTCTCAAAATTCACGCCACAAGTCATTTTGATAGAAAACAGGTTTTTAGTTTAAAATCGTAAGTTTTACAGTACAAGTTTATTGATTCATGAAGTATACAGTATAGGGTTATGCATGGAATAGCATATCGGGTAAATAACCTTCACGGCCATGATTTGCATGCAGCATGACATCAGGTGCAAATAGTGGGAAATAGCCTGATCCTTTTTCCCCCGTCACCTTGACGCCTCTGCTTCTGAAAACGGATTTCAATTATTCGGCTCTTAGGGGCCGTCCATATATTACGTCATCGATTTTTGCTGATTTTCGACCCCCCCCCCCCCCCCCCCCCCCCTACAATCATCCTATCGTCATTTCCTAATGACCCCCCCCCCCCCTCTCGCAAAACTGACGTCATTACCAGTCTGGCAAAATTAAAACATTTGCGGATTTGAGAAAAATTGGGTAACATTAAAACATTTTGTTATAGAATCATCTTTTATTATTTTGTACTTTGGCAATGTTTATTAATATAATAATATTATTCTTCCCTATTCTTTAGTTTTCTTTGGATAGCTCCCACATTTTGTTATAGAATCATCTTTTATTATTTTGTACTTTGGCAATTTTCATTAATATAATAATATTATTCTTCCCTATTCTTTAGTTTTCTTTGGATAGCTCCCACGGAGTTTTCACCCATTCTTGCAAATCCTGGATCACGGGTAATATCTCCGTATCCTCCCCATATTCATTTTGGCTCGATCGAACTATTTTCATAGGTACGCTGTTATTTGAAGTTCTCGAATATAATGTAGACAAACCTTATGTAATAAATAAATAAATAATGAGTTCAATAATTAATACCATTAGGTACTTGCAAAATATTTTTCATCACTCATGCGGGGAAACCACTCTAGTTGTACAATATACTATTGTACATTTTGAAGTAACTGGTATCACAAGAATGACGTCAATTTCGAAACGCCCCCCCCCCCCCCTCATCCATCATTTACCGTCATCCGCAGACGAACCTCCCCCCCCCCCCAAATTTAGAATGACGTAATATATGGACGGCCCCTTAAGTGAGCAAATTTATTTTGAGTACTCATTGCACACAACAGAGAATGCAGAGATGCCTCTTTTCTCTGCACGCAATAACACATAAATTCTGCCGGCGCGAAAAAATGGCCAGTTTCCGATTTTCTCTGGCAAACTTTGGGAAAGAAACGCATTTTTCCAACACAAAAGTGCACATCTCGAGATCTTAAAAAAATCACCACAGAATACAGAAAAACAACAAAATCATGACACTCTCCAGCTCAAACGGTTCATCGAAATTCGAAAAATCGAACGGGATATGCGAGTTAACAATAAATACGAGTCGTTGACCATCGTCAATTTTTTAAATCATGTTTTTTAACAACGTGGCGATGAATTGAAACTCGAGCGAACAAAATCCATGACAAAAGTCGTCATTTTTACGTAACTACAAAGAAATTAAGATCGATTTTCAAAAAGTGAGGTCGTCAACGACCTTTTAATGTCTCTCATTGTATCTCCTGCAAATTTGGACACAATCCATCACGTGGTTCTTGGGATATCATGTCCACCGACTTTGAAAACAGTTTCGAGAAAAACGCGCTTTAAGTTTGAAGTATGGTGATGCTACCGCTCACCCGGCCGACTGTTAGAAGCTGCAGCTCGACCAATTGTAGGAATATTTCAATGAAATTTTCAGCTAATATAACTAAAAGCTGATACTATCGAGAACAAAATATCGTTGGGAAATGAATTTTAAATTACAAAAGTCACTTTAAAATAGGGGGGGTGTCTGGTCCGTGGATGACGGTAACGATAATTGGATTATGACGATAAGAAGGATAGGATGATTTCAGGAAGGAGGGGAGGGGGGTCGAAAATCAGCAAAAATCGATTACGTAATATATGAACGGCCCCTAGGTAGATGTAGCTGATTAAAGAAGGTTCAACTAATGGTAATAGAATGTCAATCGCAGTTCTTTTACTAAATCTGTACCGTTTTCAAAAAGGGAGCTTTTCGTAAAATTCTATTGGAATTGCCAAATCATGAGTGTACTACCAGTCGCCTTGATTCCTTTCCGCTAAATGTTCGTTTTCAGAATCATTATCTCCATTGTTAAAAAGAATCGTTGTCCATCATACACGCTACTTCTAGACGAATATTCCGAGGTGATGTTCGGTTCTGTTCTATACACCGTTATTCGAGTGAAGTCTTTTATGAAGGTTAGAGTAGTAGTTCAATGAACCTTGGATGGACTGTTCGTAGCGTTAGTTGTCCCACTCTGCTACCGCAGGTTTCATTAACATTTACTTGCCACTGCGGGGTTCGGAACAACGACACCACTTTTTCGTATGCAAAAATGTATTGATGATGTGTATTCAACAGAAGTGTGGCAAGTAAGGGTTAAGGCAAGATATACATCTAGATACATTCGATTTTTTGGTAAATATTCGCAAGTGGGGCTCCTGCCAGAATCAGGCTAATTTTTGTATAAATGGTTTAATATGGTTAACAAACATCATCCTTATCATTATTGTAACGGCGCATGATATTTCCGCCACAATAATGTTATGAATATTTATATTCCACGTAACCCCACAATTCCACGCGCCCATCCGAGGTGTCCGCCGTCCACCCCAGTTTATGATTTTATGATCATAGTCCAAATGTAGCCGAAAATAAGTCCATCCAAGCAGGGATCCACGTCCAAAATTTTAAATAATTTTGTTTGAAGAAAAAAATGTCGTGCGCTGTCATAATATTACTTCGTATCATCTGCTATGATCATTAAAAGAAATGAGGAAAAAAAATAGCCTGATTCTGGCAGGAGCCCCACTTTCGAATATTTACCGATTTTTTAGAGTAAGAAATAATTATTCTAGAATTATCAAACTTTAGGTTTGCTTTAATAGTATATTTGAGTATACGAAACAATATTTTAAATTAATTCATCATGAAAATGGCGGAGCTGTGGCAGAGTGTTACAGCAAGGTCGCCGTGGCAGTTGCGAATCGGCGTGCAGTCTAGCTTCCCGTAGACTTTGATTTGCAAAAAAGTTCAAACATTTTTTCAGTTAGAACATGTATAGTTTCTATGTGACGGTAATTAAAATGAAGAAAATGCAAATTTGAGAAAATGGCACGCATTTACAAAAAAAATCAACATTTCACGCAACTTTTCTGTAAAATGTAGATTAAAAAGTCGTTTTTTTTTTTTTTCAATTTTTCAAAAACAATTCTCGTCAAGTAGAAGGTGCCAAGATCATCAATATTTCTACCCAGTTTCAACTCAATCGGCTTGTAAATGTATATTCCGCCTTAGGTACTCCAGGAGGAACTTCCAGAGGAAGTTCCTCCTGGAGTACCTCCAGGAGGAATCTCCAGAGTACTTGAAGTGAGGAAGGCAATGAGAATGCTAATTAAGTCAAGGAAGTTTTATTAAACTCGACATGAGGAACAAGGAATCGATATTCCTCAAAGGGAATCTATGAATACGGATCTAAGCCTCGCTAGCACATCCGCCGCCGTGTTTAGCTACGAATAAACAGCCCGACAAAGCCTTGATACGTTTCTCTCGCTTGAACTTGCCAGAACCCAATACCCACAAATAAGCCAGGCGTGGAACCGAAGAGGCCTCCAAGGCCGGTGAACATCAGTCCTCTCGTTAAATTATCACCGACAGTGGCAAATAACATACACGTCACATGGTCGGCCGACTACGGACGAAGATACGCCATCGCTGTGTATCTCGTGAGGAAACTCACCAGTTTGGAGTTGCTGGGACGGTTGAAGGGCAGAGGAGCTCGACAATCGGACTACACGAGAGGATTAAGTGAGTACATCCGTGTGCATTTCGCCGTGAGAAAAGCAACAGTTTCACCTTACAAAGACGCGTTGGTCGACAAAAGAAAATCAGTTGGATGACATCTCGATACTTTTGGCTTCAGTTAAGGAAAAGTTGAACGAGGACGCGGACAGCGAAATCGCCACTACCTCGTTGCGGGTCTCGCTAGCTTGTCCATTAGGAAAAATGCGAATGAGCACCCCCTGTCGGGCGTCCACTTGTTCCCACTTGCAATGCTTCGATGCCTCGTTGTTTCTGCAAATGAACGAACGAAAGCCAACCTGGAGCTGCCCCGTGTGCGACAAACCCGCCCTCTACGATCATCTCGTGATCGACGGCTACTTTCAAGAAGTTCTCAACTCGCACAAACTCTTGCCGGACGTCAATGAAATACAATTGCTCCAAGATGGCTCCTGGGAGAATCTCGTGCTGAAGAAGGAGAAGGAAAAAGATAAAACGGAAACTAAAGTGGAGACGAAGAAGCAACGAAAAATCGACGTTGACACAGTCGATCTTGGTGAGAGTTTTGACTTTGTAATTGAGATTTTTACGAGTACGATATCGTGATAGCGTTCACGTGCAGACTCGCGCATATTTCTGTGAACTTTCAAATTTGGTTTACTTGGCCCATTTTGAGATACTGGATTATATATCATGAGGTCGAAGTTTGCATCGTCCATGGCTGTTGCGCATATGGAAAACAGAGAAAACGCCGGCAATTTCTTCCCTCCTGGAATACTGAGGGAAAAGTCAGGGAATATTGAAAATTCTCGGGAATTTTTCCAGAATTTTCGTTTTGCAAGAATTAATAAAACTGAAAGCGACTTGAAAAAAAAAACTAAAAAGTATGAAAATATATATTTTTGTGTATTTTCAATATTTATATATTTCTTCATTATATACAAAAAAATATGTCAGTGCCAAACATTGAACACTTCAAAAATTGAAAACTAATTTACTCTGAAACTTTATACATTCGGTTTCAATGTTTATATTTATTTTTTTATTTATCGGCACCGACATAAAAAACTTTTATTGATAGTTTGCTTTGAATGTATTTTTTTTACTTTACAGTGTTCAAATTGTTTATCTAATATCAGCTTTTTCAAAATTTTCTTTGAATATTTAACATTTTCACATATTCGATCTTAAGAAAAGTTATGTTCTTTATTTGACCCCAATCGTCCTGGAATATTTGCAAAATCTGTATGGAAAAGTTGAAAGCGACAGGGAATTTCTGAGTCACTAATGCGTAACAACCATGATCGTTGGAACGTAACGAAAGTTCATATTTCCGAATTCCTTTAATTTCTTTTGGTAAATTTTGCCTACAAAAATTCTTCAACTATTTTTTAGGGTATTTTTCAGCGATTCAAAATATATCAATCAATCGATTTTCATTTGCGCAATTTTTATCGGTTTTTTGCAATACAATAACTTTCCGCATACATATTTCTTTACTTATTTTTTACGCCCGAAATTCTTGCTCTTCGTACTATCTAACATTTCTCTCCTTTTCTTCGTTTATTCAACCACTCCATCTGTTTCTCCTCTCTCCTCCTTATTCATCGTTCTACAGGCTTCCTCTATTTCTCTCAAATACTCACATATTCCTTTTTGTATTTTGCCGCCCAGCATATTTATAATGTCCCCTTTTATTGGCAAAAATCTATTCCTTTCATCCACTCCTTCGCTTTCTTTCTTGCTTTCGCTGTAACTAACTCTCTGCCTTTTTCATAGATTAACGGATTCGCAAACTCATCCAGTCTCATCTTGTTTACATACCCTGCACATCCATTCTTTTTCCCCTCTCTTTCCCGCCCTTCCTGTGTTGCCACATCTTAGCCTCACCCACATTTTCTTGTCCCTTCCCTTTAATCCCTTCTCCGACCCGTATTTCCATGGCATGTCATCGTTTTCTATAATATATTTGTACTTCTCATTATACGAAGATTTTATTTCTTCCGCTTCCATTCTTAAAATTCCCTTTTTCATGTTTTCTAGCCCCTCTTTTAGCCTTTCATCTATTTCTCTCCGTTTCCGTATCATTGTTATTATGTCTTCTATTTCCATATCTCTTACGGTAATCCTATCGCTAGGCTTCAATCCATCAGATTTTTATATTTTTTTCTTGAGATTCACTAAATATATTAATATTCGTCCCTGTACAATTTCAGGATCGGTTATCGACCTAATTACGGAGAAAGAAATATTAAAATTGCGTATTTTTGTGAAGGAATTCCGAGACGACATACAAAAGCCCAATTTCCGGTCGCTACAAAATTGTATATAATAGTGGGAAACCGAAAGATTCTTAAAAATAATCAGATTTACACACTTAACACGTGTAGTAGACCAGTGCTCTTAGAAAAAATTACTTTGACCTAATTTTTATATAACATCAAGTTTAATTTGAACTTCCGGTATTGGATTTATTACCACTTGGTACAGCAAGGCAACAGCTGACTGGAGTCCTAACCTCATCTCACTCATTCGAATTTCCACACATATTTCATTTTTAACCGACATATTACGCCGACACAAACTTTTCCACGCTTTTTACCAGTCGTGGCCCGAATACAATGCTTTATATTTCCCGCACCTGACATTGTTTTGACAGATCGACGGTGAAAAGCATGGAGGTTAAACTCGCCTGGTTTAGTAAAAAGAGACGGAGATAGAACCAATGTTGCCAAATATCAAACCTAGAAACACTGCGCGAATCGTTGGAATAACAATTTTTTCATTTTTCTCATTAAATGTGAACATTCACAACGGTTCACACATGGAAAATTTTAGTTGACACAAATTATTTTTTTGCATATATTAAAAATATAAATTGTACAAGTTTCAAGTATGATCGGTGGTATGACTAGTGTGAAGCGATAGGATTACCTTAAGGCCCTGAAGGCACAGTAACGGGTATAAAATCATCTGCGAATTCAACAATTTTTTCCTATGAAAAAGTGATTCACTCATAAAGTTAATTACACATCTATTTAGTATGAATATCAAGCTATTAGAAAATATATAGATTCTATTTTCGATGTACAAAATGGCCGACTACTAATATTTTCTTTTGTTATCTTTTTTCGGCGCTCCGCCGCGTGACATTTACCATCCACAATTTTTACCTAGAACATAAAACAAAAATTCTCGTCAATCTACATTAGAATATCTAGAGAAGTACGTACGGAATTTAAGAAAAAATTGTTTTATTCACAAGTTGTAGGTATTTGAACTTAAGAAATGAATTTTCAGTGAAAAATTTCGTTATAACTGCTCATAAACTGCTCATAAAATAAAAAGTTTTCGATTAATCAGAAATCCCGTACGTACTTCTCTACGAAATGCAATTATGAACATAACTTTTAAATTTGACGTAGAGTAAAAATTGTTGAAGTTATTTGTCACGCCAATTGGAAAAAAGCTATTTCGAGAAGTTTCGAGTAGTCGGCCATTTTGTACATCGAAAAAAAAAATATATTTTTTCTAACAGCTTGATATTCATACTAAATAGATGTGTAATTAATTTTATGAGTGAATCACTTTTTCATACGAAAAAAAAAAATTGTTGAATTCGCACATGATTTTATACCCGTTACTGTGGCCTAAGGCCCTAATACTTTCACTCAATGTTTCCCCACTTGGACGGGTCTCCGCTTGTTATCGCTCTTAGTTCCTCCAATAAGCAATTTTTTGGCCATCTTGTCTCCTCCATTCTTATCACCTCCCTGATATATCTTAACGCTCTTTCTCGTATAGAATATTCCAGAGTAGGCACTCCCGGTTCTCTTCTCCATATATAATTTCGTGTTCCGTCCACTCCTAGCGCCATCTTACAGTTATCTACTCCGTGTTCTTTCAAACGCGCTTATTTCACCCATTCCCCGTATCTCTACTCCATACAGTGAAGCCTATCGCATCTAACAGATAGAGTCTCTCCTCTATCCAACATATAAATCCCCGATCCAACATATAAATCTAAAAAAAGGATCCATAATAATAAAAATATGGAAAATAAAATGTGAAAAAGAACTCTCGTTGCGTCACAACGTAGCGAACTTCAACACCGTTATATATCGACGAGGCAAACAGGCGTTTTGATCTTTCTGGCTTTCAGACGAAACTAACACGCCGGACGAATCGCCAGCACCGGAGGAGAAAAAACGTGCGGTTGTAATCGACTTGATATCGGACACGGACGACGAAGACGAGGATTCCGATCCTAAGCAAAACAGTGTCAGCAAAAAGTCAAACCAGTCCTCACCAAAAAAGACGCAGCCGAGTGTTCACGGCGACGTTATAAGCAGCACGAGTGATTCCCCCGAGCTCATGATTATTGACCTTGAGTAATATAAAGTCTGAGTGCACACTCTGATCATTGACGTTGTGTGTCACATGTGGCACGCCTGGTCGTGCGAGCGACCTCACCGGTTCGGTCAATAAAACGACTTTCAACCGGATTACGTACGTTGTGTGGAGAGAAAAAAAAAACGTCGACCGCTGCGCGATGCTTTAACGCGCTTTTGCTCTGTGACGATTGGCCGTATCACCGTATCGTTGTGTCTCATTGTCAACATTCGATGGAAAATGTCCCGAATTCGATATCGTTAATTTTTACATACGTATGATCCGCACCACGATCTTGTTCACGCGTTCCAAGGCGAAATGAGACCAGCCGAGAAATGTGGCTCCCTACCTCCTAAAACCTAAAAAACCACAGGCCCTAGTGGTTTTTTCTCGGACCAACGCCGCGACGTGTACACACGATGTGAACAACGCACGCACCTACTATGTCACAATCATCAGCGATCACCCGCGCCATTGTTTTCGGAATTTTTCTCAGCCATTTTTTCACCGACCGCAATGATTCAAGTTTCAAAATGAGTGTTTCTGCCGAGGCCAGGTCGAGCGTATCTTCGATTCGCGATTAATTCAACCGGAAGTTTATTTTCGAACGTTTTTCAATGACCGTTTTTTCCGGAAGATAAATAGGTCCGTTGGTAGTGAAACATCGATGGAAAATTTCGAGTCATTCGGTACAGTCGTTTTACGAGATAAAAGGCCAAAAACGTTTCGCGAACTTTCCACACCCCGCCTTAAAATGTGTAGTATTTGACCGGTCACATTGCCACGAGAGCGTAATCTATTGTTTATCCGTCTAACTCACCCGTCGATTGTCTGTCGCGAGATTTAAAGCTTCTCCGCACTGATCGTGATGCCTTATAATAAGTTCGCAACTTCTTCGTCTGTTCGCGGTCTGTAGGCTCGTATTTGTATAAAAGAAAAAACAATTTTGCGCGCCATCATTTTATTTACCTTTAGGACATTCCATTCTCGATGAAACAAAGTATGAGAGACTATTTTGTTATATGTTCTATCGGGCCCACTGCGATCCAAAGTCATCACGAGCTAATGAAAAAGAAATGCGCTGTATTCGTAAACGTCTGTTTCGTAAAGATTGTAATCGAGTCCTCGGCATGTAAACTGTAGGCTGTAGCTCGACATCCTCACGGTCCCGTTGCGCTCAAAGGCGTTTGGAACGACGGACATGGGTTTGGTAGGATACACACTGGATGCCCTCGAAGATCGATGTATGAGAGCGCGAATAGTCGAATCGTTGGCCAACGACGCATGAATCCTAAGATACATAAGTTGTACTCAAAAATTGTTAACTGGATATTGAACAATTAAAAAGGGATCCTTTTGATATTTAAATGTTGTTGGTGTAAAGGGTTTTTTTTTTTTTTTTTTTTTTCGAATTTTGCGCGTCGACTTATTCACGAAGCGTTGTTTTTGGGGCGACTGGGTCGATTATCTCTTTGATTTTCGATTGACTCAACCGGAAGATCGTTTTCTAATTTTCAACGACGGTTTCCCGTAGCTCATTGATGGGCGTGTGAATTAAACGCTAGAATCAGAGATACAAGTCCTTTCAGTAGCCAAACGGCGACGGAAAATTTCAAAACATTCGGTTCAGCCGTTTTCGAGCAAAATTCTTTGCAAACCGACCTTTTCCTCAGTCGAATGAGACGATTATGCAACTTTCAAAACTATATTCCGCCGGTACGCGTCGCCCCAGGCGCATAAATTTGTCGACCATAACCTTCAAATGTAAAATTTGCATAGCGCTTCTGTATATTTGATTGAGAATGCAGCACGACCTTCAGGAGATAAGAACTCGGGAATGAAAAAACCATTTTGTTGTTCAAAAGAATTATCAAAATCAACGAAAAAAAACGTTTCGGTCTGCTCTTATTCAAAACTTGATCTCATTGATTTTTCCGAACTGAAAGAATCGAATTTAAATCAATTAAATATGTCGATTAAAAAGTAAATATTAGATTCTCTCCAGCGGTCGTTTAAATTGAGCTGGAAAAATGTTCAATTGACTTCAATCGATATCACATAGGCTAGAAAAGTGACGATCGATCTTGTGCCCTCTTTCTCGCACTGCATTACCCTATTGCCGCGCCGCCAGCGGGCGCAAGGAGAATCAAATTATTTTGCGCAAGCGCAAAGCCACTATCGTCTACAGATCTCTGCGTAGAACTTGTGTCACTTCACCGGCCCAGCTATAACCTGTTTTCGCAGAAGAACAAGATTACTATAATTCATTAAATTTCCGTCGTTATGTCGTATCAATTGTACAGAAACACTACATTGGGCAATACTTTACAAGAAAGCTTGGATGAGCTGATTCAGGTACGTACTTTCAAAACGAATAAGTTTCGCGAACATAAAACGATTGTACAACCTGCAAACACAATCATCGGCCAACCAACATCTGATGTAGGTTAATAACAAACCAGGATTTGCAAGGGTTGACAGCCGAAGCCGCGTATTGTTCGTGTGTGGATTAATTTTGCGCGATTGGGTTACCGCATAGTAGTCGAATCTCAACAATTAGGGGAATTCTCGCGTAATAGTGAAATTTTAGGATAGTGGTAGAGTTTTAATACAATAGGTCGCATTGAAGATTGCATCGCTGAAGCGCAACGAGTTTCTTCTCCATTTCTTTTTTTTGTTGTTTTTCAAAACTTTTTTCGCAGATTGAGATCGTAAGTTTCCAATAAACATACGTAAAAAAGTGGGACTGATTTGCATAACCAGAATCGGCAGACATTTTTTTTTCAGTGACGAACAAAAAAAAATCTGTTGCGTTCCAACTATGCAAACTTCAATGTCATGATAAAAGTTGAATTCTAGTGTAATAGTGGCAGTTAAGCATAGTAGGGGAATTTTAGCATTGTAGCCAAATTTTCACATAAGGCAATTCCAGCACGGTAGTTAAATTTCATCATAATAGTGGACATCAAGCATGATTGTGAAATCGTAGCATTCCGGTAGAATTTTACATAGGATATTGGATTGCCTGGACAGTTTGGAACGATCGTTCAATGTTCTACCTATGGAAAAATGGTACACTCTTTTCGGGCAACCCAATAGTTAAATTTTAATGTGATAGTAGCCCTTCAGTAAGGTAGAGAAATATCAGCATGGTAGCAGAATTAAAAAATAATAGTGGAATTTTACCATAGTCGAATTTAAGGTAGACCGAGCGCACGCTCTTGATTTCTATAGATTTTGTTCACATTTTAACCAAACATTGTTCATATAATTATGCACGTTTGAGTGAAATTCCAGAACAGTCGACTATTTAGATTGGAAGATAATGGGTTTTACAATTACAACTTTTAACACTGCCTCTGCATTGAAATTTAGACAGAATAACTATCCGTAAAAAATATGTGTTCCCTATAATAAAAAGACATATGGCAACACCGCATTGTTCCACGTTTCCAATGACGTAAGTTTGCGCGTCATATTTAACATAATACTGCAACACAAATTTTTATTCGTAAATAATTTTGAATCGAAAAGTTTTTCATTAGTTATGAATTAACCAATACTTTTATTTATTAATGAAGATAACATAAACAATGTAAAATATTAATATTTATAACGCAAATATTTTTTTTATGATAAAAGTTTTTAAGTTTAGCAACACGATCATTTTTTTTTCTCGAAATATTGAACAATACTATTCTGCGGCGTGGCCATATGTCTTCTTATTATAGGTGACAAATATTTTTTCCGGACAATTATTCTGTCTTCACTGAACGTTTTTAGCAAAGCAGAATAGTAAAGGCAATCCAAACTTTTTTCACTCTTTCCCTAACAAGTTTGGTATCTAAGCATAATTTGTTTTCAAAATTTATAAACACTATAGAATGGTACAATGAATTATGTGACCTGACTTTCGGTCAATGCAGACCCTGCAGTGTTAAAAGTTGAAATTAAAAAACCAATTATCTCCCGATCTAAATAGTCGACTGTTCTGAAATTTCACTCAAACACGCGTAATGATATGAACGATGTGTGGTTAAAATTTGAACAAAATCTATAGAAATCAAATGCGCACGCTCGTTCTACCTTAAACAGAATAGTGAAATTTTAGTATGGTTGTCAAATTTCAACATCACAGTGAAATTTTAGCGCAGTATTTAAATTTCAATATAACAGTGGAATTGTAGTGCAATAGAGAAACGTTAGCATAGCGGTCGAATTTTTATATAATAGTTGAATTCTACTGTGGTAGCGGTAGTTACGGAAATTCAGCGTAGTAGTCGAATTTTAACCTAATAGTGGAATTTTAACGCAGTAGCCGAATTTCAACCTAATAGTGGAATGTTAACGCAATAGTTGAACTTTAACTCAATGGTGGACTTCCAGTGTGATAGCTGCATTTTAGCGTAGCAGTTGAATTTTAATATAATAGTCGAATTCTAATGGGATAGTGGCATTTCTGCATAATAGCCAAATTTCAATAAAATAATGTAATTTTTGCAGAGTAGTTGAGATGCAATACAATAATGGAATTCTAGCGCAATAGTGAATTTTTAGCATAGTGTGCAAGTTTTAATACAATAGTTCAATTAGGAATGATGCTGAAGTTTCCATCATTAGGCTGCAACGAATTTAATTCCTTTTGGCAAATTTCACCTACAAAAGGATCTCAACCATTTTAAAAAATATTTATTTAGCGATCTACATTATAAATGTTTTTAAAAAACGCCTATAATAATAAAGATATAGAAAACAAAATGTAAAATGGAACTTTTGTTACGTTTTGATGCAAACTTCCACACCATAATTAGGGGCCTTTCAGCATAGTAGAGGAAATTCATGGTAAGCGAATTAAAAAATAATTGTCGACTAATTGTCGACACAATAGTAGAATTTTAGCATAATCAATACTATCGTAATAATTCTGGCGTAATAGCGGTATTTAGCATAATGGTCGGACTTAAATATAATAGTGGAATTCTTGTATGGAATAGTGGCATTTTTTTAGTATAGTGAAATTATTTTTAGCATAATGGTTGGGCCTAAATATAATAGTTGAAATCTAGCGTTGTAATAGTGGAATTTTTGCATAGTAGCAGTATGTTATTATAATAGTAGAATCGTCACATAGTCAAATTTGGCTGTAATGGTAACTATTAATAGTGGAACTTCCTGAGGCAGTGACACTTCAGTACAATAATGTCTCGATGTCTTTACAGTTTCCTGTGTGTTTCAGTATGGCCAAATAACTCCGCAGCTTGCTATCAAGGTTTTATTGCAGTTCGATAAAGCCATTAATCAAGCACTGGCCACTCGGGTGAAATCACGACTCACATTTAAGGTAGCACGGCGTATAATAAAGCTGTACAGTTTTCACAGGATTATTTTGATTTTCAATGATCCTTTGTACAACATTGCGAATCTTTATGATTCCATCTCCTTTGCTTTTATCGCTTTCTTCCAGTTTTCCAAAATCTCACGATGAGCGTTTTTTGCTCGATCCTTCGATAGAGTGCATTTTGGTTTTGTTGTGTCGCATTCGTACCTCAGACTGCGATTGAAAACGTAGATTCTTTTTATTATCTGACGCCATGTACTCTGTTTTCTTCTTTGTAGGCTGGCAAACTCAACACATACAGATTTTGCGACAATGTGTGGACTTTTATGCTGAACGACGTAGAATTTCGGGAGGTTCAAGACGTTGCTACGGTGGAGAAGGTGAAAATTGTTGCCTGTGATGGAAAGAGTAAGTATCGTCAGGTAGAATTCCAAGTTCGTCCGATTGCGCCCTATAGGAGCACTGACACGTTACGATTCCATTCTTAGCTGTTAGGAATAGTTACCGCATTGGGGATATCGTGACGAGGCATTTTGTGCGTGAAAAATTTTACGTGATTAAAATAGTGGCCTTTTCAGATTATTATAGATTAATTTTCGCTGAAGTACAGGGAAATGGATTAATTTCTTGAGCCATACATTAGCAAAAATGAATATCGCGTCTTTGAAATCTTCTTTTGTAACATTTTCGAAAAAGCCAAAGGGGAGGATTCCGCCGGTAGTGAAACCGACGAAATGTTTTCGAAATTTTTCTTAAAAACAATTGTTTTCTTTAACGGGTTAGACCTAGCCGGAAAAAACGCATTTTCGTGATTTTTTTTTTAGATTACTGAGTATTCTTTGAGCATCTTTTACCATTTTTGTATTGCAAAATATTTATAAATGTGGTATATACAATGGTTTGCACGGACAACTGTTTGAAAAACTTCGCCGTGACCACTGCTGGTCGGAAACAAATCATGCGAAATAAAAAAAAAATCGAACGCATTTAGTATTTGCATGAAATTATGTAGTGCTTGAACTCAGCAGCTTGATTCAGTGTAATGATCGATTTTCGATGGAAAAACGCTCTATTTTCGTTGATAAATCGAAATTTATCGTTGATGCATCGTTAAAAAAATCCCTTTGTTCAAGGACTGCTTTTTCATATGTAAAAGAAGCTTGTAAAATTTGAAGTTGATCGGAGCAGTGATTTTTTAAATATCCCGGTCACTGATTTTGACAAAGTTATTTTGTAACAAACGCGTTTAAAGTTCGCTGGTTCGAGGAACACCACTATGAGCGCCTACAACACCATCAGTTTTGCACGGACCGACTTGAACTTTTCAAAGAATATTTTTTAAACGTTATACATTGAGAGTCCGTTGAAAACCAGAAATCGATATTGTCAAAAATTTTAACTACGTGTCACGGCCCCACACGACTCTTATTCCCAAGTCCAGTCTCATGCTAACACCCGACACTAAACCGCTATCAAGTGTTTCCGACAGCAAAACACTCATCAACACCTAATCTCCTATCCTAGCATTCCTCAACTGCAACTTCTTCGTTTCTTTGCCTTTTTGCCGTTGCATTCCGTCCACCTTCCTAGGTCCCACCGCTTCAATCATACTGCTTCCCTCTGGACCCAGAGAAGTCAGTTGAGGCCTTAGGCCACAGTAACGGGTATAAAATCATGTGCGAATTTAACAATTTTTTTCGTATGAAAAAGTGATTCACTCATAAAATTATACATCTATTTATTATGAATATCAAGCTGTTGGAAAATATATATATATTTTTTTTCGATGTACAAAATGGCCGACTGCCATTTTCTTTTGTTTTTTTAGGCGCCCCTCGGCGTGACATTTAGCATCCACAATTTTTTACCTAGAACAAAAAACAAAAATTCTCGTCAATCCACATTAGTATACCTAGAGAAGTACGTACGGAATTGAAAAAATATTGTTTTATTCAAAAGTTGTAGGTATTTGAACTTAAGAAATGAATTTTCAGTGAAAAATTTCGTTATAACTGCTCATAAACTGCCCATAAAATGAAAAGTTTTCGATTAATCAGAAATTCCGTACGTACTTCTCTGCGAAATGCAATTAGGAACATAACTTTCAAATTTGAAGTAAATCGAGTGAAAATTGTTGAAGTTATTTGTCACGCCAATTGGAAAAGAGCTGTTTCGAGAAGTTTCGAGTAGTCGGCCATTTTGTACATAGAAAATATATATATATATATATTTTCTACCAGCTTGATATTCATACTAAATAGATGTGTAATTAATTTTATCAGTGAATCATTTTTTTATACGAAAAAAATTTGTTAAATTCGCACATGATTTTATACCCGCTACTGTGGCCTAAGGTCTTAATCTCCAAATGACACACAGTCCCGACGCGCACTCCTCCACCGGTCGTCTAAGTATAATTAAAATCGTTTACTTCAACGTCAGTGTACTTCTATTTTACCCGCTCAACCATCACAACTTCGTCTTCAATGTCTTTCTATTCCACCCGCTCGATCATCACATTGGTATAAGCCCTCAACAATATTAGATACAAAATTCTCCAATACCTTTGTCACATTTAGATATTTCCGGTAATGAGAAAATTATCCAAATTACAATACTGACTACTTTTGTTATATTTCAGCCCTGGATATGGACACCGCTACAAAGAGATAATCGATATTCCCAAGTCGTTGTTACCAGACCCCAGTATCCTGTGTTTGGGCCCGTGTGAACTGACAACCAAACGAAGCCCTACGAATCACGAGGTACTTTATCGAAGTGCCGGTGATGAAATTGCGGAATTTTCCCGAACGGAAATGCCATTCGCAATAGGTACCTTGACAATATAATTCAACGATTTGTAATGGAAATGTAACAAAATATAATGGAAAGCAAACAATATCTTGGTTTTCAAGATTTTTCCCCATGGTCGTGATTGGTTTTGTCCTCCAAGAATCGTTTTACTAGGTGCGCAACTAAGTTTCCGGGTTTCACACATGTAGTCGGCATACAGGTCTGAAATTGGGTGTCTTTATAGCTTGGACATCTGTTAAGAATACCCAGTCGTAATATAAACAAATATCGCAACAACAACGACCTTTTTTCTAACTTCGAAAATGTCAAAGTTTGTGCCAAATAAACAGCATTCGCGGGAAGCATTGCTTTTCTGCTTCAACCTAAAAACAGCAGCTGAAGCACGTCGGTTACTTGAGGAGGACTACGGCGAACATATACCATCAAAAACAACGTGTGACGGTTGGTTCAAGCGGTTCAGAAGTGGCGATTTTGAGACTGGGGACAAGGAGCGCTCGGGGACCGCAAACATTTGCGGACGCCGATCTGCAAGCGTTATTGGATGAAGATGACACTCAAACAGAAGATCAACTTGCCAAGGCATTAAATGTGACTCGGCAATGTATTTCGAAACGTTGGCAGGCCATGGGAAAAATTCATAAGGAAGGAAAGTGGGTGCCGCATGAGTTGACTGAGAGACAAATGGAAAATCGAAGAGCCACTTCCGAAATGTTGCTTTTGCGGCAGAACGGAAGAGTTTCCTGCATTGAATTGTTACTGGCGATGAAAAATGGATATATTTCGAAAATCCCAAACGCAGAAAATCGTGGCTTTCACTTGGCGAAGCGTCAACATCGACGGCACGGCCAAATCGCTTCGGAAAAAAGACAATGCTCTGCGTTTGGTGGGACCAGAAAGGAATCATGTACTATGAGCTGCTGAAGCCCGGCAAAACTGTCAATGGGCATCGCTACCGACAACAACTAATCAATTTGAACCACGCATTGCTCGAAAAAGGCCAGAATCGAACACGAGACACGAACATGTGATTTGCAGCATGACAACGCTCCGTGCCATCGCAGTTCCATCGACCAGGACACCATAAAAACACTGAAATGGGATCTGCTACCGCACCCGCCGTATTCGCCAGATCTGGCTCCTTCAGACTATCACTTGTTCCGGTCGATGGCGCATGGCTTGGGTGGGCTACACTTGGCCAATTACGATGCAGTACAAAATTGGTTGGACGAATGGTTTCAGTCCAAAGACGCGTCTTTTTATCGTCGCGGTTTTTATGTACTGCCAGAGAGATGGCAAAAATGTGTAAATAGCGAGGGACAATACTTCGAATGAACCATTTTTTGTATTCGTCTTGAAATTTTCGATTTTTTATTGGTAAAAAAACCCAGAAACTTAGTTGCGCACTTCGTATCTTCTTACCTAAACAAGACGACGGCGAAACTGAGTTTGTAAATATTTATTGGTAGCTTACATCATTTACTGTAAACCATGACCAAAACTTCAGTTATAAACGGGTAAATGTATTCAAAGTACAAACGAAGTACATGATATTACATAGACACACTATACATGACTTGAGGCTACATATCGGCTTCCTATACGGAAAGGGACTGACGTTTTGCTTTCGTTTCATGCGCGGTTCATTTATTCACGCGGCATCACATTGGGATCTGGAGTCATGTAGATTACCATGATACCGATAATTGTATACATCATCGTGAGACAACGCCGCTCATGCGCGTCCAAGGAGCAGTTGCTGAATTTTATGGTTGTTCTTCGTGATATTCAGTTTCACCTGATAGATCTTATCGAGCTGTTCACCTATCCCGGTTTGGATGCTGTCAAAGGACTCCTGTAACGGATGCGCCGTTGCTTCGGATTCTCTGTAAAAACGAAACTTGAAGTCGATTTGACAGTTTATTTGGATAGAAGAAAGGAGACGAAAAAGCGACCACGCACGCGTTAGACTACTGTTTGAATTCTACGCATTGATCGGAGCTCGCAGATCATCAGGTTAGCACAACTGTAGTATCGAATCGGGACTCAAGTATACTCGTATATACTCACGTTCTTTCGATTTCCAACTGGCGATGAAACTGGGCGTATTGACTGCGCCAGTCCGATAACTCTTTCTGCATCAGTTCTACGTCTTCCTGTAACGATTAGGATGAAGACAAAACGTCGAATACAATATGGCACAATTAACAATTACTTAGACGAGAGTTTTCGGAATTTCTCGCAACTATTTTCTCGCGGATTGCAATAGTTTAAGTTTAAAAATGTGTCTTGTACCAGGTTTACAGTTGCGGTTTCAATTTAACCCTTTCAATACGGCGAAAAATAAGTTCAGTGTGCCTATTTACCGGGAACAGTTATTTCTCCTGCAAGTGATTATTACGATGAAACAACTTTTCTGTCTGAAACTTGCTCAATGAGGGTGCGAATTTTTTAGTAACTGGGACATATGTTGTCGCGGTCGTAATTTCACCAATTTTTCAGACTGGGACAGCATATGTCCCGTCAGGTGTGAAAGGGTTAAGGGGTTAGGCTACTGTGAAAATGACGAACACACGTTCGTCGCTTGAGGAAACTCAAATTGAAGATGGAGGTCCAACATTCGGTGCAAGAATCACAGATTGACGGTAAACTTGTGAATGCAACGATATAACGGCTAGTAAAACTGTAAACGCGTGATTGATTTTTTCAAATAAAGCAATAGTTTGCACGAAAAAAACGGCGAGAACTTGTTCAACATCCTAATGGTTTAGTCTTGATCGACGTTTTTCTTCTTAATATTCTTTTTCCATTAGTTATTACCAATAATGATGTTATATTTCCTAGAAAAATCGAAGAAGAAAAAACAGTTGAACGGTTGCACGGTTTTTTGTTGGTTGAAATAAGATACTAAAAAAGCTCGGTCAAATTTAAGCCAATATATCTATTTTAAGAAGAAAAAAAAACGTTTTTTTTTCGATCAACCGGATAGCCAAAATCGGACAAACCGGAGGCCGTTTGTAACTTCTTTAATTATTCATATTTTTTTATGAAATTTGTTACACAACTTTGTTGATGTATATACAAATAAATGTTTAAACGATTTTTCAATCATATTACTTATTCCTTCAAAATTAATGTTTTAAAATAATTTTGATTTTTTGTATCGTCCCAGTGGCCTAACCCCTCAAAGCGTACTGATTTTATTGTACGTATGCTCAATAAAAGTTCAACTTTGAAGCTTCCACGAGGCGCACTGCATGGATTTCAAGAAAGAAAAATCGCAATCTACGGTGGGTCAATAAAGTATTTGTACATCTCACACGAAACTGTTGTCAATTTGACTTTATTTTTTTGTTCGTGTTTTCCCAATATTTTTGTACATCTAGTTCGATAGCTTATTTAGGATAAGCTATCGAACACAAAAACTTAATAAAGCATTTTATTTTTGTCGAATGATAATTTGAAAAAGACGACGTGTACAAATACTTTTTTTTCCCACTATAGGCAATTTGAAACTTTTATGAAGAATAGTAAGTGTGGCCGCGATTAAGGGGTCTTCTCACTTTAGACGCTAAAAAATGTATTTTCATGATTTTGTGATAGGTGTATATTATAAATATGGATATAAAAGTTGTTATACTAAATAAACTTTTGAAATACATTTAAAAAAATATATATATATATTTAAGTCACTATTTATAGACGAAAATGGTAGTTAAAAAATGTCCTAAAAAATTGTAGGTCTACGCCGGTGATGAAATCTCGGAGATGGATCATCCGAAACAAAAAAAAATCAAACGGTTTTAGATTCAGTATGTTAATGGCTGTAGTGCGTATCATACGATTTTCGATATGTGCAAGAATAACAAAATGGCGGACATTTTTCGAAAAAACAAAAAGGACGTGTTTTTTCCACCGTTTTTGTCAAAGAAAATAGTAAATGTCAAAATTTAAAAAGATCCTTGTTATGCGCTATAGCTATAGTTGTAAGAAATATGTGGTTGAAATTTCATAAGGGTCGCATCAGTAGTTTCGAAGACTTTATCAACAAGCCGTCGAAAAACGTTTCGAGAAAAACGCGTTTAAGTCGGGATATACATTTAGACAGGGAAAAATAAGAAATATTGAGCGATTTTTCAAACTAAGAAATAATTATTCTACAATTATCAAACTTTAGGTATACTTTAATGGTATGTTTAAGTATGCGAAACAATTTTTGTATAATTAATTCATCATCAAAATGGCGTAGCTGTGGCAGAGTGTTACAGCAAGGTCGCCGCGGGAGTTGCGAATAGGCATGTAGTCTAGCTTCCCGTAGACTTTGATTTGCCAAAAAGTTCAAACATTTTTGCAGTTAGAACATGGATAGTTTCTATGTGACGGTAATTAAAATGAAGAAAATGCAAATTTGAGAAAATGGCACGCATTTGCAAAAATAATCAACATTTCACGCAACATTTCTGTAAAATGTGAATTCAAAAAGTAGGTTTTTTCCAATTTTTCAAAAACAATTTTCGTCAAGTAGAAGATACCAATATTATCAATATTTCTACCAAGTTTCAACTCAATCGGCTTAATAGTTTTTAAGTAATCCTGCACGCCAATTTCGATAATGCAGTTTTGAGAAAAACGCGTTCGAAGTTCACGCCCGCTCCGAATCCGAGCGGTGAGGCACAGCGTTGATGGGCTGTAACGTTTGAAGTTTTTCGAATTTCGCTTTAAAACTTTGCGACAATATTCTACATATATAGTTCTATCGTTTAAAGAGAAAAAAAAAAGAAATTGATTTTTTGATCGTTGTAAATGTATATCCCGCCATAAAATTTGTTTGGGTTACATAAATACATGAAATATTTTTTTATGTATTTCGAAAGTGTATTTATTAAGTGTAATAATTTTTATATCAATATTTATAATATGAAGTTATCAAAAAAATTCATGAAAATTGCCTTTTTAGCGTCTAAAGTGAGAAGACCCCTTAATATAGTAGTAGTAGTTTTATTCCATCTGTACAGCTTTCGCTTTTTACAAAACCCTCTTCTTTAAGACCCCTTAATATATTTTCATGATATCAACTCCGATAGCGCAGCAGTATTAATTTTTATTGGACATATCCACGTTTACAAAAAATCAGTATCGTCTCCCATTCATCGGCGAAACGCTCGATCTTAAACCATGGTCCCTTAGATCACAGATCAATTACCTGCAAGAAATCCAGCAACTTCCCCATGGGGTGGGTAGCACGTATCAAGGATTGTATCGTCCCTCGCAAATGTTCCACTTCCTTTTCGATCATTTCCGAATCTTTTTTAGACCTTGGTTTCAATTCCTAAATTGTAAACATTTTTGTTCCATTATTTTATTCATGTGTTGCGCAAGTTTTGAGCGTAAAGTTATTAGAAGACTATGTTATTCGGGAAAATTCGCTTTTGTTATGCTTACAGGATCAATTTTATTTGAGAGAAGATCCATTGTGTTATCTTTCGCAAGCTCTCGTTGCGTCTCCAGTATCTGAGCTACCAGATATCCGTGCTCTTGAGCGTTGTCACCGTTTACTATTTCGGAAACATCGTTCGCTTCGGCAAAATCGTTTTTCTCAGCTTCCAATATCACCATACTGTCGTTGTCGTCGTTCTGCTCGTCAAAATGTTCGACGATAACGGCCTCGTTTTCCATAAGCGCACTTAAAATAATACCCAATCGTCAGTCGAGATATCTGAAGGCAAAACTCGACTTGGGGTCAGTGCGACCCCACGCGAATGTTCGTCGCCACTTTTCGGCCGTGGCAAAATTTATTCAGATTCACTCACGGCTCGTTGAATTTCCCGTTTATATCTGGTTTCCATCGTAATTTTGGCGCTGCCGGCCTGGCACTCGCAGGTCGGCCGCTTTTAGGCCGCAAGGAATCTTTGTACGTTGGTGCGCTCTGATCTGCAACACTGACAATTATTATCCCGATTGAATGAGGCGAGGACTCAGGCAGCGCTGCGCATATACGGAAATGCGTCGCATTTTTTCAATCTCCCGCGTTAATGGGCCATACCTAGGTCGTGGTCGGAAAAAAGAGGAATTTTCGTGCATTTTTGTGGGAAAACAAGTGCAGGTGAATTTTTTTTCACGTTAAAGAGTATGAGCTTTAATGGTATAAAATCATGTGCGAATTTAACTATTTTTTTTCGTATGAAAAAGTGATTCACTCATAAAATTAATTACACATCTGTTTAGTATGAATATCAAGCTGTTAGAAAATATATATACTTTTTTTCGATGTACAAAATGGCCGACTACTAATATTTTCTTTTGATATCTTTTTTTAGGCGCTCCGCGGCGTGACATTTAGCATACACAATTTTTTAACAAGAACAAAAAAACAAAAATTCTCGTCAACCTACATTAGAATATCTAGAGACGGACGTACGGAATTTAAAAAATATTGTTTCATTCAAAAGTTGTAGGTATTTGAACTTAAGAAATGAATTTTTAGTGAAAAATTTCGTTATAATTGCTCATAAACTGCTCATAAAATGAAAAGTTTAAATTTGAAGTAAATTGAGTGAAAATTGTTAAAGTTATTTGTCACGCCAATTGGAGAAAGGCTGTTTCGAGAAGTTTCGAGTAGTCGGCTATTTTGTTAATCGAAAAAAATATATATAATTTCTAACAGCTCGATATTCATACTAAATAGATGTGTATTTAATTTTATGAGTGAATCACTTTTTCATACGAAAAAAATCGTACAATCCGCACATGATTTTATACCCGTTACTGTGGGCTAACCCCTTAAGTATCTTTCGGAATTTTTATAGTGAAAAATATTTACAAAAGTGGTAGATACAATGTTTTGTGCTGACCGCTGTTTGAAAAACATCTTTCGCGGCGAGCACTGCTGCGCGAAAACAAATCATTCGAAATAAAAAAATCAAACGCCTTTAGTTTTTGGACGAAATTATTAGGGCACGCAAATATTCCGATATTTCAATTCTGGAATTGAGAAGAGTAATATCGTTATTCCGGCATTCGTAAATTTACACATTGAGCGATATTTTGATTATTTATTTTTCTCAACGCGCCCAACGTAAGGCTGGCTTTCCATTAGAGTTGTGAGCTAAGGATTCCTATCAAAAAAATAATTATTGTATAAGTAAGTTGTTGATTTGATTTCAGTTTATTGCCAAATATTAATTATCCGATGTTGTTTATTCTGCTAAGCTCATCCCATTTCACAATGAAAATTTGAAGACCAGAGCGTTTGTGGATTTATAATTATCGTATGTTTTTTTTTAAATTCATATTTCAAGTTTCGTTTTAGTATGTTGATTTTGCTGGATAAAATGTCCAGTTAGAATATTATGGGAGAACTGTGATAAAAATACGTTTAATTATAAATGATTAGAATACTGATTTAATAAATCTTGTTTGTTTTGTAATACAAGCCTTCTTTCGTTTTCTAGAAACTAAAAACAGTTATATAGTTACCAGTTCCGGAATCCGGGAATTAATTCTCTAGTATCGGAACTCAGTTCCGGAATTGAAAACCTTCCGATATTGCATGCTCTAGAAATGATCTAGTGCTTGGACGAAGGATTTAATAAAATATGGACTTTTGAAAAAATGCCCGCATTCTAAAGTGACATTATCGATTTTTGATAAGATAAAAACGCTCTATTTTCGGTGATAAAAAAAAACTGTGCCTCGGAAAAAAATCCCTTCGTTCAAGCGCTGCTTTTTATATGCAAAAGAAGCTTGTAAAATTTGAAGTTGACCGGTGCACTGATTTTTGAGATATCGTGGTCACTGATTTTGAAAAAATTATTTTGAGAAAACCGTCTTCGAAGCTCACCGGTTTGAACCTACGTACAAACGCCCATAAGTCCCTCAATGTTGACTTGAAATTTACAGAGAATATTTTTGAGTGGTTATATTCCGAGTTAACATCAATCTCCCACAACACTAATTTAAAAAATAACATATAACAACGCTAATTTAAAAAAATAACATATACCAAGACTAATTTAAAAAATAATATATAAAAAAATGACGCCATATTTGTCTATATTAACCGTTTTCCCGAGTACAGTAAATAATATAGAAAAATGCGAAGATCACCGCAGTACTGATATTGCACGTGATCGGATATTTATTAAGATTTTTATTTTTGGAATTCGTTTATGACCTACTTGTTCAGTAGGCCGACAAAAAATTTGTATATAGGCTCATAATGTTCCCCTCCACGGAAATCTTTAGTAAAAGGCGAAAGATTTATGCGTGTATTGAAGGGAAACTAGAGTACGAGTGTTGGAGTTTCGTCGACGACTTTATCTTGTCTCCGAGGCGGAAGCGCGTGTGAGAAATAATTGGTGGGACGCCATCTGGCGGCGGAGAGGCAGCTAGCAACCTGCTATATTATAAAGCTGTTTGACGGTAAGAGAGGACTGGGATAGTAAGAGATCGTAAGGGTGTGCAAGGGCCATTCATTAAGGAGGGATATACATTTACGACGATAAAAAATCGATTTCTTTTTGTTTCTTTAAACCATAGAACTATATACTATATAGATTATTTTCCTTTTGTATTAGAAACTATAAACGTCACAGCAGGCAGAGATGAACAAAAAGTAATTTAATTAACAACTAACAATTACAATTACTACTGTAATTGATAATTACTTTGTAACTGATTACTCAAGTAATTAGTCACTGCGAGTGCCTAGGGCAATTCAATTTAAATTCTACGTATACTTCAACTGCGTTTTTCTCAAAACTGCATTCTCGAAATTGGCCTGCCGGATTACTTAAAAACTATTAAGTCGATTGAGTTGAACCTTCGTAGAAATATTGATAATATTTCTTAGTTTAAAAAATCCCTCAATATTGCTTACTTTTTTTCCTGTCTAAATGTATATCCCGTCTCAATACGACAATACAATCAATCAAATCAGGTTTCAATCAATGCGAATCAGATCGCTCCAAGCACTTTTCATATGAGTAACTGTTTTCACCGTTTTTTAAATCAATTTTAGACTAAAAACATTAAAATTTCTGTTTTACCGATTTTTCATGCTAAATCTTGATCGATGATCTTGAAATTTGGAGTGTAAATTTATTTGTAATTCCTTGATGAATTTCTGGAGAAAAAATTAAAGTGACCTTGAAATCTCCAAACCGCCTCCACCTGAATGAACCTCGTAGCCACCATTCGACGAAGCCCTTCGAACTAAGCCACTTTTGCATGAAAAGTTGTCTCCTAAGTCTGATAGGTTCGAAAATATTTCCACTGCCAATAGTCGTGGCCTCGCCCGTAATATACCTCGGGCCGGGTTTTTCAGCTGCGTTCTCGGAATGCTGCACGTCTTCAGGTAACTTTGTCGCAATTGTCGAAGCGGCATTATCGTCTCCATTGCTCGGAGGCGTCATGCCAATTTTCTCTTTCTCGGGAGTCTGCTCTTCGGATTGCGTTTGACGCTGGGGCGATGGCACAGGCGCGCGGGGCTCCGCCGCGTCATTGAGCTCCGCTTGGGCATCGCTCGTTCCCGGCGATCGCTTGGGACTGGTGACCGAAGGTTTCTGGCTTTCAACTTCGCTGGACGTCACCGGGGCGGGCGGACTCTGCAATGACACGGAAAAAAAAATCAACGGTATATAGTTACGTGTTATCGTCACGTGATATCATGTTAATTAGGAAAAAATGAACGAAATAATTGGTCTTTGCAGGGAAGTGATTTTGATGAAACATTTTTCGTACTTACTCGCACCACTAGTTGAATAAATCTAATCTAATTAACTTAAGGGGTTACGGCACAGTAGAATTTTCAAAAAATCGGTTTTTTTACGCTACAACGGTGCTTTATTATCATAAGAATAAGTTACCATTCGATTTATAGCAAGACATTTTTTCTTCACCGACTTTGAGCGTATAACGTAAGCCCACCTCTGGCACGGCCATAGAGTACCTAAAACTTTAACCCTTAGTAGTCACACTTAGCTAGAATCACGTTATAGTCATACTGGGTCCATGGGACCCAGGCGTTTTTGAATTGTTATAAATAATGAAATAATGCATTGAGCGATATGAAAAAAAAATAGTGAGGTATAATTTGAACCTTGTTTAACACGAGGATATTGGTTAGAAATCAAAAATTAAATTTTAAATATGCAAAAGAAATTATGCAAAAAAAAACGTCAAAAATGACTTTTTTACCAAAATTGCTGTAATTCTTGTAATTATCGACCAAAAAAAATGGTTTTATAATCTGGAAACAATGTACTTTGAAATAGGTATAGCGGTTCCTGTGGACTTTTCAAAAAGTATATTTATTCCATCCAACGCAGGTGCGATTTAGAAGGAAAGAATGAAACGCTTACGCATATAAAAAAATGTATTTCTTGCTCCCCTAGACGAAAGTACGCACTTTCCGGCCGCATTTCAGGCCGGGAAGAGCATTTTTCGTGGCCGGCTGACGACCTCTCGCTCTGACAGGATTTTCGCGGCCGGCGATATTTACATACGCACGTTATTCTTTTATCTTGAGCTCGCTCCTGTCAAAGTCGTGTCGTGGTCTCGCGAAGAATTTCGCTCATGTGTCGAAAAAACAAGCATTGAAATCGACAAAAAAAATGTAGAACGTTGATTTGATGTTTATGTTAGTAATGTTGGTTTTATTTCATCTTGATGTTTTCAATGCCCGCCCCGACCAGCAAAACCTCAGCTGATAGCTGACAGATGACAGCTGACAGCACCAATGACAGCATTAATTGCACGGAATTACATACATTAATTAGGCCCGTACTTTCGGCTACGGGATCAAGAAACATAGTATACAACCCATGGCCCAAATGTTGGATGCCAGGAAATCCAACTTTCGAGCCTAGGGTCATAATATACTAGTTTTATTGGGGAAAAAAAAGTTGTACGGCATCCAAATAATTTGTTTGGGTCCCGTGGACCCAGTGTGACTATTAAGGGTTAAACGCGTTTTTCTCGAAACAGCTTTTTTCCAATTGACGTGACAAATAACTTCAACAATTTCTTTTCACTTTTTATTTTACGGGCAGTTTTATACGAATTTTTTCACTGAAAATTCATTCAAATACCTACAACTTTTGAATAAAACAATATTTTCTAAATCCCGTACGTACTTCTCTAGGTATTCTAATGTAGATTGACGAGAATTTTTGTTTTTTGTTCTGGGTAAAGATTTGTCGATGCTAAATATCACGCCGCGGAACGCCAAAAAAAAAGACAATACAAGAAAAGTAGTCGGCCATTTTGTATATCGAAAAAACTAAATTATCATCTAACAGCTTGATATTCATACTTAATAGATGTGTAATTGATTTTATGAGTGAATCACTTTTCCATACGAATAAAAATTGTTAAATTCACACATGATTTGATACCCGTTACTGTGGCCTAACCCCTTAAACATTTTGCAGTATATTCTGAACTTATTTCTCCACAGAGATCCGTGGGAATTTCTCGTTTTTGCTTGAACATTCCTCTAGTTATAAACGATTTTTCACGAATTTTTATTTCCGAAAATAGATCGTTTTTCGGCCGTTTGAAGAATGACATCTAACGAAGTGGATGGTTCGTGAAGGGGAACGTTTCATCTTTACCTTCAATGCGACGATGTCGTCACCGGTGATTTTCGTCTTTTTGGGCTGTTTGCTTTTGCTGCTTGATCTCGCATCCCTGACCTTGACAGTGCCCTGTTCTCTTGGCTTCCTTGATTTGTGGTCGACCTGTACCGGGGCTGGTTTGCGCTCGGCAACCGTTTCGGAATGTTCCGTGGCTCCTTTCGCATGGTCACTGCGCCTCGAGGTCACCGTCTTCGAAGGTTCCCGCTTAGACGGCTTCGACGTCGGGACGTTGCGAACATCCTTTTCTAAACTTGCTTTGTAATGCTGAACCGCTTCTGTACTATCGATCTGGAAGATTTTTCGCTTTGTAATTTGGGAGAAGTCTTCCAATCGCCGCACGCTTTGCTGTGGGCCGGATATCGTTGGGATTTCATTTTCGGCCGCGACATGGGCGTTGATGATTTTTTACAAGGAATTATCAAGAGACGCGGCAGCGTCTTGACGCCAAGTAATAAAAAATAAAAGAAATCGACGCCACCGATTTGACGCTACGAACTGACGACATAGTTATAACGATTAAAAAATTATCGCCGAGAGGCGCCGGGCTAATGGTCCATTTTCAGAAGTCCCGACGACCCGAACGAAGTTTGGAAAGCGTGTGTGACTTTTTCATCGTAATAATCAACGTACATTTTTATCGAGCGCTTTCGCAATGGTTTGCAACAGCTCGTTGGTTCTTGCAGGTTCTTGACCGGCGATGACCTTGGAAGGGCGGATCGCCAGTTCAGTGCCTGTAACCAATTCTAAATCCAGGCGTTTTCATTACTTTACCCCGCTGTGAGGCGATTTTCATTACTTTGCTATCTGATTCACTATTTGTATTAGTAACATGCCTGTATACCTGCCTATATTTAAAAAAAAGTATTTTTGTAAAAATAGCTACAATTTGTGTACACGTAACGACGTTAAAGTTTGCATAATCGGAACGCAACGAAATTTTTTGTTTTGAGTTTCCTAAATTTCCTTTGGTCGATTTGAGCTACGAAAATGGCGCAAACATTCTTTAGGATGCTTAGTTACCGATCTACGACGAATTCGCGAGCTATAATCTTGGATAATAATGAAACTGATGGTGAATACGATTTTGGATAATAACGAAAATAAGTTGATAAGAATTTTCGATGTATTCCAACGATGCGAACCTCGACCCCATTCAAAATAACGACATCGAGATCTTTCGAAACGCTTTTTCGAGCAGCAAGGGCCAGCTTTGAGAATCTTCGCCCAATTTTGATGAATATTCATTAGTCGCTGAGTTATCAAAGTTTCAGCGTCAAGCGGTCTTTCCCGTCCTGATTGAACGAGGGAAAAAAAATCGGGCCCTTGTGCCTTTCACTGCACTGTTCTCTGGCAAGTAAATTTATGTCCCACTCACTGACAACGTTAATCAGCTTCGTCAAAAATGCGATCTTAGCTTCTTTATCCTTGTTATCCGAATTAAGCTCCTCTTCGGTAAATAGATTCTGCAGAAATCCAGTTTCCTTGATGATCTGAGAATATAATAATAATGACATTGTAAGACCAGAAATAACGGAATAGGGAAAGCAAGTAGTTGTATTGCAGAGAACTTATATGGTTGGGACTCATCAGAGTGTAGAAAAAATATATATTTCTTCTCTAACAGATAGTATAGGGCTTAAAAAAGGTAATGCAAAATTTGAGCTCTCGAGCTTGAGTCTGAGTGATAAGAAAATATATTTTTGTTCCATACTATTTAAATAAAAAATGTGCTCTTTACGTTCAAAGTTGGAGAACTCAGACTCATTAACGTTTGTCAATTCCACTTGAAGAGCCTGTAAGCCTTGTATGTGCGAAAAAATACATTTAATACATTTTTTTAATATCATTTTAGCTTGAACTTTTGAGAAAAATTACTTTTAAGAAATGTTACTTTTAAGAAAAGTTACTTTTACAAAAAGTTATTTTTAAGAAAAATTACAGTAAGTTTAAACTCTTCAGAATAAGAAATTTCAATTAATTGTTGAAGTTACAGCATTTGGAACCTCAAAACTTTTATTTTCTTCGAAGTAGACAGATGACCAGTACATGCTATGCTGAATTTCATTTTTTTATTTTGTAGGGAAGTATGCTAGAAACGTTTTAGATGCCAAGGTAGGCCCCACTTAGGGCACAGGGTGCTATTAAATAGGCTACTATAATATTTTATACTAGATACCGCATAGGGATTCGTATTGCTAATTTCAAAGCTGTTTTCCCATGAATCACTTTTTTTTACACTCGTCATAGTCCAAACTCATGAACCAAGGTTTTTATAACTTTCAAATTTTCACAGCATATTTTATTTATCAATACCTATCGCGTGAACCTCGAGAAGTGAACAAAATGATTGAGCAACTTCTTCAAATGCATATTTTGAGAGTAGAAAATTGAGTCAAAAAGGTTCGGAACTCCCATTTCAAGATACTTTTGTCAAAATGTTTTTTTTTTTTGTTGACACCAAAGGGACATCTGTTATGAAATTATGAATGTCAATTTTTTGGATACTATCAATACCCATCGCGTGAGTCTCAAGTAAAAAAAATTGGTTACCGAACTTTTCGAAGTAAATCATTTATTGGTCGAAAATTAAGTCAAAAAGTTTGAGAACGCCTGTTTTAACATGCTTTTTTCAAAATATTTTCCAAAATACAGTTCGAAGCCGAGGACTTTCACCATCAATGCATGCCTCAACAAAAACCATTTACTTGGTAGCCATTATATAATATTTCCGTAATAGTTTTTTGTTGTTAGGCACTTAAGAGATTGATTATTGTATGAAACAAAATTTAGCGTTATAAAGTGACGTTTTTTGCACAGCTTTTGCAAATGAACCCACGAGAATCGACGATACGTATTTGTATCGTGATTTCATTATTTTCAGACAAGTGTTTACTCAAATTTTTGCAAAAAAACGTAAGGCATTTTCCGAATAACTGCATTTCGTGTATAAAAATAATATCGAGTTTGAATAATCTTCAATCAGATTTTAAAAATATTAAATAATCGTCGAGTTATTCAAATTTGAGCGTAAATAAAATGGTATAGGAACATTAGAAATATGCTCAGTCATTCCACATTTTTCATTATCCCTATTGCATTTCGTTTAATGTCTTTCGGGACAAGGTGCAGATGAGCAGACGCAAAAATACATTACGACTGTTATGACATCGTGAAGAAAACGAAACGGTGGTTTCCGCAGCAATTTTTCCGTGAGCGGTGGTTTCTTAACATATTTTCCAAGCGTTCTCTGAGTCTTCTTGATCACTTCGGCTTTTATTTCATCAGCCATCGAAGGTTCGATTAGAATTTGCTCAAGTTGCCAATGGAAGCGAAGTCGCAAAAAATTCGAACTCTTCGAAAGTCCGTAGAACTGAAAAATGCATGAAATGTTGACATTGTCATACAAACGGTTGTCACGGGCAACGAGCATAGAATAGCTTGTTCAGTGAGCGCGATCGTGGGTGGAAAAGCGCTGAGAGAAATCACAGGAGGGAGTGTATCGGTAGTGGGAGCTGTAGCGCGATTCTGTAACTCGTTATAACTCGGTAACGACAGTTTTCGTTATCGATAAACAGTAACGCCAATCGCATGCACGATCACAGAAGAAAGGGAGCCTCTTATTGGCTGTCGCTAGCTAATGATTACGAAAACTGTCGCTACTGAGTTATAACGAACAGAATCGCGCAACAGGGCAATCTACGACGGAAGTGCGTCGTACCAGTCATCTTGGGGAGCTCCGTGAACTTGGCGATCCGACTTTGGATTTTCGATGTTTTTTTAAATTTGGAACCGTTTGTGGTTTGTGATTGTGAAATCGATTAAAACGTTTGTGAGATCGTTATTTACTTTAAAAAATGAGACTTAAAAATTGTCGATAAGTTACCGACCCGCTACCGGTCATTGGGCGACTCGACTTTGCCTTTTCGATGTTTCCTTAATTTGAATCGTTTGTGGGGTGTTTACGGTTGATTATGAGATCAATTAAAACGTTTGCGAGACCGTTATTTATTCGAAAAATGACAATTGAAAACTAGTGGTTAGTTAGCATATTGACTTTGAGTTTTCGATGTCTTTTTTATCTATTGTTGGTCGTCTGTGATTGATTGTGACCTCCTCAATTTCTTTTACATTAGTTTACACATTCTCCGGTCATTTACTTTTAACCCTACACATGGGTACCGCACTCCCCACATTATTAGTGAGAAATGCTAACATCATTTTTCTTGCTTTTTTCAATCGCATTTTTCACGGTGATAAATTTATATTAGGTTTTTCTCGCAAAGCCTATTCCATTGGTCAGTTTTCGAGCGTTCGATTAAAAAGAAAATCTTTCTACGACAAACAGTTTGTTAGCAGCGTTGATTTGAAGTGCTGCGGTGAGCGTAACCCTAGTGTAGGTTATTTGTTTCGTGCAGATAGTGTAGGTTCCAAGGGTTAACCGGCAAAACTTGCGTAAGACCCCTTTACATGAATTTCCCTCCGTACCGTTGATTTCAAAGACATTATAAGATATAGACCGACAACGCGCTCGACCGCTAGGCTTGCCCCTCGAACCACACAGCGGTCAGATGACCTCTACTGTTAAACCGGCGTCGAATGCCCGTTCAGTGTGCATTCGGCCACCGTGCGCGTCATTAGTATTCGCTTGTCCGTCAATTACTACCCCGTACTTACTAGCTAAAGCGATGAAAACCCTAATTGGGAAAACTATTTTTCCAGAAATAGATTTTCACCAATATATCCTTTTCATTTAAGTTGTCCCAACGCCAAAAACTGAATAAAATTACTTTATTTAGAGGTGACTAATTCGAAATGCTTTCGTGGTTTGTTTAAAAAAAAACATTGTTTATTGTCAGACAGAGATTCAGGAACTGATGAATACTATGTAATCCGATGAAGATTAATTACGTAGGTTATGATGCAAAGTTATAAATATTGCCAATGTACACTATTATTTTGAATAAATGTATTTGATTTAACAGTTTTATTTTACATTCCCATACTTCCTTAGGTGTATATGTTACGGTCAATGTAATAATTGTCAATTTATTACTCTGACCGTAAGATATATGATCGAAATTGATTTAATTATGACGAATATAATTATTATAACGTTATTGGTAACGAATTATATCGATAGGTCTGTCGTCACCGCTGCACCGTCACGACACTAGCCGTAGACTTCCGAACACAGCCGAGAAGCCGTCTCGTGGTGTGCGTGTAACGATGAGCAATTTGATTGGTCGCGCTATATCGGATGCGCCTGCCCTCCCCGCAAAAGTTGGTTGACGCAGACCCCGTACTTTAAAGTATGTGTTGTCGGTCTATTTCTTACAACGTCTTTGGTTGATTTATAACGATCTCCGATCGGTGTAGCGATACGAGCGGTCTCCGCATGAACTACGCGAATCGCTTCCTCCTAGAGCTTCAACCTCACGATACGACGTTGTCAGAACTTTACCGACTGAGCATTCTGAATACCCACGCCACGTAAGTTTCCCTTGAGACCACTTAAACCGTCATTCTAATCCTCCGCTTTTTTTTCGCGATCGCGCAAACCCGTTACGGAAGTACTCACATCTACGAGTCGAAAGTTCTCCGGACTTGTCGAGTTGTCACGCTCGAAAGTCAGGGCGCGTTTAGGGGGAAAAACAGCAATATTTTCTCGTGCACGCGAAGTAGTGCGTGGAAAAGAGAAATATGTCATTGTCCCGTTCGTGAAGAGTCCTTCGTCGATGTGTGTATTTTCGTTAATGTGCGATAAAATATTGTGCCGTGCTGTGGACGAACGCCGAGGAAAAGTTTTCGTTCGATGCGAGTCATAAGTGTTTGTGCGTGTGGAAGGGAAATCGTTTAACGTTGTAAAGTGGAATATCGAGGATGCAATGCCCGCGCGTAGAAGACGTGGTATCTCGGAGTTGGACGATGACTTCGTTGTAAAATCGTCGTACGAGCAGAACGGTATTGATAACCTTAACGCTTTCGGCCAGACTCATTCTTACAATTACAATGAGAGGATAACCGTCGTTGGTGGCATCGACAATACGGAGGATACGAAAGAACGTGACAGTATTTTGCCCGTTGTCGTCATGACGTCACGCGATCGCAGCAGCGAATTCGCGAATGCGATAAGAACGATGCAGGGCAGAACGGCCGCACGGGCCGCCGTTCGCGGACCCCGTCAAGCGCGGCACATACAGAGCTACTCCAATTTCATGATGATAGCTCAAAATATCGGCAAAAACATTGCCAGCACGTACACCAAGCTTGAAAAATTAGCGATGCGTAAGTTTTCACGAGTATTCAATGTTTTTCGTAAACATTTTCCACGCTTGCGACTGAGCGGTCACCCATCCGAGTATTGACCCAGGCCTCTGCTGCGCGTTAACGGCCGATCGCTGAAGTGGCGCGAAAATTTCAAAAAGTCGCTTTTCCGAAAAATGGAGAGAAATTTTCAGTTTTACATTCAATGCTTGGATTCGATCTTTTTCGAAAAAGGATGGATTTTAAAAAATATCCTGACTTGGAATTATGAAGCAATGGTTTGTAGGCTACCTTCATATTTAAAAAAACCGAAACGAATTTCTCGCGAATGTCAATTTGGATTTGATCAGGTTGGTCACATAAAACAGTCACGTTTTTGGTGAATGGCTGTATATTGGTTTGCTTAGGTTAGTCAGGTGTAACAGTCACATTCTCATTGTTTAGGTCTGTCTCGGTTGGCCCAAGTTGTTTGGGTCCGATATAGCAGTCACGTTTTCATAGTTTGCATTTTGTTTGGCTTGGCTCGAATTATTTGGGTTCGACAAAGCCGTTTTTAAGTGATTATGTTTGTTGGGTTTGCCCCGGTCGTTTTTTGTCCAACAAAGTAATGCTTTTCTCTGATTGGACTCTAGTAAAAAAAACAATTGTGTCCACTTTTAAACAAAGCCTCTGTGCAAATGTTTATTCTTTCTGTAGTGCATACTTGACATTTCTTTTTTGTCGTTCCAGTGGCCAAAAAGAAGTCGATATTCAACGACAGACAAGTCGAGATCGAGGAACTGACCACCATCATCAAGACCGATCTGAGTAGTTTGAATAAGCAAATAGCCAAATTACAAGAATTAGGAAGGAAGCAACGGGAGGGAAATTCCCAGGGACACCACATAGCGTCCCATTCCTCTTCTGTGGTAGTCGCCTTGCAATCAAAACTTGCCAATATGTCTAATCATTTCAAGAGCGTTCTGGAAGTTCGCACTGAGGTAAGAGACGTTCCGTTGATTGAATGTTTTTCACAGCAGCTTCTGTGCTCGTAGCATTGCACGTTTCCTGCGCGATATTTAGTACGCGAATGGTAGCAAAAAAGTCCAAGCGCAGGAGTTTTACATTCGTATGATTATATCTTTTTCGCAGAACATGAAAGAGGAGCAGAACAGAAGGGAACAGTTTACGCAAGGTTCGGTGTCGAGGATGCTGCCTCCCAGCGTAACGTCCGGACAACAGGGTTCGCTGCTTCTCCTCGAGCAGGATACAAATACGTCCGTCAGCATCGATCTCGAGCCTGGAATGGAACATCAAATGATGATGCAACGCACCATGCGAGACGATACCGTACGTAACCATTATTTTCAATCATTCAAAATTGTTAAATCACGAATCTCGAGAATATCCAAAATTGGCGTAACGAAAAAGGTGGAAAGTTCGCATAGTTAGGGTTTTTTTTTTTTTTTTTTTTTTTTTTTTTTTTTTTTTTTTTTTTCATTTTTGTGACTCACGATAACGATGATTACTGACGACCCAGGATGCCTACGTTCAATCGAGGGCGGAAACGATGCAAAATATCGAATCGACGATAGTCGAGCTGGGTGGCATTTTTCAGCAGCTTGCGCACATGGTCAAAGAACAGGAGGAAATGGTCGAGAGGTAAGAAAAACAATGTTTTATAGAATTCGAAATTTCTCTAAACACGAAGCCCTCAATGACATTGAAGTTTGCATCGTTGGAATGCAACGAAAATGATTTTTTTTCTACTAATTTCACAAATTGCCTTTAGCAGATTTAAGCTACGAATATTACGAAAACGTTTTTTAGGATTCTTATTGAGCGATCTGCAGCAAAAGGGCAAGACATTATTTTAGGTAATAATGAAAATATGAAATTAAAAAGAATTTTCGTTGCATTCCAACGATGCAAACTTCAATCCCACGGCCCTCAAGGGATCGTAGCCAAATTCAATGCCAACCAATCGTCAATGATGCTCTGACAAGGGGTCATTCCCTACTCCCAATCACCGATTTCGCTCAAGTTTATAGGACATGCAGGGCTTGGCTACAAATGAAAGTACCCGAAGCGGGAACTCCAGATGGCCAAGCGTTTAGAAAATAAAAATGTTGACGCGGCTCTTGCACTGTATAAGCCATTTACGTTAGCATGTTTGCCAAGCAGCGGTCAGCGTAGCGGTACGAGCTCGGACTAGTAATTCGATGGTCGTGGGTTCGACCCCCGTGTGGAGACTTTATTTTTCTTTTTCCATCTTTTTCTCAATTTTTATATTATTCATTTTCCAATTAAGCAAAGAGGTGAATAATTTATTTTATTTATTTATTTATACGCAAAAGGCATAGAAAAGGCAAAGAATTGGGATTTCGGACTTTTCAACAAGGGATTGTAATTAAAGCGCATACGAAAAGACTTTGTACATGAAAATTCAAAACTTTCTTCGTCGACATTCGATGATTTACATGTGTCGGGATGATATTTATCGTAGAAACAGGGAAAACAATAATTATTTCTGCATCGAGCACACGTTATAAACACCACATTTTTACAACCACATCGTTGTTTCAACATCTCCATAGAAAAAAAACACACTTGATTGACATTCATAAAGCATTCTCTCTCATCGCAAAGTTTAGAAGCGAACCACGCGTAACGTAACATGTTACCGAATATTGGCGCGGATCATTGATGATGAACAATCGAATGTATTTTTATGCAGTCTTCTCGGGAAGAAATGAAATAATCTTTTTCTTGAGCTCGATGAGATAAGGGCAAATTTGTAGTTTTTTTAATAAAGTTTTTAACCTGACCATGAAAATGTACATCGCAGGGTTGCACCAGTAGAGTACAGTTAGGGGGAATTACTTCGATGCTACACGTTGTCAATCCTTCTTCATCTTGGGAGAGTTCGTCGTATAATTGCGGATTTGTTTGTCCTCCCCACGAGTCAATCAGCAACTCCAAATTTTCTACGATTATGCGCTCATTAAAAAATGACGTTCTATATGCCTTTTGCGTATAAATAAAAAAAACAAAAAAAATTATTCGCCTCTTTGCTTAATTGAAAAATGAATAATATGAAAATTGAGAAAAAGATAGAAAAAGTCTCCACACGGGGAGTCGAACCCACGACCATCGAATTACTAGTCCGAGCTCTTACCGCTACGCCAACCGCTGCTTGGCAAACATACCAACGTAAATGGCTTATGCGGTGCGACAGCCGCGTCAACATTTTAATTTTCTAAACGCCATTTTGGCCATGTGGAGTTCCCACTTCGGGTACTTTCATTTCTAACCAAGAAATGCCACTATAGTGCCGAAAATAAAGCGCTATCGAAGCTAAAATTCTCTCCACGAAGAAGCAAAAATCAATCCGTGAGACAAGATCAAAGGATCGTCTTTAACTCGGTGTCCCATTTGAAATTTTCAGGATAGACAGTAACATAGAAGACACGGAACTGAACGTCGAGGCTGCTCACACGGAAATCCTAAAATACTTCCAATCGGTGACCAACAACCGGTGGTTGATGATCAAAGTTTTTGGCGTACTGATATTTTTCTTCGTATTCTTCGTTGTTTTTCTAGCGTAGGGGTTGAAAAGAAACGATGAATCGAACTCGCCGACGAAACGTGCAATTTGGCAAATATGCATTGAGAAAAAAGAAAAGAAAAGTGGTTCAGTTAATTTCACCTACCACGATATTCCTCATATCTGTAGCTCATTATCGAATATTGTCGAGGGCTAAGAACTTTTTCGATGAATATTTAAGAAAAGAAAGGAAAAAAAAGATGCAACGCGCGACGTAATTAAAGTGGAATCCCCCGGGATTGACCTTATTATAAATATTGTACTATAAAGTAGATGAAATTTCACCGCATTCCTTCGAGACCCCGAGCTGAGACCGCTGAGAGAAAGCTTGAAGAAGAATTGTATATTACGAAAGTTTTCAAGTCTTGTATATTCTTGAGACTCTCTTACGACCGCGTCGCTAAGAGAGCATACGCTAATAAAAAGAAATATATATATATATATATATGAATAATTTTTTAAACGAACATGTGCGTACGTGCAACGTTTTTGGAGTTTTCCGCAAAACCGGCCGGGCCTATGCCTGAAAAATTTCAAAGTCGTCTTCCGATTACCGGAGGACCTGCTTCTCCGGAATATTCGTGTTTTGCGAAAAGATAATTTAGATCAATTTTGCTCGCGGAACTGTAATTGAAACGGGTCAGAAAATTAACTTCCGTTTGAGTTAATTGCGAATCGAAAAGCTACTCGACCTTGCAATGATAAAAACTCACTTTTTTATACTTGAACTATCGCGATCTGTGAGAAAATAGTTAAGAATAATTCGGAAAACTATCGTGTAGGTAATCGTTGATAATTGTGACATAAGTGTGTCCGCCGGAGAGTCCATATCACGGTCTTACAGGTCTCGAAACGAAGCCCGATTTCAATGAAGCTTCGTGGTACCGTTGAGTGATCCACGTTTTATTCCGCTAGCCGCCACATGCGTCGCTCCTATCGGAGGGTACCCCACTCCCACGGTCTTCCGTGATCTCACCCTTTCCCCCTTGCCGCTTATGATTTCCCGTATTGTCAAGTGAACCATAACCTCGGTCCGTGTATCATCTCATGCTCTTGAAGTATTTCTTTAACGAACTCGAATTATTAACATTTAATTGATTTTCGTCTATTGTCAAGTAAAAATACATCGCCGTATACTGGTAAAATTAAAGAAGATAATGACCCGATTAATGCCATTTTTTACTAATGCAGAAATACCCAAAACAAAATAAACCAATAGTTACAAAACAAATATTCATTTAATTTGGGAACGTACATTATGTACGTAATTTTTACTTACCGCCATGGCTTAAGGGGGGATTGTCTTTTTTTTCGCAAAATTTACCGCTTTTTGGGAATTTTTTTGTGAAGAAAGTATACAACGGAAAACTTGTGAAACTTGGCATGTAGTTTTATTGATCTGTTTACTACATACAAAAAAATTTTTCAACAATTTCATCAAAAAATCCGCCTCCCACCCCCCTCGACGCGCGATGGTCCTTTTTTGATGGTGTGCACGATTACAGCCTTCACGTTCATCCTGCAACAAAAACCCAAAAAGCATTTTACTTTAGATACATATAGCTATCGTTCGATGAAGGGGAAAAAAAAATTGACGATTTGGTGACGTTTTGAACTTGAAGTATCGATTTTTCGAAAAAAATTGATCGATTTTTTGTTATAAATAAAAAACTATTAAACGTATTGCTTTTTTGCTTCATCAAACGATAAAAGGATGTCAGCTGAGCATTCTGTCCAAATTTGAAGGCAATCGGGTGAATAGTTTTTGAGAAATCGTGCACACCATCAAAAAAGGACCATCGCGCGTCGAGGGGGATGGGAGACGGATTTTTTGATGAAATTGTTTAAAATTTTTTTTGTATGTAGTAAACAGATCAATAAAACTATATGCCAAGTTTCACAAGTTTTCCGTTGTATACTTTCTTCACAAAAAAATTCCCAAAAAGCGGTAAATTTTGCGAAAAAAAAGACAATCCACCCTTAATCCGAAGACTGTAGAAACTACAAAAAGAGCTTACCCGACTAATCGAATCATTTAAACACGCCAATAATGCGTATACCAAAAGAAAGTGACGAATAGATGTAACGAAAAAGTATTTAACGCATCTGAATTAATTAACCATTTGTTTACCTGAAAATAAAAATAAAACTTTTTCAAGAATCGAACCCTGAAGTTTAACGTTACCATACTTGGTGCTAACCATTTAGCCAAACTACGATTTGATAATTTGGCATAAAGATCGTTTATGTTCATCATAGCTGCTTGGTGCTACAGAATTGTTATATGATATGCAAATGACCTCAATTATGATGGTGTATGTCAATCGTTTTGGTCTTCAGTAGGCTTATTATTTCATTTGGTTTTTTAAAATTCGTATCCCTATGAAATTTGCGATAAACCGGCTTAGGGGCACGGTCGACGACGCATGCGCCTCAATCAGGAGAGAGAGAGAGAGAGACAGACAGAAGGATTCTGTCCTTGTCGCCCCGTACCCTTCAACAGCATTGCCACGTGGTGGCGAAAAATGTAAAGAAACGTGGATCGGCCAAGCGCACGGTCTTACATACAGGTCTGACAATGGCGGTAGTGGGGATAGGCAGCACCCTTAGCGGTTCTGTTTTTTATTCCGATTTCTGCCGCTTGGTGCGTCACGGCAAGGGGAAGTAGCGGTTCGACGAAGAGAGAAAAAGCTCTTCTGTCCTTTTCCCTCCTGAACGCAACGCATGCGCCGTTTGCCCTAACTTAATTTACCGTACTGTCGTGTAAACTGCATAATATGCGAAACCAATTAAAAAAATGTGTTGATTAAAAAAAAACGATGACTACTTTCGACTGAAAAAAACTGAAAACTTTTTGAATACATTAATTCATATCAGCACATATTACGACCATTTACATCCTTTTTTCTCCAATGTCTCACAACACATCGTTCTTCGAAATCTTTTTCGCACACGTACTGAGACTCTTTCAGTTCCGGAATAGCATTCAGCCATTTTTTGTATTGTTCGACGTTTCTGGGCGCGCGAAACACGGAGCATTTCTGCTTACAATTTTTGTACCCCGTTTTACAATTGCGAACTGCGCAACCCTTAGCCATTTCGCATTTTTTTCGCAAACACTACCAAAAAAAATTCACACTTATGCGTAAAAACACGATAAAAAATGTATCACGGTAAATCGCGTAGAACCTTCTAGTATATGGTCGCAAATAAAGGTTATTTCGACAATCGCGCCACAAAAACATACGTTGACACCTTGGGCCCATTCGCCGGTAAGAGGTAAGGGGGAAACTACTCCCCCTTGCTAGTAGCGACGCATAGCGGCGCCTCGTGAATCGAAAAGTGAAGCCGATAAGCGTGCCTACCCCCACCACGAAAATTTAGCCTCGTTGCAAGACGTGTATGTAAGACCGTGGCCAAGCGTACCTACCAAATCGTGGTCGTTTCCGGGCCTGTATATAAGACCGTGGAGATGACATCCAACGGTGAGGCAACCGAAATTTCTCAGCCTGCCTTACTTCGCTTCGAGGAATTTTTTGCGCGGTGTTTCGCTTCCGTGCGCTCTACTACTTCGTACCACTGGGTTTGTTCTACTCAATAATCCGGTGTAATAATAAATTACAATTTATTTAAATCCGTTAAAATCATATTTAACAATTGTATTTTAGGACTGAGTGACATACAACGAAAACTCTCGAAATCATCGAGCGATGCTTGTTCAGTATGAAAAATCTCGTGGCTTCGGTTTCGCTATTTTTCTTTCGATCGTCGTGTACAACGACAATATATATATATATATATATATATGTTCATTCGACTAAACGCCCACTTTTTCAGTAATAACGCATCAGACCCCTATACGATTCACGATGGAAATGATTATCGTACCTTCGACGTTTTTCGTTTTTTAAATCGCGTAACGGCACACCGAAACGTTCGATTACTTCGCGAATGAGAAAAAAAAACGTGAAAAAATGTACATGTACAATTCCCTGTGGTCGATCCATTATCTTTACATTCCACAATATTATCATCCCTGCTCATCTAGTATTTACTGTACATTGGAATTTTCGAACGACACTTTTCATTCGTTTCTCATACGGAGGTGTACGAGATAAAAGATATAAACTCTAGAGAATCATCCCACTATAAGTTTTTGTCCAGCGATTCTCCGGACGAGTGTAAGGAACCTGGAAAAAAAAGAACGAGAACATTCAGAACAATGCAGTGTTATGAATAACAATTTGAAAAATTGTAAATTACGAAATCAAGAAAAAAGACATTGAATCGGCAAGCAAGATGCACGAGCCTCCGTGGCACCCAAGCGAAGGTCGCATCCGCGACAAATTACTAAGCTCACAGTTATACTACGAAAAAAATTAAAAAGCATGCGCGTCAAGGCGAAATGACATCTCGGCAAAGAAAACCGCGAAAAAAAAACCTCAATATGCCACTTGGGAACTATCTAATCAAACTCAAACAAATCCAAACAAACTCAATCACCGAAAAACTTGACTTTGTCGGATATAACCAACCTGAGCCAACCCAAAAAATTAAAACGTAACTGTTACATATGACAAACCTAAGCAAACAAAATCACCAAAAAACGTGACTGTTATATCGGCAATCGGTAAAAAAAAAATATCCCTCCTAAATTGGAAACATAGTTGGGCGTAATTCTATTTATAAATATGAATACGAATTTATTCATATCGTGATTTTCATGTGAATACAAACACAAATTTATTCATACTTCACTTATTGTAAATACGAATACAAATAAATTTGCATTCACAAATATTCTGAACATACAAATAAATTCACAGAAAAAATTGTGAATATTCACAAAAATGTGAATATTTACAAGAAATCCTGTGATTTAAAAAAAATTCACGTCAAAATCTATGAATGCAAATGTAGTCACAAAAAATTGCAAATACAAAAAAATTCATAAAATAAGTTGTAAATTTTTTCGTATTTAAGACAAATTAAAATCAAATTCACAATGATTAGATTAAAATTTACACCAAACGTGAGTTCTTACGTATTTTGAGAGAAAACATTGCGTCGAGGCAAAGAAATTTGTGCAAAAAAAGTTGTGAGTTTCAAATATTACATTACAAATATGAAAATAATTCACAAAATGAGTTGTAAATTTCCTCAAGTTGAAGAAAATTAAAATCGAATTCACGACAATTATATTAAAATTTACACCACAAGTGAGTTCTTACGTATTTTGAGAGAAAACATTGTGTTGAGGCAAAGAAACTTTCGCACAAAAAGTTTTGTGCAAAAGTTTCTTTGCCTCGAGGCAATGTTTTCTCTCAAAATACGTACGAACTCACTTTTGATGTAAATTTTAATCTAATCATTGTAAATTTGATTTTAATTTGTCTTTAATGCGAAAAAAGTCGCAACTTATTTTTTGCGAATTTTTTTGTATTTACAATTTTTTGCGAATACCTTTGCATTCACAGATTTTGATGTGATTTTTTTTTAATTCACAGGATTTTTTGTAAATATTCACAATTTTTTCTGTGAATTTATTTGCACGTTCAGAATATTTGCGAATACAATTGTATTTGCATGCATGCATGTGAATACAAATAAGCGAAGTATGAATAAATTTGTATTTATATTCGCATGAAAATCACGATGTGAATAAATTCGTATTCGTATTTATAAATAGAATTACGCCCAACTCTGATTGAAAAAAACCGGAGCGACCAATCGCTGGCAGTTGTAAAAAAAAAACGATTTTGCCATTTCGCCTTGGGTCGCGGCCAAAAATACAAAAACTACTGATATATATGTGTGTGAGATATAACCTGAAACGCGCGTACGGCGTTCGACTAATTGGAGTTATTATTATTATTTCCCTCCATAGTGCTCCAAAACTGTCTCACTTTGGAGAATCGTTTGCGTCCTTGGGCATGCGTTGTAAGCAAACAAATCGAGAAAAGTAACGATTACGAGCGTGGATAGAAAAATTCGTCGATCGCAGAAACAACGCAAGGCACGTGCGAACGAAACAAAAAAAAAACAAAAAAGCGGATGCGGAAGATTCCAATATCGACGTGTGTCCTCCGTTCCCGTATCCCGTGCTCCATTCCATACTTTGCTCGGTTGGCTTGCGCATGCGCGCTCTCGTTGATTCACGAACCTTTGTGATTGCGAGCTCTCCGCTCGCCGTCTCGATGATGATGATGCTGCTGCTGCTGCTGATGATGATGATGATGAGGCTGACGATGATGGATTTGGTGCTGCGCCTGAAAGCCCGCGTTACGAAGAGAGGAAAGAGGCGGAGGAGGCGGAAGTGGATCGTCGGGCCAAGTGTGGGAGCTCCCGCTGCCCAACGGTGGGGGTATCGAGTGAGGCGGAGGAGGCGGGTGGGTACGGTCGTTCGGAAAAGCCGGGAAGCCGCGATGAGGCGGCCCGAAGGATTGAAGGATCGTGGGTGGCGAGCGGTGATCGTCGTATCGCGATTGATTCGCGCTCGGAAGTGGCGGCGGTGAGGACAAACGGCCGCCAAGAGGCGGTGGCCTTTGGCCGGGCTCGTACGAGGACGTGACGGCGGAAGACGCGTGAGGGGGCAGCGGCGGTGGCATGAAGGGTGGGACCGGATGGGGACCGTAGAGATACGAGGGTGGCGGTGGCAGGGGAACACCTGAACTACCCGCAAACATTATCGGCGAACTCGAGGCCTCGGCTCCCATGAACAATTGCGGCGACGTCGGCGTCTCTCCATTCACCTCCAAACCTGTTATTTTTCGCAATATTATTATCTCGTTTGATTTTCCACTGTCACGTGCATACGCTCGCGCTTTCACGCTTGCCCGTTGAGCTGTCACGATTGCTGCTTTTGTTTTGTGGTCGAGAATTATTGGCATGCTGTGACGAAAGATTACGGTAATGTTTTCATCGTTTGGAATGCAACGATATTTCATTTCCTCATTTTTATCATTATCCAGAGCATTTCGAGGAAATTGAGGTCGTAAATTTCTAATGAGGATATTTAAAAACGTTTGAGAGATTTTAAGAAGCCTGAATCGACCGAAAAAAATTGATTTGTTGAAGAGAATTGCAATTGGTTGCATTCCAAGGAGACAAACTTCAACGTTATAGATTAGTAGAGGATGGATTTCCGGGTCGTCCCGTTGCTATTGTTGGGCGTTGGTCGAGGGAGGATCGAGGGACTCTGAGGTCGACGGAATTGGCACGGTGGATCATAAAGGCGAGACGATGTGCGATATTGCATAGCGCATTATTTGTCGAATTTGTTTGAAGAATTTACTATCCACTTTTCGACATTATTATCACGCGGAATCAATGTTCGTGATATCTTGAATAAGCGATTTGTTGAAGATTTTCCACGAATCGCAGGGTACGGAAATTTGGATTAAAAAGTCCCGAATGGAACGATTATTGAGCGCGTTCACTCAAGGAGGTTGGAGCGAATCAGTTGAGTCAAACGACGGTTTATTCATGTTTTTTCAATGAACCTAAAACAATGCATACGAGATACAGATTTATTCTGTATATGCTAATTTTTTTTTAATATATAATTAAAGAGCAAAATTATGCATTTTAATATTTTTATTACGTAAATTAGAAAAACTTTTGTATTACTACCAACTTGAAAAAGTATGACATTAACGATGATTATTATGAAAAAAAACTACAATAACGAATATTTTATACGATTTACAATGAAATTTTGTAATTATGCTATTCATATTTACGTCACGAGATTATTGGCCCATGGTTTATGATGGGCAAGATGAGGATTTTTTTCGTCTAAATGTTTGCAAAGATTTATTTTGCGTTAATCCGTTGTTAGAAATGGTTTATCTTGATGCTAGTCTGAAAGTCTTGCCCATCTAACCGCACGTTAAATTACACACATTATATCATTTTTTATCTCTGGTGTTGGGTGGTGGAAACATTTCAAAAAAAATCGTAAAGACTCAGTATGGTCTAAACATAAACATGTATTTTTTTAAAATTAGATTTAACCTTGGATTGTGGCTAACGCTCCAACCTCCTTAAGGGATCATCACAGTGTAACATTTTCGAAAATTCGACTTTTTTGTTGCATTATCCGATAGTAAAGACGGTTATAAACATGATGTTCATATACGTACATGAACGTAACTAGACAATTTCTATGAAAATTCCGCACTCGAAACTGTAAACGCGTTTTTCTCGAAACGTCGTTTTTCAAAACGGTGTAAACTCTCAAAGGAAGATTTTTCACGCGGCTCGTCTCAAATTTTGACACAACATTCTTCACGCCATTCTTCACGCCATTCTTTATCTTGCTATAGACGTTTTTTTACTCTTCATATTTTTTTTAAATATGAAGCTAAATTCGATAATTTTTTTTTCATACCGCCAACATTTTGTGAATTTTTATTTAAAGAAAAAACGTCCATAGCAAGATAGCGCCCTTCATACTGATTAATAATCTCTTTTCAAATTTTGTTCCAGCTAATATTTACGGCCACCACCGTGTACACCGTGAGAACTCCTTTTTTCGAAGGAATTTTCAACCGTTACAAAAAAATGTAAAAAAAATAAAATAAACGTTAAAAAAATTATTTTCTGTTCGTCATGAGTGCTTTGATTTGACATTGAAAATCAAACTGATTAGCGTATTTTAATCATCGAAAAAAAAATCGCGAAATTCAGCTATTTTTCGACCCGTTACACTGTGATGATCCCTTACGGTATTCCTTTCCTAATCCGAATATTACCCAATTAACTGATTTTCGTTCTTAATCACGTAAAAATGCATCCCAGTGTACTGGTAAAATTTCGAGCCACGTTACCGAAATTCCACCGAAAAATGACGACTAAAAATCGTCTCATTTATGCGGCGCTTTATGGAGATGACACGATGGCCACATTTCTATCTAATTTAAACAATAAATAGCTCTAGATGCCTGATATAAACTGTTCACGCGAGTAAATTTTTTTCAAAGATTACGTAACGAAAATAAAAACAGAGGACCACTAAATGTTTGAAGACAATATTAATGATAAAACTTAGAAAAATGTGACTAGCAGAAGAATTTTTGTAGCCGCGATTTTTCAGAGAAAATGTAAATTTGCACGAAATTAGTCATTCTAGTTTATCGTTGGGCGTGATAATTGTTTGTGAATTATTTTCATTAAGCGCCACCGCAATTTATCAATGATTCAGAAGGGCCCTCCTTTGCCCCCGCAAAATACGGCCCTCCGCGAAAGGAAAATACCTTCAGGGAGAATATTTTCGGCCCGTTGACGAGGGAAAAATTATTGAGAAAATTTCGGCATTCCACGCGTACGCAGGTACTTTCATACCCGGGGAAACGAGATATGAGTAGGAACAGGATTCTTCGTTAATTGAGGGCAAGGGAGCAGACGAAATAAACGAGCGAGTACTTACGATGTAATTTCACGTCTGGATCCGCATCGTTGATATTTTTCTCTATCAGAGTCAATCGGTTTCTCAATTGACTCGCTTCCACCTTGGACTCCTCCAAGCGACGCTCGTTCTGTCTGGCTACCACCTGCGAAGACAAACGAGCATTAAAATCTTTTTTGCGGCGATGTTCCAGCGCGCGGGATCATATTAATTATGACGTTGACGAATAGTTGGAATGCAACGATTTCTGCTCCTTTAAAGAAAAAATTATCATTCGAAACCTTTTTGTGGCAACTTGATATCGTAAATCTGTAATAAAAATCCATAACAACGTTCGAATGATTTTCACAGCTTAAATTGGCAGAGAAGAAATGTTATCAATGAAAAATAATTAAGGGCTGCCTCCAATGTGAACGCCTAAAATTAAGTGATTTTTCGCGATTTTTTTTTGTCGGAAGGAGAAATGAGAGGATAATAATATTCAAGCATGTTATTAGTCAGATCTTCAAGTGAACAAAAAAATATTACACAAAATGGTAACGCTGCAGCCACTCTCATGAGGCATGTGGAATTTCAGACGCTCTGCGGCACGCAGCATAACTGACGTAAATTTGAATATGCAAAAAAATAAAAGATTCTATTAATTTACATTAGTACAGCTAGAGAAATACGTAGGGGATTTCGAAAATATGAATTTTTGTGTAATTGGCAAGCATTTAAAGTAAAAACTCAATTTTCGACAAAAAAAAGGAGAATCATTTGTTAATAACTAATGTTATAATTGACTCATGGAAAATCTCGAGCGCATTTCTCTTCGGAGAGTTATTTTAAAGATGTGCTCAAAATTAGGGGTGAAAAGAATGAAAATTGTCGGAGTTATGCTGCGTGCCGTTTTGAAAAAATGTGTTCCGAGAAAAACGGTCCAAACTTTTCCCCCCTCATTCCAGATGGTTATCTCTTAAGCCGATATAAAAAAATTCATTTTTTTGAGAATACTTCAGTGGTGTTACCCCTTAAGGTTGTTATGGGGTTCAGCCGTCGGGAGTAAAGTACGCGTGGAGCGCCCTATGCTTATGCACGGAGCCGATTGACTGTTACCAACTGTGAGCATTCAAATAATCGTCATATTAAACGTGCGTTTTCGAACTATTTTTCTAAATCTGTAAAAATATGCATTTTTGAACATTCGGTGATTACATTAAGTGTTTTCATTACTTTGTATAATTATTTTCTATAACTTTTTCTCGCTCAATTAACGTGAAACGAATTGGCAACGTCGGAAATCGCGGTATATCATAATGCCCAGGTTGGCAGAAGTATCGCGATTTAGAGACATGCGCCCCGTTCGTAACCTCAATATCGACCCACGGAGCTGTCAAAAATGAATATCGGTCCTAGTAAAAAAAAAAAAATCCGCTGGAAAGAAAAAGTGTGTACTAAAGCTGTCTATAATCTTGAAGAAATCAAAAACTAATATTTTGCCGATATTCTAAAAAAATGTATGTATGAAAAATAAATCGCGTTATTTTGTCTTTGCCTAGAAATGTCTAGAAATGTATAATTTCTGAAAATAGTTATCGAACTAATATTAAGTAATTATTACTAATTAAGAGAATGAGTACCAATAATATTCGTTGTTAATTATCCTGACCGAGTATTTTGAGGTTCCCGGGCATAATTACCGAATACCGATAAGATAAGTAGCATTTGTGCCGTCTACGATGTTGCCATGATTGCACAGTCCCATATTTTGTGTGCTTGATTTTCGCACAAATTCGCTATCAAAAACATTAATAATTTTACAACGGTACTCTGAATCCTCATTTTCGCGGTACCGAGGATTAGTCCGATAATTAGTCGAACCGTACCTATTTTTTCAGCTCCGTGGTAACATTCATTTAGCAGATATTAATAATGTACTGAAAAATGATCGGGAGTTTTCCATAAGCGTAATGTGATTATTTAACGGGTTATACGCAGTTAGAAATGTCAAAAAATCGATTTTTTTAAATTGCATTTTCGGAATGTACAAATATGTGAGTAATTTCCTGAAAATTTCGAATCGATACAGCGAATATTTTCGGAAATACACACGTATTTGTAAGGACGCTCGGAGCGCGTCTCCGAGCGTCCGAGAAACTTCAAACGCGTTTTTCTCAAAACGGTGTTTTCAAAGTCGGTGAGCACGATTTCGCAACAACGGCTCACCCGATCGGTCTGCAATTTTAACACAACCTTGCCAGATATATTCTTCAGGTATTGATCGAAGGAATAAGATTTCCGATAATTATTTCTATTTTTTTCAACGATTTAACGAAAAAAATTTGATCGAAAATCGAAATTGTTTCTTTCCGGAGCCACCATGTTGTCAAAAATTAAAATTTCGACTATTCCTTCGATCAATACCTGGATTCATCTAACCCCTAAAAGAATCTTTTTGGTTTTTTTATTCTAGATAATCCAAACCGGAGATACTTTGCTCACCGCCGGACACTTTTTTTTTCGGGAACCTCCAGGAGACTTCCTACAGGAGCAATGTTAATGAATATTTTTGAAAATAAAATATGCCAATCTAAAGCTAAAAGATGACACTACACTGCCTGATTCTTTTCGTTTTGCCCAAATGAAATCCTTTTGCAGAAAAAAATCGTGAAAAAGCGACTTTTTTTGGCCTTGCAACTGTGTATAACGCCTTAAACTGCACAGGATGATCAGCAAAGGTTATAGGCCAAGAAAAAAATTCAGCTCGGTGGTAACATGATGACTTAACCCAATAACAACCTTAACTTACGTTGCGTTCCAACTATGCAATTTTCAAGATCATTATTAATTCGCAACTCACCCAATTCTCGTGTGATTTTGTTTCTAAGGCTGATATTTGATTCTTGTATTCTCGCTCCTGATCGAGAATCTCGCGTTTCAACATTTCTATTTGTTGCCTGCAAACAGAAATCGGTTTTTTTTTTCGTGTGTAAAGTTTACGAATCACGGCACAGTATTTCGCTATGACGAAACGGCAGACAGAAAAGATTTCGAAATTTTTCGGAAAAACGGCTGTACCGAATGACGTGAAATTATCACAGTCGACGGGGGGGGGGGGGGGGGGCTGCTAAAGGAAGAACTTATGTCGCCCGGGTATTCGGGCTTTTGAAAAGAAAAATTACAGATCAACTTTCCGAACGAAAGTGTAATTGAGAGGTTAGAAAATGAGGTTTCGATTGACTTAATCGCAAATCGAAGAGATACTCGGCCTAGCCACGTTAGAAATGCGCATTTCGACACACGAGTCATTACAATCGGTAAAAAAAGGCTGAGAAAAACTGCGAAAAGTATGGTTTAGCTGATCGTTAATGTTGAGAAAATGAGTTTGTGTCATTCGGCAGGGAGGGGGCTGGGTTATTTCACCGTAGAACGAAAAAAGGTAAAAAGCCAACAGGGACTCACTTGTAGTTGTGAATTTCGTTCTGCATCGCGTGTAGCCTTTCAACCGTGGACGAAACTTCGCCCTGCTTTTCCAGCCAAATTGCTTCCTCCCTTTGAAAATAGAACGATTGTTCAATGAGTAACCAATACGTAAATTAAGGGGTTACATCTACCTAAAGGCCCGAAAAAATGGCGAAAATCCGATTTTTTTTCCTTCTGAGAAATGGTTTGTGAAAAAGAAACGCATTTTTCTAAACACAAAGGTACATATATTGAGAGCCTTTAAAAAAATCACCAAAAAATACAGAAAAACAACAAAAACATGGCTGCCGGCAGATACTTTTTTTCAAAATCGGTGGACATGATATCTCGAGAACCACTTGATGGATTGTTTCCAAATTTACAGGAGATACGATGGAAAACATTTAAAGGTCGTTGACGATCTTACTTTTTCAAAAATCAATATTATTTTTTTAAATAGTTACGTTAATATGAATTTTTTCATAGATTTTGGGCTCGAGTTTCAATTCGTCGCCACGTTGTTAATTTTTTTTTTAAATCGACGATTGTCAATGACTCGTATTTATTGTTAACTTGCATAACTCGTTTGGTTTTTAGATTTCAGATGGACCGTTTAAGCTGTGGTGTGTCCACCGCTAAACGCGAAAAAAATGTCATCTGCCGGCGGCCATGTTTTTATTTTTCTGTATTTTTTGGTGATTTTTATTTAAAGGCTCTCAACATATATGCCTCTGTGTTAGAAAAAAAGGCGTTTCTCTTTCACCAACCGTTTTCCAGAAAATAAATCGGAATTTGGCCATTTTTCGGGCTTCTAGATCGATCTAGGCTCTTAACCGGCAATCAAATGAATCTACTTCTACGCGATCGTTACTTTTGTCGTTGGGTCTCCTTCTCTTTGAAGAAGTTTGACAGAACTTCGACCCGGGTCTCGGCGTCTCTTTTAGCCTTCTCAGCGAGTCTGCATTGTTCGCTCAACGACGAGACTTCTTCGTTGATGAGTTTCACGTGCTCTGCGAACAATTAAACGCCCGGAATATACAATTTTCCTCGAGTAACATAAATCCTAATAGAATCGTCAATTTAATTTCTTCGCTTTATGTTTACCGCCTCTGTTATCAGAGAATTTCTTCCTCCAAATATGAATATAGCGGTGTTGCGCATTGTCAAATTGCGCAACGCGGAATTTTCCGAAATTCGGCGAGTTTTACTTACCCTCGAGCAATTGATGAGCTCCCTCGACTTCGCTCAATCGTACCTTCAGCTCGTCACGTTCCTCGAGGAGCTGGCTCGCCTCGGCCTTCACGCTCGACACTTCGTACAATTTTTCAAAGTCCAAGTCACTCGTGTTCATTTGATTTACGACCTCCAGCAAATCCTTCAGTTCCATCTCTTTGCCCTTGAGTTGCTTTCGCAAATTTATTCTCTCCGCGGTTATCTGTGCGAATGGAGAATTTCGTTGTGCTTTAGGACGAGCTTGCCGCTTTCTATCATATTCGATCATTTCATCGGTAAATATTGAGAGATACGCATTTTTTAATCAATTTTTTTTTTTTTTTTTTCGTACGCCCTTGCGGACTTCGCTAATTTATATTCACTTGCATTATTATTATTATTATTATTATTATATACACAAGAAAATTAATAACGATAAATAAATAAAAATAATCAGGATATTATATATATATATATATAAATCCTAGCAAGTAAATCTGTTACAGACAAATATCAATGTCAAGTAATCCAAGAACGTTGATAAAAATAATTTATGAAATTTTCGAACTTACGTCTTTAACTTGGTCCTCAAGATTTTCGACCTTTTCCAAAAGAGTCTGCTCCAAATTGCTCTTCAGGTTATGCTGTTGTTTGAGTTCTTCGCTGAGGCGAGAAACCTCGACCTCTAGTTGTTCGGACTTGAGGCTCATGGTTTTTAGCTCGGCGGTTAAATGTTCGTTCTGCATTAAAAATTTTCCAAAAAAATTGCATTGAGAGCGTCGAGGGGAAAAAAAATCGATCTGTCATCGCGTCGTGTGAAAAAAACCAACCTCGGCATTGTCAAAATCATGCTGCTTGAACGACAAAAGTAACATAACAATGACGTGCAAAACGAAAGAAACGTGAGTGAGGAGATTGTGGAAGAGGAGGAATAAAATGCGCCTTACCTCTTGGGCCTTCAGATTAAGGGCGTTGGTGAGCGCCTCGTTCGCCGCTTGTTGAGCATTGAGCCTCGTCTGCAAATCCTCGACCGACTTCGCCAACGGATTGTCCTCGTTGTTAGTCGAGAGAACTTCTCGCAGCATTCGTTCCAACTCCAGGCCCGCCTCGGTTGCGCTTTCCACTTCCTTTTCGAGCATCGCGACCTGATCTTCCAGTTCTGCTTTCGCTGTCTGAATTGGCGCGCGGAGGAAAAAAAGAGATCGCGCGAGTTTGGATTCGTCGAAAGTCGAGAGCGAACAGAAAAAATCTCACGGTCGGATACATGGACTTGCGCTCATTTTTAAGGGATTTTTCACTTTCGGAACTTTTTGAATATATTTTCATGGAAATGTTGAATGGAATTGGCGTTGAAGCGAAGGCTTCCTTTAGGAGGAGGGAAAAATTCAATTTAACGATAGAAGATCGGATTGGAGACTTCACCTTCATATGTTGAACGGTGTTGAAGTTTGCATCGTTGGAATTCAACGAAAATTCTCTTTTTCTTCTTTTATTTCCATTATTATCGAAAATATTTTCTGGCCAATTTACGTTGTAGATTTAAAAATAAGAAACTTGAAAAACGTTTGAGTAATTTTTGTACCCCAAATACGCCGAAAAAGTTCTTTGGCAATATAAAAGAATTAATTTTCGTTGCGTGTTCCAACGATGCAAACTTCAACACCATTACGTTGAGGGAAAAACTTGTTTTGCCGCAAAATCTTCGCGCGGGTCTATTTTTCACGTTTATTCGTTACCTTCGATGCCTCCAGATCGGCTTTGAGACTCGCGACCATTTCATTGGATCCAAAGGATTCATCCTCGATGGAGTCCAACTGAAGGAAAAATATACTTCTACGTGTCAAAGTTTCTTCTCTGAATTTTCATAGTTTTTCATCATTGCCTCGATCGGTGGGTCTTACTTTAGTTTTGGTAGACTTCAGGGTATCGTCCAGCACCGTACATTCCTTGCTGCACACCAAAAGCTGCTTTTCCAGTTGATTTATTTTCGCTATGTAGTGACCATCGCGTCTCGCGTTCTGCGCACAAATTTTTTTTTTCTTTCTTCACCGTCAAGTCGAAGCACCGAATTTCTTTCACACTCGCAGTTGGACACAAATCGCGAAGAATAAATTTTAAAAACAAAATGCACGAAAAATGCAATTTTTCAATCGGATCAAAAGAAAATGAGAGTTTGGAAGGTTAGCGCTGTGACGAACTTGGAAAGTAATTCGTGGTTTCGTGACTTGTAAAAAAAAAGTAAGAAGCGGGTCACGCAGTAAAGGTGTTGTAGCTTGTTAGGTACGCGCATAATTGTAATATTGAATTAAGGAGGTATCACGGATACATTCCCGGCAAAAAGTACGTTTTTATCGGAATTTCAGTTATTCGAGATTCGACAAAAATGTAAAAATATTACCACACATTCAACATGAGTATTAACTTCAAACAATAATGCCAAAAAGATATTAACGAATTGTTTCAACAAATAATTGTTCGCCAAATTAGTAAAAACAAAATTACTTATGGAATGAAATTCTTTTTCTTATATTCCTTATGATATTTGCCAGAATTCCGTCGGTTTAAAATCCTTTTTTTGATTTTTCTTCAAAGTTGTATTTATGGAACTCTTCAATGACTTAAAAACTTATTGAGGTAATCCTTTCGCGGAGGGCCGGATTTTTTGAAGTTATAAGTAGGGCCCTTCTGAATGATTGGTATATTACAGTAGGGCTTAAGGCGGGATATACATTTACAACGATAAAAAAAAGTCGATTTCTTTTTTTTTCTGCAAACGATAGAACTATATATGTAGAATATTTTCCTAAAGTTTCAAAGCGAAATTCGAAAAACTTGAAACGTTACAGCCTGCAACCTATGCCTCACCGCTCGGATTCGGAGCGGGCATGAACTTCAAACGCGTTTTTTTCAAAACTGCATTATCGAAATTGGCGTGCAGGATTACTTAAAAACTATTAAGCCGATTGAGTTGAAACTTGGTAGAAATATCGATAATATTGGTACCTTCTACTTGGCGAGAATTATTTTTGAAAAATTGGAATAAACGACTTTTTAATCCACATTTTACAGAAATGTTGCGTGAAATGTTGATTTTTTTTGTAAATGCGGGCCGTTTTGTTAAATTTGCATTTTCTTCATTTTAACTAATGTCACATAGAAACTATACGTGTTCTAACTGAAAAAATGTTTGAACTTTTTTGCAAATCAAAGTCTACGGGAAGCTAGACTGCACGCCGATTCGCAACTCCCGCGGCGACCTTGCTGTACCGCTCTACCGCAGCTCCGTCATTTTGATGATGAATTAATTTTGAAAAATTGTTTTGTATACTTAAATATATTATTAAAGTATAGCTAAAGTTTGATAATTATAGAATAATTATGTCTTAGTTTAAAAAATCCCTCAATATTGCTTATTTTTTTCCTGTCTAAATGTATATCCCGCCCTAATAAAAATAAGTCACAAAAATCGATTATCATAGCCAACGATAAACGGGAATAAAAAATTGTACGCAAATTTAGTAGATTTAGACGTTTTTGTCTGCTAGTCACACTTTTCTAAGTTTTATCATTCATATTTTCTTTGAACATTCGGTAACTTCCCGTTTTTATAGTCGTTACGGAATCTTTAGAGTTTTTTTTTTTACACGGGTTAAGCAGTTTATATCAGGCATCTAGAGTTGCTTAGTGTACAAATTATTCGATAGAAATGTGGCCAGCCTGTCATCTTCATAAAGTGCCGTATAAACGAGACGATTTTTGGAGTCGTAATTTATTCGTAAAAAATTCGGTAACTTGGCTTGAAATTTTACCAGTATTCTGGGCTTTATTTGCTTCATTATAGGCGAAAATCAGTTAATTGTTGAATATTCGGGTCCGTGAAAGGAATACCTCAAAGATAAAGTGGAATAATTCTACGAAAAACTGTTGCGTTTAGTTTTTCCAACTTGAGTACGTTTGCGAAAAATTCTTCGAAAACAACTGCGCGTATGACAATTTTTCTAATACAATTTCTCGAATGAACAATTTCCCGAACACATTTTATCGAACGGACAATTTCTCGTACACAATTTGAATCCTGAATGTACAATTTCTCGAATGGAGAAATTTTCGTTTGGGTTTATTTGGGTTAAATATAAATATAAAAAATAGAATACATTAAAAAAAAAGAAACAAATTTAAATAAATAAATAAAAAATTAGTCAGAACCCACTACGTCCGCGTCGTCGATTGTGGGTTATGCTAACTGTGGGAATGTATATTTCTGGCACCTGCTAATGCCGAAGTCAATAAGGGGAAAATTAATTCAAGGAAAATTCGACCCGAAAACATTGATTTCCCGAAAAAAATCGTCGAAAATATTTGTTCGGGAAATGTTTTATTCAAGGGATTGTTTATTCGAGAAAACGTTAATTCGGGAAATCGTCCATTTGAGGAATTGTTCATTCGGGGAACTGTCCATTCGGGATATTGTATTCGAAAAATTGTTCATTCGATAAATTGTTTTTGGGGAATTGTATTTGAGATATTGCCATTTAAGGAATTGTTTTTCGACAAATTTACCGCCAATCACTATAGTACGCACCTCGATATAGTAATAGCCGAGTGAGAATAACAAAGTCGTGCACGCCGTGATAACGAGATACGTCAAAGTTTCCCAATAATTCCGTCCCATCGATATGACATCCAAGATATCCACTTCCTCCTCATCGGTGCCATCTTCCGCCTGAAAATCCCAGATCAGTCATTATACCGTCGCGCAGTTAACTCTCATTCAATTTCTGAAGGCCTTAGGCTACTCTAGAGGCCGAAAAAATAAGCTTTTTGGGGATTTTTTTTCAGAAAAACTACAAAATAAATCGAGATTACAAAAAAGGGTGTTTATCATACATATTAGTGACTGTATACAATAATTTTTTTGAAGCAATTCATTTCAAAATGGCGGCTGTGCAGCGTCTATCTCAAAACTGCATTTTTTAAGTCACAATTATCCGACAAAATTTTTGGAATGTGAAAAATTTGCCTAAAAATCGTCAGATAATTGTTAATAACAAATGAACTTTGCAATATGAAGAAAAAAAATCCTACGTACTTCCATAATGTATTTTTCAAGATGTATTCAACATTTCAAGTGAATCGGTTGAAAATTGTCTGAGTTATGTTTCCGGCCAACTTAAAGAATGCAGTTTTGAGATAAACGCTGCACAGCCGCCATTTTGAAATTAATCGCTCCAACAAAATTATTGTATACAGTCACTGATATGTGTGATAAACACCCTTTTTGTAATCTCGATTTATTTTGTAGTTTTTCTAAAAAATCTACAAAGTAGGCCTCTAGAGTGGCCTAACCCCTTAAAGCCATTTCCAAAGTTTCCCGAAGTGTTGGGGCTAGCATGGTGGTGTTACCGCCAAATACGATTCAGCCGATTCCCTCACCTCCGCAAAGCTATGATTTTCTTCCGGGTCTTCCGCTTGCTGACAAGTGCTATCGATCAGGCAAGAGTCAGCCGTTTCCGTGATGATACCTGAATCAACCGTAAGGCATAAATATCGTTAAGCTCATTGTATTCCAATCATCGACCTCGCCAGTCACGAGAATTACCCTGCACTGAGTTCGAGTCATCGTTGGAACTGGTGACAATATCCGGTTCGTCGACTTGTTTCGAACGTTCGCCATCAGCCTCGGGTTCCCGGCTCTCTTCCTTCGATTCGACCAAATTCTCCGTTTCGACAAATCTTGACGAATCCGCGCCCAATTTATCTACAAAGAGCACAATGAAAAGTGATTTTCGATGCTGCGAGAAAGACACTGAGAATACTCATAAAGATTTCGTGGATCAACACTCACGAGAATCCGGCTGAAGACCGCTTCCGACATTCAACAAATTTCTATTTGCCGGAAACCCATTGAAGCGCGAGGTATCTTCAGCTACGACTATATCCCGGCCAAAGCCTGATAAATCATCTTCTTTATAGATGCCAGGCTGCACGGAATCTTTCGTTGCTACGTCGCGTCTCGTCGCGATACTATCGGCAGTGGTGTCGTTTTTCTTCTCTCCATTCCCAACATCCATACTACTATTATCAACGATATTTACAATTTTTTCGGTGTCGCTGCGTTCGATCGATTCCGGCTCGATCGTTTCCGAGCCAGTGTCACTTCCGGCCGAGCTATCAGCGTCCACCTTGTCAGCGTCGTCGCGAACGTTTGTTCCAGCGTCAGCTTCGTCCGACCTTGTCGTTCCCGGTTCGCCAGCATGCTCGTTCCTCGTGACTCTTTCCTCTCTCGACATCGTTGACAACACCGACAGACGATTGAAGAGCGGATTCAGGATATTCACGCTAGGGGGCACTTCCTCGCTGGACTTTTTCCCGGATGCTTCCTCGATATTGTCTCGAATAACGTGAACGCTGTTTTCAGCTGCCTCAGCATTTTCGGATGGTTGCGAATCTTCCTTCAACGTTTCGTTATCAAGTGCCCCGCTTCCGGCATTATCGAGAGTCGCGTTCTCGCCACCGTCAATTCCATTCTCCGCACTTTCGTCCCGGGTCGAGGTGTTTTCGTCGCTCTTCGCCTCGCTCGGTGCGCCCTCCGGTTGACTTCCGGTCTCCGCGCTGACGCTGTCGCTATCGGCCTTGACTTCCGGTGAATCTGGCCCGTCGCTCTGAGGCTCAGTTACTGGCGTCTCTTTTTCGAGTTCTTCCTTGAGGGAAGGTTTTTCGTCTTGATGTTCTACGGGTTGATCGTGCGTTTTGGGCTCCTCGCGGGGCTGTTCCGGTGTTTCGGGCGTCATTGGTTCCTCGCGGGGATGTTCCTGCGTTTCCGTAATTGTTGGCTCCGCGCGATGTTCAGCTGTTTCGGGCGTCGTTGGTTCCTCGCGGGGCTGTTCCTGCGTTTCCGGCGGCGTTGGCTCCGCGCGATGTTCAGCTGTTTCGGGCGTCGTTGGTTCCTCGCGGGGCTGTTCCTGCGTTTCCGGCGACGTTGGCTCCGCGCGATGTTCAGCTGTTTCGGGCGTCGTTGGTTCTACGTGATGTTCAGCTGTTTCGGGCGTCGTTGGTTCTACGCGATGTTGACCTGTTTCGGGCGTTGTTGGTTCTACGCGATGTTCATCCGGTGTTTTGGGTTCCTCGAGAGGTTTTTCGGGTGTTTCCGGCGTCGTTGGCTCCTCGCGTTGCTGTTCCGGTGTTTCCGGCGTCGTTGGCTCCGCGCGATGTTCGGACGTTTCTGTTCCTTCGTCTCCGAGGGCACTGGACATCGCGAAAGTATTTTCTGGCTCGTGCTCTTCGAATATCGGTTCGGGCGCTTTTTGATGCTCTCGCTCCTCGGCGCTACTCTCGGCCTTCGGCTCCACGTCCATCTTGGGAGTATCAGCTCCAGGCTGGGCGCTCAAGTGATGCGTCGCCTCGTCAACGTTCTCCGTTCCGGTTTTTGGCGGCGATTCGTCCAGGATATTCTTCTCACTCGTGTAATTAATTACTTCATTCGTCGACGACGCTTCCTCCGGCTTCGTCTCGTTCACAGTTGGACCGGACTCGTTCGTCTTGTCGGGCGATTCCTCAGCGCGCTCGTCGCCTCGAGTTCCCTCGCTCAGTCCGGCCATTTTCAAGTACTTTTCCGCGTCGATGGACTCGTCGATCGAGGCTTCGTCGTTCTTGGGTGTCGCGGCCGGGGCGATGTTCGGATGCACGCTCAGCACCGGATGTTCCGCGTCCTGCGGACCACTCCCGAGCGTTGCGGTGGAGTAACTTGGCTCGGGGGGCTCCTCGTTCACGGCCACCGGTATCGTTGTACCGTCGTGCACCTCGAACGAGGGCGACACTTGACTCGGCTGGGGAATCGATGGAAGTCCAACGTTCTCCGCTTGCGCAGCTTCCTCATTGTCCCTCGACGCCTCCTCGTCAGGCAATGTCGTCTTGGCGGCGCGAATCACCTGCTCGGTGGGCACCTCGTGCTTCAGGGTCTTCCTCCACACCCTCTTCTCCTTTATCAACTTCCAAGGAACGTATCCTCGCTGTCCATTTATCTGTAAGTCTCCGGAGCTATGAGCATTCCCATCGGGAGTCTTGCACGGAATAGTCTTGGAGATCGCATGCGGTACGATGAACATTCTTTCCTTCGAGGGGTCGCGTAAGCTTGACATTTTTAAACTACCATGTTTTGGTGCGTAATTTCACAGTCTTATCTTCAATTTGAAACTAAGATTTTGGGGAAATTCGAGAAATCGAGTGTTACAGCGTTTTTCGTTGGAGGGTCAGGCCACTGTTGGAACGATGAACAGTAGTTTGGCACTAGGATGTTGAAGTTTGCATCGTTCGGATGAACCGAAATTTTTTCTGCCTTTTTTGCAAATTTAGGTAGTACATTTCTAATGAGAATACGGAGAACCGTGTGAGCGATTTTCGCAGCCTCAGTTGGTGAATGAAAATTTAAGTAATTGAGGAGAATTAACTTTCGTTGTGTTTCAACTATCCAAAATTCAATATCATGCGTCGCTTGAGGCAATCCAATTGAAAAGGAAGGTGTAACATACAGTGCAGGAATCGCAGAATGGAGGTAAACTTATGATTATAACGATAGAACTGCTAGTAAAACTTTTAACAGGTTTTTCTCAAAGTAATGATTTTCAAAATGGTGTACACGATTTCTCCACATGTGATAGACGGATTGACTTGAAATGTGGTAAACGTATCCAGTGTAATAGTAGTTTGGTCTTGACCACCGTTTTCCTCCTTAACATTTTTTTTTCATCGGCTATTAATAATATTTGTATCATTTTTTTCGGAAAAGCGAAGAAAAGGTCAAAATTTCTTTCTTGATGGTTCAAACATGATAACTAAAAAAGCTTAGTGAAGTCTGAGCCAATATTATCTATGTTAAGAAAATAACACTGTTTTGTTGCTTCACATTAACCGGGTGGCCAAAATCAAGTGCACTGTTGAGTCCCTCACATTCAAAGGTCCTTTACAAGATTGTTTATAACTCCTTTTACTTATTACATTAATATTTTTATTTTTATATCAATATTTTTAAATGATTTTTCGTACACTCCTTTGTTAATGTACACACGAAAAAATATCCAAACGATTTTTCAATCATCCTACTTATTCCTTGAAACTTAATTTTTTTAAAAATAACCCCAATTTGTGGGTCATCATAATAGCCTAATCCTTCAAGGGTCAAAATATCTCAAAATTCATTCATCCGATTCACTTCAAATCTGGACAGAGCATAGTTTATCTATTGTGCGACCCAATGACTTTTTCAAATGACGTTGAATTTACATTGTTGAAATGCAACGATTTTTTTCCTTCATTTTTTATTTCTTTATTTTAATTCATAATAAAAGATTTTTTTTTGGCAAATTGAGGTCGGAAATGTCTAATAAGACTACTTAAAAACGTTCTATCGATTTTCCCAGCCCAAATCAGGCAAACAAAATTTGAGCAATGGAAAAGTATTAATTTTCATTGTATTCCAAAGATGCAAATATCAACTTCATTTTTTCAAATTGATTCCTCACTGACAAATGATTCAACTAATTCTTTTTCAGTCAAAAATTGAACATCTTGTTTCACAGCTTGCTATCTTTGTGATTTTCAAAATTTCATAAAGTGTCACGTCATACGAAACTTTTATTATTATACCAAAAGTACCTATTTCATTTATTAACGATTGTTGGTGCAGAAACAGCACTTTCTTTGAATAATGATAACTTCATTGTTCATCAATATTCTTCAATAAACAAACTCAAACTCCGCAAGACTATAAATTAATTGTGCGTAAAATTCCACCCTTGTCCTCCCAATACTCTAATCAGAAAAAAATAGACTATCTTTCCATTTTTTTAAGGAAGCTTATGCAGGCCCCTAATCGCCGGAAGGAGCTAGTGATATCTGCATCAAACTTTCATCGTCACACAAATGTTTCTGTAAGATTATCAGGCTTAAACCTATAGAAGTTTTCCATGCGAAAATAATGGCTTTGAAGCTTGCATAGTTGGAATGCTTTGAAAACTCTTTATTTTTATTACTTAAAAATTTTTATTTTTGCAGGTTCAGTTTACCGATCTCTTCTAAAGATCTGAAAATGTCATAGTGACATTTGTAGACTAAATTTGCAGAAAAAAATGGGCAATAAGGAAGAAAATGTTTTCGCTGCATTCCGACCATGCAAACTTAAATACCATTGAAAACGTCGTCAGTCACGGGTATCCATTTAACGTCTAAAAGCATCTAAAAGCAGGACTCACCTCGACACCCCACAGGTCTTTCCTGTTGCCGGCTGATTTGCTGAACACAGTCACGACGGCGTTGCTCTCGAACGACAAAATACCAGGGTCGTTGGAGGGGTAGGCCATGAGTGTGATAGCTTCGGACACAGCGACTGTGGAAGTCGTCGGTGTGGCCGACAGCCAAAGATGCAACGATAAACATAACTTATTTATTCGATTTGCAAGATAAAATCGCTTTATCCAATTATCGTGTGAATTAAATTTGCTTGAAAACCCAAACAAGCCCAAACGACGAAGCGCAAATACGATGAAAAAAAGGGGTTGAAAAGTGAAATGCGCGATAACGAGGAAGACAATTCACCGTCGACGAAGACACGCGATGTCAAACGTCGAAGACTAACTCAAGGTGCAAAGTATGGCTTCATATTTACCCGAACATTTGGGATCGTAACATAACCGCCTGTCGGATATCGCCGCCTCGGACGTTGCAATTGCACACGTTACGATTATCGCGACGGCGATCAGCAGTCTCGTTGAAGTATTTCTTCCCGTCATATTTCGTCCGTCGCAAAGTTCCACATCACTAAATACCTGACACAGCCTGTTTTTCTTAACTCGGGGTGTGCGAGAATTCACGGCCGCTGAACACTCGAGCACGAGACGCGTCATCGAGTCGGGGCTGTTTCGCATTTACGTGGACGTATTGGATTGTGCGAGGGCGGAGCTTCGGCCGCGCGACGCTCCTGGTCGAGGCGGCGCTGTCGCGCGGACCGGAAGAGCGGTCTCTGCAATACCCGCTGCTCGTATGGCAGACCGGAATTGCAGTACTGATCGCTGATGTATAATTGTAGATTTTCAATCGAGCGGCGCTTCGGTCGCAACGATCTCGAACGCGAGTGTGCCTATAGCGGTTCGCAAAATCGTGAAAAAAGAGAGAATTCGACGGGAACGTAATATCCCAGGTAGCAATTTTCAAAAAGTTGTCCAAAAGTCGGCTCAAAGGGTGCCAAATGTCCGCCCGGAAGTTCTCTTAAAGTCAACAACCATCCAAAAAGATAACTGTTGGACACATGATAACTTATAGGTAACGTCCAAGCGGACGTTTGGTACCCATTTGGACAACTAATAGACAACTATTTTGAAATTGCTACCTGGGATTAGGGGATAACGCCATTCTAGCGGCAGAAAATCAGGTCTAACTTTGACAATTTATTTTGGGAGTATGAAAAAACGAATAGGATTTCTTTTGAGAGGGTTTATTTAACACATATTAAAGTACAAAAAAAATGTTTATTATAATTCTCATACAAAATGGCGGCGACAGAGCTCATCGTGAAAAACGTGTTTTTTTAATACAAATAACTTCACCGGAGGACGGTTTTCTCGTAATGTATAAGACCTGGAACAAAAACCAAAAAACTTATAATCTATATATTATAAGCTATGGGACTACGTAGGGATTTTTTTATCAAATTTTGAAAAAATGGTGCACTTTGAAAGAATTAAATCGATTTTTTTACTAGAAATTAAGCAGTAAATTGTTTATAAAAAAAAAAGTTTGCATTTAATTCAAAAACGGTTGGGTACTATATAGAGAATGTAAATGTGAAGCTACTATCAAAATTTCAATTCGATCCATGCAAAGGTGTTCGAGTAATCCGTCCTCCCAGTTTGGAAAAAATGGTTTCGAGGAAAACGCGTTTAAAGTTGTACGAGGCGCCTGAAAGAAGTCCGAGGCGCTGCGGCAACATCGATTATTGAACCTATAAAAAATCGCTACAGGACCAATTGCATATTGTTTTTATGATCCCAAAGTATTTCTTAAGCAAAAAAGAATCGATTTTTCCAAAATCCTAGAGTGGTGTTATCCCTTAATTTCATTCCGATGTTGAAGGGCCACTGTGGCGATTCAAAAATCAAGGTTATTTAAGGGGTTAGGGCATAGTAACGGGTATAAAATCATGTGCGAATTTAACAATTTTTTTTCGTATGAAAAAGTGATTCACGCATAAAATTAATTACACATCTATTTAGTATGAATATCAAGCTGTGAATTTTTTTTTTGGATGCACAAAATGGCCGACTACTAATATTTTTTAGGCGCTCCGGAGCGTGACGTACGTACGGAATTAAAAAATATTCTTTTATTCAAAAGTTGTAGGTATTTGAATGAATTTTCAGTGAAAAATTTCGTATAAAACTGCTCATAAAATGAAAAGTTTTCGATTAAGCAGAAATTCCGTACGTACTTCTCGGCGAAATGCAATTAGGAACATAACTTTTAAAATTGTAGTAAATCGAGTGAAAATTGTTGAAGTTCTTTGTCACGCCAATGAGAAAAAAGCTATTTCGAGAAAAACGCGTTTAAAGTTTTAGATACTCTATGGCCGTGCCAGAGGTGGGCTTACGTTATACGCTCAAAGTCGGCGAAAAAAATGTTCTTGCTATAAATCGAATAGTAACTTATTGTTGTGATGATAAAGCACCGTTTTAGTTAAAAAATATCGATTTTTTTTTAATTCTAATGTGGCCTTACTCCTTAAGTAAATAAATGTTGGAGGAATAAGTAAAATGATTTGAAAATCGTTTCGACATTTATTTGTCTGGACATTGACAAAGTTATGTACCAAATTTCATTGAAAAATAAAGCGTGTCTCAAAATGACCTGACATTTCAAATTGCGCGCCATTTTTTTTGCGGCGAACATAGAGTACTAATCTTCGATAACTGGCATCAGGAAGCATTGAGGTTTAGTCATGGAGAACTACACGATCGAGCGAGGCATAGAAATTTGTATTTGCTGCACATTATTACTGCATAGTTATTGCAGGCGAATTTCATGATCATATTCTCTCGCGCCCCGGCGATGTGAATTCGCTACCAAGATCGTACGATTTGACGCCATGGGACTTCTTTCTTTGGGCTTTTCCGAAAGGAAAAGTGGATGCCAATGATCCACAGACCATTCCGAAGCTCAAGGGAGCAATTGGACGCGCCATTAATGGAATTAGTCCGCAATTATGCCAAAATGTTATTGAAAATTTCGTCAAAAGAGTGAACGTTTGAACAGAGACGAGGCGGCCATTTATCGGATATTGTACTCCACACATAACCTCCATGTTTGATCCTTATAGTCAAATAAAAATATTCGTACTTTTTAAATAAATAACACGTTTTATTAATAAATTAAAATTTTATTTGCATCTTATGAACGCTTAACGACCGCATGTGGTAAAAATTTGATGCCGAAGTTTGACGAATTTCCAACGATTCATTCGCCTGTTAATTATTTCACTTGCGACAGCGAGTGGCCCACAAATTATGTCGTCCGGTGTTTACGACATCTTCGGTCACTTTACCGCTGATTTTACAGTGTTTATCCATAGTTACGTCTTCTCCGAGTTCAACGAGAAGATTTAGTGCACTAAAAACACTTAGTTGCACTGTTCCTCCCGGAACCCCCCTACCGTCTTCCTCGTCTTCCGTTATTTCCCGTTATTTAGAGCAGCTGCATCGAATGATCTCGACAGGACGAGTGTCGAGTCATCTCCGCTGCTCTCCGTTAATTGTATTTGTGTGCGTATATACATACGCATTATGGGTGAAAAGTATGGGCATATTTTTCACGGTTTTCGACCTGCCGCCATCATAAAAACAAAATTCCTTTATATATATATATATATATTAGCGGTAATCTGTTTAATTATTTAACTCTAACTTTTTTACCTCATGTTATTTTATTTCGAACTCCATAATTCTCAAAACGGTGTGCATAATTTCTCGACTTCTAATAAACGGATTGACTTGAAATTTGGTACACTTATTCCGTATCATAGTAGTTTAGTCTTGACCGACGTTTTTCTGCATAATATTGTTTTTCATTGGTTATTAACAATAATTATGTCATTTATCCTCGAAAAATCGAAAAAAACTTTAACTTTTTTTTGTTGATTGAAACACGATAACAAAAGCTCGGTCAAGTTTTAGCCATTATTATCTTTTTAAGAAAAACATTCATTTTCACTCATTTTTTTTAAAACACGATAACGAAAGAAGCTCGGTCAAGTTTTAGTCATTATTATCTTTTTAAGAAAAAAATTCATTTTCACTCATTTTTTTTAAACACGATAACGAAAGAAGCTCGGTCAAGTTTTAGCCATTATTATCTTTTTAAGAAAAAAATTAATTTTCACTCATTTTTTTGTTTCGGATCAACGGGGTAACCAAAATCAAGCACACCTTGGAGCCCCTCACGTTTAAAGGTCATTCACGAGATTGTTTATAACTTCTTTAATGATTAATATTTTTTGATGGAATTGGATATACAACTTTGTAAATATACATACAAATAAATGTCCAAACAATATTTCAAGCGTCTTGCTCATTCTTTCAAAATTAATTTTGTTCAATAACCCTCATTTTAGGGTCGTCCCAGTAGCCTAATCTTTTAATCGTTTCTCTAGTCCTTTTCGGAAAAAAACTATAGCGGGTTTTTGCGACGAGTAGTAGGGCGAGATAATAACGCCAAGGTCATGTTCAAATAATACAATACATATATGAGTCAGTCAACTTTAATTATTCTTTTTAACCAATTAACATGTATTAATCTTTTAATTTTGGAAGGAAGAAATCAGTCTTGTTGATTGATACTATACAATATATATTTTTTATTAAACCTTCATTTTTCTCATCTCACCCCATATGCGGGGCAAGATGAAACAGCGCTGGGAGAATGATGGGACAAGAATTATCGGCAACTTTCGCATATAAAAGTGGTTTCATTCTCGATACCAGCAATTTGATGAGCCAATCGTCTTAGTTCTGTAGTATTTAGTCCGAATAATCTTGCTTCCATATCGTTTTAAGGAGTTAGGCCACTGTGACGGGTATAAAATCATGTGTAAATTAAACAATTTTTTTCGTATGAAAAAGTGTTTCGCTCACAAAATTAAGGAGTTTCGATACGGGCGATGCAATGTTGCCATTCTAAATCATGTTAAAAACATAAAAAATTTCAAAAAGTTCAGAATTTTATAAAATTTGGTGAAAATATTCTTTGACAAATTTGACAATACAAATTTTTTCAGATTTTTCGTCTGCACAGTTATCGAGTAAGTTAAAACTAAAGTTCACGCGTATGAGCATAGCGTTTCCATATATATAGGTATACATTGCGGGCATGAGAAATCTGCTTTAATGGTTAATTACTCGATAACTAAATAGAAGAAAATTTTGAAAACATTTGTGTTTTCGCACTTAATGTTGAAGAATATTATCACCAAATTTGATCAATTTCTTAACATTTTGACTTTTGTGCCGAAACTCCTTAATTACACATCTATTTAGTATGAATATCGAGCTGTTAGAAAATATATATATATATTTTTTCGGTGTACAAAATGGCCGACTACTAATATTTTCTTTTGTTATCTTTTTTAGGCGCTCCGAACCGTGACATTTAGCACCCACAATTTCTTACCTAGAATAAAAAACAAAAATTGTCGTCAATCTACATTAGAATACCTAGAGAAGTACGTACGGAATTTAAAAAATATTGTTTTATTCAAAAGTTGTAGGTATTTGAACTTAAGAAATGAATTTTCAGTGAAAAATTTCGTTACAACTGCTCATAAACTGCTCATAAAATGAAAAGTTTTCGATTAATCAGAAATTCCGTACGTAATTCTCTGCGAAATGCAATTAGGAACATGCCTTTTAAATTTGAAGTAAATCTAGTGAAAATTGTTGAAGTTATTTGTCACGCCATTTGGAAAAAAAGCTGTTTCGAGAAGTTTCGAGTAGACGGCCATTTTGTACATCGACAAAAAATATATATATTTTCTGACAGCTTGATATTCATACTGAATAGATGTGTAATTAATTTCATGAGTGAATCACTTTTTCATACGAAAAAAATTGTTACATTTGCACATGATTTTATACCCGTTACTGTGGCCTAACCCCTTAATCATTTGTGAGTTCTTTTTCTTCCCCTGGTAGAAACACTGGTTGAAGAGGAACCAAAGGCTTTACTAGTTTCGGCTGTACTTCCGAATAGCTGTTACCTCCGATTGACGTGAAATTTGGCACAGATGTTCCATTTGATGTATAAAGACATCCCCTAAAGGGATTTTTGGCACATTCCGATAGTTTACGAGATATCGAATTTGTTTAGGGTTTTTGTTGTTTTTTTGGGTTTGTTTGTTCGTTTTTGTATGTTTGTTTGTGTTTGGGTTCGTTTGTTAGTTTGGGCGTTTGCGTTTGTTTGTTCGTGTTTGTGTTTGGGTTACCCCAGCAGTATAGATATACTTGCAGAGGTAAGCGCGGCTCGCTAGCTACCAATGAAGTCGGAGGAGTGGGGATATCGATCGGTCGTGGCGGGCGGTACAGATATACTTGTGCGGGCTAAAAAATAAACTTTAAAATTCGACTTCGTGAACTATTGGAATACGCCAAAAATCCCTTTGGGGAATGTCTTTATATATTAAGTGGAACATCTGTGCAAAATTTCAGTCAATTCGGGGGTAACAGCTTTTCGGAAGTTTATCCCTAGTTTCATTTCACCCTTTCTAACGTAATTAGTGGCACGTTGTAGAATATTGCGGCTTTGCGATAGCTTGTATTCATCATGTCCCATGACGGTTAACGAATTAACGAATTATCACGCAATAATCTCGAACATTTCTGACAAACCGTTCTTATTATATTAATAATTAGTACTTTCATTGTGTTTACCTACCTGTCTCAAATCATTATCAGCAACTCGAATGACCTGAAACGATGGTAAACTTGGCCAAAAATTAGATCGTTTTGTCAAAAAATCGATATTGTTTTCTCACTCGAGACGCGTGCTTCCGTCACAGTTGATACTTTCACACTCATTCGCCTTGTTTAGTAGTTAGGCTTATGATCCATCTTACCCCGCGTATTCGTCTTGCTACGAGTTCCCCTACTTACCGTAAAGAGTTGCGCCCTTTGGATAAAAATAAAAATTCCATTTTCCGTTCAGCAGAGTCAAGACAATTTACTTTCCGAATACGAAACGCTGCTAAAAAAACTTTAAACGGAATTACATTTCATTTATCTATTTTAAAATGCATCTTTCATCATTTTTTTTCTCGATGACGGGATGCTCGGAAAAAGTTTTTCAACAATTTTCCGTACAGAGAAATCGAAATCGAAATAAAAAAAAGAAATAAAAAATATATATAATCGTAGCGCTCCAACGATGCAAACTTCAATGCGATCATAGGGAAACAAATGGCCGCCCTATAATTGTCACGCTGCTCGTAGAAGACAATTTTCAAACGTCGACCGCCATTTGCAAATCGAGCTCGTACGCGGATAACCCACATGAGTAATACACGGTGAAATAACGATAATGGTAGCAACGATTCTCATTATTCCGCTCTTCTTAAAGTACGATACCCGATCGCGATTTTTCGGAGCGTGACGCGCGTTCGCAGTCGAACCATAACAAGAGGAACTTGCTTCTCGGCCCGCCTCTAAAGTGCGCGCGAGTGTCTTGTAAAACCGTGCACAGCAGCGCGTCCCTCGGCCAACGGGAGAAAAAGCAAACGACAGCTCCGACTAAAGACTTGACGCTTAGTGCAAAGTTTTGAAAAAAGCGATTTTTTATTTTTGACAGATTCTCAAAAGATGACATTTCAAAAATATTCTCCGAAAATTTCAGATCGATCGGTTCAAAATTGAGGGAGTTATGCGCGTTTATACGTCGGTTCCGCGAACCGGCGAATTTTAAACGCCATTTTCTCAAAATAGCTTCTTCATATTCTAATTCTTTTACATATCAAAAAGCAGCGCTTGAACAAAGGAATTTTTCTTGTCAATGAAAATGGAGGGGTTTCTTCTCCGAAAATCGATACTTTCACTTTGAACTGCAGCCACTTTTTCGAAAATCAATATTTCGTGAAATCCTTCTTCCGAGCACTAGATACTTTTGTCCGAAAACTAAATGTATTTTATTTGTTTGTCTGCATAAATATTTTTCAATACAAAAATTATTAAAGATACTCAAAACCATACTCTTTGATGGAAACAAAAAAAAACAAAATTAACACCTGCCCCCCTTTTTCCGAAAAAAAAATTTCACCCAAATTCCTCTTTCTTCCGGCCACGAACTGTGGCCCATTGAAAGGACTCACCGGGCGCACACGTTCCCGCATTTAAATTCACCACACAAGGGGGTGGGGGATTAGTTTTCGCTTCGTCCGCGCAAATGGTCCATTTTCTGGTTGCCGCGCAGCGCTGTGTCTCGAGAACAGAAGTTGAGCGAAGAAAAAAGAACAAGAAACGCACTGTGAGCACCGGGGAGCCGAGTGCTCCACATACGTCGCGAGGGTGCGCAAATTGTCGAGCACAAAAACTTTGCTGGATTGCGCACGTTTTCCATATCTACTCGGCGGGCGCGTTGGAGGGACAAGGAAAACGAGAGAGAGAGAGAGAGACAGAGAAAGAGAAAGACCGTGAAAGGGTAAAGAAAAAACGCGAACTAAGTCAAAGTAAAAACGCAGTAATTAAATGAAAAATGGATGCACGAGAGTGAGAAAGAAGCGTCGAGACGTCGTCAAAACAGCCAGATCTGCTAGAAGTAAACATTACATACATCCAACGGCTCCAAAATACAGTTCAGTTCACATATAAATGGGGGAAAAGATATTCGATACAATAGTAAAATATAAATAGCAAATTTAACGATACGTTGATAATAACGACGCGAAGTCGCGCTCCGCGCAAGTGCGCGCGCAGCGGCTTTGTCCTGCGTGTAGTGGCACGGTAGAGAGCGCGGCGGAGGCGGCGGTGGCGGGTTCGCCGACAGGAGGAAATCGTTGGTGAGCCGCGGAGTGGGGGAAGACTCGGGAGTCTCGAAGCACGCGGGAGCGCGCACACGGAGATCCACGAGCCCGCGCGAGGACCCCACGGCCGATCAACGGCAACTGCATCCTCTCAGTCGGCCGCTGAACCCGCGCGACGTTTGGTCGGTTCTGTCGTGATTTCCGTTTCGTTTCTCTCGCTCTCTGTGCTTTTTTTTGCCACCCTTGCGAACACGCGTGGTCGAGGCTGATATACTTCGATTGCGCGCTTTCATTCTCACGATATTTCTCCTTTGCTTCACTTTTTTCCCGCTCGCTTCCTTCGGCGTTTCACGAGACGATTCTCGTGCAGCTGAGTACTTCGTTTATGTTTTTTCCTCCCTTCGCTCGACTCGCGAGACAACGAAAAGAATTTTTTTCAAACACGGAACGCGATATCGTTTTTTTCGTCCGTTCGAACGCCGCTCTTTGTGTCGCGTGAATCGGAAATAACCGCGGAACACGTATGGAAAGAAAATAACAAAAATTGGGTGGAAACGCGAGTGTGTCGACCTTGCCCGCGGTCGGGGTTAAGAACCTCGTCGAAGGTTCGCCGCTTTTTCGATATTTTTACGGACTCGTGGCGAGCTGGTTTCTTTTTTTCTTTTAATTCTTCGATCTCTCGCTCGGATCGGTAGACTCTTGGCGCGAAATTCGAAGCTCGGACAATCTGTGTATGTGCATTTAGTTTTGAACTCTTTGCACACGACGATCAGTGTTGTCGCACTTGCGTGCGTACCTTTTGCGTATATACGGTGTGAGGAAAATATCGAGAGGACACGCGCACTGGATTTTTGCCGATCTTCAAGCTCTTCGCGCGCTGTCGTCGACGCTGAGCTGCCACCCTGCACCAATATTCAGCCTGCATGGTGAGTCTATGGCTACTCTTTTCTTCGTACTTCTTCGTTGCTTCTCAACAAGCAAATTTTCGATCTCACTTCTCCGCAGTCGAGTGCTCGTTCACAGGAAAAAACTTTTATCGACAACGCCACACGTAATCTTTTGTGAACAAAAATGTCGTTTTTTTTTACATTATCGATATACGAGTGACGTTGCACAATTGTGCCGTTCTTCAAACGTGTGGAACGGATTGGAGTTTGCATCGTTGGAACGCAACGGAAATTCATATTCATATTTCTATTTTCTCATTTTTAATACGAGACGGAATATTTTTTGCAAAATTTAATTGCGCCTCTTGCAATAAGCTTGTAAGGAAGTAGTTGAGGCATTTGGTAGCTAAAATCTGCTGTAGGAAATTTGGGAAAGCAAGAAAAAATGAATTGCACTCCAATGATGCGAACTTCAATGTCGTGCGTGTGGACGATGGTAGGGGGAGATAGAGGAGACGCGATTTTTCGCAAATTTGTCGTTTTGTTCGATGAATTAAAGTGGAAAAGATTGAGTTGAATTTAATAGATAAAAATAGAGAGAGAGAATTTTGTAATGAAAGAAAATATAAAATAGTTTTTCGTACGTAAAAAAGGATTATACGGAATTTTGTAAGTAAAAAAAAGAAAATAAAGTTTCATGGATACAAAAAATTAAATAGCATTCTCTAAGTACAAAAAATGAAATCGAATTTTCTAAGTACAAAAAATAAAATGGAATTTTCTAAGTACAACCAACTAAATCGAATTTTCCAAGTACAAAAACTCAATTGAATTTTCTAAGTATAAAAAACGAAATAAAATTTTGTAAGTACAAACAATTTTATAGATTTTTGTAAGTACAAAAAATTTAATAGAATTTTGTGAGTACAAAAAATTAGTTAGAATTTTGTAAATGCAAAAAATTTAATCGAATCTCGTGTCACGAGTGCGAGTTACGAAGCGACAAAATTTAACAGAGCTTTGTTTAGACTCGTTTGGGTTTGTCGGGATTAAACAAAGTTTTTTAATGGAATACAAATATCACGCGAAAAATTGAGCAAACACAAATAAACCGAATTATCGAAAATCGATGTCTCGAAAACTTATACCGAGGTGTAGATTTTCTGAAATCAGTTTCGTGTTACTCGTTACTAAGTCAACAAAATATCACTATCGAACCTTGACCCCCCAGACATCGTACTCTTCCGAAAATGAAGAAAAGGATTTCCTATAAAAACAATTGGTTTTTTTATCAATCATTAAGGGATTTTTACGAAATAAAAAATCGATTTTTTAAATAGAAAAGGCGTTTTTATAAACAAAGACGAAAATAAAGAATTCCGTGATTGAAAAAACGGAAGAAAGAGTCGATTTTTTCTCGCGTGTTAACGAAGCAGTTAATTAAATGAAATAATGTATGAAAATATGGTTTTGAACTTTCCATCGTTGTAACGCAACGATTTTTTTCTTCTGGCACCCAAATATTCTGTTGCAAATTTCGGTTGCAGAAATAAGAAAAAACAATCCTATTAAATCCTTCGGTCATTCTCGTTGCCTAAAAGTGGAAAAAAATGAGATTGAAGTTTGCACCGTTGGAATGCAACGGAAATGAATATTTCTGAGTTCCTTCAATTTTTTTTACAAATTTTCCTTACCAAAAGCATTTGACCATTTTTTAAGATATTCATTTTACGATTTACAATATAAATATTCCAAAAAAGATCTCTAAAAATATGGAAAATGAAATGTAAAAAAGAACTTTCGTTGCGTTCCAACGATGGAAACTCCAAGCTCGTGCAGAAAAATGGACGGATAGCGAGTTAAAGATTGAAAAAAATAATTTTCCATGCATTCAAGTGATGCAAACGTCAAGATCATATGCACTGAGAAAAACGAATCGTTGAATGTGCAGAATGCATTTTGTTGTCTCGAAATTTTGTTGTTTTAACAGTTGCTCAGACATGCTAAATAAGCAGATAGTTTAAATGTATATTTGGTTACTGTCCAATTATACTATTTAGTTATGCCAATCAAAAATCAAGTTGAACGCCTTTAAAGATACAATTTTGTTAAACCAACTGAATTTTGGATGGACGACCGAATTTTTTTTTTATTATTATTTTTATATTATTATTTTCTTTTTATATTATTATTATTTTTTATATTATTATTTTCGAAATAATGTTCGTCGAGGAAAAGAAAAAAAACGTTTGTTAATTTGCCATATTTTCGATACTCTTCGTAAAGCAGGACAGATTAGGGTTCGCAAATTTTGCGCAAGTGATCAAGTTTCTGTTTGATATTACAATTATTTGCGTATCCGCTTTAAGGCGGGATATATATTTACAACGATCAAAAAGCCGATTTCTTTTTTTTTCTCTTTAAACGATATAACTATATATGTAGAATATTTTCCCAAAGTTTCGTGAAATGTTGCGTGAAATGTTGATTTTTTTTTGCAAATGCGTGCCATTTTCTCAAATTTACATTTTCTTCATTTTAATTACCGTCACATAGAAACTATACATGTTCTAAATGAAAAAATGTTTGAACTTTTTTGCAAATCAAAGTCTACGGGAAGCTAGACTGCGCGCCGATTCACAACTCCCGCGGCGACCTTGCTGTAACACTCTGCCACAGCTGCGTCATTTTGATGATGAATTAATTAAAAAAAATTGTTTTGTATACTTAAATATACTACTAAAGTATACCTAAAGTTTGATAATTGTAGAATAATTAATTCTTGGTTCAAAAAATCCCGGAATATTGCTTATTTTTTTTCCTGTCTAAATGTATATCCCGCCTTAATGCGCAGTCGGACACGCGTCCGACCTTTTTTTTTACCCCGACACTCGTAGAGTCATGGAAAAATATGATATTGGAGTTTGCTTCGTTGGAACGCAACGAAAGTTCAGTAGCCCGAACTTTTTTTTTTACAAATTTGGACTACGAAAAATTCCTTAGAAGAAATCTAAATCCGAAATTTGCATTTTCATCATCCAAAGATTTTGGATGATGAAAATGAGGAGACAAAGTTTATTTTATTTTATTTTCGTTGGATTCCAACGATACAAACTTCATCGTCATTCATCGTGAAGAAATTGGGGATAAAAATAAGAAGAAAACGAAGAAGAAGCCGATCCCGTGAATCGTGCGAAATCGAAAGACGGGATACCGGCATCGCGGTGCTTCTTGCGGTGATTCTGTTTCCTTCGTTTTGACCCGTCACTTCCGTTTTCTCACAATGTATTTATACGCGCGGACAAAAGTTCGGCGCGCCAATATTTGACCGCAAAGGGTACATGTACATGGTGTCCTGTTATCAATGGATAATCCTGCACCTGTCGATAGGTCAGATCATGTCCTACTATATGCTAGAATTTCACTTTAGTAAAAGTTCGACGATTTTCGAGGTTTTGTACTTTGTGTTATTAAAAAAAAAAAATCATCTGCTTTTCGTTTTTCACATGCCATTTGCACAAATGATATGAATCGATCATAACTAAGCAACGTTTCGAAGTAATTGGCACGATATGCGTAGTACATTTCTTTTACACCGCAGACTATCAAAGTCAGATGTTCGAATTGGTTTTGTTTGAAAATTCCGCATAAGATATTTTTTCATAAAGTTTGCTTAACATTTAAGGTAAAACAAAAGACTTTTCTACGATGCTGAAGTTTGCATCGTTGGACTGCAACGAATTAAATTTATTTTGGTCCTTTTTACCGACCAAAGTCCTTCAACTATTTTTCAAGATATTTATTTAGCGATCTTAATTATAAATCTATAGAAACAGCTCGCCTATAATAATTTAAAAAATGGGAAATAAAATGTAAAACGAAACTTTCGTTGCGTTCCAACGATGCAAATTTCAACACCTTAATTTTCTCGATAAAACAAATAACCAAGAGTATTTTTTTAAAACCTGGTCAAAAAAGCTATCATTTTTAGAAATGGCATGAGAAAACCCAACAGCAGATGATTTTTATCTAGAAAACCGTGGGACTTTTACTGAACTGATATTCCAGCATATAGTAGGACATGATCTGACCTATTGACAGTGGCAGGATTATCCAAGTGCAAGAAATTTACCACGTGATCGCGGCTGAACGCCAGCGATCGTCAAAAATTCAATATGCCTTTTAAGGGGCCAGTTCACTTTGGAACCACGAAAAAGGCCATTTTCACGATTTTTTAAAAGGATTTTATAAAAGATATGAATATGAATGTTGTTGGACTTGATAAATAAAGTCTTGAAATACATTTAAACAAAATTTTTTATTCATTTTAATTTATTTTTAAGTACAAAAACTATAGTTTAACGTAACGCCTCAAAAATAGGTGGGCTAGGTAGCTCCATCACAACGCGGCAACGGCTTGTCCGAAACAAAAAAAATCAAAGTCCATTAGATTCAGTATGACACCAGCTACAAAATGACCCATGAATGGGAACCCATGGATATGAAGTTTTATCAAAAAATAAAAAAATGGCACAATGAAAAACGAAAAAAGTTTTAAAAAACGCGTTTTTTCGAAGTTTTTCGCAAAAAAGAGTAAAAATCAAAATCTTTAAACCACCGTGGCTCATCTTGTTGCGAATTATGTTTCCAATATTTGGATCAAATTTCAAGAGAATCGGTTTATTAGTTTGAGAGATACGATAAATACTATGAAAAAGTCTTACCTAAACTCAATCGGCAATTCCTGCACCGCACAAAATCCCTTCTGATTGCTCATCATCGTCGATTTCTTCGAGACTTGCTTCCTTTCGATTTTTTGAAATTTTCAAAGTGGACTGGCCCCTTAAGGGGTTTCGGCACCAAAATCGAAATGCTTGTAGACGATTAAAATTCATACCACCGGAAGATTAATTTAGGATGCATTAATTGTCGCAAAATTCATCCTTTTCACCACATAGTTTTGGAGATTTTGAAGGTTCAAGTTGAGCTTTGTTCGAGTAGGTATTATTAACGAACCGAGTGGAGAAACCGCTTAATTTTTCAACACGACATTCCTGACACTAATCGCAGTTTCTTCAGTTTAAAAAATTTAAATTGAAGCATTATTTTAACCCCTACAGCCCTATAACTAGCGATTACAAAGGGCCACGTGCCATGAAGGTACAACTTGAACCTTCATCCATTTGGCAATACACGTGGCACTTCGTAAACACTACTTGCAGGGCTGTAGAGGTTAAGATAATGCTTCGATTTAAATTTAAAAAACTGAACAAACTGCGATTATTGTCAGGAATGTCGTGTTAAAAAATTAATCGGTTTCTCCACTTGGTTCATTAATAATACTCGAACAAAACTCAACTTGAACCTTGAAAATCTCCGAAACTATGTGGTAAAACGGATTAATTTTTGGACATTTAATGTATCCTAAATTAATCCCTCGGTGATACGAATTTCAATCGTCTACAAGCATTTCGATTTTGTTATCGAAACTCCTCAAGGAGGTTGCTCAGCTAACGCGAAATAGTAAGAATTTGCTGAAATTTATTGAGGATATTTGCGAACAGATATTACGACTCCGTGTAAAATTTCAAGTACTTCGTCTGCGTGATTGTTGAGCAATTAATTATCGAAGTTAGCCTCTTATACACGGGCGACATAGCGAAAGCTTCATGACAACTCTAATACGACTGTCGCAACGAAATTAAAATAGTAAGAATCGAATGGAAATAGGCGGTAAAAATTCTTGAAATTTTGATGAATAATCTCAACGAAGAGTAGAGCGTTTTGTCTGTCCCGTTATCGAGATATTCGTGAAATAAAACAGGACATTTCAGCTGATTCGCGTAAAACGACAAAGCGCCCTACGGCACGTGGCAACGCTGCTGTCGAGTCGGCCATTTTGAATAGGCGCCAAAATTTGAAACGCACAAACTATTGCTTCCTTGCTACAAATTTCTTACCGCGGTTTCACAAAGAGTATTTAAATATTTCGAATCATTCTTTACAGAAGCTGCAGTGCATGTGTTTCGACATAACCTTCAAATCAATTACGCGTCGTCCCTCGACGGCGCATTCTTTTTCCGGCTCAACTACTTTTTTTCCGCCGCTTTCCAGGTTGTACTTGCTCCAACCGTCGATCATGCTGTTTTTCGGTTTGCATTTTTCCCTTCCATCTTTTCATTTTCGCCGAACAAAAAAAAAACGGAATTCGCGAAGGATGTTTGACAGCTACACGCTCACGATGTTTCGTTCGTATCTGAGCTCAGTGATATCAGCTACTGAGAACTAAATTGCGCGTTTGTCACATTTCAACTTGGTTAATAACTTATTCGTGATGTAAATAAACAAAGAAGATCAATAACATTTCTAAACAATCAATTACATGCATTCCACATATTTATTAGCTGAAATTGATTTATTCTGCGTAACCGAAAATTTCATTATTCGGGGTTGGCAGCCGTTACAGGCGCCCGTGTTTAGGCATATCCCTCTTGCCGCCTGCCCCGCAAAGATCCTGAGCAGCCTCCTTAAGAGTCTCGTTGACGTTTGCATCGTTGGAATGCAGCGAAAGTACTTTTCTGTTATTTTCATTTCTTCATTTTCATCGTGATCATCATGAAATCATTCATTTCATCGTGATTTTTTTAATACATCAAGGTCGTCAATCTCCAATGAAGATAAGAAAAACCTTTTGTTTGACTCTCGTACCCCAAATGGGTGAAAGAAATGTGAGCAATAGAAGGAAAACTAACGTTCGTTGCATTCCAACGATGCAGACTTCAATCTCATATGATTAAGGAGAAACACGTTTTTCACCGATGTATGTTGTACCGTGCCATTATTTTTTTTTTTTTATCCTCAGATGCACGTTCGGTAAATAATCTACTTCGACGTTTCCACAAATTCCTCTACATCGTTTCTGTGAATGGAAAAAAAAAGAAAACAAATAAATTATATTATTATCCAGGCAATCAAGCGCTGTTTCTTATGAAAAATCGTCAATCCCGTTTGCGTATCTACGCTGTCCATCGCGGCACACGAAATCCCGAGAGCGGCTTACATATGCACGTGTACTCATCTGATTACGATCCTAATGATACTCTGCACGTTATATCAGAAGGTTCGATTCGCGAGGCGTGCTTGATTATAATATTTATAAAATTATTTCTAGCATACGTGAGTGTGCATACACACACACACACACACACACACACACACACACACACACACACACACACAATTGTATTAAAAGTACTGCGTGTGTGTGTACAGGCATGTGTATCACTTCTGGAGAATCTTTTCTAGAAAGAATTCGAGATCGCGCGCGCGAAGGAAATGATATACCCCTACATCTGGAAATACGATTTTTTCCCCCTTACACGATCTATCGTATGTGTATAACATTACGTATATACGAAGTTCGAGAACGAGAGCAAAAGAAAGGGGGAAAAGGAGAGAAAAATAAACGATAAAAAGTCTAGAACCAAAAACTGTGGCGGCTGCTATGGATCTTGTTACTTCCGGTGTATGAGATACGCAATTTTTTTTATGTATTTGCGGATTATGCGCGCGCGCACACACACACACCCACACACCCACACAAATAAATTATTATTACCCATACTTTTATATATATATACAGTAGAACCTCGATTATCCGAACTAGTGTCGGTCTCAATTAGTTCGGATAATCAAAAGTTCGGATAATCGAAACGTGGGTTTTTTGGGACGAGATCGTAAACAACAATGTTGTTTATGATCTCGTCCCAAAAAACCCACGTTTCGATTATCTGAACTTTTGATTATCCCAGCTAATTGGGATCGAGCCCAGTTCGGATAATCGAAGTTCTACTGTATATATATATATATATATATATATATATATATATATATATATATATATATAAAATTATAATTATAATTATAACTATTATTATATACAGGGTGAGGCACATAAAGTGTTACAGAGCAATAGCACTCAAACTATTGATCATGTCCAAAAATGTTTCACACAAAAGTTTCAGTGTTCGAGAAGGCCGTCATACTGGATCACCCTATGTTTTTTATCGGTGGAATCGCTGAAACTACGTCGAGGTCAAATCCACTTTTTTTTAAATGGAATAGTACATTTTTTCAACCATCTTGTGGAGCACCTCAAGCCGCATAAAACACATTAGGCGGTCAAAGTCGTTCAAGGTCAATCAAGGCCACCTACTAAATTGAAATACAAATCCAAATATCTCGTATCACTACCAAATATTTGGTAGTGATCCGGGATATTTAGATTTGTATCATCGATACTGACCTTGAATGACCTTGAACGGCTTTGGCCGCCAAATGTTTTTATGCGGCTTGAGGCTTGACTAACAAATATTTGGTAGTGATTCAAGATATTTAGATTTGTATTTCATTTTCATTGGTGACCTTGAATGACCTTGAACCAGTGTTTTTGACGCGGCTTGAGGTGCTCCACAAGATGTTTGAGAAAAAATGTTCCATTTCATTTAAAAAAAGTCGAGGTGACCTTCACTGAGCGTCGGCGCCTCTACCGCAATAAAAAATGATGATCCCATTTTATAGCGCCCTTCACACCGTACAACTTTTGTGCGGAGTATTTTTTTTTTGACCTCGATAATTACCGAGTTATTTCGGGTGGCAGAGATAAGAGGGACACCCTGTATATGTAGGTATATTTTCGTTCAATGTCCATCTGCAGATTTATATACCGTGTGTATCTCATGCGAAGTGCTTCTTTCTGCGATTACAGCCCGAAATACTTTAAGGGGCTATACCAGTGTAAACGCTGAAAATTTGGGTGATTTTCGGGAATTTTTTTTGAAGAAAAGTACTCAATTAAATGTTTCGGAGAATGAAGAATATATTTGGCTATACTTGACCTATATTACGTAATTTTTTCATAGAAAAATATTGAGATCCAAGCGACTTATGCGCTGCCTTCGGAGGCGCCAAAAAAAAAGTTCCCCCACTAGTGACATGATTCCGGCCGATTGAGTAGTTGAAACCGAAAAAATAAAAAATGTCGTTAAACTAGACAATGACGTAGGATTTTCGAAAAATATCAAAATTTAACAAAATGGCGTAGTTATGAAAAAAAAGTCTGTTTTCTTTCCTATAAAATGCTCGTTTTTTTTTCAATGCCAAATCGTCAATTTTCATCCAATGAAAAATATCCCACGTCATTGTAGAGTAAATATATTCAAGAGTACTCATTTCAAGTCAATCGGATAATTGTTCTTTGAGTTACAATGTCAGCCAATTTGAAAAATCTCATTTTATATTCTTGAGAGTATAAAAATCTTGAAAGTATAAACTGTTAAAAAAAGGCCATACAAAAGAATCGATTTTTTGGTTAATTTGTGGTTGGATCTTTTGGAGAAGTGTCACACTGGTATATCCCCTTAAGTGGAACGCCCTGTGTATAGACGTCTCTCGCTCTCTCTTTCTCTCTTTCTCTCTTTCTATACATACATACACACACGTGCATATAAGCAGCGACGACACATATATACATATACAAGTGCAAACGGAATGCCTAAAGAAACGAGCACTCCACATGTGAAGGCAAAACTTCGAATTAGTAAAGTTTTTTTATTCTTGGTATTTCGAACAAATGGAAACGGCCAACGAAAACAAACATTAGAATAAATTATACCGGAAAAACACGCACGCCAACAAAAATTCCTCAGAAGTGTCGTGGCTGAAACGACGGTGGATCGTTTTTTGTCTATTTTCTCTATCATCTGTTTTCAGACCAAATTGCCAAGTCTTTACGTTTGAGCAGTAAAAAAAATTATTTCCGCAAACCGCTTTGTTCGACTCATATCATTCTTTCAATTTTATAGTTAAATACAATAGAATAACATGGCGTTGAAGTTAGCATCGTCGACGTGCAACGAGTTTTTTTTTTGTTCATTTATCGTTTCATTATTTTTATGCCCATCCAAAGCCTTTTTTTTCCCGATTAAGGTCGTAAATCTAATAAGAATACGTGAAAACGTTTGAGTGATTTTCACAGCTCGGAAAAATGTTTCGAACTTAATTCGATTTCTATAATAATTGATTTTCGTTGCGTTTCAACGATGACAATGTCATTGTAGAATAACGGTGACATTGACCGACAATGGAGCAGAGTCAAGTGTACACGGATCAGATTTTTTGGGCTGTGAAGTTTTGGCGAATTGGCGACATACGGAGGAAAAAGAAAATGGCTGTAGTGCAGCATCGGTGCCAACCCCGACACGTTGTCGCAGTACGACAATCGATATTGGCAGTCACTACGTGTTCTCAGTGTAGAGGAATGAGGCAAAACGTCGACATATATATATAGACAGTACTGGACAACATAGAGGGTACACAATGGACAATGCAAAGTAAATAGCAAGGCACTTCATTTTGTCCACTATATATACACTGAGAGAAAAGTCCATGGTATTTACAACAAACGCCCATGGTCAAAGAGGGGATAGTAAAATTCGTTATAGTTTATTGACACCGCAATCATAATATGGCTAACACGACTATAAGCGAAAAGTATACCTAAACATGCGATTTTGGTGGCGTGTTTGATTATCTGTTATCCCCGAATTGATCACTCACTATTGTAAAAGGCTTGACAATATAGATATGGTTGATTCAGTACCATAACAAAATCGGCGTACAAATACTAATGTTGGATACTGTTCGTTAAGTTTTGTTCAGTCAAACTTCTACTATTCTTTTCAAGTTTGTACAATTCATATGGTTAACATTAACGTTTTTCGAGTATATGTTAGAAGACCTCATGAAAAGTGCTTATTCGAAAAAAATGATAGTAAAGTTCACTTGTAGCGAAGACGTAAATCATTTGCTGTTCGAGCAACCGCAGCTTAATAGTTTTAAGAACTACGAATGTCTCACAAACTGTTACATAGTATGTTTGTTCCATTGCGAAAATAGGATATCAGTGCAACACTTCTTTTTGTAGTTCACCTGCGGTTCTTATAGGACATGCATTACTATGCATTTAGCAAGTCGTATTATCTAATATTGTATAAATCACTATTATATGGTACAAAACTATTGCGAAACGCCAAAAATCCATTTAAACAGTGACGTAAAATTATAAAAAATGATCTGTGTGAAATTTCACCTAAATCGCAGGAAAGAGCAATTCGGAAGTACAGCCGCGATTACTTTTGTCTCTTATGTCATATGTGTGCTAAAGATTTAGAGGGTTGGCATTTTTTTGGGAGGCGCCGTTTGGGCCTCTTTCCACGCAACGCCAATAAAAAAAACGATTATATCAAACGCGCAGGACGTAGCATTTTTTTTGTTTTTTTTTTCGAGATTCACCCCCCGATAAGGGTGTCTTCCGGAACATTTAGAGGGTTGGCATTTTTTGGGAGGCGCCTTTTGGGCCACATTCCACGCAACGCCAATAAAAAAAACGATTATATTAAACGCGCAGGACATAGAATTTGTTTTTTTCAAGATTCACCCCCCGATAAGGGTGTCTTCCGGAACATTTACAGGGGTAAACATTTTTTTGGGAGCCGCCTTTTGGGCCACTTTCCACGCAACGCCAATAAAAAAAAACGATTATATCAAACGCGCAGGACATCGAATTTTTTTTTGTTTTTTTTTTTTTTCACGATTCACCCCTATAAGGGTTGGTCCCGTAAATATTTTTACGGTGGCCGTAATATTTTTAATTCATTTTACCATATTTTTTTAACAACTAGAGCCGAACTAACCAAAAAAAAAATATGGAATTAAAAAATCGAAAAAAAAACTAAATCGTTGGATAGCAACGATGCAAACTTCATGTACATGGCAGAAGGTAGGTATTTAGGTTCTAGGTTCAATTCCGATTAGGCGAAATATTTTCTTCAAAGTAAATCATTACTATAAATCACTATAAGCTACTATATAGTAAACTACTATAAATAACTATACATCACTATAAATCACTATAAACATCGTCGCAAATCACCGGCCACATTTCTAATTAATGCATATGTATTTCAGTTCACTATTAGAATCTTGAGAAAGTACATTTTTCATAGTATCAGGAAATATCCATTTTATGAAAACCTACTATATTATATAGCATTGAAAAATAAACCCATGTTTTTAAGATTGGTGGATGCGGTCAACATATGTGCATAATTTATGCAGCTGCTGAAATGTAATAATCAATAAGCAGTACTATACTTTTGGCAGTAACTATGGCTATAAAATATTATTGTCCCTTTAAGGAAATATATTGGGTTGGTACAAAAATCTTGCAACACTTTTTTTCAATTAAAGTATTTTTCCTAATAATGAAGTTCGAGAACATTCGAGAATAGGAAATACAAGAATGGTCTAGAACCTTCCATGCCGCAGGATATATAAGCGAGTCAGATGTTCCGCGGAGTCAGTATGAGCAAAGATGGATCGACGTGCACTTCGAGCAATCGCATATTACGAATTCTTGCAAGGGCATTCTGTAAGAGCTGCAGCCCGTAATATGTGCAGCGCGTTCAAGGCTAATGTAGTTAATTATTCAACGGTTTCCCGTTGGTATCAGCGTTTTCGTTTTGGCGATACATCTTTTGAAGACAAACCTAGGTCCGGCAGGGAATCGATTGTGGACGATGAAGAACTGCGAGCACTTATAAAGGCAAAGCCTAATATGTCGTGACGAGAATTAGCCAACAAACTCAATTGCAGTCATCCTACTATCCTTCGACATTTACAAGAGATGGGATATAGGAAAGTTGATTCGTCTTGGATACCGCACAATCTCAGCGAATCAAACAAAGCAACACGCATGTCCATCTGTCTTTCACTCCTGCATCGTCCGCAAAGAAAGGATTTTCTTTAAGAAATATTCACTGGGGATGAAAGCTGGGTGTTGTATGTTAATCACACGCGCAAGCGTCAGTGGCTATCGAAAGGGGAAAAACCAGAACCGACCCCTAAACGGTCCCGTGAAATGAAGAAAATTTTACTCTGTTGTTGGTGGGATTCTGAGGGCATGCTCTATTACGAATTTCTGCCAACCAACACCAAAATACAGGCAGAGATTTATTCTGCACAACTGCAAAAGGTGGCTAAAATTATGAAATAGAAAAGGCGTAAACGTCTTCACGTTCGGCTTCTCCATGACAATGCTCGACCCCACGTCGCTAAGATGACACAAGAAACTATTTCGCAGCTAGGATGGGAAGTTCTACCACACCCACCGTATTCACCAGACTTAGCACCTACCGACTATCACCTGCTTCGAGCTTTGAAGAACAATTTACGGGATAAAAAATTTGATGATCTCTCAGATCTCAAAAATACATTGGACGACTTTCTTAATTCACGATCAAAAGAATTCTGGTCTGCGGGCGTGCAAAGTCTACCAGAGCGTTGGGCAAGAGTTGTAGATGCGGAGGGAGCCTACATTACTGAATAATCGTTTATTGTTAAAATAAAATATTTTTCTTTTTTACTCGTGTTGTGTGTTGCAAGATTGTTGTACCAACCCATATATATATATTGCACCCGTGGCGAAACCCAAAAGAGCCGTCCTACCATTAATTCCAACGTTCCCCACAATGGCAAATACGTAATGTTCGTATATTTTCTCTCCTATATACTCCTATCACTGTGCGATCAACGTTAATCCAGCTGGGATTCCCTCGTCGAATCCCCCCCCCGACCGCGCTATGTCCATCCCTTTGCCACATCCGGTAAAATCCATTGGTCTTCAACGTTCGTCGAAGCAGAAAATTCAATTTCCAAATTCATCACTTTTCATAAGTATAATTGGAACAGTGTTTCATTTTATACGATGTTCATATTTTGCCACTGGGGAAAACGATTCGTTCGAATCAACCGGATGCAGTCTACATTAGACGTAATTTCGTCTGCAACGACTATAGCCTTGTGGATTACTACCTGAATTTTACTGACTACGGTGAGACGTTAGGTGAGATCAGCAAAGTGCGGGTAGAGAGTGATAGGAAAATGCTCATTTGGATACGGTAATACACAAAAACCCGCAAGGGTGTATGTTGAAATTTAGGATATCATAAAATATATGCACGGGGTGAGGCAACTAGTAGCAGTAGAAATACTTTCTAACCTATCAGACTTAGGAGAAAACCTTTCTCATTGAGTGGAGTCATTGAGGGGTGCCTACGAGGTTCATCCAGGTGGAGGCCCTTCGGGGATTTCAGGATCACCTCCATTTTTTCGAATGGGACCACTATTTCTTTTAGACTTTTAGCAAGGAACTAAAAATAAGTTCACACACAAAATTTCGATATGATCGATCAAGATTTGGTATGAAAAATTGATAAAAAAGAAACGTCAATGTTTTTAGCCAAAAATCGATTTAAAAGACGGCGAAAACACTCATTCACATGAAAGGTGCTCAAAGTGATGGCCATCACTTTCAATGTACGCTTGCAATCTGTTCGCATCGTTGGACTGCAACGAATTTGCCGAATTCTTTCGGCAGATTTCGCTTATAAAAGTCATTCAACCATTTTTAAAGATCTTTATTTATACTACATTATAAATCTACAAAAAAAGATCGCTTATCATAATAAAAACATGGAAAATAAAATGTAAAACAGAATTTTCGTTGCGTTCCAACGATGCAAACTTCAACAGCATTTATCCACGTCAGTCTGTATTAACGAACAGGGTCTAATTGACGTTTCGATAGTTTAATACTAAGCAAAATCCAGCTAAGTCGAATGGCTCTGTTCACACTGTTCGAAGAGGGTTTCGGAAAGGGTAAAACGCTCTCCAAAGATTTCCGAGTAGAGCTTGAGGGAATTTTTTCAACCATTCCCAAGTCAGCGGCGTAGCGCAGTGGTCAAGCGCATTGCCTGTCACCCCGCTGGCATTAGTTCGATTCTCCCTGCAACCATTACATGTTTTTTCAATTTCTCGCAATGTTCAACTATTTATTATAAAATTTAAATATATTCAAGTAGTTAAAGATTCGAATGTCTTATGCTTTCCAATGAAGCATATTTCAGAAAAATGTAACTGCTCGAACAATGCTTTTTATAAAATGTGCCTGGTGTGGAAAATATGTATGTTTCAAATGTTTCTACGATGAAGATCACCCTAAAAATTGTAAAATTATTTCTGATAATGAATAAAAAGCAGCGTACAAACGTAATTGCAAGAATGTGCCGAATTTTTGTTTTCGTTAAAAACTTCACCTAATTATATAAATAAACTGCTTGGGTGTATTTAAATTCTACCAAAAATAGTCCAACATTGCGAGAAATTGAAAAAAAAATTAAAAACGGTAGCAGCGAGAATCGAATCCAAGCCAGCGGGGTGACAGGCAATGCGCTTGACCACTGCGCTACGCCGCTGACTTGGAAATGGTTGAAAAAATATCCGTCAAGCTCTACTCGGAAATCTTTGGAGAGCGTTTTACCCTTTCCTATGACCCGCTCAGGCGAAATATTTTTGGAACGTTAAGTGGAGACCTACCTCCTTCTACCCACATAGTTTGGGTGAAATCGGTGGATCCCGATTGGCGTTCTCCTCTTATTAGTTGCCGATAATGTAAACAGAGCCATTCGACTTAGCTGGATTTTGCTCAGTATTAGACTATTGAAAACCTCGTAAGAATCTTATCAACTTATTTTGGATAGCAGTGAAACGTTTGTGATTCCCATAATAATTGGTGTTCTCTTCAATGAAAACTACTACGGAAAAATTTTCTTCTGTCAGTACACATTTCTTTTTTTTTATCGATTTTTTTTACTAAATCCCGATCGATCATCTTGAAGTTTGGTGTGCGAACTTATGGTTAGTTCCTTGATGAAATACTGAAGGAAAATAGTGATCGGTTAAAAAAAATGAAGATGACCTTGAAATTTCCGATGAGCATCCACGTGGATGAGCCTCGTAGCCACCACTCGATGACCCCCTTCGAACTATGCAACTATTGTGGGAAGAGTTTTCTTCCAAGTCTGATGGGTCAGAAAATAATGGCGTCGCGAACTTTGCATCGTTTTTGAAAAATTGGAAAATAAACTACGTTTTTCAATCCACATTTTACAGAAATGTCGCGTGAAGTGTTGATTTTTTGTTGTAAATGCGTGCCATTTTCTTAAATTTGCATTTCCTTCATTTTAATTACCGCCACGTGGAAACTATACATATTCTAACTGAAAAAATGTTTGAACTTTTTTGCAAATCAAAGTCTACGGGAAGCTAGAATGCACGCCGATTCGCAACTCCCGCGGTGACCTTGCTATAACACTCTGCCACAGCTTCGTCATTTTGATGATGAATTAATGTAAAAAATTGTTTTGTATATTTAAATATACTATTAAAGTATACCTAAACATCGATAATTGTAGAATAATTATTTCTTACTTTAAAAAATTCCTCAATATTGCTTATTGTTTTCCTGTCTAAATGTATATCTTGCGTTTAGTTAGCGAAAGAAACTGCGAGCAATTAAAGAAATGTTTTCTTTCGTGGCATTCCAACGATGCAAACTTCATGGAAGTTTACTTCTGGAAAATATTTCTACTGCTAATAGTTGTTGCCTCACCCGGTATGTAAAAATAGTTTTGTGAAAAGAGAGTACATGCTGTATGTAAATGCATGCATGGTAGCAAACACGAAAGAGAAAAGATAATAACAATGAGAAGAAAAGTAGGTGAGCAAATTTGCCATGTAGGACAATTTAATATCATCTCTGGTAAATTTTCGAGTGCCCTGAAACTGGAGGAATATATACATATATATATATATATACACACATTACTCGGCACGTAACTATTATACACTAAATATATATATGCCAAGTTATAATATGCCCTAAATATCCACATGCACACGAAGAGGTGTATGTATATATATATATATATATATATATATATATATATATATATATATATATATATATATATATAAACTGCATACATCTATATTTTCCGTTTATATATGTCTATAATGTACATAATAATACGCGAGGCGAAAAGTGAGCCGCTTCGCATAGCACATGGACCGCCAGAGGGGCTCGCTGTGAGCTTTAACTCACCCTTGCCTGACCTCAACCCCTTCACTTATCTCTTTTCTATCCCTCTGTCTCTTTTTCACTCTTGCTCTCCCTCTCTCTCTCTCTCTCTCTCTCTCTCTCTCTCTCTCTCTCTCTCTCTCTCTCTCTCTCTCTCTCGACTACGAACGAACCCGAGCTTCGATTTAATCTAGCTCGACCTACATGCTGCTTTATTATCGGCCCTGTGTGTATAGCCACTTTGGTGGGCGACCACGAACGACTTCGTCAGCGTGTCGTTTCCTTCGAGAATTGCGTTGAGTTATTGTTTAGAACTGAAATTATACATATATTTATATAGACATAAATATGAAATGTACAAATGTTTGGTCGGTTTTTATTGAATTTTCGAAACCAACTGCTGGAAGTAAAAAAACAGCGCGATTATAGTGACCTGCAGAAAAATGATGACGTCGAAGATTGCATCGTTGGAATATAACGATTTTTTTCTCATTTTCTAGTTATCTATTATTATGCTTATCCAAAATATTATTTCTTTTTCGAAAATTGGGCTTGTGAATCTCTCGTGAGAATACGTAATAACGTTTGCGTGATTTTTACAGCCAAAGAAAGTTTGAAGAATGGAATATAATTATTTTTCGTTGCATTCCAATAATGCAAACTTCGACATTGTGAAAAATTGTCACTATTGGGTAAAACATTGAATTATTTTGGCATTCGAATCAGAGGTTAAAATTCGCGAATGAAAATATTATTATTTTTTACACGAATGAACTGTTTTTTTTTCTACATTAGGTCGCCATTAATTGATATGAGGATGGTAGTAAAGTTTGCATCGTTGAAATGCAACCAATTTTTTTTCTTCGTATTACCGTATTTTGTCCGGCACATTTAGGCTGCGAAAGTCACTGAAACATTTTTGAGAATCCTTATTAAAAATGTATAACCATGATAATAATCGAGTTTTATTTGTATAACTTCCTTTACAAGTTATTTACAAAAAAAAAGGATATTTAAAAGCTGCAAAAAAAGTTTTAGATAATACTAAAAACAAAGAAATTACAAAATCAAGAAGAATTTCCGTTGCATCCCAACGATGCAATGAAAAGGACTTTTTTCAATCGCCCCAATTTTTATTTGCAGGCTTAAGATTTAGGATTCTATTTTTTAAGACTGAATCTAAAAATTAAGGGGCTATACCAGTATAAACGCTGAAAATTTGGGTGATTTTCGGGATTTTTTTTTTTTTTAAAGTACTCAATTAAATGTTTCGGAAAATTAAGAATATATTTGGCTATATTTGACCTATATTACATAATTTTTTCATAGAAAAATATCGAGATGCAAGCGACTTATGCGCTGACTTCGGAGGCGCCAAAACAAAAAGTTCCTCCACTGCTGACATGATTCCGGCCGATTGAGAAGCTGTAATCGAAAAAGGAAAAAATGTCGTTAAACTGGAATTTCTTGTACAATGACGTAGGATTTTCAAAAAATATCAAAATCTAACAAAATGGCGTGGTTATGAAAGAAAAGTCTGTTTTCTCGCCTATAAAATGGTCGTTTTATTCAATGCCGAATCGTCAATTTTGATCCAATGAAAAATATCCTACGTCATTGTAGAGTAAATATATTCAAGAGTACTCAGTTGAAATTTCAAGTCAATCGGATAATTGCTCTTTGAGTTACAATGTCAGCAAATTTGAAAAATCTCATTTCGAGAAAAACGCGTTTAAAGATTTAACTATCGATTTTAGCAAGATAACATGATATTGATATAAATAATATAAATGATAGTGATATTCTTCAAAGTATAAACTGTCGAAAAAGGCAACAAAAAAAATCGATTTTTTGGAAGTGTCACACTCGTATAACCCCTTACGATTCAGAAATCTAATAAAACATTTTTCAGGATCCTTATTTAGATCTCTAAAATCGAAATCTGCAAAACATGATTTTGGTAATACAAAACGGAAAATCAAAATACAAGAAAAAAAATTCGGTGCTATTACAACGATGCAAACTTCAGCCCATAAATTAGTATTTAATCGCACGCGAAATATCGCCGTGGAAAACCGATCGTTTCGGATGTGAATTTTAATTTGGACGCTGTAAGTAGAGACTATAAATTAAGTGTGCGTTGCACCTGGGATACATCGCGGAGAAAAACGATCGATCCTCGTGAAGTTTAATTGCGAATTAAGAGGCCATTTTTAAAGGCCTCGATTTTTAAATTTCACTCACGTTAGACTGTAACGACTATGCACGTGCTCGTGTACGCTGCGACTGTCATTAGTCGAATGTCTCGTTGAGTCGCGTGCTCCCCGTACGACCCGGGAATGTCAACACGTTATATGTATGACCAAAACGTACGATCATCGCTTACCGAATATACAGGTATGTGTTTGGGTTCCCGCGCGACAGAGGAGCCGCGCAATCGATTCAATTGCACGGCGATATCACGAATCATTGATGCCTATAAACGGCTCGCGGAGTTTACTCCTATTATTATTTTAATCGAGCATGCATAATCGATTGTTGGTCGCGGGAACAAAAGAGAAGCGGTACAGGATTTAATTTGGGCAATCATTAGTATACGTATATTCATTAGTATACGTATATACGTATAATCATTAGTATACGTATATTCACGGAAATTACTGTCAAATTTGAAGAATAAATATTGAAGATTAGCAATCTCCGCCAAACTGGTTACCGTGAAAAAAAAACGAAATTTATTTACTAATCGTAACGTAAGTATTATACGTTCATATTTATTAATAAATATTATATCGAATTATATGATGTACGTAATGACGGAAAGTACAAAAAAATGATACGAAAAAAAGAAATAATTAGTTTACTAATAATAAACTATGTTAAAGTTTGCATCGTTGAAATGCAACGATTTTCTTTTATTCCCTCATTTTCTTCATCATCCAAAATCTTATTTAGCAAATTTGGAATTCATATTTCTTATAAGGAGCCTAAAAAACATTGAGTATTTTACGTAATCTACGTTTGCCAAAAAAAAGATCGGGATACGGAACTTTCGTTGCAAATTTCAATGTCCCACTTATGATTTTAGTTTTCGTTCCAATAATGTTTTCGAAACCTCTAAGGCCTTTAGGGCCAGCTGGTTGATATGAAACTTCAGTTTGGTAGGTAAAAAATAAAAAAATAAAAATTTGACGATTTTTTCTTGGAAGATGGCTTTATTATTGATAATATTGCGTTAATAAATAGTTATATTGTAAAAATCGGCGTTTTTTAAACTACAATAAATATTAACAAAACTGCAGTTACGATTCCATTTGTGGATAAATATACGTATATTTTTTTCGTTTCAGGCCCGCTTTTCGTGCGATGCCAAATAACTTTGCTAATCATTTACACACCTCCATAAAGCTAGCAGAGCAATCTCCCGAAAATGGATTTAATTGATATCAAAATTTTGTGCTTTTTATGTGCTAATTTTGTGCTTCATTTAAAATTTTTGTGCTCTTACCGTTTAGCGGGAAATTAGAAAATCAAAAGTGCTCTGCTGGCTTGCCATCAAGCTAGCAGAGCACTTATTGATATTTGGCTTATCTAAGAACGAAACTACGTGATATTTATGTGCTTTTTATGTGCTTTGCGAATATCGAACAGCCAAACCCCTATTTTTTTTTTCGCCCGATTTAGACCCTTAAAAAACCCCCAAATAAGGGAATTTACCATTTTTTGGATATACTGACATGAAAATACATAATATTTATGTACTTTTTATGTGCTCTACGAATATTCAAAAGCCAAACCGCTAAAACGCAAATTTCTCCCAAAACCACCCCCACAAGACCCAAATTAACCGCCAATACGAGTAACAGTTATTTTTTCGATATCACACAATCAAAGTAGTCCACATTTATGTGCTTTTTATGTGCTCTATGAATATCCAAGAGCCAAACCGCTAAAACGCAAATTTCTCCCAAAACCACCCCCACAAGACCCAAATTACCCGCCAACAGGAGTAATGGTTATTTTTTCAATATCGCAAAATCAAAGTATTCCACATTTATGTGCTTTTTATGTGCTCTATGAATATCCAAGAGCCAAACCGCTAAAACGCAAATTTATCCCAAAACCACCCCCACAAGACCCAAATTACCCGCCAACAGGAGTAATGGTTATTTTTTCAATATCGCTAAATCAAAGAAGTCCACATTTATGTGCTTTTTATGTGCTCTATGAATATCCAAGAGCCAAACCGCTTAAACGCAAATTTCTCCCAAAACCACCCCTACAAGACCCAAGCTACCCGCCAATGGGAGTAATGGTTATTTTTTCGATATCGCAAAATCAAAGTAGTCCACATTTATGTGCTTTTTATGTGCTCTATGAATATCCAAGAGCCAAACCGCTTAAACGCAAATTTCTTTCAAAACCACCCCTACAAGACCCAAGCTACCGGCAAATACGAGTTTTGGCTATTTTTTCGATATCGCGAAATCAAAGTAGTCCACATTTATGTGCTTTTTGTGTGCTAATTTTGTGTTGCATTAAAAATTTTTGTGCTCTTACCGTTTAGCGGGAAATTATAAATCAAAAGTGCTCTGCTGGCTTGCCATGAAGCTAGCAGAGCACTTAATGATATTTGGCTTATCTAAGAACGAAACTACGTGATATTTATGTGCTTTTTATGTGCTTTGAAAATATCGAACAGCCAAACCCCTATTTTTTTTCGCCCGATTTAGACCCTTAAAAAAACCCCAAATAAGAGAATTTACCATTTTTTGGATATACTGACATGAAAATACATAATATTTATGTGCTTTTTATGTGCTCTATGAATATTCAAGAGTCAAACCGCTAAAACGCAAATTTCTCCCAAAACCACCCCCACAAGACCCAAATTACCCGCCAATACGAGTAATGGTTATTTTTTCGATATCGCAAAATAGAAGTAGTCCACATTTATGTGCTTTTTATGTGCTAATTTTGTGTTCCATTTAAAATTTTTGTGCTCTTACCGTTTAGCGGGAAATTAGAAATCAAAAGTGCTCTGCTGGCTTGCCATCAAGCTAGCAGAGCACTTAATGATATTTGGCTTATCTAAGAACGAAACTACGTGATATTTATGTGCTTTTTATGTGCTTTGCGAATATCGAACAGCCAAACCCCTATTTTTTTTTTCGCCCGATTTAGACCCTTAAAAAACCCCCAAATAAGGGAATTTACCATTTTTGGATATACTGACATGAAAATACATAATATTTATGTGCTTTTTATGTGCTCTACGAATATTCAAAAGCCAAACCGCTAAAACGCAAATTTCTCCCAAAACCACCCCCACAAGACCCAAATTAACCGCCAATACGAGTAACGGTTATTTTTTCGATATCACACAATCAAAGTAGTCCACATTTATGTGCTTTTTATGTGCTCTATGAATATCCAAGAGCCAAACCGCTAAAACGCAAATTTCTCCCAAAACCACCCCCACAAGACCCAAATTACCCGCCAACAGGAGTAATGGTTATTTTTTCAATATCGCAAAATCAAAGTAATCCACATTTATGTGCTTTTTATGTGCTCTATGAATATCCAAGAGCCAAACCGCTAAAACGCAAATTTATCCCAAAACCACCCCCACAAGACCCAAATTACCCGCCAACAGGAGTAATGGTTATTTTTTCAATATCGCAAAATCAAAGAAGTCCACATTTATGTGCTTTTTATGTGCTCTATGAATATCCAAGAGCCAAACCGCTAAAACGCAAATTTCTCCCAAAACCACCCCTACAAGACCCAAGCTACCCGCCAATACGAGTACTGGTTATTTTTTCGATATCGCTAGATCAAAGTAGTCCACATTTATGTGCTTTTTATGTGCTCTACGAGTATCTAAGAGCCAAACCTCTAAAACGAAAATTTCTCTGAAAACCACCCCTACGAGACCCAAGCTACCCGCCAATGGGAGTAATGGTTATTTTTTCGATATCGCAAAATCAAAGTAGTCCACATTTATGTGCTTTTTGTGTGCTAATTTTGTGTTCCATTAAAAATTTTTGTGCTCTTACCGTTTAGTGGGAAATTATAAATCAAAAGTGCTCTGCTGGCTTGCCATGAAGCTAGCAGGGCACTTAATGATATTTGGCTTATCTAAGAACGAAACTACGTGATATTTATGTGCTTTTTATGTGCTTTGAAAATATCGAACAGCCAAACCCCTATTTTTTTTTCGCCCGATTTAGACCCTTAAAAAACCCCCAAATAAGAGAATTTACCATTTTTTGTATATACTGACATGAAAATACATAATATTTATGTGCTTTTTATGTGCTCTATGAATATTCAAGAGTCAAACCGCTAAAACGCAAATTTCTCCCAAAACCACCCCCACAAGACCCAAATTACCCGCCAATATGAGTAATGGTTATTTTTTCGAAATCGCAAAATCAAAGTAGTCCACATTTATGTGCTTTTTATGTGCTAATTTTGTGTTCCATTTAAAATTTTTGTGCTCTTACCGTTTAGCGGGAAATTAGAAATCAAAAGTGCTCTGCTGGCTTGCCATCAAGCTAGCAGAGCACTTAATGATATTTGGCTTATCTAAGAACGAAACTACGTGATATTTATGTGCTTTTTATGTGCTTTGCGAATATCGAACAGCCGAACCCCTATTTTTTTTCGCCCGATTTACACCCTTAAAAAACCCCCAAATAAGAGAATTTACCATTTTTTGGATATACTGACATGAAAATACATAATATTTATGTGCTTTTTATGTGCTCTACGAATATTCAAGAGCCAAACCGCTAAAACGCAAATTTCTCCCAAAACCACCCCCACAAGACCCAAATTACCCGCCAATACGAGTAATGGTTATTTTTTCGATATCGCAAAATCAAAGTAGTCCACATTTATGTGCTTTTTATGTGCTCTATGAATATCCAAGAGCCAAACCGCTAAAACGCAAATTTCTCCCAAAACCACCCCTACAAGACCCAAGCTACCCGCCAATACGAGTACTGGTTATTTTTTCGATATCGCTAGATCAAAGTAGTCCACATTTATGTGCTTTTTATGTGCTCTACGAGTATCTAAGAGCCAAACCTCTAAAACGAAAATTTCTCTGAAAACCACCCCTACGAGACCCAAGCTACCCGCCAATGGGAGTAATGGTTATTTTTTCGATATCGCAAAATCAAAGTAGTCCACATTTATGTGCTTTTTATGTGCTAATTTTGTGTTCCATTTAAAATTTTTGTGCTCTTACCGTTTAGCGGGAAATTAGAAATCAAAAGTGCTCTGCTGGCTTGCCATCAAGCTAGCAGAGCACTTAATGATATTTGGCTTATCTAAGAACGAAATTACGTGATATTTATGTGCTTTTTATGTGCTTTGCGAATATCGAACAGCCAAACCCCTATTTTTTTCGCCCGATTTACACCCTTAAAAAACCCCCAAATAAGAGAATTTACCATTTTTTGGATATACTGACGTGAAAATACATAATATTTATGTGCTTTTTATGTGCTCCACGAATATTCAAGAGCCAAACCGCTAAAACGCAAATTTCTCCCAAAACCACCCCCACAACACCCAAATTAACCGCCAATACGAGTAATGGTTATTTTTTCGATATCGCAAAATCAAAGTAGTCCACATTTATGTGCTTTTTATGTGCTCTATGAATATCCAAGAGCCAAACCGCTAAAACGCAAATTTCTCCCAAAAGAACCCCCACAAGACCCAAATTACCCGCCAATAGGAGTAATGGTTATTTTTTCGATATCGCAAAATCAAAGAAGTCCACATTTATGTGCTTTTTATGTGCTCTATGAATATCCAAGAGCCAAACCGCTAAAACGTAAATTTCTCCCAAAACCACCCCTACAAGACCCAAGCTACCCGCCAATACGAGTACTGGTTATTTTTTCGATATCGCTAGATCAAAGTAGTCCACATTTATGTGCTTTTTATGTGCTCTACGAGTATCTAAGAGCCAAACCTCTAAAACGAAAATTTCTCCGAAAACCACCCCTACGAGACCCAAGCTACCCGCCAATGGGAGTAATGGTTATTTTTTCGATATCGCAAAATCAAAGTAGTCCACATTTATGTGCCTTTTATGTGCTAATTTTGTGTTCCATTTAAAATTGTTGTGCTCTTACCGTTTAGCGGGAAATTAGAAATCAAAAGTGCTCTGCTGGCTTGCCATCAAGCTAGCAGAGCACTTAATGATATTTGGCTTATCTAAGAACGAAACTACGTGATATTTATGTGCTTTTTATGTGCTTTGCGAATATCGAACAGCCAAACTCCTATTTTTTTTTCGCCCGATTTACACCCTTAAAAAACCCCCAAATAAGAGAATTTACCATTTTTTGGATATACTGACATGAAAATACATAATATTTATGTGCTTTTTATGTGCTCTACGAATATTCAAGAGCCAAACCGCTAAAACGCAAATTTCTCCCAAAACCACCCCCACAAGACCCAAATTACCCGCCAATACGAGTAAGCTAAACGGTAAGAGCACAAAATTTTTTAATGGAACACAAAAATAGCACATAAAAGGCACATAAATGTGGACTACTTTGATTTTGCGATATCGAAAAAATAACCATCACTCCCATTGGCGGGTAGCTTGGGTCTCGTAAGGGTGGTTTTCGGAGAAATTTTCGTTTTAGAGGTTTGGCTCTTAGATACTTGTAGAGCACATAAAAAGCACATAAATGTGGACTACTTTGATCTAGCGATATCGAAAAAATAACCAGTACTCGTATTGGCGGGTAGCTTGGGTCTTGTAGGGGTGGTTTTGGGAGAAATTTGCGTTTTAGCGGTTTGGCTCTTGGATATTCATAGAGCACATAAAAAGCACATAAATGTGGACTACTTTGATTTTGCGATATCGAAAAAATAACCATTACTCGTATTGGCGGGTAGCTTGGGTCTCGTAGGGGTGGTTTTCGGAGAAATTTTCGTTTTAGCGGTTTGGCTCTTGAATATTCGTAGAGCACATAAAAAGCACATAAATATTATGTATTTTCATGTTAGTATATCCAAAAAATGGTCAATTCTCTTATTTGGGGGTTTTTTAAGGGTGTAAATCGGGCGAAAAAAAATAGGGGATTGGCTGTTCGATATTCGCAAAGCACATAAAAAGCACATAAATATCACGTAGTTTCGTTCTTAGATAAGCCAAATATCATTAAGTGCTCTGCTAGCTTGATGGCAAGCCAGCAGAGCACTTTTGATTTCTAATTTCCCGCTAAACGGTAAGAGCACAAAATTTTTAAATGGAACACAAAATTAGCACATAAAAAGCACATAAATGTGAACTACTTTGATTATGCGGTATCGAAAAAATAACCATTACTCGTATTGGCGGGTAATTTGGGTCTTGTGGGGGTGGTTTTGGGAGAAATTTGCGTTTTAGCAGTTTGGCTCTTGAATATTCGTAGAGCACATAAAAAGCACATAAATATTATGTATTTTCATGTCAGTATATCCAAAAAATGGTAAATTCTCTTATTTGGGGGTTTTTTAAGGGTGTAAATCGGGCGAAAAAAAATAGGGGTTTGGCTGTTCGATATTCGCAAAGCACATAAAAAGCACATAAATATCACGTAGTTTCGTTCTTAGATAAGCCAAATATCATTAAGTGCTCTGCTAGCTTGATGGCAAGCCAGCAGAGCACTTTTGATTTCTAATTTCCCGCTGAACGGTAAGAGCACAAAATTTTTTACTGGAACACAAAATTAGCACACAAAAAGCCCATAAATGTGGACTACTTTGATTTCGTGATATCGAAAAAATAGCCAATACTCGTATGTGCCGGTAGCTTGGGTCTTGTAGGGGTGGTTTTGAGAGAAATTTGCGTTTAAGCGGTTTGGCTCTTGGATATTCATAGAGCACATAAAAAGCACATAAATGTGGACTACTTTGATTTTGCGATATCGAAAAAATAACCATTACTCCCATTGGCGGGAAGCTTGGGTCTCGTAGGCGTGGTTTTCGGAGAAATTTTCGTTTTAGAGGTTTGGCTCTTAGATACTCGTAGAGCACATAAAAAGCACATAAATGTGGACTACTTTGATCTAGCGATATCGAAAAAATAACCAGTACTCGTATTGGCGGGTAGCTTGGGTCTTGTAGGGGTGGTTTTGGGAGAAGTTTGCGTTTTAGCGGTTTGGCTCTTGGATATTCATAGAGCACATAAAAAGCACATAAATGTGGACTTCTTTGATTTTGCGATATCGAAAAAATAACCATTACTCCTATTGGCGGGTAATTTGGGTCTTGGGGGGTGGTTTTGGGAGAAATTTTCGTTTTAGCGGTTTGACTCTTGGATATTCATAGAGCACATAAAAAGCACATAAATGTGGACTACTTTGATTTTGCGATATCGAAAAAATAACCATTACTCCCATTGGCGGGTAGCTTGGGTCTCGTAGGGGTGGTTTTCGGAGAAATTTTCGTTTTAGAAGTTTGGCTCTTAGATACTCGTAGAGCACATAAAAAGCACATAAATGTGGACTACTTTGATCTAGCGATATCGAAAAAATAACCAGTACTCGTATTGGCGGGTAGCTTGGGTCTTGTAGGGGTGGTTTTGGGAGAAATTTGCGTTTTAGCGGTTTGGCTCTTGGATATTCATAGAGGACATAAAAAGCACATAAATGTGGACTTCTTTGATTTTGCGACGTCGAAAAAATAACCATTACTCCTATTGGCGGGTAATTTGGGTCTTGTGGGGGTGGTTTTGGGAGAAATTTGCGTTTTAGCGGTTTGGCTCTTGAATATTCATAGAGCACATAAATATTATGTATTTTCATGTCGGTATATCCAAAAAATGGTAAATTCTCTTATTTGGGGGTTTTTTAAGGGTCTAAATCGAGCGAAAAAAAAATAGGGGTTTGGCTGTTCGATATTCGCAAAGCACATAAAAAGCACATAAATATCACGTAGTTTCGTTCTTAGATAAGCCAAATATCATTAAGTGCTCTGCTAGCTTGATGGCAAGCCAGCAGAGCACTTTTGATTTCTAATTTCCCGCTAAACGGTAAGAGCACAAACATTTTTAATGGAGCACAAAATTAGTACACAAAACGCACATAAATGTGGACTACTTTGACTTCGCGATATCGAAAAAATAGCCAATTCTCGTATTTGCCGGTAGCTTGGGTCTTGTAGGGGTGGTTTTGAGAGAAATTTGCGTTTAAGCGGTTTGGCTCTTGGATATTCATAGAGCACATAAAAAGCACATAAATGTGGACTACTTTGATTTTGCGATATCGAAAAAATAACCATTACTCCTATTGGCGGGTAGCTTGGGTCTCGTAGGGGTGGTTTTCGGAGAAATTTTCGTTTTAGAGGTTTGGCTCTTAGATACTCGTAGAGCACATAAAAAGCACATAAATGTGGACTACTTTGATCTAGCGATATCGAAAAAATAACCATTACTCCCATTGGCGGGTAGCTTGGGTCTCGTAGAGGTGGTTTTCGGAGAAATTTTCGTTTTAGAAGTTTGGCTCTTAGATACTCGTAGAACACATAAAAAGCACATAAATGTGGACTACTTTGATCTAGCGATATCGAAAAAATAACCAGTACTCGTATTGGCGGGTAGCTTGGGTCTTGTAGGGGTGGTTTTGGGAGAAATTTGCGTTTTAGCGGTTTGGCTCTTGGATATTCATAGAGCACATAAAAAGCACATAAATGTGGACTTCTTTGATTTTGCGATATCGAAAAAATAACCATTACTCCTATTGGCGGGTAATTTGGGTCTTGTGGGGGTGGTTTTGCGAGAAATTTGCGTTTTAGCGGTTTGGCTCTTGGATATTCATAGAGCACATAAAAAGCACATAAATGTGGACTACTTTGATCTAGCGATATCGAAAAAATAACCAGTACTCGTATTGGCGGGTAGCTTGGGTCTTGTAGGGGTGTTTTTGGGAGAAATTTGCGTTTTAGCGGTTTGGCTCTTGGATACTCATAGAGCACATAAAAAGCACATAAATGTGGACTTCTTTGATTTTGCGATATCGAAAAAATAACCATTACTCCCATTGGCGGGTAGCTTGGGTCTTGTAGGGGTGGTTTTCGGAGAAATTTTCTTTTTAGAGGTTTGGCTCTTAGATACTCGTAGAGCACATAAAAAGCACATAAATGTGGACTACTTTGATCTAGCGATATCGAAAAAATACCCAGTACTCGTATTGGCGGGTAGCTTGGGTCTTGTAGGGGTGGTTTTGGGAGAAATTTGCGTTTTAGCGGTTTGGCTCTTGGATACTCATAGAGCACATAAAAAGCACATAAATGTGGACTTCTTTGATTTTGCGATATCGAAAAAATAACCATTACTCCCATTGGCGGGTAGCTTGGGTCTTGTAGGGGTGGTTTTCGGAGAAATTTTCTTTTTAGAGGTTTGGCTCTTAGATACTCGTAGAGCACATAAAAAGCACATAAATGTGGACTACTTTGATCTAGCGATATCGAAAAAATAACCATTACTCCCATTGGCGGGTAGCTTGGGTCTCGGAGGGGTGGTTTTCGGAGAAATTTTCGTTTTAGAAGTTTGGCTCTTAGATACTCGTAGAGCACATAAAAAGCACATAAATGTGGACTACTTTGATCTAGCGATATCGAAAAAATACCCAGTACTCGTATTGGCGGGTAGCTTGGGTCTTGTAGGGGTGGTTTTGGGAGAAATTTGCGTTTTAGCGGTTTGGCTCTTGGATATTCATAGAGCACATAAAAAGCACATAAATGTGGACTTCTTTGATTTTGCGATATCGAAAAAATAACCATTACTCCTATTGGCGGGTAATTTGGGTCTTGTGGGGGTGGTTTTGTGAGAAATTTGCCTTTTAGCGGTTTGGCTCTTGGATATTCATAGAGCACATAAAAAGCACATAAATGTGGACTACTTTGATTTTGCGATATCGAAAAAATAACCATTACTCCCATTGGCGGGTAGCTTGGGTCTTGTATGGGTGGTTTTCGGAAAAATTTTCGTTTTAGAAGTTTGGCTCTTAGATACTCGTAGAGCACATAAAAAGCACATAAATGTGGACTACTTTGATCTAGCGATATCGAAAAAATAACCAGTACTCGTATTGGCGGGTAGCTTGGGTCTTGGAGGGGTGGTTTTGGGAGAAATTTGCGTTTTAGCGGTTTGGCTCTTGGATATTCATAGAGCACATAAAAAGCACATAAATGTGGACTTCTTTGATTTTGCGATATCGAAGAAATAACCATTACTCCTATTGGCGGGTAATTTGGGTCTTGTGGGGGTGGTTTTGGGAGAAATTTGCGTTTTAGCGGTTTGGCTCTTGAATATTCATAGAGCACATAAATATTATGTATTTTCATGTCGGTATATCCAAAAAATGGTAAATTCTCTTATTTGGGGGTTTTTTAAGGGTCTAAATCGGGCGAAAAAAAAATAGGGGTTTGGCTGTTCGATATTCGCAAAGCACATAAAAAGCACATAAATATCACGTAGTTTCGTTCTTAGATAAGCCAAATATCATTAAGTGCTCTGCTAGCTTGATGGCAAGCCAGCAGAGCACTTTTGATTTCTAATTTCCCGCTAAACGGTAAGAGCACAAACATTTTTAATGGAGCACAAAATTAGTACACAAAACGCACATAAATGTGGACTACTTTGATTTCGCGATATCGAAAAAATAGCCAATTCTCGTATTTGCCGGTAGCTTGGGTCTTGTAGGGGTGGTTTTGAGAGAAATTTGCGTTTAAGCGGTTTGGCTCTTGGATATTCATAGAGCACATAAAAAGCACATAAATGTGGACTACTTTGATTTTGCGATATCGAAAACATAACCATTACTCCCATTGGCGGGTAGCTTGGGTCTCGTAGGAGTGGTTTTCGGAGAAATTTTCGTTTTAGAGGTTTGGCTCTTAGATACTCGTAGAGCACATAAAAAGCACATAAATGTGGACTACTTTGATCTAGCGATATCGAAAAAATAACCAGTACTCGTATTGGCGGTTAATTTGGGTCTTGTGGGGGTGGTTTTGGAAGAAATTTGCGTTTTAGCGGTTTGGCTCTTGGATATTCATAGAGCACATAAAAAGCACATAAATGTGGACTACTTTGATTTGGCGATATCGAAAAAATAACCATTACTCCCATTGGCGGGTAGCTTGGGTCTCGTAGGGGTGGTTTTCGGAGAAATTTTCGTTTTAGAGGTTTGGCTCTTAGATACTCGTAGAGCACATAAATGTGGACTACTTTGATCTAGCGATATCGAAAAAATAACCATTACTCCCATTGGCGGGTAGCTTGGGTCTCGTCGGGGTGGTTTTCAGAGAAATTTTCGTTTTAGAAGTTTGGCTCTTAGATACTCGTAGAGCACATAAAAAGCACATAAATGTGTACTACTTTGATTTCGCGATATCGAAAAAATAGCCAATTCTCGTATTTGCCGGTAGCTTGGGTCTTGTAGGGGTGGTTTTGAGAGAAATTTGCGTTTAAGCGGTTTGGCTCTTGGATATTCATAGAGCACATAAAAAGTACATAAATGTGGACTCCTTTGATTTTGCGATATCGAAAAAATAACCATTACTCCTATTGGCGGGTAATTTGGGTCTTGTGGGAGTGGTTTTGGGAGAAATTTGCGTTTTAGCGGTTTGGCTCTTGGATATTCATAGAGCACATAAAAAGCACATAAATGTGGACTACTTTGATTTTGCGATATCGAAAAAATAACCATTACTCCCATTGGCAGGTAGCTTGGGTCTCGTAGGGGTGGTTTTCGGAGAAATTTTCGTTTTAGAGGTTTGGCTCTTAGATACTCGTAGAGCACATGAAAAGCACATAAATGTGGACTACTTTGATATAGCGATATCGAAAAAATAACCAGTACTCGCATTGGCGGGTAGCTTGGGTCTTGTAGGGGTGGTTTTGGGAGAAAGTTGCGTTTTAGCGGTTTGGCTCTTGGATATTCATAGAGCATATAAAAAGCACATAAATGTGGACTTCTTTGATTTTGCGATATCGAAAAAATAACCATTACTCCTATTGGCGGGTAATTTGGGTCTTGTGGGGGTGGTTTTCGGAGAAATTTGCGTTTTAGCGGTTTGGCTCTTGGATATTCATCGAGCACATAAAAAGCACATAAATGTGGACTACTTTGATTTTGCGATATCGAAAAAATAACCATTACTCGTATTGGCGGTTAATTTGGGTCTTGTGGGGGTGGTTTTGGGAGAAATTTGCGTTTTAGCGGTTTGGCTCTTGAATATTTGTAGAGCACATAAAAAGCACATAAATATAATGTATTTTCATGTCAGTATATCCAAAAAATGGTAAATTCCCTTATTTGGGGGTTTTTTAAGGGTCTAAATCGGGCGAAAAAAAAATAGGGGTTTGGCTGTTCGATATTCGCAAAGCACATAAAAAGCACATAAATATCACGTAGTTTCGTTCTTAGATAAGCCAAATATCGTTAAGTGCTCTGCTAGCTTGATGGCAAGCCAGCAGAGCACTTTTGATTTCTAATTTCCCGCTAAACGGTAAGAGCACAAAAATTTTAAATGGAGCACAAAACTAGCACATAAAAAGCACAAAATTTTGATATCAATTAAATCCATTTTCGGGAGATTGCTCTGCTAGCTTTATGGAGGTCATTTACACCTTATCTTTTAATTTCACAGTTATTCTTCGTCAATACCTATGCCAATCCTACCAAAAAGAATTTGAAACGCATAATTATTTTTTCTGATAATTCCCAATCCACCGATTTTCGGAACTCTGCCCCCTCAAATTCCACTATATCGTTTTCAGGATAAAAATTGACAATTTGGGGCAATTCACATCTCTTTTTTTGCCAATCGTGATGAATAACTCAATTTTATGGTATTGAAGTTTGCATCGTTGGAATGCAACCAAAGTCCTTTTTTATATTTTTATTTACTTATTCTTGTTATTGTACAAAATGTTCTTTTGCGAATTGAGATTTCAGGTCTCTCAATAAGCACCTCAACCCTTGACAGTCATCGGGGGTTGAATCAACCCTAGCCGTTTTTCGACCTGCGATACCTTCCAGAAATTTTGAAAGAATGGACGTTCTTTTAATATTAAAAATTACACGACTTGAAAATAATCGGCATGGTCTTACACGCAAGGGCTGAAAATGCATTGTAGTATTTTTATTTTATTTTCTTAAATTTTTCAATTATTTATCACTCTCCAAAGTGAGTGGGGCTGATTGCCCCAATGACTATTACGTCACAATCTGGAGGTGTGACTGACAAGTAATCCTTTGAAGTTAAAGGGTTAAAAAGTTGGGTTTTTTTCTAGCCAAAATCTGCCAAGAAAAATTCATGCAATTCAGAAGAAAATTGTTTCCATTGCTTCGCAACGATGCCCAGGTAGAAATTGTGTTTGGAATCTTATAGGATTCCCCTACTTCTCCCTACTCCCTGATAGGGATCCAACGGGACACCCCATTGGATCCCTATCAGGAAACGTCACGCTCGTACATTGGATTCCAAGAGGGACTCACCATCGGGATCCAAAAGGGATTCCCATCGGGATCCAGTAGGGATTCCTATCAGGATTCCATAGGGATTCCATAGGGATTCCCTATTAGGATCCAATAGGGATTTCCCATCGGAATCCAATGTAAGAATCTTAAAGCTTCCCCACAGTATTGAACGGAATCCGATACGATGCTTGATCGATCATATCACATTCTGTAAGCCCAAAATGCTACAAAAAATAAAAGCATCGATACACTAAAGAGATCAATTTATTGTTTACAAAGGAGTACATAGCGAATACCAAAATATACTTATTTTGTTTTTTTTTTTAATTGTTTACCCATACTGAATATTTATAGTGCTTTGTATAGTATTCTTCGAATACTTATATCTTATATCTATATCTTCGAGTACTTTTTATACTTTATGAACTTTTTAAAAATACTTTAAATACTTCTTATGCTGTAACGTAGTTTTTATACACTTTTTATACTATTATTAAGCAAAAATACTTGTGCAGTTATGGGCGGGATATTCTTTGAATACTTTTCATATTATATAAAATTTAAACACTTTAATAAGGTTGATGCTTGCATCATTGGAATGTAACAAACATTAATGCGTGTTTGGAGTAAATAAATTTTACGATCGCGATTGCGCAGTAACTCGATCGTCGCGCGCTTTTCAACGACGACACGAATATATATGTACCCTGCGCCGCTTATGTTCTATCGCCCGACGTCTTTCTTTTGTCGGAAGCGATTTTCTGAATCCTTACTGGATCCCGATAGGGAATTCCTATTGGCTCCCGACACGGAATCCCTGTTAGATCCCGATGGGGAATCCCTATTGGATCCCGATGAAAAATCCACCGGGTCGGGTGGAAATTGATGTTACGGGCTACAAACTTGAGCAAATGTGTAATAGATATCATGTTTATAAAAATATGATTTCATACTTACATTTAATTTTCTTTTAAAACCTCATTTAAGCCGCTCTAAAAAAACTCCACACCCACAGCGATAAACCGCAGACGCAATCGTAACCCGATTGCCGTCACGTCCAAAACAAATTTTTATGCGCACAAGTATTAAAAATTCAAAAAGTGTGCATATTATAATTTATAACAAGCTTTTTTATTCGTATAAAAATACTAGCCCATAACAAACTATAAATATACAATATGGGTAAGCACTAAAGTAAAGAAGTTACTAAAGAATATAATTATATATTGTATTATTCGATATCCTAACAAATTCCTAGAAACACGTTGGTGCATCTTGAAACTCCTAAGCAAATCTGTGCACGGGACCATCAAAGGATAATTTTTTACAGAGCGTCGCGAAATCCTATTTTATATAATTTCTAGTAAAAAATTCTCAAACCACGTTAATCTGGAAACAGCCCAGGATCCATTTGGATTCCAATGTGGTCTCCCTACCTGGGGTGTCCATATCAAATCCCCATAAGGATCTGGTAGAACCTGGGGAATCCCCAACAAATCTATTTGGATTCCAGTGTGGACTCCTTACTTGGGGCGTCCCTATCAAATCCCCATAGGGATCTGGTAGGATCTGGGGAGTCCCCAAAAAATTTCTGCATGGGTGCAAGATTCAATCTCATTCCAAATTTCCATGTTCATTTTTCACAAAAGCGATGTCAAATTTGTGAAAACTCTGAAGTTGAAGTTCTCATTGGACGGTGTTGAAGTTTGCATCGATGCAACGGACATTCTTCTCGATTTTTTCATTTCTTTATTTTGATTATGATCTAAAATCTTTTTTTTTTTGAAACTTTTATACATTTTTAATGAGAACTTTCAAAAATGGTTCCTTACCTTCAATACGCCAGAAAAAAAATCGGGGATAGGAGAAAAAAAATGTTTCGATGCATCCCAACGATGCAAACTTCAATACCATCTCATTAGACGTGACGATATGTATGGGAAAATGAAACAGCGCATCCTTCAGTGTTCATCGGACGAAATGCCCGACCCTCCTTATCGAGACGAAGAGGGAAGGAACCTAAAGAGACTCGTTCGCGTTTCATCCGACGACAATTACCTCCCGATGCGAGGAAATGATGATGAACGAGGAAAGAAGCACGCGCCTCTACTTCGTTTGCCGCTTTTACACCGATCGCTGTGTGCACGTGTATGATCGATTTTTTTTATGTACAATTGTTGGGCTTAACGTACCATCAACGATTTAAGAGAAATGCCGTCGTTACCGAGGTCATTATCGCTACGTATATTTTGCCCATATATGTACAGAGGCCACCTCGTTGAAGTTTCTCTCTCTCTTTCTCTCTCTCAAAATGCAGACCTGCAGTTCTCCATTGCGAAGTCCATGCACTTTTGCGAGCTTGTACGAGTTCCTTGAAATATTTAATTTCATTGCCCCCCTCCCCTCTTTGTTTGTTTTTCTTACTATGCGATTTTTCGCTCTTTTTCTTTCTTCGGATTCGTAATTTATTTACGAGTAGGCTTTTTCTCACGTAAAAAAATGTAAACAAAAAATATATCGCATTGAAGTTGGAGCGCAACGATTTAATTTTCCATTTCTCTATTTTTTTATTACTTACTTCTCAAAACTTTTGTTGCAAATCGAGATCGAAATCTCTATTGAGTATGTGTCTAAACGTTGGAGTAATTTTCATAGCCTGAATTGACAAATATATGTCGGTAATAAAAAAAATCGTTTCCGTTACATTTCAACGATGCAAACTTCAATGTCATTAAAATATAAACTTTGCATTTGCACTTACGATTCCGTACCAGTACTTCGGAATTTCAAATTTAAAAATATATCCAGGGAACAATAATGCCCTATTAACGAGAGGTTCGAAAAAAAATGCTATTGAAGTATGCATCGTTGAAACGCAACGAAAGTTTCGTAGCCCATTTTTTTTTTGGCTCATTTATCCCTCAAAATTCACTGCAACGTTTTTCAGGATTTTTTATTAAACATCCTCACCTAAATATGTGAGAAAAAATGTTTGATGATGAAAATGAGAAAACAAAAAAAACGAAGAATTTTCGTTGTATTCCAACGATGCTAACTTAAGTTAAAAAAGGGAAAGATTTCTCTTCGCTCTGTTGGATCGCTCTTTTGTTCGAATTGTCTTTTTTTCTTCTTATTTTTTTCCTTTGAGGTTGAAGTTTGCTTCGTTGGAATGCAGCATCATTTCAATTCCACGACGTTGAAGTTTGCATCGTTGGAATGCAACATCATTTCAATTCCACGACGTTGGAGTTCGCATCGTTGGAATGCAACGAATGTTCCTTTTTTTATTTCATCATTTTTTTCGTCAACCAACATCTTTTCTTACAAATTTAAACTGTAAATCTCTGATAAGAATTTTGAAAAACGTTGGAGTGATTTTCGCAGCCCAAATGTGGCCGAAAAGATTGGATTACGAAACTTACGTTGCGTTTCAACGGTGCAAACTTCAATATGATTTCATTCCTCATTTTTATTACTATCGAAAACCATATTTTGTAGATTTAGGTTGTAGATTGCTGAATGATGATCTCAAAAAATGATCATATCACGTGATCCTCGAGGCTTAAATCTGAAATAAAAAAAGATATCCTTGCATGCCAACGATGCTAACTTCAACTCCGGTATTTCCCAAATGAAAACGTTCACAGGACCGCGAGCAGAAAAATCGTGAGCGATCAAATAATTGAACTGAACGCACATAAAAACAATCCCGTAAGATTATAAATATCGAATGCATTAATCATATTGTTGTGTGTTGGGTAAGAGGGGCTCGCCGCGTCGTTGCTTGTAATGTTTGGAAAAAGAACGTCGGTGAAAAAGAAAAAGAAATTTATAAAAACGCGAAGAAGGGAAGGGAAAAGAGAAGAGAAACGCCGCGTGTCGCGACAATCGGTCGGGTTCCCGCAAACCGAGATAAATCTTGTGACGACAGGGCCCAGAAGCGTGGATAAAGGGATACGAAATATATATATATATATATATATATATATATATATATATATATATCGGGTGACCTATTTTAGCTGATCCAAACAAATATCTCGAAAAATAAGGAACACGTGAAAAAAGTAAAGCACAAAAGCTACGACGTAGAAGTTCGCATCGTTGGAAAGCAACAAAAATTAATTCTTTTTAATTGCTCATTTTTTTGGCCGTTTTCGGCTGTGGAAATCGCTCAAAAATGTTTCCACGTATTTTTATTGGAAATTCTCGCCCTCAATTAGCAAAAAAACGACTTCGGATAATGATCAAAATGAATAAATAACAAATAAAGAGAAGAAAATATCGTTGCTATATAATAAAAAATAATAAATATAAAAAATATTTGGCCTACAAAATTTCCGCAATCATTTTTGATATTCGTATTTAACAATCTACTATTTAAATCCACAAAAAGATCTATAATAATAAATGTAAGAAAATAAAAAGGTGAAAAAGAACTTTCGTTGCGTTCCAACGATGCCAACTTTATCAAAAGTTGCAGGTTTTTTGCGGCGGGTACACAAAAGGGTGACGTCAATAGATTTTGAGGTGGCTCTTTTTACCGTCATTTCTGTTAATGAGGTTCAACCTCGGCTTTGCTTTTTAACATGAAGATTTTTGTTTCGCCTTACTCATTATTTCACGTTAAAAAAAAACTTTTGCGCCTTTTTGACTTTGAACGACTTTGACCCGTAATGATTTTTATGCGGCTTGAGGTGCTCCACAAGATGGTCAAAAAAAATGTACCATTCCATTTAAAAAAGTGGAGTTGACCTTCACTGTGCGTCAGCGCCTCCACCGAAATAAAAGAAATTGGTCGTATTTGATGGCCCTCTTCACACCGTACAACTTTCGTCTGGAACATTTTTTTGCGACGTCGATAATTACCGAGTTATGTCGGGTGGCAGAGATAAGAGGGACACCCTGTGTGTGTGTATATATATATATATATATATATATATATATATATATATATACACACACACACACACATATATATATATATGAGGTATTCCACGTGAATCCGGTGGACTTTTTCCCTGACCCCCGGCAATTCGATTTTTTAAAATCTGATTCCATTGATCCTAAAAGACACCCTGATTTTTTTTTACATGTTTCGAAACGACCTTAGTAAAAAAAAAAATTCTCCGAAAAAAACGCCCTGATTTAAAAATCTGAAAAAAATCCCAAAAATGCGTGATTATATGTAAAAATGTTCAAGCTATCAACCGCAGTGAAAGTATGATTTTTTCCGTGCTTTCTGAGCGATTAACGTTAAAAAAAATCCGAAAAACTGACCGCTAAGTGTTCAAGGTCCATGATTGGGATTTGGTTATTCAAAAATGGTTAAAAAAATGCATTGTGGGTATCAAAATATTTAAGTATCCGCCCGAAATAAGCGGTTCTTGATTTTTGTCGGATTTTTTTTAACGTTAATCGCTCAGAAAGCACATAAAAAATCACACTTCCACTGCGGGTGATAGCATGAACATTTTTACATATAATCACGCATTTTTGGGAATTTTTTCAGATTTTAAAATCGAGGTTTTTTTTCGGAGAAATTTTTTTTTTACTAAGGGTTGTTTAGAAAAAAGTAAAAAAAATCAGGATGTCTTTTAGAATCAATGGAATCAGATTAAAAAAATTAATCGAATTGGCGATGGTCAGGGAAAAAGTCCACCGGATTCACGTGGAATACCGCATATATATATATATATAAACTTATGAGTCAGAAATTCGCTGCACTGTAAGTTGTGTCGGGCATTAAGTATTAAGAATGACGAGAGTGTGTTGCCCGGACCCGGAGACCAACGCGAATATACCATACGAGCGAAAGTCTCTCCCTCGAGATTTCATCTCGTTTTTTTCGGCATTCGTCATGGTTTCGTGCCGGTACCGGGTACAACGAGGACTTTTTGGGCTTTATCTCCCGATGGACCGTCAGTCGCGTGTGGGTGAGCGGGTACAAAAACGACACGCACACTCTTCTCGGCGAATCTTCAAGCGCGAATTTACCGACAAAACGTTTTATGCTCTCTTTCTATATACATATGTATACATGTATATGATACACCCACTACGACACTAAACTGTAAGTACTTAAACTTCCATAAGAGATCTACCAACATACATATACCGCAGCACGAAAAAAAAAAACATCTTCGTGGCCGCCGCGCATGAAATATGGATTATTTTTGACAATAAATATTCCGAAGTATTCGGTACTCTCGTACGATCTAAGCCCACCGAGGCAAAAGAAAGTATATTCACGTGATATATCCAGGCATACGCGGATCATCGTTGACCTTTTTGCTACCAGTGCGTACATCATAGATCTTGTTTTTTTTTTCATACTTTTATTTTTTGCCACTAGTAAGAACTTTGGGGCCTTCGATTTAGTCGAAATTCGTGTAATTTGGTGGAGCAATAAGAACTTTTATATACTTTTTTGTTTGTATCGGAGAAAAAAACGGGTTTGGAGGGTGGCAGAAGCCCTTAAAGAGGAGGACGTCAAGGGCTTGCACTTTATGACGTTGAAGTTTGCATCGTTGGAATGCAACGATTTTTTTGTTGTTTTTTCTTCATTTTTATTATTATTGAAAACATTTTTTTTGCAACTTAAGCTCGTAAGTCTGTAATAAAAATAAGTGAGAACGTTTCAATGATTTTCTAGCCTACTTCGGCCAAAAACAAATTTTATTTTATGCACTTTATGACGCTGAAGTTTGCATCGTTGGAATGCAACGATTTTTTTGTTGTTATTTCTTCATTTTTATTATTATTGAAAACTTTTTTTTGCAACTTAAGCTCGTAAGTCTGTAATAAAAATAAGTGAAAACGTTCCAATGATTTTCTAGCCTACATCGGCCAAAAACAAATTTTCTCCATGAAAAAGAATTAACTTTCGTTGCATTCCAACAATGCAAACAATCATTTGCACTTTCGTACACAAGTTCACCAATTTCAGTGAAACAGAAATGAAAATTCTTTTGATGCGAAACAACCGGACATCCACTATGGGTACGTTGAAAGAAACAAAACTTAAGGGATGAACCACGTCGAAAGGGGTGGATTAAATTCAGTGAATAGTTTAACACTTTGGAGAGGGAATAAAATTAAACATTACCTGTTTTTGCATTTTTGATGGATAGTGAACTTAAGGGGGTTGACCGCATTCTATCCACCATCTTTGACGATTTTTAATTAAATGTTTTTAGATTCGAGGGAAATCAACGGTGGATTCGTATTCGGGAACTAAAAACGCATGTATATAGAATTATCAAGAAGATATTCAAAGTCCACATTTTTTTCCCATCTCTGCCAATAATAAGTGGGAACACTGAATCGTCCATCATTTTCTTTCTGCTCCGATTTGGAACTACAGTCTGTGCTCATTCCATTCGTTATCATTTTTCCTTTAAAATGCCGTTTGATTCATGAAGTTCAGATCATTTTTCGATTTTTGACAGAATTTCAAAGACGGAGCATCGATTTTCACAAATTTATCCAAACCTACCCCTTTGCCTCTTTTTCGAGTTTCAAGCGGACTTTCGGTGTTTATGGACTTTCGGTGCTAACGGCGGTTTGAAATTTGGGGCTTTTGATGATTTTAGAAAAGTGGCCAAAAGTGTCGAAAAAAAAGTGTTGACTTTGAAATAATTTCAAGGGTTTATCTAATGAGAAATTTTACGCTGATTACGAATGTCACTGACTTTTTGGCGAAAGCTTAAAGCTACCTCGGGTAAACCCTAAAAAATATGGAAACCCCAAAAGTGTGGAAAAAGTCTATGAGGCCCCGTCACAAAAATCGTCATGTCTCCCTCAATTTTTGGCATTTGAACAAACATTTTTTTGGAAATTAAAATTAAGACTAGGATATAAAACCATGCAATAAACAAACAATCGGATTTTTTGAAATTCCAAGCTCATGCAGACCCCTTAAGTCATGCGTGAGATCAGGTAGCTGTGTGTCCCAAACGAGATACATAATCTTTTATCCCTCACTTTCTCTCTGTCTATCTCTCTCTTGCACTTTCTCTCTCCTTCCATCCCCCCTCTCTCTCTCTCTCTTTCTTTCTCTCGTGTACTCGTTTTACCTGACATTGACGTCATTGCGATCGGGAAAATAACCGACTCGACGTCAACCTGGCTCTCTTGCTCTCTCCCTCTACCTCTTACTCTCCCTCTGTTTCTCGCGTAATAATAAATATAAAAAATAAAACATTATAGAAAAAAAAATCATTCCTCTAATTGCTCGCCGATAATTACTCGCTCTCGTGACTTAACGCGCCGATTATCGAACGAGGCCAAAGTTGTCCATACGGAAATCATCTGTGCGTAATTTTGCTCATCAGGCGTGCACAAAGAAACTATAAAAATGGCAGCTTTGCCACGTGTATCTGTGTCATTGTAGTTGCTCAGGTGGTGTTCTTTTTTTCATTTTGTAAACTCGGCTTTTATTGTTTCGTGACAGGCTTATTGTTGCTGCACAAAAAATAGAGTGGAAGAGAGGCAGGGTAATAAAGAGAAAGAGAGAGGGAGAGGGAGAGAGAGAGAGAGAGAGAGAGAGAGAGAGAGAGAGAGAGAGAGAGAGAGAAGGAAAGAAAGAGATGGGCGTATAGAGAAAAGTAAGGAAAAGATTATGCAAGATACTTTTTGGAGTGATGGGAGATGCCAAAATGAGATGAAAGAGGTGTGCATAATCCTGATACAATGTACCATCAGTACGCTCCCGTGCAGAAGTTTCCGCAGGGATTCAATTGGATTCCCATACTTGTCCCCACTTCCTGATAGTGATCCAATGCATTGGCCATCGCATTGGACTCCTATACTGAAACGTCACCCTCGTACATTGGATTCTCAACGGGATTCTTCATTGGAATCCAATTTGAATCCTAAAGGATTCCCACATTATCGAACAGAATCCTAATCGATTCTTGATCGATCCCAACGCATTCTGTACGTCGAATTTTCTAAACAAAATATGTAGATATACAAAACGAGTGGGTCTTAAGGAGGGTGGAGCGTTAGTCACAATCCAAGGTTAAATTTAATTTAAAAAGAATACATGTTATTATTTACATTATACTGAGCCTTTACAAATTTTTTGAACTTTTTTCACCACCAAACAACAGAGATAAAAAATAGTTTAATGTATTCTTTTCACACTAAAGGTTATGTAATTTTTATTGTTATTTAGCACCAAGATAAATCATTTCTAATAACGGATTAACGAAAACCGAACCTTTGTGAACATTTAGAAGAAAAAAAATCCTCATCTTGCCCATCGTAAACCATGGGCCAATAATCTCGTGACGTAAATATGAATATATTTAATTACGAATTACTCAAAATTTCATTGTGAATTGTATAAAACATTCGTTGTCGTAGTTTTTTCATAATAATCATCGATAATGTTATGCTTGTTCAAGTTGGTAGTAACACAAAAGCTTTTCTACTTTACGTAATAAAAATGTTAAAGTGCATAATTTTGTCCTTTAATTATATATTTTGAAAAAATTAGCATTTATAGAATAAATCTGTACCTCGTATGCATTTTTTTGAGGTTCATTGAAAAAAAAATGAATAAACCGTCATTTGACTCAACTGAATCGCTCCAACCTCCTTAAAAAAGCTCATCTTGAGCTACTACTACCGGATTGACTAGTCATCAGAAAATCTATAAATTAACAAATCTGAAAAACGCAAAGTCAATGTCTTCGGGTGTAATAATAAACATGATACAGAAAATAATTATTTGAGCAGTGCATGTGATAACTGTTTGTATTGTAGTTTGTTAAGTGAAGTAAAATCGCAATCAGATTTGACTTGAGTTGTCACAGGCCGCCACTTCATAATTCTTGCAATATCCGTGGCAACGCTGTATTCAGGTGCTTTCGATACATGTCAAGCATGTGTTTGTTTACCGTATGTGTAATCGTGTGTTGTAGTGTATGTGTAATGTGCATATTGTGACAAGAGAGATGGCAGACGCGGCTAGCGAAGGCAAAAATGAGTCGATTGAATCGATGATATCTGCTCGAAATGTCCCGTAACCTATATTTTTTATGCAACATAAGTGACCGCGACAGTTTTCTTGTTATTCGTCGCTTTTCGCATAGCTCTGATCTAACCGGGAACTATTATTATTTCCGTTCCAAAGTTCGATCCGCACGGATTTCCTATGTGGTGCGGGGTAAATGCATTAATTTCGTAAATTAATTACTATTGTATTTAGCCGGTAAGGCCTGCAGAGTTTTCGCGGACGTCATTTTTTATGTCTCTACTACAGCATACAAAATATCAATTTTTTTTTCTAATGAGGAAGTTCGTGCACGTACTACCTTAAAAAAGTATAAATCGCTTAAAAAGGTATATCACAAAAATCTATTTGAATCAGAGTTGGGCGTAATTCCATTTATAAATACGAACACGAATTTATTCACATCGTGATTTTCATGTAAATATAAATACAAATTTATTCATACTTCACTTATTGTAGATACGAATACAAATAACTTCACATAAAAAATTGTGAATATTCACAAAAAATGTGAATATTTACACAAAGTCCTGTGAATTAAAAAAAATCACATCAAAATCTGCGAATGCAAATGTATTCACAAAAAAATGTAAATAGGAAAAAAATCACAAAGTAAGTTGTGAATTTTTTCATATTTAAGACAGATTAAAGTCGAATTCATAATGGTTAGGTGAAAATTTACACCCAAAGTGAGTTGTTACTTGTTTGGATTCAACACAATGTTTTCTCTCAAAATACGCAAGGACTCACTTGTGGTGTAAATTTTAATATAATTGTCGTGAATTCGATTGTAATTTTCTTTAACTTGAGAAAATTCACAACTCATTTTGTGAATTTTTTCATATTTATAATGTAATATTTGAAACTCACAACTCTTTTCGCAAAAATTTCTTTGCCTCGACGCAATGTTTTCTCTCAAAATACGTAAGAACTCACTTTTGGTGTAAATTTTAATCTAATCATTGTGAATTTGATTTTAAACTGTCTTATGTTCGATAAAAAATCACAACTTATTTTGCGAAATGTTTTGTATTTACAATTTTTTGTGAATACATTTGCATTCACAGATTTTGATGTGAATTTTTTTTTTGATTCACAGGATTTTTTGTAAATATTCACAATTTTTGCTATGAATTTATTTGTATGTTCAGAATATTTGTGAGTACAATTGTATTTGTATGCATGCATGTGAATACAAATAAGTGAAGTATGAATAAATTTGGATTTATATTCACGTGAAAATCACGATGTCAATGAATTCGTATTCGTATTTATAAATAGAATTACGCCCAACTCTGATTTGAATCACATCACTGAAAATCCACTGTGATTATCGTTTGTTATTTATTTTACCGCACTTTGACATATGTCAAAGTGCAGATTATGTTGCAACACGCCGAGTCTTTTCTCGTGACTTTTCACATATTTTCGATTCGAACGTGGTGAGAATTCGCAAACGACGTTCATCGGGGAGCAGTGCAGAATCCAAGTGGATCCCAATGCGGACATGTGCGGAGGAGATTTGAGTGCATCTTGGGACTCCCCAATAAATTTGTGCACGGGATCGCGAAAGTATATTTTTTTGGGCGATTCAATGAACTCCCGTTGAAAATTTCAATTAAAAAATTTTCAAACGATGTCAATCAGGAATAGCGCAAAATCCACTCGGATTCCAATATGGACTTTTTACGAGCGGTATCCTTATCAAACCCTATAGAGATGGGGCAGGATCTGCAGCTCCGTAACAAATTTCATCACGGGTACATCTATATACGTGTATGTGTGTATGTCAAATGTAGACTCGATCGAAGTGAAAGTCATTATATATATATATATATATATATATATATATATATATATATATATATATATATATATATATACATACATACACACACAACCGTCCGCAGCAGACGCGCGATCAGTGTGCGGTTCCGGCGATCTCCCATATGACGCAACATTAGCCTGGGTCAATATTTGGATGGGTGACTGTTTGATCGTAGCAAACTATCTGGTCATCGCGAATTTTCTAGTCCCGTCGTTGGCGACTTGCCATTATTAGAGTCAGGCAAACGATTTTCGTCCAAAAAGGTCACCTGGGCAAAAAGTCTCGCTTAGACCGGGTTGTCAGATCAATTTGATGAGATAATTAAAATTTCATTTCAAATCACATTTTTCTGCGTGTGATTTTCGGTGTGTCTTATCGCGAGAAGAACTTGGACCGAGTGCCCTCCTTTATTCTTCACCTATATATATATATATATATATATATATATATATATATATATATATATATATATATATATATATATATATAGGTTATTTATGTATTTGTTTATTTACTTATATATTGAAGTTAATAAATAAATGAAAACATAAATATACATATTAAAAAATAAAAATATATATATATATACATATATATAGAAAGAGAGATTGAGAAAACCGAGTTCCGTCCAACCGGTCAAGCACTCAACACGAATGCCACTTATGCACACTTAGCTCCTCTCTGTCCTTTTCTTTCTCTGTACCTCTTTCGTTACGGGTCGGACGGATAAAAGATACATGGATGCTTTGGGGCCCCACAATCCATACACATATATGTTAACCCACTCAGGCACATACGATTGAAACTTCTCCCTCTCTCTCTCTCTCTCTGTCTGTCTCTCTGCCGATCTCTCGAAACTCGTCACAATGTTACCGTGGTCTATTTTTAAGACGGTGTATGCCCGGCTCTATATATACTCGGGGGAATACCCGCTCAACTCTCGAATCAATTGAAAGGCTCCAGAGTGGTTCGATGAGCATTGATACAGGGCGCGAGATATCCCTTGAGCAATCTCATGTATATATATGTATATGTACTCATGCGCGTGCTACTTTCTTCGTAGACTCGTAGCGTTTCGCGGTATTGCTCGTTTAATTAATAATGTCATTGATTAATAGTATAATATAATGACACACACACACACACACACACACACACACACACACACACACACACACACACACACACACACAATTTATTATACAAAATAAATATATGTATTATCTCTTAAAATGGTCAATATACAGGGTATCCCATTTATAATCAGACATCGAAATAACTTGTTTCGCTATACCCTAATAAGGGCGGATTTAAAATATTCACAAAAACGGTCAGCAATGGAAAAAATAAAAACATACATTTATAGAATATGAATATATATTTTATATGAATTTATATATAATATGTGTAAACTAAAATAAATCAAATACAAAATATGAAAATTTAGAAAATCAAAAAGTTAAACGAAATGAAAATGATTTTTTTTCCAGTTCGTTGTAATCCAACGATGCCAACTCCAGACCCATTAGTGCGTACAGAAAAACGATTGATGACGAAAACATTATAAAGTATCAATAAATTAAAAATAATATATACAAAATTGAATAAATTTTACAAAAACTCTCCCCGAAATTCAACGATGCAAACGTCAGACCCATTAGTACTTATGAATATCCATATACGTGTATGCATGAATGTACACGTGTCCGTCCCACGTTATTCAACAGTAAGCCGACACAAAATATCATAAAATCCTTCGATCCTTATTCTTCCTCTGTAAAATCGTTCTCAAGCGAATTCATTTCACGATCTAAACGAAATTCCATGTCTTCGAATTTTTTCCTGTTGCTTTTTTTTCAGTTATTTTGTATAGTTCCCTCCCGCCTCGGGGGAATCTATACTCGCATAACGTTATATGTACAGTGTGCATGTACACCCGTATGTATCGGGTGGCACACGTGGGTATACGCATTACTCGGTCGGTGCTGCAGCATGCATGCACTATCCGCCGTAACGAGAGTCGCCAGAGATATTCTGCCCACACGTCTTTGCTGTTCCTCATTCCAACCGTGTGTCTTGCTTTTTTTACCGCTTTGCTTCGAGAATTCTCGTGAAGGTGTCTGCGCCTCCGAGGCTGTATGTACACCTATATATATATGTCAATATTGTGTTGGGATTGAAAGACACAGGGAGAGAGATTTTCCGCAATCAGTGAATTAATCACGGCTGCTCGTTTGCCCATAGGGCTATCGAGCGAAGAAAGGGATGCGATTTATATATATATATAGGGTGTTCTGTTATGAATGGATGATCCCGCAAATGGCGATAGGTCAGATCATATCCTACTACACTGAGAAAAAAAATTATTGATCCAATATCATTGGTGTTATTTAATGAAATTTCGTTGATTTAATTGTAAAATTGTTGGTGTAAATAATCGGTTTTATTCGTCCAAACAAAATGCTATTGACTTCAATAACATGATAAAATAAAAAGTTTTTCATTCAAAAGATATATTGTTAGCAGAGAACAATATATTATTGAAACCATTTAAAAAAATTATCGCGAACAAATTATACAATTTTGAATGCATTTTCTGCAACGAACAAAAAAGCGTTTCAATTCACGTGTTTCAATTCACGTTTTGCAACGAACAAAAAAGCGTTTCAAAAAGCGTGGATTCGAGTTCACAAGAAAAATTGAATTTCGCTCGTTGGATTCAGATAAAATTTCTATTGAGTAGATATGTTATTTTATCTTTTCCACCGTATCCGATGTTAATTTTTAAGTACATTATTCGTTACGATATTAATGTCTTATTTTGATTGAAAAATATTAAGGAAACGTCTGAATTGGTTAAAAAATTATGCGAAAATAAAATTGGTTTCTTGCGCATTTGGTTGAAAAAATGCAACCAAATCATGGCCAAGCGCCACCGAAATTATAGGTGTGAGGAAACCCGTAGTTCTCGGAGTAACCGCTAGAAGCCGCGTGCGCGCGCTCGTTTCTCGTAAGCGTAGCGTGAACCGAAATTTTACTTAAACGCCGGAGAAACTCTAAAGAGTATCGCTTCTTGGCCTGTGGCTAAGATCAAAGTGTAGTCTCTGTTCTTATCAGTTGAATATCTGATATTTCCTCCATGGATATTCCATTGGATATCTGATATTCTCTCCGCTATTATCGCGGATGATCATTCTAATGCTCACTTTTTATTTAAGATTTAAAACAAATTGAAAAACTTACGTCTCATGGCATATTCGTTTCGATGTAGTAAAGAAATAATTCTTTCCACTGATTATATTTTTGTACGAAACAAAAAACGTTGTAGCAACCGCTTAATTATTTCATCCATTGTATATAGAATGATTTCAATAGAATATAACTTTATTTGAAGGGTAAAGTAAATATTCAGACAACAGAAGAGATTTTCAAATAGAATAATATGTTATTTGAATCAATCACATTTTCCAATATTTTATAGTGTTCTAACAATCTCATACATCGGTGGCACTCCGCGATCAGATATTTGTTTGAATCAACTAACATATTTTTATTTATTAATTTGGTTTTTTTTCTCTGTGGAATTCTCGCTGGAATTTCAGTTCAGTAAAATTCCCACAGTTTTCGAGATTTTGAGCTTCAGGGGCGTAGCGTCGGGGAGCGGAGGGAGCATTCGCTCCAGGGCGCCGAGGTCTAGGGGGCGCCCCCGGGTTTGTGTATGTTTCTTTGAGCGCCCAAATGAGGGGGCGCTTGAAGAATTTTGCTCCGGGGCGCTGGAAGTGTAGCTATGCCACTGTTGAGCTTTATGTTATTTTACGAAAAAAAAATTATCTGCTTTTGGTTTTTCGCATGCCATTTCTACAAATGACATGAATCGACAATAACTAAGCAACTTTTTTTTAAGTAATTGGCACGATTTGCGTAGTACATTTTTTTTTACACCGCAGGCTGTCAAAGTCAGATGTTCGAATAGGTTTGTATGGAAATTCTGCATAAGATCTTTTTTCGTAAAGTTTCCTTAACATTCAAGGTTAAAATGAAGACGTTTCTAGATAAAGCAAATAACCAAGAGTATTTAAAAATGAAACGACGTCGTAAAAGTTATCATTTGTAGAAAAGCAGATGATTTTTATCTTGAAAACCATGGGACTTTTACTAAATAGAAATTTCTGCATACAGTAGGACATGATGTGACCTATCGACAGGTGCAGCGATTATCACACACGTTATTAATGAAATGATATATCTATAAAGAAATTTAATAACGAAAGTGTATAACGAATGTACAGAGCGAATGATGTTGAAGTTTGCTTCGTTGGAATACAACGAACATCATTCAAATGTTTTTACGTATTCTTATTAGAGATTTACGACGTCAATTTGGTGAAAAAAGCTTTGGATGCGCACAGAAATAAAACAATGGAAAATTAACAAAAAAAATCGTTGCATCCCAACGATGCAAACTTCAACGTCATCAGAGCGATTCAAGATGTCAAATGGCATGCTGTCATTGAACTCATTCAAATTTTACACGAATTAACGTCAACGTTGCACGTATCGAAAGAAGAAAAAAAAAATCATCTTCTGTACAAGAACGTTATGGCCCTTTATTTTAATGAGATCGAAGTTTGCATCCTTGAAATGCAACGAAACTTAATATTTCTAGATTCCTTTTATTTATTTCGGCAGATATTTTGCCTACAAAAATTCTTCAACCTCTGTTAAAGGTATTTATTTTGCGATCTACAATATACATTTTTTTAAATATTTTCCATAATAATAAAAATATGGGAATTGAAATGTGAGAAGGAACTTTCATTGCATTTTAACGATGCAAACTGACTGAAAACGAGATCATCGGTTGAAAACAATTGAATCGAAAATTGTTGGGGGTGGTGGGTGGTGTGTACCACGGGGGGGTTCCGAGTCGTCCTGTAGGCTGCGAAGCTCGTGGTATACGACGAGATTTATCGCCGAGAAATATTCGAGATGTTGGTCCATGCCATTTTTGTTCTTTTTCCTGCGAGTCTTCTCGTAGAAACGAATTATATATATATATATATATATATATGTGTGTGTGTGTGTGTGTGTGTGTGTGTGTGTGTGTGTGTGTGTGTGTGTGCACACACAGCCTGCACACAACTATATTTGGTAACGCGTGAAAATGTTTCAAGATATTCCAACAATTATGTCTCTCCGTTCTCTCTCGCCATAGCTCTTTCTTTTCCCTTTCTATACATCTATTCTCATCGACGAGTCGGTCCATATCTTATCTGCGCTCCGCGGGTATATCTGAGACAATGGACGATCGTACATCAAAGAATTCGACCGCGAACGCGAAGACCGAAGCAAATTTATTTAGAAAAACAAATGAGAATTATAACATTAGTGATATTGATGTCAAAAATTATAATAATGACGTTGAAGTTTGCATCGTTGGACTGCAACGATTTTTTGCTTATTTGTCATTTCGATTCATTATTTTTATGATCATCCAAACCCTTCTTGATTGCAAATTGAGGACGTAAATCTCTAATAAGAATACGCAAAAACGTTTGAGTGGTTTTCAGAACGAAAAAAAAATTGGAACGAATAACAATAATGTATAAGGTCCAACGATGCAAACTGCAACATCATTTATAATAATCGTACCTATAAGTAGCATGATGATGATCTTGATATAATGGTAATAGTAATTTATTATAGTAAGGTAATAGTAACTTGATATAGTGGTAATAGTAACAGAAACAATATTAGTAATATTATGGCAATAGTACAATAATAAACAAAATAATAGTAACGATAAGAAGATTAAAAGTTACCATGGGACGAAGCGTTACTTTTACAACGAATCCACGATGTTGAAGTTTCCATCATTGGAACGCAATGAGAATAAAGGGGCACCGCTAGTGTGACACTTTCAAAAAACCGATTTTTTAAATGCATTTTTCGATAGTCTTTACCTTCAAGTATACCTAACTACTATACTATCCCTTATACTTTTATCTATTTATAACAATGAAATCAATATTTTTATCTTTCAAAGCGTTTTTCTCAAAACGACATTTTTCAAATTTGCTGCAGTTCTAACACGAATACAAATCAACCGATCGACTTGAATCTTCTTTTAGCGTATTTAGTATTTGTTTCTTCGTACAGTGATCCTCCAGTTTTTTGATTGGATAAAAAATGTTATTTTGCCATGTAAAAATCCTTCAGATTTTTAAGCGTAATTTTGAACATTATTTTTCAAAACTTCGCCATTTTGTTGAACATTAATATTTTTTTCACAATCCGCGTCGATGTGCAGGCAATATCGTCTAGTTTACCGGACTTTGTTTTTTATTTCAGCCACTGAAGGCCGCAATCACTGCAGCAGTGAGAAAACTTTTTCTTTCTGGAGACTCGGGTGACGGCGCATAAGTCGCTGAAAATTAAATAATTTCATACAAAAAAATTAGTGTATATACGTAATTTATACACAAATATATCCTCAACATTTCAAAACATTCGATGCAATGCTCTTGTTTCAATAAATTCCCGAAAATCACCTCATTTTTGGGCAGTAACACTCGTGGTGTCCCTTGATATTTCCAAATTCCTTGTATTTCTTTCGGTAAATTTCGCCTGAAAAATCCGTCAACCATTTTCAAAGATATATAATACAAATCTATATTATTATATTATCTATAATATACATTATATAATAATTATTATATAATATTATTAGTAATATAATTATATATATATTAATATAATTATCAATAATTATTATACAATTATATTGCATTACAGATAATATAATATAATAATTATTACATTATCGATAATATAGATCTATAAAAATATCTATATCAATAAGAATATGAGAAATAAAATATAAAAACAGAACGTTTGTTGCGTTCCAACGATGCAAAATTAAACACCATGAAATTTCCATCGTTGAAACGAACGAAAAATAATTCTTATGAATGGTTCAATTTTTGTATGGCTCTGTAAAAATCACCCAAACGCTTTTACGCATTCTCGTTACAAATTTACGACCTTAAATTGCAAAACAAAGGAATCTTCGAATAACCATAATAGTAAAGAAACGAAAAATGAGAAAATAAATCACGTTCCAACGATGCAAACCTCAGCGTCATAAAAATGCATTATTATATGAATTTTGCAACCCGCACTCACCGACCCTCAATATTTTTTTCTCTGTCTCTACGTTCGATCGAGTGCGCCGGGATCGGTGAACCGAGGCCACACGATATATGCAACACGTGCATATATGTCGTTTGCAGCAGAGGCGATCACGGGGAAATCGCGGGTACGTTTCACGAGGCTAGCACCGCGACATGCCAACGCCTGCGAAACAATGACCGGCATTCGAGCGCCTCGTGCTGACATTTATTTAAATCGCGAATAGAGCGCAGAGGGAGAGAAACAAAGGAGGTGGAAAAAGTGCGGCTCGGTGAGAAGGGGGGGGGGGGTTGCCTCGAAGAAGTGCAAGTACGGTGCGGACTCCTGCATGCGACTGCAAAACGCGTAATCGCGCGTTCGCAGCAGCAAGTGCGTTGCTCTGCGCCGCGTCCGTTTCTTTCCGAGCTTTCCACCGTCAGCTGAAGGGAAGGAGAATTCGCGCGCACGCGATCGTGAAAGCCAAGCGAGAACGACCAAGAGAGGTTAAATATATCCGCGACCTGGCTTATTCACCGCTTCTCGTTCTCTTTCTCCTTTCTCTTTCGCGAAGCTCTTTTTCTCTCTGGCTTCTCTCTTCTATTTTGTTTCAATTTTATTTTTATTACGGTCAGTGGTTTTATTTTTATTCTTATTTTTATACTTTGTTCTTTTTCCTTATCCGTACCTTATTGCCTTAAGGTTTATACCGGGATATGTCATAAATCATCAATCAACCAATCAATCTCTGTCTGTCTGTCTCCCTCTCGCTCTCCTTATCTATACCTTTTGCCCTTTTGAGAGAGAGAGAGAGAGAGAGCTTTCTTTTTTCTTTTGCATTGCTTCCCTCCGGTACTCAATGTCCAGTGAATTTAACTTTCTATTTAAACTGCCTTTGAATTGAACACATTTTTTCTGTTTCTCGGATTTAGATTTTTTTTTTTCATTTTTAGAAAGTAATTTTTAGTATTGTTGGTAGTTGTAGTATTTTTTCGTAATTTTAGTATCCGTTGGTAATTGTTTAGAAGTTTTTGTAATTTTTACTAATTTCTTTGGTAATTGTTTAGTACTGTTAGTATTTTTAGTTTTTTTTTCTCGTAATTTTAGTCCCATTTACTTTCGCAACAGTAACGTGGAATGGTGTTCAGAATTTTTTTTTAGTAATTTATAATAGTTAGTACTTTCAGTTCTTTCCTCGTCATTTTTCTAAACTTGGGGTAATTTTTACTAATTTTTCAAGTGATTTTAGTATTCTTAGATAAATGTCTAGTAGTTTTTGTAATTTCTACTAATTTTTTGGTAATTGTCTAGTATTGTTAGTACTCTAATTTGGTTTCTCGTAATTTTAGGCATTTTTAGTAATTGTTTAGTAAGTTTAATAATTTTTACTATATTTTTTAGTAATTGTTTAGTATTGTAAGTACTTTCAGTTTTTTTTCTCGTAATTTTAGTGATTTTTATGCTCGCAACAGTAACGTTTAGTAATTGTTCAGAAGTTCTTTCCATTAGTACTAGAAGTAAGTATTAGAATAATTAGAAGTACCAACTACTAGAAGTAATTTCTAGTAGTTGGTACTTTTAGTTCTTTCCTCGTAATTGTTCTAAACTTTGCGCAATTTTAACTAATTTTTAAAACAATTTTTAGTACTGTTAGTACGTTTAGTATTTAAAAAATAAAGCTAGTAATTCTTGAAATACTTTTTAGTAACTTTTAGTAATTATTTACAAGTTTTCGCAATATTTTTAGAACGCAACTGTGAATCATTTTTTTGCAATCAATTTTTAGTCATGTTTCAGTAATTAATTTTTACTAATTAATCCTTTTTAACAGCATTTTTGTCGGTAGTTTTTATTGATCAATTTCCAATCGATTACTCAAAGTCCCTTTAGTTTCGTCTCACTCTAGTCACTTCACCTCTTCCATTTCACACAATTGGAGGCGCGTCGGGGCAAGAATAAAAATCGTTTGTGTTTGATCATCGTTCCGATAGGCTTGACGTTCTCTCTCCTTCATCCTTCTTTTTCTGTTTTCTTTGTGGCGCTTTAGGCGGAGTCAAAGACTCGAATAAACGTGACACTACTGGCATGCCCGCGTGCCGTGTACACTTGAGTTAGGAGTTTGGATTCGAGCACTGAATCATCGTTCATTTTCTCCGGAACCGTTTTCTCACTCGTCTCACTCATTTCGACCGAGATAATGCTCATTGTGTGCCGCGAGACGCGTCGCTCTACTCGCCTGTGCGCGCATGCATGCGGGTGTGTTCTTTTTTTTTTTCGTCGGCAATGCCATTCAAAAGTCGCCGTCTTTTAATTGACAATGAGATCGAGACGAGGAAACGAGCGACACGGCGCAATCGTAATAACTGTAGAGGCGAGCACTACTCGTTCGTTTCTTTTCCTTTTTTTCAGTCGATACAAGTCACTATGTGTGAACGTCCCCCTATTATGGCGAAACACAACACGCGGCTCCGCCGATAATAATATCCAAGACAAGTTTTTCGAATTTTTCTCAAAAACGGCTGGACCGAAGTACTTGAAATTTTTACTGTCGACGTACGACCACTCAAGCAAGGACCGAGAACTCGCGCTTTTTCGAAAAGATGCAAATTAATTTACAATTAATTACTTTTAATTGAAGGATATTGCTTTGTTTTTTTTTCATCTAAATTGATATTATTCTTGTTTTCATTAATTTGATTATAATCGTAATTGGTGTGATGTTTTTCTTTGAACAAATTATAATTGTTTTTATTATATTGTAAGGACTAACCAACGCATAATCGATCCAATCAATCAATCCGCGTATATTGGGTATAATATACAGGGTGTCCTAGAACTGAATGCGTACCCTGAAACGGGGGGTTGGGGGTGAAATTCCGAGCGGATTGATATAAGCATGTGTGGGTCTCAGATCAACCCCTGAATTATTATTAATTTTTAAAGGTGGGCCAATCAGGTGCGCCTGCCTTTAAAAATTCATAATAACTCAGGGGTTGATCTGAGACCCACACATGCTTATATCAATCGACTCGGCATTTCACCCCCAACCCCCCATTTTAGGGCACGCATTCAGTTCTGGGACACCCTATATATATATATATATATATATATATATATATATATATATATATATATATATATATATATATATATATATATATATATATATATATATATATATATATATGAAAATCACAGTGCATCTGAGTAACCACTTTTCGCATTTATATTTGCTCCAGCTATCATCTCGTACCCATTGTTCCACACAAGAGGGCTGAAAAACTATTACTGAAACTATATTCTTACGACCTTAATTGCTCCACCATCATCAGAACTTCACTTCGTGATAAATCGTGACATCATCGCGTTGTTGACTCGTTGAGTGCCGAAGCGGAGCATCAAACGGCGACGTTAAGTGCGACGCAAAAACATCGCCGGGCGATCTAATTTTTTTTCGAAAATGTACTCATCGTCGCGCGCTCATCCTTTACGATTCGTGATCGCATCTTCGTTAATTTGGTGCGAGGCGAAAAAGATTTAAAAACGAGTAGGTTCTCCGCCAGAAAATGACGCATTATTTATTTCTGATTTGTTATTCCGGTTTTTAAAAAATTATTATTATTAAATATTTTAATATTTATGATAATAATAATAATAATAATAATAATAATAATAAGATTCAACTTTGTAGTTATATTATTTGTTTGTCCGGCGAAAAATATATTTTCATATAGGGGAAAAATAATGTATTTTATTGTAGAGGGGAAAAAAAGTTACGTCGAATGTAATTCGATGTAATTTAATGAAAATTATTCCTCAATTAATATTTATCGAAATCTCTTTTGCGGGGACAAGTTTTTGCGAATGGGGAAGAAAAAATAAAAACGTGTGCTCGTTAACAGCGCAGACAGGTTGATATTTCCTTTCAATATCCCAAATCCCACGTGTATACAACGTTTGGTATACTTGCTCTTACGAATACGTGCTACGTGTAACACCGAAATAAAAAGAAGCCCTTTAGTCGAGTATACCTCCCGATGGGATATCGTGTGCGTGGCGTGCGCGCAGGGTCACGCGATTTACGATCCGACCTTTGGAAATAATCTTTCGGAGCGTTGCTGTACCGATGTTGCTTTGATACACACGCACACATACAAGCGCGCGCGTGCATATACAGATGTCGGGTGTAGTTCCGAAAAGCTCATACCTCTTTTTTCTCTGAAATTTCGTATACTTATGTATTTTGACTCTCTGAACACGGATATGATAATCAAAATTGGCGCAAATTTGATTTTCAAGGTCACAACCCGAAAAAACTGTATATTGCTCTTAGAGGAAAATGTTTCTTACAAAAGTTGTAGATAATAGAAAAATACACATTTTATGTTCTATACATTTTTTGTTTTAAACATTTTTTCTCGAGAAAAACGGGATAATACTAAATTTCATCAGGACCCATCTGCTGCACCGATCAGCACGAGGCCGTAAATCGTACGCTCGCGTTGCATACGATATTTTTTGCAACAGTGTGTGATTGGGATTATTTATTTATTTGTTTGAGTGTTTTGTTTTGTTTGTTTGGGGTTTTTATTGGTTTTTTTGTTTCGGTGTTTTTATTTTGTTTTCTTTGTGGGGTTTTTTTTTATTAGTATGGGTGTGAGGTTTCAATGGACCTGGACAAAGCTAATTCGGTCGTGACAAAATTTAGTAGCATCACGTTTTTCTCAAAAAAAAAAAAAAATTGTTTGGATTTGTTGGGGATTATTTATTTATTTGTTTGGATGTTTTTGTTTGGTTTGTTCGCGGTTTTTCATTGGTATGGGTTTGGGGTTTTAATGGACTTCGACAAAGCTAGTTCGATCGTGACAAAATTTAGTTCCATCCCGTTTTTCGCAACAAAAAAAAATTGTTCTAGACAAAAAATGTATAGAACATAAAATGTGCATTTTTCTATAATCTACAACTTTTGTAAGAAACATTTTCCTCTAAGATGAATATACAATTGTTTTGAGTTTTGACCTTGAAAATTAATTTTGCGCCCATTTTAATTATGATATTCGTGTTCAGCGAGTCAAAATAGTTTAAAATGCAAAATTTCAAGGACAAGAGCGGTATGGGCTTTTCGGAACTTTATCCCAGATGTATGCGTGTACGTTTCTCTGGTGCGTCCGCATCTCGATGCTATATCTCGTTGCGGATGCACTACAAGACAGAACAAACCTATCGCACTCGCGCCCGTATACCTTCGCAATCTTCGGACTCTAATGTAAAAAAAATCCTCCGATCAAATACTATATTTTCACATCTAGAAAAAACCTTCAAAAATTCAGAAAGATCGATGCAGTGGTTTTTGCGATATTTTGCCCCCCGACTTTGAAAACTTACTTTCGAGGAAAAAGCGCTTAAAGTTTCCAACGACGCTCCGAGTCAACGTAGCAGCCTATAAATCTGTCAATTTTGATCCGATCACCTTGAAACTTTCAGGGCACATTTAGAAGATGATATACTGTCCAAATATATTCGTTTTGGAAAAAGTGATTTTTCGACATTTACAACTAGACATTTTTTTTTTGACTGATTTAAGGTGTAAAAATCGCTTAAATTTTTCTACTTATTCTCATTAGGGATTTAAGCCCTCAATTTGCCAAAACAGACATTAGTTAATGACAAAAATAAAGAAATAAAAAATGGAAAAAATATCGTTGCAGACCAACGATGCAAACTTCAACGTCATAAAAATTATAGCTTATTTTCTTTATGCACATGCCTATTTGTGCAAATAATCGTGAAGATTTATTCTATACACGTATTTTAAAAAGGTACGAAATTGCTTTGGAGTATGTTGAGGTCCGTCCCTCCATTTAATTAATTTTCTCATCTTCATTAGAGATCGCTGCCGTATTTTGTCTTCCCTTACCCCTTTTTTCGTCCCCCGAACAACCCCCCCCCCCCCCCTCATAGAATAACGATACGTGACGATTCAGACTATTGTTCAAACGCAACGTTTCCCCTCATGGCAAGGACCCAAACCCTACGATACTTTCGGCCAGGGTCCAATAGAAATGGAATGAAATGAATCCAATTAAATGAATCCAATAATACGGTCCTCTATAATGCCACATCACACATTAACACTCCAAGGACGCTGGTGAACAATTTGCCCGAGCCACTTCGGATTTTCGATTGACCAATAGTACATTTTATGCGTATTCAAGTGTCCATGATTAGTAAAAGTTCATTCGTCAGTAAACAAAACGTCGTCGAAAAAACCTGCGCCGCTATCACACCAGAAATCTGCGTCGTCAAAAATGTGTCGAGGTTAATGGCCATCACTTCGAACATTCGTTACAATAAATTTTCTGCTCAAAAAATTCAATTATTATTCGGATATTCTTATTGTCAATACCATCACGATTTCCCGTTTTTACACGTGTATTTTGGTGAAAAATCATTTCAAGGTCATGATATCATGGGTCGTTGGATTCGTCTGAATATCATCTACAACGTCTTCATTAAAAAAAAAATCATGTACCCATTTGAAAAACCATTGATGACCTTGAGAACGCAAAAACTATGACCTTGACAAGAATTAATTCTTCACCACTGTATCAGCCCTTCGGAATCAATCAAATTATATCCTGACATTTTTTTCGTCACTCTAAATGCAACGGATATATTAGGGTTAGTCACGTTAAATCGTCCACCCTGTATATATAAACGCACATTGCTGCGTGTTCCCCTATGTGAATGCATGGCAGCTGCAATACCACAGTGTCATTGACATTGCGGCACCGTTTGCCGACATGCCCTTATTGACGATGTAAATGTAAATGGAATATATATAGCAAGCATCGGTCCCGCCAAATAAGCATACCTCACTTTATGTATTTTCGATAACGCTCTCATTTCCTCCCACCTCGGTTTTCCTCATTTTCTCCCTGTTCTCCTCCTACGACGCCCACCCCCGCCTACTTTTCGCGATTGCTCTTCCGTTTATGTCTCCATCGTATCCGTCGACGTTCCATTATTGTTGCGCGTTGCGGACACCCGTGGACGTTCATGCGGCATATCCCGAAGAACGCGTAAGCTTATTTGTACACACATGCGCACGCACGCACGCACACACACACATAGGGTGTCCTGTAATGAATGGATAATCCTGCAGCTGTCGATAGGCCAGATCTCGCCTACTATTTGCTGGAATTTCCACTGTCGCCGAATATCCATAAGTGAATATCCATTAGTTGAATATCCATGTCGTATATCCATAAGTACGAATATCCATAACTCGAATACCCATAAGTCGAACATCTATAAGTACGAATATCCGTAAGTACGAATATCCATAAGTACGAATATTCATAAGTACGAATATTCATAAGTACGAATATTCATAAGTACGAATATCCATAAGTACGAATATCGATAAGTCGAATATCCATAAATAAGAATATCCTTAAGTATTTATGAATATGCATAAGTGAGTATAGAGTAGAAATGAGTGCCAGAAATGGCGGGAGGTAGAGATAAGTGAGTTTATTTAGGTTCCCTCTATACTCACTTTTCCTCGACCTCCCGCCACTTTTGGCACTTATTTCTACTCTATCCTCACTTATGGATATTCGGACTTATGGATATTCGACTTATGGATATTCGTTTATGGATATTCGCTTATGGATATTCGACTTCTGGATATTCACTTATGGATATTCAACTTATGAATATTCGACTTATGGATATTCGACTTATGGATATTCGACTTATGGATATTCGACTTATGGATATTTGGCTTATGGATATTCGACTTATGGATATTCGACCTATGGATATTCGACTTATGGATATTCGACTTATGAATATTCGACTTATGGATATTCGACTTATGGATATTCGACTTATGAATATTCGACTTATGGATATTCGAGGGAGTTAGAGATAAGTGAGTTTGTTTGGGTTCCCTCTATACTCACTTTTCCTCGACCTCCCGCCACTTCTGGCACGTATTTCTACTCTATCCTCACTTATGGATATTCGGACTTACGGATATTGGACTTATGGATATTCACTTATGGATATTGGCAGTTATGGATATTCGACTTTTGGATATTCAACTTATGGATATTCGACTTATGGATATTCGACTTATGAATATTCGACTTATGGATATTCAACTTATGGATATTCGACTTATGGATATTCGACTTATGGATATTCGACTTATGGATATTCGACTTATGGATATTCGACTTATGGATATTCGACTTATGGATACTCACTTATGGATATTGGCAGTTATGGATATTCGACTTTTGGATATACAACTTATGGATATTCGACTTATGGATATTCGACTTATGGATATTCGACTTATGGATATTCGACTTATGAATATTCGACTTATGGATATTCAACGTATGGATATTTGACTTATGGATATTCGACTTATGGATATTCGACTTATGAATATTCGACCTATGGATATTCGACTTATGGATATTCGACTTATGGATATTCGGTTATGGAAATTCCGCTTATGAATATTGGACACATGGATATTCTACCCCAATCGGAATTTCAGTTTAGTAAAAGGCCCACGGTTTGCGAGATTTTGGGCATTATGTTATTTAAAAAAAAATCGCCTGCATTTGGCTTTTCACATGCCATTTATACAAATGTTATGAATCGACAATAACTAAGCAACTTTTTGATGTAATTGACACGATATTCTTAGAACATGTTTTTACATCGCAGGCTATCGAAGTCAGATGTTCGAATTGGTTTGTATGAAACTTCTGCATAAGATCGTTTTTTCCATAAAGTTTCCTTAATATTTGAGGTTAAAAAGAAAACTTTTCCAGATAAAACAAATAACTAAGGGGATTTAAAAAAAAACCGGGCCATAAAAAGCTATCATTCTCAGAAATGGCATGCGAAAAACCAAAAGCAGATGATTTTTATCTCGAAAACCGTGGGACTTTTATTAAATTGGAATTCCAGCAAATAGTAGGACATGATCTGACCTATCGACAGTTGCAGGATTATCCAATCGTAACAGGACACCCTGTATATGAGAGGAGTATATGGGCCGGCCAGTACAGTGAAGGGATAGCGGAAATTTCGCGGGGTACTCATTTCACAGGTCACAGTCACAAAGTTTACGACCAAACGAGGTTTCGGGATGAACCGATTCGGGATTTATTCCCGTCGAGACCACACCTGTCTCTATACGTCGGTTCGGCCTCGGGTAAACGCCAACTTACGCGGCGGCCGTGGAAGTTCGAAGTTCGTGGCCGTTGAAGTTTGCATCGTTGGAATGCAACGAAAGTTCTCTTTTATTTAAAAAAAAAAAAAATCCATTTTTATCATCTATCTAAATTTTATTTAATTGATCGAGGTCGTGGATCTCTTCTAAAATAGGAAAAATCATTTGAGTGATTTTCGCACTCCAAGTTAGCGAAATAAAATATGAGCAACTGAAGAAAAGTTATCTGTCGTTGCATTCCAACGCTGGAAACTTCAATGTCATGAAATTCGTGAGCTTGAATGACGTTTTATACTACGCATATATATATATTCGAGGTTGAATCAAAAAGTTCTTAGAAGGGCTTATTATATCTTATTGATATAATATTTTTGTAGTGTAGGGGTAGTTTGATATTTATTTTAAAGAGTGTCAATCACACAATACTTATGCAAAGTTCCAGTCGATTTGTTCGTATTGTATTCAAGTTATTAATTATCTCGTGCAAAAAGTTGTTAACAATACTTAAATATGGAGAAAAGTGAGTTACGTGCAGTGATAAAATACCTGTGCCTGAAAAACAGCTGCTGGCTTCGAAATCCTTGACCACCCACCATATTCTCCGGACTTAGACCCCAGTGATTTTCACTTGTTTCCAAAAGTAAAGAAGCACGTCCGGGGGAAAGAAATATGACGATGAAGCTGCCGTAGAAGAGTTTTTTTGAGAGTCATGAAAATCTTCTTTCCTTTTTAGGAAGAAATAAGAAATTTGTAAAAGCGGTATTCTAAACGTAAAAGAAGATTAAGTAGAAAAATTAAATATTTTTGTTTGTATTTTCTTATATTTTTATTCGAAATGATTTCAAGAACTTTTCCATTCAGCCTCGTATATCGTTCTCGAAAATGAAACCGCAGTCGAACTCGCGAAAGTTCGATGTCCGAAAGGGCGACCGTGCCCTCTTGTCCATGATCAATGTCTGCGTGAAAAAAAAAGAAAACAGTATTCTTTCACTTTCAGCGGGAGACTCTTACGCCGGGGACAAGTTTGGTGTGGCGCAGGTATTTAAGAGGCGCCCGAATTAGTATCGCTCGGTCACCCAAATTAATGGCACCTCCGACCGGAGAATTGCAGGTTCGGTCCTGTGTATTTAAACCTCTTTTCATTGAATTTTGTACACATAATTATATAAGGTGAATCACGAGAATTTATACAGCCGAAAATGAGACGTTGCAGAGGGTCCACACATCATTTAGAAATCGTACGGAAAAAATGTTATGCGATAAATGAGCAACATTTCAAACAGGTTTTTATTGAAAAATGTATTTAAAATTATTATATGCTTCCGGAAGTACCACGTTCATCATTCGACCCAAGCAAATTCCTGTTGTATTGTTTATAATAATAATCAAAGCAAGGTCAATAATTATTATATTAAATATAATATAAATATAATAATATGAGTTAACATATGAACAAATTATTATATGCATAACTAATTATTATAATCATATTATTATAGTTATGTGAGTTAATAATAATAATATGAATCAGTAAAAATGTAAATAATAATACTAATACAATATAGCCTGTGCAGAAATTTGTTGGGCAGTTCCCAGATCCTACCACGTGCCTATAGGCATTTGGTAAGGACGCCGCTCGTAGAAAGGCCACATTGGAATCCAACTGGATTCCGAGCCGATTCCCGATTGCTGTCTTTTGGAGAATTTAAAAGAAAGTCTCAACCGGAATATGCTGGATCTATAAAAAAAATATTCTTTCGTGATCCCGTGCACAAATTTATTAAGGAGTCCCAAGATCCACCCACATCTCTATAGGGATTTGTTAGGGACACCGCATATAGGGAGTCCTCATTGGGATTCACTTGGATTCTGCACTATTCCCCGATGAACGCCGTTTAAGAATTTTCACTACGTTCGAATCGAAAATATGTGAAAAGTCACGAGAAAAACTTCGACATGTTGAAACATAACCTGGACGCGTCGACGACGGAGAAGTTTGCATCGTTGAAATGCAACGAAAGTTGTTTTGTTTTTTTATTTTCTACGATTCTTCGGCGCATTCGAGCTACGAAAATCAAGAAAATGGGTTTTAGGATTCTCATTTAGCGATCTACAATAAGTTTGCCGAGTACGATTTTGGATAATAATCAGTTGGAATTTATTAAGAACTTTGGTCGTGTTCCAACGATGCAAACTTCAATCCCATGACGCGTCTTGGGCGTCTCCGTATGTGGTGATCTTATGTCGAAGTGCAGTAAAATAAATAAACGATAATTGCGGTGGATTTTACGTGATGTGATTTGAATCAACTTTTAGGCTATACGTTTTTAAGATAAGATTTATACTTTTTTCATGTCCACTCATTTTGTATATCGATATATTTGGTCGAGAAAATTCAACGTACAAAATGCGATGGGATCCACCAAGAATCGTATCGCATTTTGTTCGACGATGTTTCAATCCTTTATGATTCAAATTGGATTCCTACATTCCAATGGGGACTTGGACGATGTTGAAGTTTCCATCGTTGGAACGCAACGAAAATTCTTTTTCAATCTTCATATCTTCATTTTCCTTCATCCAAAATCTTATTCTGCAAATTTGAGCGGCAGTTTTTCCTAGCCCAAATTTACAAAAAAAAACGTTTCGGCCACTAAACTTTTGTTGCGTTCCAACGATGCAAACTTCAATATCACGAATCCCGATAACCCAATGTACAAGTGTGACGTTTCAGTATAGGGATCCAACGCGATGACCCATGGGTTTGGACCGATCTTTTTTTTGGCAAAACGCCATACCCGCTTACTTGCAATTTCTCACCCAAGCGTTCTCAATTGCACAGAAAAAAATCCCAGCAAATCATCGTGAAAGGCGTCAGTTTCTTTTGACCAAGGGGAGTACATAATACGTAAAATTCAACGTGTCACCAGAGATCGTAAGAATAATTTTTCACCACATCGTTAGCCGCGTGAGTGCGTGTCCACTTCAAGTGTGCGTGTACGATCCATGACTGGGAAAATCATTGACGACGTGGACAAACCCACATACACATCCCGGTACAAACACACTTGCACTTTTGCACACACGAAAAAAAAAAGCACGCGCACACGATGAGGTTGTAATACGCCAAGAGCATGAACATTGCACTTTGCATGCTTACGTCGCATGATCGTACGAGCCTCGTTCTCCTCCAAGCTTTTATATACATACATATATAAATATACTTTTATATATATATATATATATATATATATATATATATATATATATATATATATATACACATACAGGGTGTCCTGTTATGAATGGATAATCCTGCAACTGTTGATAGGTCAGATCATGTCCTACTATATGCTGGAATTTCAGTTTAGTAAAAGTCCCATGGTTTTCGAGATTTTGGGCTTTATGTTATTTTTCGAAAAAATCACCTGTTTTTGGTTTTTCACATGCCATTTCTACAAATGACATGAATCGACAATAACTAAGCAACTTTTTAAAGTAATTGGCACGATATGCGTAGTACATTTTTGTTTACACCGCAGGCTATCAAAGTCAGATGTTCGAATTGGTTTGTATGAAAATTCTGCATGAGATCTTTTTTCATTCCTCAACAGTCAAGGCCTTAGACCACAGTAACGGGTATAAAATCATTTGCGAATTTCACAATTTTTTTTCGTATGAAAAAATGATTCACTAATAAAATTAATTATACATCTCTTTAGTATGAATATCAAGCTGTTAAAAAAAAATATATATTTTTTTTCGATGTACAAAATGGCCGACTACTCGAAACTTCTCGAAACAGCTTTTTTCCAATTGGCGTGACAAATAACTTCAACAATTTTCACTCGATTTACTTCAAATTTGAAAGTTATGTTCCTAATTGCATTGCGCAGAGAAGTACGTACGGAATTTCTGATTAATCGAAAACTTTTCATTTTATGAGCAGTTACAACGAAATTTTTCACTGAAAATTCATTTCTTAAGGTCACATACCTACAACTTTTGAATAAAACAATATTTTTTAAATTCCGTGCGTACTTCTCTAGGTATTCTAATGTAGATTGACGAGAATTTTTGTTTTTCGTTCGAGGTAAAAAATTGTGGATGCTAAATGTCACGCCGCGGAGCGCCTAAAAACAAGATAACAAAAGAAAATATTAGTAGTCGGCCATTTTGTAAATCGAAAAAAAAATATATATTTTCTAACAGCTTGATATTCATACTAAATAGATTTGTAATTAATTTTACGAGTGAATCACTTTTTCATACGAAAAAAATGGTTACATTCGCACATGATTTTGTACCCGTTAGTGTGGCCTAAGGCCTTAAGGTTAAAAAGAAGACTTTTCTAGATAAAACAAATAACCAAGAGTATTTTTTTTATGAGTAAACAAAGTTATAATTTGTAGAAGTGGCATGAGAAAAACCAAAAGCAGATGATTTTTGTCTCAAAAACCGTGGGACTTTTACAAAACTGAAATTGCAGCATATAGTAGGGCACGATCTGACCTATCGACAGTTGTAGGATTATCCATTCGTAACGGGACACCCTGTGTATGCGAATATACGAATACGAGTCTCGGCGATCAACTTCAATCCACTTGGTTGCCCTCGCCAAGGTGTCGGAGCGATTCCCCGAGCGGGCACTTGGCAAGGATATTCAACGTTCTCCTGTCGTCTCGAATTGCAGCGAATTGGCATCAAATGTATATGTGTGCCCATATGGAAAACACACGAGGCCTCGGGAGCCTCGGGACGCCGCCTCTTTACACTCGAGGATTTACGAGTCGAGTATCGAGGCAGAAGAGAGAAAATAACAATAACAACAACAGCAACAGCAGCAGCAGCAATGCGAATTGAGAGGATGTACATCACGTGCGGTTGCATTTCATTTGCCCATCGCGGTCCGAGGGCCTCTTACGTATGTTGATACACAAACTGTCGGATTCAGTTGCGAAGACGATGAAGACTCGTCGTCTTCGCAACCGTGGTATATGGAGCTATGCCGGAGTTTGACAACTTCGCGAGTTTTTCTCGAGTAGCTCCGCGCTGCGACCGATCGTTGAATGGGTAGTCGGTGGGGGAAATGGGGCCCGAGATGAATATATCGTTTCGTTGGAGTAACGAATGAATTTAGCTGACACGTTTGTACTTACCCTTGTGGCTTTTTACGTATTACCCTTCCCAATTGAAGGGTTTCCTATCACTCCATACCCTCACTTCGCTGATCTGGCCTAACTTCCGTTGCGTCCACAGCCGTATTAAGGCCTTAGGCCACTCTAGAGGCCGAAAAAATGGGCTTTTTGGGATTTTTTTTTTGGTCAGAAAAACTAGAAAATAAATGAAGATTACAAAAAAGGGTGTTTATCATACATATCAGTGGCTGTATACAATAATTTTTTTGAAGCGATTTATTTCAAAATGGCGGCTGTGCAGCGTTTTTGCGATGACGTCTCCGTTTTTCCAGGGTCCAAGGCCGAACAAACAGCTCCTGTAATTTTTGATTTATAATGAGCCAATTAATTTTTTTCGATTGTATATAATAACTGCTATAGAAGTACGTAGGATTTTTTCGATATATTGATCTTTGGCCAAATGGCGCACGTCTAAAGTGGAAAGTGAAAAATTTGCCTAAAAATCGTCAGATAATTGTTAATAACAAATGAACTAGGCAGTATAAATGAAAAAAATTCTACGTACTTACATAAACAGATTATTTTTCAAGATATTTTAAATATTTTAAGTGAATCGGTTGAAAATTGTTTGAGTTGTGTTTCCGGCCGACTTGAAAAATGCAGTTTTGAGATAAACGCGTTTGAAGTTTTGAGTAGCTCGCTGCGGACCAGGCGGTTTTGTACTACAATTCGAAAACCGAGTATTTGGAGATTTTTCCCGGCCATAATCTTTTGGGATATCATTTTTGAGATTCTAGGGGACCATTTAAAAAAATCGTTTTTTTTTTAACTCTAGGGTGGCCCCTAGGGTGGCTTGAGGTTCTAGGGGACCATTTAAAAAAATCGATTTTTCGAAAATTCTAGGGTAACCCCTTAAGGCCGGAGCCTGAAACAGAAGGTCCAAAAAAGTGTTTTTTCGGGAATTTTTTTAGAAGGGAAAAAAACAAATGAGTCTAGTCAACATTGAGTTATCGTTTCATGTATATTTAAAATGTATTTAAGGGGTTACCCCAACTTGCGATTTAGAAAAAATCGATTTTTTTTAATTGCATTTTTTCGAAGTATAAGTATCTGAGAATATGTCCTAAAAATTTCAAGTCGATCCGAGCAAAATTGACTGAGATATGAGCGTTGAAAGAGAAGAATCCGTTCTTCGTGTAAACTGAAATTGAAACTTTTCGCGTTTTTACGCGTTTTTCTCAAAATGGCATTTCTGAAGTCGGTGACCAAGATTACTCGAACACTAATGAACCGATCTTCTTGAAATTTTGCAGGCTTATTTAATACATAAAAATGTAGTCTTTAATCGTTCGATTTTTTTTTCGAAAGAAATGGCCGTTTTGTGGCCAAAAAACGGCCGATTTTTTTCGTTAAAATCGAACCATTAACTTTGACTGTCCGCCATTTTGTGAAAAATGAATATTTTTTAAAATCCTTCAATTAAAGACTAGTTTATACTTATATTTGACTAAATCCATCCGCATTTTTTTTTCAGATGATCCACTTCGCCACAATGTTGGTCACCGCAAACCGTGTATATAAAAACATTATTTCATTGACGGCCATTTGCCACTAAACAATGTAATATTTTTCAATAAAAAAATTACTGAAAGTTCTTCAAGATGTGTTCTTTAAGATGGTATATTGATTGATTAAAAAAGTTTTGTAGTTTTCTTTAAAAAAATTCATGAAAAAGGCCCTTTTTTTGCGCTACAAGTGGGAGTAAGGCCTTAAAAAAATGTTTAACATGAAATAATAAATTACTGCAGATTTATCAGCCTATTCCATGTGCATTTTGCGTACACATTTTGTTACACAAAAAAGACAATAAAATTGTCAATAGCCATATATTTTTCTTCTGAATGAATTAAGCGAGAGCTGAAATCGTGAAATTATAAATTTTCTCAGGTTTGAATAAAAAATGTGTTAAAAAAACACTTCAACGTGCTATAAAAATTACACGGAAAAAAAAATTCTCTAAATTTTGATGCAAATCCCATCAAAATGTACTCTGTCTCACATCAATAGCGCCTCTCGGTACAAAATCTTCGATATTTGCTACGTAAAACTCTAAAAACTGCACGCCACGTTTCACACAAAGAACCGTAGGAATATTGAGTTTATGCTAAGCGATCGATAAATGTTCGCAGTGTGAAACTGTGAACAGTAGATGAACCGACTCACGACTTTTCATAATGTGGATCTGTGAACAGTAGATGAACCGCCTCACGAAATTTTACAATGTGAAACTGTAAACAGTAGATGGACCGACTCACGAATTTTTAAAATGTGAAACTGTAAACCGTAGATGGACTGACTTGCGAATTTTACTATGTGAAACTGTTAAAAGTAAACGAGCGGACCCACGAATTTTTTACATTTAAAAATGTTATAAAATGAACGACTTCATTGATAAATGTTTACACTGTGAAATAGCAAATAATGCAGATAGTGAATAGCTTTATGTACATGAAGCATCATTATACGTGAAAGCGAGATAGAAAAGTACAAATACAATACTCACTTCGTTTTTTCGTCCTCTTTTCAGCAGCAACAAATCTTTCACGGCACTTTTTCTTCACTAACAGTTTGTCCTCGTTCACTGTGTGTGTGTGTCCGTTTTCACATTGATTATAAATAATTGTTGTTTCTCGAAGACACTGCGCAAAACTTTACGCCACGAGATGCAAAAGAGCACTGAGTAGATGTCGAGACTGAGGGTGACCACGCGATAGAATTTTTCTTTGTTGATTTAGGCGTGCAGGTTTGAACGCCTTAACCCCCGAGTTGACGCGGTCACGCGTTTACAGTGCACATTGTAAACATTCAAGGTACACTCGGTGTACCGCGCAATGTCGGCTGTAACTTCTACTGATTGCTTTGAAATTTTTTTCATGTGTCACACCAATACATTTAAATATCCGTATTAGTATTCAACAACCCGTTATCAAAATATGCGTTGTCCGATTTGTTAAAAAATGACAATTGACTCTGTAAAAATTAAATCTGTACGTATTGAATAATACCGAGCTACGCTACAATTTGCAAGGTGTACACTGCACTTTTTAATTTTAACTCACACCACATTTTTCAGAAGACAATACCAAATTTCAATAGAATTTAATCTCATTTTCAACATTTGCTTGTTGAAGCATTTTATGGTTCAAATCAGTGATTACCAGTCTAATCTCACTTTTCTTTTAAGGTACTCCGTATATTTTACGCAATGAGTGCCGCGATATCTTATATTTAATTTGTAAATTCGACAGTTTACTTACCGCGGTGATCATTATGATTTTTTACGGTTTAAATCTGCATTTCCATCGGATCGAATAGTAAAAAAGCACGTCTGATCCATTATTTTTTCCTAAAAGTGCTGTAACATGATTGGTTTACAGTGTGAAACTGCATTTTGTTCATCTTTCCTCAGTAATTTTTAAACACCAACTATTGATTTTGACTAATCATTTTTTTTCCGTGTATTTAAAAGACTTTTTCAACGGCTTTTTTAATTCACTCAGAAAAGATTTTCGTACTGAAGAAAATAAACTTTGGTTTGATTCAATAGGTTGTTTATTTGTTTTTGCTATCACGCCTGCCAATTTGGAAAAATTGTGAAAATGAAAAGTGGAGAAAACGCGCTTCAAAGTTTTCAATAGGAGGAAATATCAGTATCAAATATCAATCGCTTCTCTGCTTTTGGCCTTGTATCTTCGAAAATATTTACAATTGGCCTCTGTAACTTTGTAAATATATTCTTGGATAGTTTATCTATCGATTTAACCAATAAAAAAAAACGATTTTTCGGCCCCTCTAATTCAGGCTCTGGCCTTAAGGGGGAGATCCCTTTAGGAGAGAAAAAAACTGCTGATTTTTATGATTATTTTTACAAAAGGAAAGATTTCTTTACCATTTTTAAGACTTAGGGTACGTTTTATTACTACTTTTCACTGTTACGTGGTATTTTTCTTTTCATAATTTTTTTTATTAAGCTTTAAAAAAGGGTTGTCAGACGGCGTGATAGGTACCATCGACGAGATTAATCTGAAAAAAAAACTAACGAAGATTTTTCTTTCATTAACACTCGGACGCAGAATATGAACCAAGAAAAAGTGAGAAATGTTGAAAATCGATGAAATGGTACCCTTTGAAATAAAGAAATTTTCGATAAGAATGGCTACGTTTTGCAATAAAAGATACTTTTTTTTTTTAATTCAAAAACATTCGCGGTCATGTTTCATAGAATAGGGGTAGTAAGATTTATACCCAATGTCATCAGAAACGATCGATTAGTTTTTTATCTATACGTGACGCCAGTTTTGAAAATGCAGTTTATAAAACCGTGCCATACCTCCGCCATTGTTAATGATTAATAAATTTAAAAAAACCATGTAACAGCCAAAAGTAGTAATAAAACACACCCTCATTTTCAAAAATGGTGAAGAAATGTTTCCTTTGAGAAAAAAATCATGAGAATCGCGCCTTATCATCGATTCTCATCATCGTGTTCCTCATCTGGGTTCTCTATCTTATTCTCTCTTTCTCTCGCTCTCTGTTTCTCATTGCTTTTTTTCCCTATTTTTCTTGCTTTTTCATTCTCTCTTTTTCTCACTTTCCCATTTTCATCGCGTCTCTCCCTCTCTCTTGCTCAGTCTCTGTCTGATTTCGTCTCTCCCTCTCGTTTTTCCTCTTTCGTTTTCTCTCTTTGTCAAAAATTTCGAGAGAAAGCGAGAGCGTGATCTATGCCCGCCGGCCAATTTAGTTGATCCAGGCGAGTATCTCGACAAATATAAAAGATACGAACGATAGAAAGTGTCACACAAAATTTGTAGGGTTTTGAGAGGAACATGAAAATTGAGAGACTTCCCCTCCCATGGTGAAGACATCGACGATTGGAACTCCGACCACTCGTGGGGGTAGCTTTCTGCACAAAAGCAAACTTATAGGGTTAGTTTTTTTAATGATCAATTATGTCGTTGAAGTTTGCATCGTTGGAAAGCAAAGAAAACGATTTTCTTTTAATTTTCCAAATTCCTTTTAGCAGATTTGAGCTACGATAATGACGTTAACATTTTTTAGGATTCTTCTTTAGCGATGTACATCAAATTTCAAAAAATGTAATAACGAAAATAAGAAATTGTAAAGAATTTTCGGTGCATTGCGACGATGCAAACTTCAACCCCATAGACTTTGCTGGCAGGAGAAGAAGTCATAGTCGTATCTAACAAAGAACATCACTTTGTCTGCCTTCGATTTTGTTGAAACTCATATATGTGATCAAGCATTGAAAACTATTAGACTCGCATTCATTTTTATCGGCGGAAAAGCGGTTTTAAGGGTGGAAATCATCCCTCACGAAAGGCGTATCACCGCTTAATATAAATTTTTCTTCAACACTTCCATAAAGGGTTTTTCATCGCTTTACATCAGAAGAATTTCGGTTGGGACATTCCGATCGGTGGACCGCTTGTGGGTGAACCTCCATAATCCACCTTGACACGCCTTTCTTTGAGGGGTGGCTTTCACCCTTAAGACAGTTTTTCCACCGATGAAAGAATACGCGTCCAATAGTTTTCAATGCTTTTTCGCATATACGAGTTTCAACAAAACCGAAGCCGGAAACTTGAGTGATGTTCGTTGTAAGATTCGGGATAGAGTTGAATCAGGAGTTTCGTCGTACTTCAAACGTGCACGGATTAGCCTGAGTTAGACTGAGCAACGCTGTAGCACACACCTGATGATGCAGACACTCTTATGGGCAATTTCTTTGCCAATTTCCGCTGTCTCTCTCTCTCTCTCTCTCTCTCTCTCTCTCTCTCCCTCTTTCTTTTTCTTGCGTTCTGGTCGTCTCGGGTTTTCTATCCCCCGCGACGGGTCTACCCACGCGCACGTGCTGCTGGTGGGCGCTGTCTCTCGTGAGGTCCAGGCAACATCAGAAGCCCCTATGCCCGAGGCCCCGACTCCTTAAGAGAAAAGAGAGAGAGAGAGAGAGAGAGAGAGAGAGAGAGAGAGAGAGAGAGAGAGAGAGAGAGAGCATGGAGAGAAGTTTAATTTGCAAAACCGTGTGTGTTAATCCTATTTATAAATGCACGTACGATCGCATAGTTTATATCCAAGTGGAATGTAAATAAATTAATTGAAGTCAGTGCAAATGCTGGCCAACCATATTTTTCTCCACCTCTCTCTCTCTCTCTCTCTCTCTCTCTCTCTCTCTCTCTCTCTCCGCCCCTCTCCTTCACGGCATTCAATTAAAAGGATTTCTCGTTCCGACGGATTGGGGGAAAAAAATGAAAAAAAGGAGGGCGCACGAAACAGCTGCGTCGTCTCCTTATGGCGAGAACATTATTCTTAAAACCCAAGTAAATTGCAAAGGCCGCACTACGAAAATAAATGTGCGTACGGCGTAATAATTATTTCCCCTCAGGGTCAAGCGCTCTCCGGACTTCGATCTTCCGAACGGTTCGTGCGATATTCGTAATTCTTTTTTTTCTCTTTTTTTTGCCCGCGTTTTGACGGTCGAGTTCGAACGACCAGCCACTTTGGAATAAATCCACGGAGCGGATCTTTCCGTCCAAATTTTTTCCGGGCGATACATAGATATACAAGAAGATGGGAGAAAAAAAAGATTCCCGCGACGAAATGATACGGTGCATCCCCGAGACGGAATGCAAACGTGACGATGAAGCTTGCTTCTTTGTATACTAACGAAGGCGGTTTGATCTTTTGATATTAGATAACCTGGTTCAGAAGAGCTCACCGCAAAATACGTTTTCCAGAGGTGCGTCCCGAAGATCGGCTGCAAATCGATTATAGTTAAATATCTTCACACAAAAAAATCCAGAGTGTTCTTTAGATGATACTTTTTTTGAGTACCTAATTTCTGGAGAAATTTATCATCGCGATTTTCTACAAAAAAATCCCAAAAACGAGTCGTTTTCGGCTGTCACACAAAGCATAACCCGCTAAGGGCTCTTTTCACTTTAGAGAAATTACCGTCCAAATTGCGGATCGGCCGGACCATTCTATGGCCCCGCGCGCTTAGAAAGGATTCGTAATGTACGGCCCTGAAACGAGAAGACGAAGGAGATCCGGTGCGCGGAGAGAAGTGGTCTCAGCTGGAACTAAGGTGGCCGCTGGACCCGCCGAGATACATAGAAATACTTTGAGCCCCGTCATTTCCACGTAACGTTGATTCCCAGCACGCCTGGCTCTTTCGAGGACCGTCCTAATTTTTTTCTCGAACCGAATCGTTGATTTTGCGGACGGGACAGGTCCTTGAGACAATTTTCATACAGAGATGACTTTGAAGACCCTGGTGTTTGGGTAATTCTGATCATGGGGACATTAGGCTACTACGAGGAGGGTCCTCGAAGTTGCCAGAGTTCGAAATAACCTTTTCCTATGTACATATGGAGATACTCTCCGTCGCTGCTGCTCTTGCCTTGTTCTTCTCTCCTATGTAGCCTCGCACTGTTGCCAGATGCAGTTCTCCTGGACCTGCATTTCTCTCTCTCTCTCTCCCTCCCCCTCTCTCTCCCCCTCTCTCTCTCCCTCTCCCTCTCTCTCTCTCTCTCTCTCTCTCTCTCTCTCTCTCTCTCTCTCTCTCTCTTTCTTTCTCTCTCGTTCCCAACGTCGCGGAGCAGCAGCAGCGCCAGCAGCAAACCGCGCGCGGTATACACCTCCTTTTTGCTTTGTTCAACTTCTTTTGCCTCTTTCTTCTGCTTATTCTACAAGCGCGCCCGAGACCGCGGCCGCGAGTTGCTCGAGTCCTGCCTCTGCCTCCAGTCCGACGAAACTAAAAGCCTAGAATTCTTGGCTTGCCGTACAGCCGCGGGAGTCGAGATCCTCGGCCGAGACCTCTCGCGTCCCGGTGCACTTGCACCTGGATGTGACGTTTTTTTCCCCCTCCATATTGCTTGACATTTTGGTTGTTTTTTTTAACCCTTCCTTGTCACACTGGGTCATTTTGACCCGGACGAATTTGAAATGAAATGCCCACTTTCCTAAAACTGAAATTTGTCAATAATTTGTGAACAATTCAATTTTCTACATTACGAATTTTAATTATGCAGACATGGTATAGAAATGTTTCAAGTGTATCCCGGATTTTTTTCAATGAAAACCGACCGAAGGGTTGTTAAGGGCAGGTGGATGAAGTACTGCCCGGGTCAAATTGAGCCAGTGTGTCGAAGCTGTGGCCAAATATAAGTGTGTCAAGGAGGGGTTCACCTTTTTTCATGATCGTTTCTCGTGCCGAAATCATCCTTTTTTCTTCTCCCAGATGGTAAAAACGGGCCCAATCTCATGACGGTGAATGAAAATGACGTTGAAGTTTGCATGGTTGGGATGCAACGATTTTTTGGGCCATTTTTCATTTCATTACTTTTAGGCTCAGCAAAAGTCCATCAGCCTATCAGCTCTGTCAGCGAGCAGAATCATTCAGATGAAAATCGATGACGAGGTCATTTGGGATGACGTTGAAGCTTGCATCGGTGGAATGCAACGATATTTTTTTTTTTTTTAATTTCTCATTCCTTTATTTTTCTCATTGACGAAAGTCTTTTTTTTGCAAATTGAGGTCGTAAATATTTGATAGAAATATATAGAAACGTTTGAGTGATTTTCACAGCGAAAAAAATCGAAAGATTGAAAACAATTGATTTTCGTTGCGTTCCAACGATACGAGCTTCAACATCGCGCATGAACAGTGTTTAGACTCTTGACGGATTGCGGGGAATTGGAAAATTCACACTTTGGCCAGATTTTTCGCGGTCCGGAGAGATTCTTGGGATATTTCTAAGTAATTTGTGCTCTATCTTCGTGTGTATTGCCAAGATTGGCGATTTGCGAGATTTTCGCGCGATTGAACTCTCCGTACGTATTTCGCAAAAGGCTTTTACGCCAATTTTCGTTACTCAACCCTTCTTGACGTCACATGTATACAGTGAGCGCATACATACATATATATGTACATATATAATACACACACACACACACACACACACACACACACACACACACACACACACACACACACACACACACACACACACACACACACACACACACACACACACACACACACACACACACACACACACACATGTATATGGCTTGAAATCCTTTCGCTATACAGAAGAGCTCTTCGCCGGAGAGCCGCCGGTCAATCTAATCGGGGAGTAATAACCCGTTCCTCTCTCGACGATCTGCGGAGCTCGAGTCCTCGTCGCTTTTATGTCCGCTTATATACATATACATACTTATATATATGTTTGTATATAAGCTAGCTCTCACTCTCTCTCTCTCTCTCTCTCTCTCTCTCCCTCTCTCTCTCTCTCTCTCTATCTTTAAATATATATAGAGGCAACGAGAGAAAGAGGAGAAGGACTCGTGATAAAATGACGTATAGCACTTGATATACAGCCTTTATGAGCCCCCTTTCATGCTCCATGAAGCGATCTATTTCTCTTCTCGAATAATTGAAAAAAAATCATTTTTTCATGTATCATTTTTTCGTACGCAGAACGAAAGGCAGCGATACTGAAGTTTACATCGTTGAAATGCAATTATATCCATATTTCGTCTTCCCGTATTTTTTTTGGAACTTTTAAGTTATGAAAATTGCTGAAACATTTTCGAGAATTCATATCGAAAATGTATAGCCAAAAGCTGCAAAAAGAAGATTTTAGATAATAATAATAATAAAGCAATAAACAAATTGAAAAGAATTTTCGACGCATCTCGACGATGCAAACTTCAGTACCACGAAAGCCATCCACTTCTTCGCGTACCAAAAATTCTTGGGTGTCTACGAAAGAAGGTGGTCGAACTGCCGTAAATAACCGAAAAGTTCGGGATTTTCATATGTTCGTGGAAATAAAAAATCATATCGTTTTTCGTACTAACCCTTCGACTGCACATTTCCGCCACGAACTTCTGACTGCGTGTAGGGTTGATCGGACCGCAGACGTTTTTTAGGTCGTATTTCGATAGATATCCATTTTTTGTAGAGGTAATGTCTGTAACATCCCTAGTATAAGTGTGCGTGTGTGTGTGTGTGAGTTTTTTGGGTTTGTTCGCGTTTGTTTTAGTTATCAAACAAACCCGAACAATCCTTTGGGATTCTCTGCGACTCGTTCCGTCCGTTATGAAACAAAGCCTAGTGTGACCAAAGTAAGTGTGCGTGTGACTTTGTTTGGGTTTGTCTGGTAACGGATGTGATGAGCCGTAGAGACCTAATCCTTGTTTGGATTTGTTTGGGTTATCGAACAAACCCGAACTTCAGATAATCCCAGAACTTTCGATGACTGGATAATTGCCAAATAATTTCAGAATAATATAATTCATTTTATTTATTATTTTACCAAGATAGCTCTATATAATGAATTATATTATTCTAATATAATTTTGCACTTATCCAAACTGACCAAAAGTTTCGCAATTATCAGGTGTCCGAAAACTTATGACCGGTAGTGTGTGTACATACATACATACATAAATACATACGAGTATATATACATGTGTGTGTGTGTGTGTGTGTGTGTGTGTGTGTGTGTGTGTGTGTGTGTGTGTGTGTGTGTGTGTGTGTGTGTGTGTGTGTGTGTGTGTGTGTGTGTGTGTGTGTGTGTGTGTGTGTGTGTGTGTGTGTGTGTGTGTGTGTGTGTGTGTGTGTGTGTGTGTGTGTGTGTGTGTGTGTGTGTGTGTGTGTGTGTGTGTGTGTGTGTGTGTGTGTGTGTGTGTGTGTGTGTGTGTGTGTGTGTGTGTGTGTGTGTGTGTGTGTGTGTGTGTGTGTGTGTGTGTGTGTGTGTGTGTGTGTGTGTGTGTGTGTGTGTGTGTGTGTGTGTGTGTGTGTGTGTGTGTGTGTGTGTGTGTGTGTGTGTGTGTGTGTGTGTGTGTGTGTGTGTGTGTGTGTGTGTGTGTGTGTGTGTGTGTGTGTGTGTGTGTGTGTGTGTGTGTGTGTGTGTGTGTGTGTGTGTGTGTGTGTGTGTGTGTGTGTGTGTGTGTGTGTGTGTGTGTGTGTGTATAAAATCGTGTGCTCCAACCATACAAACTTCAATGCGATGAAGAATGTGTATGTGTGTGTGTGTGTACACACACTTATTATCTATTTCTTTATTTTTATTAACTATAATTGAAACTATTCCGAAAACTTTTTTCAAAACAATTAAGATCAATATTAAACGCGTGTCTAGTTTTTTCTCAACACCCCCCCCCCCTCCGTCCTTGCACTCCATTCATTCTCTCTCTTATATTCGCTGTCATATGGTCTTTGTCGCGACTCTAACAATGCCCATTTATTTATTCTATACGTGCACCACCTTAACCGGTTACATTTCTCTCTCGAACCTGCGCGATCTCCCTCCTCTGCTCCTTCGCGCTCCCGTTCTTCCGCCAGGTCCGCGGGGCTCCTCCGACACGAGGAGGAGAGAGAGAGAGAGAGAGAGAGAGAGAGAGAGAGAGAGAGAGAGAGAGAGAGAGAGAATGTGCGCGCGCGAGGACCACAACAGTTTATAGGGATATAGTCCTGTGCGGATATGATAGCCGGCGCGCGCGGAGGACTCTCTTGTGGTCTCGGGGGCGAGTCTGGGGTCTCGCTTGTCCTCCGGGGGCCCCTCACCCGCTCTCCCGCGCTGCACTACACAACGCCCAGGCCCTGCACACCGTCCAGACTGGAGTTTAGTTCGGCTCGATGATGCTCGTCCAATTGGAAAGAAACGACGACGACGACGACCGCTTGGGCTGCTGGAACAGTGGCCATATCGAATCCTTTTGAGCTCCTGTCCTCAGCAACTTCGATCGATCTCGCATGCTCGCTGCGTTTCGTTTGGATTCACTCCATTTGCTCCTCGCTTCGCGTCCGTAGAGGAAGCCTTGTCCTTCCGAAGAAGCGTTTTTTTTGCGTGATTTCTAAAAAGTTTTGGTCCGATCGCATTCCGGCTGGAAAATTCGCGATCAGGATGAGATTTCACATCGACGAGGGTGTTGCCGAGTCTATTTTGCTGAAGAATTATAATCGGTGACAAACGCGATCAATGAGTCGGGATTGGTACGGCTGGAACTGACGTTCTTTATTTTTTGCTTCGATGGATCAAGCCTAGGCTCGGTTGATGCAAGATGATTTAGTGGTCACGAATTTATCATAGTCCCATCATTGGGATGCCATTGTTCTAGCCAGGATAACGATTTTGGTTGATGTTGAATTTTGCACCGCTGGAATGCGACGAAATTGTTTGTTTTTTTTTACTTCGCAAATTTTTTCCTGGTAGATTTAAGGTACGAAAATCACGAAAAGATTTTTTAGGATTTTTATTTAGCGATCTGCAACAAATGTGTAAAATATGATTTTCGATAATAAGGAAAATAATAAAATAAAAAGAACTTTTGTCGCATTCCAGAGATGGTGAAACTTTAAGACCATGATTTTCGTTAAAAAATAATAAGTCACTTGTTCATCCGATATCCATAGTTACGGAGATATTTTACAAGGAACATCACTTAAATGTCCACCTTCGATTTTGTTGAAAGTCATATAGGTGATAAAGCATTCAAAACTATTAGACACGTATTTTTTACGAAATTTTTTAGAGAAATGAAAATCAAGAATTTTCGTTGCATTCCAACGATGCAAACTTCAGCACATTTCGATGTCAGTGTGTATATATATATATATATATATATATATATATATATATATATATATATATATATATATATATATATATTAGGGTGGCCCTTGATATGGGTCAAACAAAAAAATTGATCGCGCCGCCCTCCAAAACGGTTCCAAATAATAAAAAAAAAATCTACGCGAAGCCCCAGCTATGTCCGTTAAGAGGAAGGCGTGCCTGTCAGCATGAACTTAAATTTAAATATCAATTTTTCTTCATGATTGGTGAAATTTCGATTTTTTAAATCTAGTTTATTTGTCAATTTTTTTTTTAACTTTCCGAAGCTATTGTATATTGGTATTCAATATACAGATCAAATAATAAGATCCTCCATACTAGATTTGATGAGCGTTCAGTTTTACTATCCTATTATTTTGGAACAATAGTTCGATTTAGCTGCTGTCGAACGTTTTTAATCACATCAAAATCAAACTTTACATTTGCATCTTGCTAGAAAAATCTATTAAGTACGAAGGATATAAATTCACGATAAACCATTCACATCAAACTTCCGGATTGGCCAGAATTGTATTTTTTTTTAAATTTTGTTAGCAATATTCCTTGCGTGCTGAGATAGAAACATATTAATATTTCACTGAGATCAGACTTCCAGTGCTGTGGATAAAAAATGTATTTGAAAATTACTTTTGCAAGAATGCATAGGGACATTTTAAACTTGGGAGGATTTTAAGCTTGGCAAGCTTGTTTGTTTTATTGAAAACAAAGAAATTATTCATTCGCACAAGTCATCCAGTTGGCTGGAAAAAACATAATATTTAAAAAATGTACACATAAGATATCGATACTAGTTCGTTCAGTACGAATTTATTTATTTAAACCACAGGAACATCGTGTTGAAAAATTGACAAATAAACTAGATTTAAAAGATCGAAATTTCTCCAATCGTGAAGGAAAATTGATATTTAAATGTAAGTTCATGCTTACGCCTGGGCGTAAGCCCAGGCGTAAGCATGAACGCCTTCCTCTTAAGGGACATGGCTGGGGCCTCGCGTTGATTTTTTCTTTATTATTTGGAACCGTTTTGGAGGGCGGCGCGATCAACTTTTTTTTTTACCCATATCAAGGGCCACCCTAATATATATATAATAACACTTACATAATAACTTATATATAACACTTATATAAAAAGTTATATAAAACACTTATAAACACTTATATATAATGACACTTACGTGTCATTTACGTGACTTCAGGTCAAGGGAGGTCCCTTACTGGACCTGCGGATCAGTCTCACTTACTTCCTCAACGCAAGCTCGCGTTTCTTCCATTTTCTAACCCCACTTTTCGATCACTCTACTCTTTTTGCTCTCGGTGATAACCGGTTGGGTCGAGTGTCTCCCGCGGACTTTGCAGGTTTACGGTTTAACAGGTAGGATAAGTGAATATATAACTGTGTACACTGGCTGCGCTATCCGTACACACGTGTATACTTACGATAGCAAACGCAAGTGTTCCCGTAAAGTAGATCGAACAAAATCGGACCTGGATTCCTGGTTTTTCATTTTTTCCTTTAGGATTCTTGCATTTTGACTTTTTGTAGAATGTTCAATGTTAATAAACAAGAGATAACCCTCCGCATAGCATAGCACAAAATGCCAAGTAGCCATTTTTTATAAAACAGATATTTTCAACGTTTATTATAATACCCTTGCGCACTTTTACGGACCCATTCTGACAATCTAACCTCAAACTGGTCACGTGACTTTTTACGACGTTGAAGTTTACATCGTTGAAACGCAACGAACGTTCTTTTTTAATTTTTTATTTCTTCATTTTCTTTATCATCCGAATTTTCTTTCTTGCCAATATGAACTGTCGATTTGCTATAAGAATCCTGAAGAATATTCGAGTCATTTGGGTAACCCAAATTTGGCAAAAAAATGGGCTTAAACCTTTTGTTGCCCTCCAACGGTGCAAACTTCAATATCATTGACTTTCTCAGGTTATCCGAGATCCCCCATAGCCAACAATTATTCCTGCGTAATGCACTTCGTATTTGCACGAGGGCACAGGGAAACTGTGGAAAACCTGTGCCGATAAAGGCGAGCTATATTTTCACTGAGTTTCGTGTCTCAGTTCCGTAGCCGGCCCACGAGCTATCCCGGCTGAGCGGTCACCCATCCGAGTATTGGCTCCGGCTGCTTGACACGGGAGACGCGCTTCTGCCGGTGATCCTCTCGTTTACACGGGCAGGCTAATTTCGCGAGACACGAAGCCCTCGACTATATCTATTTATAAACTATTTGAATAAAATTAAATGTGCAGAAAAAGTTGTCGAGAAGGGATGAGAAATATCGCAACGTCGTTTAGGGTAAACGATCCTTCTCATTAGCGTCGTGCGTGCGTTTGCACGCCACTCTGTCTCCCCCCCTCCCCCCTCCTTTGCACACACATTCTCAATGTACACACTATATAATGTACCCACATAATAAAATAAACTGAGCATGTTGGGATAGCCAGATTCTTCTTGATCCTTTTTACCAAAGTGGATAATATCGGCGATTTTCTGTTTTCTTTTTTTATTTTTTTTTATTCAACTCGCTGGTGTCGCGAGCCTCTCGTTTGCGCGTATATATAAACGACATTCTTGCAGAATATCCCTCGTGCAAGGGAGTCTCAGTGGCAAGTTCGCAAGGCGAGCACAGCTGAGGGGAAGTGTATAGGAGCAAATTAAAAGAGAGCGAGAGATCGACTTGAGTGGCCGAGACCGCCTCACTAGCGAATTACTTCGATACACCATCCTCTGGGTTGAACTGCGCGTGCACGCAATCCGCACACTCGAAGGAGAGAATAAACGGGAGAACGTTTCCTGTATTCGCAATAATTTTTTTTCTGACATATAAATATATTTTTTGTTCGTTTGCGTTTTGGAGGTCGTAATTGTATTGAAAAGGCATTTCTTAGGCTGAGCCGTCCTCTTTGACGTAAAAAGAACAATTTTTTTTGTTGAAAAATACTTTTGGTGTGGTGCAAAAATATTTTCTAGCATCATGGACATATTTTTTTAAATAGTAATTTGCCATAATGTGGTTTTTTTCTGTCGTTGGGTTTTACGTAAGAAAGTTTATTTATGAAGGAAATACGAAAGATATTTTTTATTATTGAAACTGTAACAAGGATGCTCGAAAAGTATTTTGGCAAACTTTTAACGTACGTCCTCAATTCTTGATCATTTATATATGAATATAAAGAATGTATAATATTGATAGGCGAATAGGCGAATGCATAGACGCGCTTGGCCTGCTGGCCGACTACTGAGCCGCTCAGTAGTCGGCCAGTAGACCTAGTTTTATGTGCGCACGTTTTTATCGTAAGTCACATATACGCTTGAAGCGTTAGAGCCGGTTGCTTCGACAAAAGGATTCTCCATGTTGAATACTTCTGTACTACTTTGTCATTTTTAAGCAAGCGGAGACGTATTTTGGTTCACGACAATCTTAATATTGTGGAATGCAGGGTTTTGATAGATCGGTGAAAATTCTGAATCTTAGAAATAATCCAGTAAAAGAGACGAAAACCCAGCACTTTTTAGCGTAGAATATGGATTTTTGACTGAAGGTAAATGGTTGCATACTGAAAGTAACCACAATAAAATGTTGCCCCTCAACTCGCCCCAACCCTAAGAAATAGGGATGAAAACTTGAAAATCGCCGTATCTCTATAATTAAGGCCTTAGGCCACAGTAACGGGTATAAAATCATGTGCTAATTTAACAATTTTCTTTCGTATGAAAAAGTGATTCACTCATAAAATTAATTACACATCTATTTAGTATAAACATCTAGTTGTTAGAAATTTTTTTCCGCTGTACAAAATGGCCGACAACTCGAAACTTCTCGAAACAGCTTTTTTCCAATTGTCGTGGCAAATAACTTTAACAATTTTCACTCCATTTACTTCAAATTTAAGAGTTATGTTCCTAATTGCATTTCGCAGAGAAGCACGTACGGAATTTCTGATTGATCGAAAACTTTTCACTTTATGAGCAGTTTATGAGCAGTTATAACGAAATTTTTCACTGAAAATGGATTTCTTAAGTTTAAATACCTACAACTTTTGAATAAAACAATATTTGTTAAATTCCGAACGTACTGCTCTAGGTATTCTAATGTAGAACGAGAATTTTTGTTTTTCGTTCTAGGTAAAATATTGTGGATGCTAAATGTCAGGCCGCGGAGCGCCTAAAAAAAGATAAAATAAAATATTAGTAGACGATTTTGTACATCGAAAAAAAAATTCTAACAGCTTGATATTCATAATAAATAGATGTGTAATTAATTCTATAAGTGAATCACTTTTTCATACGAAAAAAAATTGTTAAATTCCTAAGGCCTAAGGCCTTAATAGCCGAATCAAAAAATGTTTCAAACAAAAGTTGTTTGGAGTAATAAAATACGTTATCTGACGGCCAATCCCCTATGTTTGAAAATAGCTACACAAAAACACGAGATCACTACTGGCCCAAACAAGGACGCAGCGATATGTCTACTGCGCTCGCGCACACATCAAGCCCGAATTTTCGAACCGTTTTTGTGCCAAATTCAACGATAGGGGGTTGGACGTCAGATAACTTTATACGAATTATACGAATTGTATTAAATTGTAAATGGCCCAGTAATCGTCACCTTAAGCAGATCGCTTGACTTTGCAAATTTATATAGCTCAACTAGGAAAGTGAGCAAAAGTTATTTTAAGTCGTTCTTAATCAGTTTTTTATTACGAAGAAGAAGGTCGTTGTGAAACTCCCGTGCCTAGTACAGTTTTCGAGAAAATATTTCGTAAAGGTTGTAAGATGCTATTGTACGAGTTATCGTCATGCCACCATGACAGTTGGTCTGGTAATCGCCATGGCAACGTCCCACTGATCGTCACATGCGTTCAAACTGCTTTGAGGCCTTAGATGCCTTTGAAACAAAAAATGTTTTTTAATTGTTTTTATTGATTTCAATTATGTATAAACATGTCGAAAATAATATGCAAAAGTTATTTTGGGTGGACATTTTTTTAAAGACATGTAGAAAAATGGTTTTAAAACTTCAAACGCGTTTTTCATGAAGAAATGTTTTCAAAATCGGGCGGACTCGTAGGTCCTGCATTTTTTGACTGATTGACTTGAAATTTCAACTATAACTTCTCAGATACATTTTATAGCGAAGTACACACGATTTTTACTATCGTTTAACAATTGCGATTTTCGGAAACGAACAAAGGCCGTTGTTTCAGTCAAAAATACGACTTTCTTAAAAATCGGGCTAGATGTACAAATATAAATATTTTACAATGATCGTGTGTACTTCGGTAGCAAAACTCATGTAGATTACGGGGAAAAAAAAATTCTTCTGAGTGCACATGTGCGACTGGAACGATTCTGCTCGTTGGAGATACCTACTGATATGTGAAACAAACCCTCTAAATCTCGTTTTGATTGCTTTATAAGTATTTTCAAAAAATCCTAAAAAGCCTTGTGTTCCGACCATCCAAAGGTATATAAGGTCTTAACTAATTATGTAAAGGTTCGTAGGACTATGTTGACTCGATTATGTCTGCATATAGGACGGCAGCATAATTTTTACGCACTCTGTCACAAACTTTATGATTTTTATTGAAACATTTGATAAAGAGTTTGAAACATAAATTTCTCTTCCATGGAACTTTATAAATTTCAAAAATAAAACAAATTATTGCCTATTACGTCAGAATTATAATTTTCATTTATTTGTAGTCATTATAAACAACTATTTTTTCATGAAATAACTTTCAATATTATTTCGATCGAGTGCTGTTTACCTGTGTTCGAGACATACCCAGTTATCGACATGGTCACGACCCAGTAATCGACAACATTTATTTATATGTATATCTTTTTACTCTAGCGAATATGTGTATGACGATTACTGGTCCGTGGATCCTTCAGACAATGCTAATTATGGACCCAATATTTATTTTCTGATTTTCTATAAACTCATATTCGATTCGTAAGACTCTTTTTTTGCTAACATTGTCCCAGTTATCAACAGCCGTGGCGATTAATCGGCAGAGTGTTTATGTTGCTGAACCGGTAATCGTCATATATGAAAATTCGTTGAAATTAACATAAAACTATAATTTTCTATGCTGAACGCAAAACTAAAATCCTTGTTAATTACGTGAAGGAAACCTTATCTCACGCAAGTCCACAGGCATTCTCAAATCACCCGAAATGTGACATGGTTCACGTTAACCTCCTAATGAAGGATTCGGCCGAAATGACAGCTAGACGTCGTAGCGGAATATATTTAATTTGATTATTCTTTTATACGTATACTTACGGGTGTGAAAATGTAATACAACGTAGTAAATACCTCCTGGAAGCTAATATACCAAAGATCTGCATGAAGGACTGATTTTTATCTTAAAATACTTATTTAATGCGCAAACATGACGATCACTAGAACGCTGACGGCCACTGGGCCGACTACCTTATTCCAAACAACTTTTGTTTGAAACCTTTTTTGATCGAGCTATTAATTATCGAGATACGTCGATTTTTAACTTTTCAACCCCTATTTCTTAGGGTTGAGGCGAGTTGAGGGGCAACATTTTATTGGATTTACTTTCAGTATGTAACCATCTACCTTCAGTCGAAAATTCATATTCTACGCTAAACAGTGCTGGGTTTTCGTCTTCTTTACTGGACTAAAAGTCGTATTTACACCTCGACAATTTTCCTGTAGGGAACCAACTACACGTACAAAAATCCAGTACATCTGTAGGAGATTGATGCCTCCATTCTCCAAATTTCACGGGTCAACGAATATAATTGATTCAATAGATTAATGAAGTCCAAGATTATTCCGTTACCCAAGAAAACGCGAATAGCGCCGAAATTATTTGATCAAGACCTGCCATGCATTTTGCAAAGTGCATCGAACACGATCGTGCAAATTCGAACGTGGCGAACACGAAAGGGTCAGGATCAAAAGTGTCGAAAGATTGTGTTTGCGCCGAACATGTGGCAGGTCATCGTATTACGCCAACAGGTGGTCGAGATCACTCGGCACTTTGCGAAAAGACGATGATGTAGAAAGAGAGCGACAGGGGAAGAAAAATAAAGGATTGACGAAGCTGGCAGCCTTCAGCGTCATCCAGACCATCAAATCCCACCCAGCATGGTAAAACCAAACAAACCCAAACGAACTTGTTGCAGACTCGTACAGGCATAACGTGATGCACGAGGAATCAAAGTGTCAATATTTGGTTTTTGCAAACGATCTATTGCGTTTCGTCGATGTAAATAGACGTTGCAAAGTTCAGCGCACAGGCGGTACTTGCGAAACGCAACAAAGGGGATCGTACAAGCCGAGGATAAAAGAAGCAGTGAAAGAGTCTCGTATACGCTGTGCTATAAGCATACATCGATTGTCAGCAATCCAAATGGTTCAAGCCAGCTGTCCTACTCTGATAAATCTTCACGGTGTTAGGCCGTTTCGTTCGTCAGTGAAGCCACGTATACATGCGATGTATTGGACTTGCTAGTGGTCTTGTGCAATCGCCAGGAGTCGTGCCGCTCGGCTTGTTCTCCCCTCGTATTATACCCGAGGTGAGTCAGACATTTCGGAATTTTCGAAGCGAATTCAAGTTCCCGAGGAGAGCAACACACATGAAAGTAAGGATATATTGTATTGCTTGCGTGTGTGGGGACATCCGAGGTCCTATCTTACACTAATTAACGTTCTGGCGGTGCTGTGGACCATCTGCCTTCATCCTAGCCTCCATGGATCGTGGTACGTGTATCAATGATGTATACGTGAGTTTGCCAAGCAGGCTCCTATCGATGTTTTGGCTTTCTCAGGACTATCCCAATTAATAGCAGTTTCGAGAGGCCCACAGATTTTATCGAACAGGATCTTCTTTTTTTGCTTCTCCTTACTTTATTCGCATCTGCAATCAAACACTTTGATCTCGATCGAATGATCCCCAAGCTCCATACAGATTCGTAATATATGGCGGGTCCAAATTGCCCGTGATCAAGTGTTTGGTCGTTTCGGTTTTATGCTCTCGAGCATCCTCGTGACTTCGCAGTTAGCTCTTCCGGTTCTTCGCGCCGAGTGAAAAATTCCACAAAACTTTCTACGATGATGCAGCCGGTGGTTTGAATCGCTAGCCGATGGAACAACGGTTGGTGGCTGTAAACGTTTCGGGCGAGTTTTCGATACTCGAGCGATTTTTGTAGAGCTCGTTACGGTGGTGCGATGTCGATGACGCTGCCTTGTTAACAGCTATGGAGGTTGGTTGACGAGGGCTGACAATGGAGCGAACTTTTTCGACGGTCGTTTCGATACATTGATGTTGGTGATGTTGCCTTTTCGACGGGTGTGAAGAGTTGTGTTTGCTTGGCGAGAAATAACAATGAAGCAAGCATTTTTTCGTGTTCGTTTGGATACATTGATGTTAATGATGTTGCCTTTTAAACAGCTATGATGAGTGGACGTCGGGTTGGTTTAGTTAACGAGAAAACGACCACGAAGCAAGCAGTCCATTGGCGGTTGCATACTCAGGCTTAACAGGTCACGTTGCGCACTTTACCTGCTCACGAAATGGGGGCTATACCAGTATGACACTTTCAAAAAATCGATTTTTTTGTGTCGTTTTCGACGGTTTATACTTTCAAGAGTATCATTATCAATTATGTCAAATCATTTTATCTTGCAAAAATCGATAGTTAAATCTTTAAACGCGTTTGTCACGAAATGAGATTTTTCAAATTGGCTGACATTGTAACTCAAAGAGCAATTATCCGATTAACTTGAAATTTGAACTGAGTCCTCTTGAATATATTTACTCTACAATGACGTAGGATATTTTTGATTGGATGAAGATTGACGATTTGGCATTGAAAAAAACGACCATTTTATAGGCAAGAAAACAAACGTTTTTTTCATAACTACGCCATTTTGTTAGATTTTGATATTTTTCGAAAATCCTATTGTACAGGAAATACCTTCCAGTTTAAAGACATTTTTTCCTTTTTCGGTTTCAGCTACTCAATCGGCCGGAGTCATGTCAGCAGTGGAGGAACTTTTTTTTGGCGCCTCCGAAGGCAGCGCATAAGTCGCTGGGATCTCAATATTTTTCTATGAAAAAATTATGTAATGTAGGTCAAATATAGCCAAATATATTATTAATTTTCCGAAACATTTAATTGAGTACTTTTCTTCCAAAAAATTCCCGAAAATCACCCAAATTTTCAGCGTTCACACTGGTGTAGCCCCATAACCCCAAATTCTACGAATACTTCGTTCGTCGTATGCCCAGGATCTTTATTGTTCCCTTTGCCTACGAAGATTTTTACGAAAGAGCTTTGACATGTTCCGTTCGAATAAGAAGAGCCAACATCACTACGAATTGGGAGTCCACAGAATTTGAGCTACATTTTCATTACCCGTTCCCACGTGATGCACATCAACCTAGTCCAACTTAAAATCGATAGCAATCGATCTGCTCATTGCCGTAAAAGGAGCATGTCGAGAATCCTTTTTTTCGGCTAGGTTCTGGAGTCTCTTCTGTCGACGAGGACGAGAACTCCACTCGGCTGGGCACTATAGGCGCGAGGACGAGTTTGTTCCGTGGTCGAGGTCGCTAGCCTGGTTCTGAAAAGGAGAAAAAGACCCAGCGAGAGAGAGAGAGAGAGAGAGAGAGAGAGAGAGAGAGAGAGAGAGAGAGAGAGAGAGAGAGAGAGGAGGGGAAGAAATATCCATGGCGCTAATATACAGGCAGTGAGAAGGCTCAACCGATTGGTCATGGCCTGGCTGCACGGAATATCGTTTCCCAAGGTGAGAGATAGAGCAAGGAGAGACCTCTTCGCGCTCCTCTGTCCTTTACTCCTTACAGGAGCAGTAACCGAGAAGAGCAGAGACTTATCCTCATGCTCTGGCGCTCTCAGCGAGCTCCGCACATTACGTTAGATACTTTCGTATTCGTTAACCCCAACGGTGGTGCGATGAACCGCGAGTACCTCGGTAACCTCATACTGATGCTGCTCCCATCACGCAATTACTTTGAGCTTAACGTAGCCATCGTACCTCGGCAGTTAGTTGACAACATTGTCAATTCGAATACCTCTTAATTGCCAAGTATAGATTTAAAAAAACCGGGGGATTTTATTAATTTATAAGCAGTCGTTTGATTCCTAAGCTTCCGCTCAATTGCCAAGCACTTGGTGAACTTTCGAGGAGCCGCTGGATCTTTGAACATTTGCTACATCTTACTTTTAAGTTTTGAAGCTTTCACGGCACTTTGTGTGATTAGAAGAACATGTGGCTTCCGGTTGGAGGGCGTGTTGAGGATCAGCGTTATGCTGACGTTTCGCAAACGTTACAGTCTGAATCAGCGAGGCTGGGAGCTCCGATACTGAGGCTCTCGTGTCTCAGGTCTTTCTTATATACCTACATCCTTAAATTTGTTACATTCCTAAGTATTTGATTGACCCCTAAACGCACGATTCATCTCTAAACATTTGATTCGTACCTAAACATTTGCTGAATCTTTCAACATTTGATGCATCCCTAAACATCTGATTGGTCCCTAAACATTTGCTTGATTCCTTAACATCTGCTTGATCCCATAACATCTGATTGATTCCTAAACATGTACTTGAACCCTAAATACTTGAACGGTTCCTAAACATTTGTTTAACCCGGTAACGGCCACGCCTATTTATGGATGGCTCAAAATCATTTTCCTCTGGTAGTATAGCTAAAAAAGGGTTAAATATAAATATGGAACTATGATTTTGTCGATAAGGGCCTGGGAAGTAGTATTTTCGGACTGTAGCAAATTTGCTACGAACATTTTCACCCGCTCGGTTCGAACTATTATTCTAATTCAATAAAAATGTCCGTTTACTTACTTTTTTGGACAAAAAAACGGGCAACGGATCAAATGCTGGGGCAAGCGTCGTAAATTTTCACGACAACATTGTAACCAAATTAAAATAATTCGTATGTTTACGTTTGAATTTCAAGCTATCCCGGCATTTGTGACTGCATCTAGCATAGATTGATGGAACTGTGAAGTAGCTTGTCCGCTATGGCGTCCTTACGCTTTTACCGACGGGGTCAAAGTGAACGAAGCAAATTTGCTCCAATGCCAGTTAAAGGGTTAATCCCAAAACATTCGATTGATCTCTGAACATGTTCTTGAACCCTGAACATTCAATTGATTCCTAAACTTTTGCTTGATTCCTAAACATCTGCTAGATTCCTTAACATTTGATTGATTCGCAAATATGTGCTTAAACCCTAAATACTTGATCGGTTCCTAAACATTTGTCTGATCCCAAAGCACTTTATTCATCTCTGAACATGTGCTTTAACCCTAAACATTTGATTGATCCCTAAACATGTTCTTGGTCCCGAAACATTTGATTGATCTCTGACCATTTAGCATCACATGTGCTTGAACCGTAAACATTTGATTGATTCCTAAACATTTATTTGATTCCTAAACATTTCATTGATCTCTGAACATGTGCATGATCCCTAAACATTCGATTGATCCCTAATCATTTCCTTCATCTCTACACACTTAATGGATCGCTGAGTATTTGATTCATTTGCGATCGTTGCTGGAATACATACGCAATCACTTGTTCCCCAAGCGTTCACTCAATCCCCAAGCGCTTGATCAACTGCCAAGCATGTTTTCGACTAGACTCCCAGTCGTTGCATCCGTTCCGCTCGGGACACACGCTTCAAAGGGATTTCCACATGCACCCAGCGACTCGAAGCCCCTCGCACCTGATTCCTTGGTTCCATTTCTCGACTTCAAGCCGGTTGACCCGACCATGACTACGGAGCGAAAGCTGCAACGTCATGCTTTTTTGTATTGAGTTTAGCAATTACCACTCCGCGTCAGAAGAGTTGGAAGGCAGGACCGGAAGCGGAATCAGCTGCGCTAGGCTTTACTACTTGATGTTGAAGCACACATAGGTCCTCACGCCCCCCCCCCCTCTACTGTCCTCTTCGTTTGCTATCATCCAGTCTTGCCTTTCTCTCCTATCTCGATGCTTTTTTTTTTTTTTCGGTGTATGAGAATCGTGAAGGGAAAGAAAAAAACCAAGTGCATTAAGATCTGGGGCGACGAAAAGGTTTCGAGCGGATAATAACATTCTCTCACGGGGCGTATCAATATCGGGTCAGTGCGAACCTCGCCGTTATGTAAATCCCTTTGTGAGCGAGAAAAAGAACGAGGAGAAGGACGGAAATGAGGAGAGAGAAGGATGGCGAGAGGCAGAGAAAGAAGGACAGAGAGAGAGAGAGGGGGGGAGAGAGAGCGAGAGAGAGAGGTGCAAGAGCGCATATCGCAACGTGTTCTGCGCTCTGCCCACTTCTCCAGTCGTTTCTCTCGATGTGGTTCTCTCCGGCTGCTGGAGATTCGCGGAAGGTGAGTCGATAAATTGCCATCTCACGTTTCTCGCACCCGGTCTACACACGGCACTGCTTTTGCCTCCTCTCCTCCTAGCACTCTTGGAGTTTATACACGCCCTCGATAGCCTCTCTCTCTCTCTCTCTCTCTCTCTCTCTCTCTCTCTCTTTTTCTTGCTTTCTTTCCCTATCGTTCTGTCATCGTCTTTCTCTTCTTTTCTCTGCTTCAAAATCCGATTCCTCAGCTTTGTCGAGTTTCCAGCGACTTTGCAGAGTTGCGGGGCTCACCTACACAAATGGCTGCAAGTTAAACTCTGAGACTTTAAGAAACGCGTGCACAAAGGACAATGATTGCCTCACGAAATCTGTCTAGAATTTCGTTGCACTTTGCTTCCATGTCAGGCAATGAGGAACGACAAATTTCCATGCACGAACCCACTTTTGCTGGATGTGTATCGCTTTGTGCACCTTCTCTCTCTCTCTCTCTCTCTCTCTCTCTCTCTCTCTCTCTCTCTCTCTCCTCCCTCTCTCTCTCGCTCCCTCTCTCTCTTCTTGTCACTAACAATAAGCTTTATGGATGACAAAAAGGGGGTTAAAACTTTCTCTTGCGAGAATACGACAGTCCTTGAACAGGCTTAATTTATTTGTGCACGAAACTGCGCAACTTTTACACAATTAATTAATGCGACGACTTTTTTTTATCGGCTTCTCGAAATTTTACGATATTTTTTGTAATTTTCTACTTTGTTGGGCTAAAAAATGTTCGATTTTTCACCAATTTCTTATGTGAAAAATATTAAGGGGCTTACCTGTGTGAACGCTGAAAATTTGGGTAATTTTCGGAAATTTTTTGGAAGAAAATTACTCAATTAAAAGTTTCGGAAAATTAAGAATATATATTTATATATAATTAGAATATATGGCTATATTTGACCTATATTACATAATTTTTTCATAGAAAAATATTGAGATCCAAGCGACTTACGCGCTGCCTTCGGAGGCGCCAAAAAAAAGTTCCTCCACTGCTGACATGATTCCGGCCGATTGAATACCTGAAACCGAAAAAGACAAAAATGTCGTTAAACTGGAAGACATTTCCTGTACAATGACGTAGGATTTTCGAAAAATATGGAAATCTAACAAAATGGCGTAGTTATGAAAAAAGTCTGTTTTCTCGCCTATAAAGGGGTCGTTTTTTTCAATGCCAAATCGTCAATTTTCATCCAATCAAAAATATCCTATGTCATTGTAGAGTAAATATATTGAAGAGTACTCAGTTCAAATTTCAAGTTCGTCGGATAATTGCTCTTTGAGTTACCATGTCAGCAAATTTTTAAAATCTCATTTCGAGAGAAACGCGTTTAAAGATTCAATTATCGATTTTTGCATGATAAAATGATATTGATATAAATTGTATAAATGATAATGATATTCTTGAAAATATAAACTGTCGAAAAAAGGCAACAAAAAAATCGCAAAAAGGCAACAAGAATATCATCGGTAAGCGAAAATATTCTTCGCTTGCGGTAGTCCCAAGTTCTGGACAGGTGATCCGAAGCAAACAAAATCAAACGTATTTCACTTTGTACAATATCGTGTATGAATCGAACTAGAATCGTGAAAAGAGTTAAACAATTTAAAAAAATAGTGAGCGGTCGAAGGGAAAGTTTAGTTTTTTGCGAAATTAGTTTGCAGTTTTTTCGCTCATAAAATAGAGGCGTTCGAATATTTTTTGATATTTTTGGTTCAACTAATGGAGCACTTTTGCAAACTTGGAAAACGTGGTTTTGAGAAAAACACGTTTAAAGTTGGACTGAAGTTTGTGTGCGAATATAAGGAAAAGTTTCACACGTGCACCTACCCAGGTAGGAAATCAAAAGGCTGACGAACGAAACAAATTTGTGCGAGCCTTGTTTACCCGAGCCTGAGTGAGACAGACCTGGGCCAGGTTTCATTGCATCGTTTGGAGCAGCCTGGAACCAAGACTGGCTGCTTTGCCTAAACTCAGGGTTATTTCAAGCTTTATTCAGCCGGTGAATTTTAAGGCTAAAACATGAAGGCTGGATGCAAGCTTGTTTCAGGTTGTGATAAAATAAAATAAATTTGAAATAATATTTTTTCTGTACTTTTATGAAAAAAAATTCAGCAATAAATTTGTCGGGTGCGAAGGCACGAAAAACGAAAGCGAAGGAGGCAGCTCAGAACATTTAAACATATTCTTTTATCGATATTTATGAAGTACACAAAAAAGTTTTCTTTTCTCGTCACACACAGATTTCGTACATACTCACTCTCTGGAGTTTGCGTATACTCTGTGTATTACGTGTCCCATAAACAACAAATAAAATAAAGTATTGTTTTTTAAAATATTTTTTATATATATTTTATAACAAATAATATAATGAATAATAAATATATATAATAAATAAAATGAATTCTTTACAAATTTATTAAATTTAGCCCAATGCAGAATATAGAAAACTAAAAGCAGGCCTCATATAGCCTCGAGAAGAGTTTGGGTAAGCCTGGTCATAAATGCTCGTGAAGGCTTCATTAAGGCTCGTTTTGAACCTTGTTGTTTCGTCGTTTCAGGCTTAGTACAGGCTTTTCCACCAGCCTTTGGTCAAGCCTGTGTGCAAGAGCCTGAAACCGCGTTATCATTCAGAGGTTCAGCTAGGCCTGAAATCAGGCTGGTGCTCAGCCTGAATTGAAAAATGTGAGCCTTCCCAGGTAGGAATTAACGATGAAAAAAGGACTCGCCAAACTCTGAAACAAGGCTCACATTTTTCAATTCAGGCTGAGCACCAGCCTGATTTCAGGCCTAGCTGAACCTCTGAATGATAACGCGGTTTCAGGCTCTTGCACACAGGCTTGACCAAAGGCTGGTGGAAAAGCCTGTACTAAGCCTGAAACGACGAAACAACAAGGTTCAAAACGGGCCTTAATGAAGCCTTCACGAGCATTTATGACCAGGCTTACCCAAACTCTTCTCGAGGCTATATGAGGCCTGCTTTTAGTTTTCTATATTCTGCATTGGGCTAAATTTAATAAATTTGTAAAGAATTCATTTTATTTATTATATATATTTATTATTCATTATATTATTTGTTATAAAATATATATAAAAAATATTTTAAAAAACAATACTTTATTTTATTTGTTGTTTATGGGACACGTAATACACAGAGTATACGCAAACTCCAGAGAGTGAGTATATACGAAATCTGTGTGTGTGACGAGAAAAGAAAACTTTTTTGTGTACTTCATAAATATCGATAAGAGAATATGTTTAAATGTTCTGAGCTGCCTCCTTCGCTTTCGTTTTTCATGCCTTCGCACCCGACAAATTTATTGCTACATTTTTTTTCATAAAAGTACAGAAAAAATATTATTTCAAATTTATTTTATTTTATCACAACCTGAAACAAGCTTGTATCCAGCCTTCATGTTTTAGCCTTAAAATTCACCGGCTGAATAAAGCTTGAAATAACCCTGAGTTTAGGCAAAGCAGCCAGTCTTGGTTCCAGGCTGCTCCAAACGATGCAATGAAACCTGGCCCAGGTCTGTCTCACTCAGGCTCGGGTAAACAAGGCTCGCACAAGTTTGTTTCGTTCATCAGCCTTTTGATTTCCTACCTGGGTTGTTTCAGAGTTTGGCGAGTCCTTTTTTCATCGTTAATTCCTACCTGGGTAATCTAATATGAAAATGCCATAGAGTACACCTTCCTCTTCATTGGCGCTTTCCGATACAGTAAAATTTAAATAAAAAAATGAAAATTTTTGGCAGAAGAAAGTAGAGACCTTGATATTCCCTTAATATTCGACAAAAAATGGTGTACTCCGTGGGTGAATTTGAGGTTGCTCGGGTGTCGAGAAGAAACTTCCCGAAGGTGTGTGCGCGCCTTTAGCAGACAGGACGGGAGGGAACAAAAACGAGGAGAGAAAAGACTTCATCTTTCGCAATAATGTGTTTCCTACGTGTGGAGCTCGGGGTTAATTTATTCATGCACTCGTTTCGCATATACGGCGCTTATAACGCAACAACACACGATGCGAAATATATCTTCGTTTGTCCCGTCCAAACTTTTGCTCCATCTTTTTATCTTCGTTTTGTCGTCGTCGTTTCTTCGTTGCTGCTCAATTTTCTCTTTGATACGCAGGCCAATGGCTCCCCTGTATTAACGTGCCCGGATATACCGGGTAGTCCGTTTCGATTCGTCCATGTAAAAAAAAATACGAAAAAAAAACGTTTTCGATTTAAAATGCTATTTTAAATATAATTATTGTTAGGCACGTTTGACAGTGACAGGTTGAATGATTCGGCCTGTATATATTGGAAAATAAACGTCGGATACAAAAAAAATTGAAACAAAAGTTGTTCGTTTTTTGACGTTAAGGACAATGTCGCGAAGAAAAATACGAGTTCCAATTCAAAAAACCAAGATGACCTTGAAATGACCTTGAAAGGAACGACCTCGGAGAGGATCAAGGTCTCTGGGTCGTGATCCTCTTGGAACCCTACAACTTTTGTTTCGAACTTTTACTCGTATCTCCCATATTCATCGAGATATTGGCCTGGATTTATCGAAATAGGCCACCCGGTATATAAATTTCTATACAGGGCGTCCTGTTATGAATGGATAATCCTGCATCTGTAGATAGGTCAGATCATGTTTTACTATATGCTGGAATTTCAGTTTAGTAAAAGTCCCACGGTTTCCGAGATTATGGGCTTTATCTTATTTTTTGAAAACAAAATCATCTGATTTTGGTTTTTCTCATGCTATCTCTAGAAATCATATGAATCGATAATAACTAAGCAACTTACATTTTTTTACACCGCAGGCTATCAAAGTCAGATTTTCGTATTGGTTTGTATGAAAATTCTGCATCAGATCTTTTTTCATAAAGTTTCCCTAACATATAAGGTTAAAAAGAAGTATTATCTAGATATAACAAATAACCAAGAGTATTTTTTTAAAGACGGGGGAAAATAAGTGCTCGTTGGTAGAAATGGCATGCGACAAACCAAAAGCAGATGATTTTTATCTCGAAAACTGTGGGACTTTTACCAAACTGATATTTCAGCATACAGTAGGTCATGATCTGACCTATCGACAGTTGCAGGATTATCCAGTCATAACCTGATTTTTTCAACATTTTTCGAAACAAACCTTCGTAAAAAAAATTCTCCGAAAGAACGCCCCGCTTTAAAAATCTGAAAAAAATCCCAAAAATGCGTGATTGTATGTAAACATTTTCAAGCTATCACCCGCAATGGAAGTATGATTTTGTCTGTGCTTTCTGAGCGATTAACGTTAAACAAAACTCCGAAAAATTGACTGCTAACTGTTCAAGGTCCATGATTGTGATTTGGTTATTCAAAAATGGTCAGAAAAATGCATTGTGGGTATCCAAATACTGAAGTATCCGCCCGAGGTAAGCAGTTCTTGAATTTTTACGGATTTTTTTTTACACTAATCGCTCAGAAAGCTTAGAAAAACTCATACTTCCACTGCGGGTGATAGCTTGAAAATTTTTACATATAATAACGCATTTTTGGAAATTTTTTCCGATTTTTAAATCGGGGCGTTTTTTTCGGAGAATTTTTTTTTCTTTTTACTAAGGGTTGTTTCGAAAAATGTAAAAAAAATCAGGGTGTCTTTTAGAGACAATGGAAACAGATAAAAAATAAATAAATCGAATTGGCGGGAATTGTCATTGCGCGTTTGTATATTATATGCGTGTACTGCGTGCCTCAGAAACGGACACGTGAAAATGGCAAAGAGAGAGAGAGAGAGAGAGAGAGAGAGAGAGAGAGAGAGAGAGAGAGAGAGAACGAGAGAGAAGGAGAAAGGAAGAAACGAGAAAAAGAGTAAAAACGAGAGAACGAGCGATCGTAATCATGATTTTTCACTTCGTTAAAGACGCCTCTTCATTTTTCTATTTTCTTTTTTTTTTTTCGTTCTTCTCCGCGCTCGTCGCGCCATGAGATCACGACTCAAGGCTCTTTCATTCTTTCATTCTTTCATCTCTCGTCCTATCTGTTCTCCCTCTCTCTCCCTCTCTTTCTCGACATCTCCCTCTATTTGTCATTCGTTTTTGCGTCATTTTTTGTATTCATATTATTTTATTGCGTTCTTCGAGTCTCGTACAGTTAAAGGGCCTTTCTCTCGCGACTTGTACTAATGGCGGAATAAGTACAGTAGTCGCACGCGTCATTTACGACCTCCGCTCTCACGTGGACGATCACGATGATGACGATTGCATTCACACACACACACACATAGGTATCCAGGATATCTCTTCATCCTCACGGCAAGGCATTGCTTTCTCCGTGGCATATG